>CP136063.1:60210318-60897796 GCA_032622095.1 Siphonodentalium dalli
CAATTAAAGAGAAAGTGGAAGAAGAATTTGGGGTTGGTTATTTTATGTTCATATGATATTTTTTCATTGTGTACCTGCGTTTGATTTAAATAAAAATAACTGGAAAATCGATTAGTCAAAACCAATGACCCATATCGATCTCCCAGTCATTCCGGTGGTGTTCCTTGGAACCGGCTCCTTGACCACATTGTGATAGTTACAGTTATACCTTGTGCCAATGCATTCTCTTATATATGCGAGTCGACCATAGGTCGCCTCGCATATATAAGAGAATGCATTGGCCTAAAAAAAAATCTTTTTTTAACACTTTTTACCATTTTTTCTTAACATTCTTTAACAATTTTATAATTTTTAATGTGTTAAGCCAATGCATTCTCTTATATATGCGAGGCGACCTATGGTCGACTCGCATATATAAGAGAATGCATTGGCACAGGGCCCTTCTGTTGGGTAAAGGGTTAACTACATAAAGTTCATGAAACTTCACAATTGTGTTTATCGGTCGTCAGTTATAGTACCCATCTCAAATCGCCAAAGAACACCCAACAGTTAGAATACCTGCAGGGTTTCCGCTACTATGGCAGGCCGGCTGTCAAGCGGCCTCATTCCCCTCCCCAATAATGACCCCGACGAGTTCCAACACCGGCACTGGGCGATTAACAGGTGCACTTGATGCCCATGAAAAGTTGTCTACACAGTCCTCTATCGTAATGCTTTGTCGGCACAAGTCAAAGACAAACCAATAGTCACATCAAAGGGACTGTGGAATCTGACAATTGTCCATGTCAGACCACTTATTTTGAGCCTTGACTATGGCATAAAATTTCCAAAAACGTGTCATTTATCAACATGTTGTTCAACATAATATGGCAGTATTATTATTTAAGTATCATGAAATTTGGCCGTGCTACCACTTGATTTTAGAGTTATCCATCTTGTTTCACAATTTTGTCAGAGACCATTGATCAGATCGCTCCTTTCAGGGCCACAAATAATTACATTATTCTAAAAATAACAAATTTTAAAAATCAATATCTGATCACTCTGATTGGTGGGTTCCTCAACTCAAATAAAATATTTTTTACCCCCAAAGCAAATGAATAGTAATTTACGAGCGTTATTTCAGACTATGCATCTTTAATCGGCTTATACTTAAGGAATTAAATGAACTTCTTCACATAAATGAAGCATCCCTCCTCATCACAAACCAACAATTTTATAGAGATTTGCTTTCTTTGTCAAATAATAAATCATCCTAGTACTTATTTAGCACTTGACATGAGTTTAAACTTCTCAAATATAATTATTCATCTTAAGTAAATAAATGATCAGATTTTATATGCAATAAATGCAATACATTCTTAAATTGAAGACTATCACAAGTATTTCCACTGAATATATTAAAAAAAAATTAAATTAAAAACTGTACTAAATTTATGAAAAATGTCCATCTAGTCCTTACAAATATAACTTATTACTAAGCGTTTGACTTAAAGGGCTGCTATAGACTAAATCCAACTATTTATACTCAAACCAAATATATGCAATGAATCAATTTGAGTAATCATTTAGTGAAAAACACTCGTCTGCTCTATGAATAAAGCAAACAAGATGGTAATTATAATGAAAATGTAACTATTACTCCAGTCATAAAGTCCTTTTCAATATAATTACCATGTAAACTGGGGGAAAAAATTTGTAATTTTGAGGAACGATATCTGCAAGAATCTCTGGTAGAGATTGCTTTCGCATAATGGATGTCAAATAATTATTATGAACAGGGTACTGAGTCACCATAATTTCTGTTCTTTTTATTCCTTGTCATTTTTCCCCCATTCGTTGATACAACGGTTTGTGATTATTGACAAAACTCACAAATATATCATACTAGAAGGTGACCCGACTTCGTCCGGGCTATTCAAAAACCAAATTTCAAGTCGATAGCTCCACCCGTTTCCGAGATCTGGTCTGCGCATGCGCGAAGCTGGTGTCGCACGGGCTCGGCGACCCGATAAAATTCGTATCCGGGGCAAGATACATTCACATACCAAATTTCAAGTCGATAGCTCCACCCGTTTCCGAGATATATATATTGCCCAATGTCATTTGCGGATACCTCGGCCGGTGATGAGTTAACAAGACATCGGCCGGTCCATGGACCCAGGGGGGCGCCTGGGCTCTCCCGGGCCATCTCCGACTCTCTCTCTCTCCTCTCTCTCTCTCTCTCCCTCTCTCTCACTCCCATGCTCTCCCGGGAAATAATTAGCCACAAATTAGCCTAAAATATTACACTTCGATATGTATGACTCAATGGATGCTCACACTCAGTTATATAAAAGAATACATTGAACTGGTGTATTAGTCGTCTGGAGAGGGTTTAAATGAGATATAAGCAGACGGCATACAATAACAGTGCATTGTGGTGGTTACTGTCGTTCACTCGCGTCCTTTTGACTGCTGTTGAGATTGTGTTCTAGTTTATTTTCAACTTCATGTGTTATAATAAAATAAACAGAGAGTTCAAATATATAATACTAGCCGATGAGCCCGACGTTGTCCGGGCTATTCAAAAACCAAATTTCAAGTCGATAGCTCCACCCGTTTCCGAGATCTGGTCTGCGCATGCGCGAATCTGGCGTCGCATGGGCTCGGCGACCCGATAGAATTCGTATCCGGGGCAAGATACATTCACATACCAAATTTCAAGTCGATAGCTCCACCCGTTTCCGAGATATATATATTGCCCAATGTCATTTGCGGATACCTCGGCCGGTGATGAGTTAACGCGACATCGGCCGGTTAAGAGTTAAACGCGATCACGTCACGATCTGATGACGGCGTAATATATTTACGGAATGTTTTTCGATGAGCGAAGCATGGTTCCTGCGTTCTTCTCGATAATTAAGGTAGAAACTTTAAACGTACACAGGCGTGTGATACATCATTGGAAAGAGGAAGCGCCACAGTTTCTAACCGTGTAAATTATATGACTGGCAATTTATTATTCGCGCTATATCGAAATATATTAGCGCAAAACAGCGTAAAAACAGATTTGACCTCGACACGTGAAAAGTTGACCTCGGATCTGAAAATTAATATGCCTATGCCATTTCCCGACCGATAGTACCCTCACATAAGAAGTTTCATCGAAATCGGGTAGGCCGTTTTCGAGTTCATCGCGAACACACAGACAGATACACAGACAGATCTTCCAAAATATATAATAGACTAGAAGGTGACCCGACTTCGTCCGGGATTTGACCTTGAATTGTCTATTTTGAAGGCCAAGGTCAAGTGGGATCACGATTTGACCCGTCCAAAACACTGCCCGAACAAAAGTACCCGTCGAAATCCATCCGGTTTTACCCGATTTGACCTTTTAACCCGATTTGATTTCCACTCAAGTATATAAACGCGCCTCATATACACACGCTCATTAATTATCAAGTTTCAACGTAAAGATAAATTACCATCGGTGCCCGATATATCGCCAAGATGTCTGAAACAGTCAAATGCATCGGCCGGTTAAGCGTTAACGTGATCTAACGTTATGAACTCTAACGACGTCATAGAAGTTACGCATTGTTTTTATCCTGATGGAGGATAGTACCACTTCTTCTTGATAATCGAGGCAGATAACTAAAACGGATACATACGCATTATATATCGTTGGAAAGAGGAAACACGAAAGATTCTCACAGTGTCATTATTATGACTGGCATTTTATTATTCGCGCTGTTTCGAATCGATTTGTAAGCACCGAACTCAAATGAAAGTCCCGTAACACAGCGTAAAAACAGATTTGACCGCGGCACGTGAAAAGTTGACCTCGGATCTGAAAATTGATAGGCCCATGCCACTTCCCGACAGAAAATACCCCCACATACCAAGTTTCATCGAAATCGGCTCGGTCGTTTTCGAGTCCATCGCGATCACACACACACACACAGATCTTCCAAAATATATAATAAATAGAAATGAGTTAGTGAACGTTTCTCCAATCTCCTGAAAGTGGGAGATAATCTCATCAAATTAATGTCTATCAGTACCAATCAAATCATTCACCCTTGTAAAACATGAGAATCATGCAAAACACACAGCGTTAAAGATAGATGGTTCCCAAAGGGTATTACTGTTAAAAATATCACATCCGTTAATTTCAACATAAACTGAACAAATATTAAAATATAGAACTAAGTTATTCTTATACCAATCTGTACCAATCACAAAGAACGTGTAAATAGTATATTACACTGTGTTATGTAGATAAAAGCCAAAAACGTAACATAAACTTTCTACATAAACATACACTGGGAACTTAAATAGATAGGTTAGTGTGCCTGACTTCACAAAATTACACCCTCCATCTTTGCATAAACTTGCTTTTGGCATCGTACACAGTAATGCCCTAAGTATCGACCTCTTAACCAAAGCAGAATTATGGGTAACTTTTTAGGATTTAGTTGGAAATGTGGCTTGTTGCCATTCATTGGAAAGCTCTCACAGAGAGCTTTCCGGTGAATGGCAACAAGCCATATTTCCAACTAAATCCTGAAAAGTTACCCATAATTCTGCTTTGGTTAAGAGGTTGATTACTGTACTATCCTGACTTGAAAGAAATTGTGGCGTATATTGATTCTATGAAAGAAGCAGGCATTAATATTAACTATAACAAATGTAACATTCATAGAAAGGGTGACACAGAGAGTGAAATGTGTCAACAGTTAGCTAGTGTGATTGACAATTGTGTTTGTGAGGAGTTGCGCACCTTGGCAAGAGTGAAGCGACGTCACTGGCGATAATGAGAAAAAGAAATACTGACGTTCCGTGGCGAGTGTTTCCGGCGATTGGAAGATCGTATAGGTCACCCTTAATCGAAGCCCTGTTACTTGACTGAAGAGTTAGAATTGGCTCTGATTACAACTTTCACGTGATTATTTAATTGGAAGGTGGAAAATCCTTTATTACAGAGGATAAAATGGCGGAGGCTAACTTCCCTATAAACCCAGAGATTTCAAGTGGAGATGTACCATCTTCAACTAGTTTTGAGCTACTTGAGTTTGACGTTTACGAGAGACAACTGGAGAATGGTCAATGCAGTCTGTGTCGGAGATACTTCAGTGACATATTACTTCCTAAGAGACTTGACTGTTTCCAAGTCAACTTGGCCATTGGAAATTGTTCATCAAGAGAAGAGACAAAATGTGATAACGCTTGACGTTCTCACAGATAACAAATCATCAGTCGAAAACATCAACTGAACTAAACTAGCTTCGGAAAAAAGACTGAGGATTGATACAGCTAGTTTGAATGAAATGTTAGAAAATGCAGAACTGCATGAAATTAGATGGGTTGATAGTGTGAATCAATTAGCGGACTGTCTCACAAAGAAAGGTGCCTCAGCAAAGAGGCTGTGCAATGCGTTGGAAATTGGAAGTATTGAGATCATGGGAGGAAAATAAATTTATTTCATACCAAATTTAAGCAAAAGACATGTAGGCCATTTGGTTCTTGCAAAGAAGACATATCATGAATTACCAAAGGAGCCTCACTATTAAATGTGAGCTAAATAGACCTGGCGATTCTTTCAAAGAAGACTTTTCAAGGGTTACTATAGAGGGAAGAGGAACAAAACACATATACCAAAGCCTGCATCATGGATGCAAATCTTTCTACATACAGAAGCATACGAAATCTCACAACAAAGAAAATCAGACTTGCCCTCCAAAAGGATTTCCTCCAATCGTGCTTTTCCTACGGAGTCAGCCGACGGGGACTATCAGTTAGCTTACCCAAAACTAAGGGGCCAATACCAGACAATGAAAAGGACCGTCTGGAGATAATCTTGTCACAAGCCAGCATGGATATCTTGGAACATCAAAATCACCAAAAAGCGATTCAAGGGAGCCTCACGATAAAATTGTATCTATCTACTCACAAGAAACTCCCAATACGTAGGGGAGCGCAAATTTAGAATACGCCTAACAAAACACCTGGCCAACCCAACATTAGACATAAGAGAGATACTCCGGTAGCATTCCACTTCAATCTACCAGACCACGATACAAGCGACGTTCTACATCGGGTCATTGAGATCTTTAACTTTGTCCCAGAGAGCAAATCGTGGAACCCAACCCCGCCAAACGCGATATCCACTGGATTTTCGCCCTCCGAACACTGACCCCACTCGGTTTGGACAGGAAGGACTTCTAGTCAGATGATGTCACAATCGATACACCACCCCAGGAAAGTGGCAACATACCGTCATTCCATCCATTAACACAACTAAGATGAACCTTTTTGATTGCAATCTCTGCAACAGATCATTCAAACACTGAACTGGACGGGATAGACACATTCGTGAAAACCATCGCAACATCCGCAATCACAAATGCGGACGATGCTCACTCTCCTTTTCACGCAAAGAAACTTTGCGCAAGCACATTTGCCCCATATCACATCAATCAATCGTCATTACTAAACCCTGAACCCCAAAGTCCAGGACATCACACACCTTATTAACAGAATACAACCCACTAGCCTTTTAAGTAGAGCGCTGTGACAACATCACACATCCAACAGAACTCACGACAGAAGAAACTGCTGTACCTCTACATACCACAAAGTAAGACCAAAGGTAAGAAGTACTTATGTCCTCCATAAGAATCAACTGACACCACATGAGAACCACCACCCACAACAGAGCCACGCATGAGCACCATATGAGAACCATCCCACACAATTTGGGCACCATTACACAATAACTACACATGAGAACCACCCTACATATGAGAACCATATGAGTACCATGTATCAGAACCACATGAGAACCAACCATGTGAACCATGTGAGAATCATCACACACATAAGAACCATATATGAGAACAATTCACATGCGCAACACCTATGAATACCATACGAGAACCATGCTACACATGAGAACCATATGAGAATAATCCTAGACATGAAATCCATATATGAGAACCATCCCACACATGCGAACCATATATGTTAATCACATGAGAACCATTTATGAGAACCACCCTGCATATGAGAACCATATATACGAATCACATGAGAACCATTTATGAGAACCATCCTACATATTAGGGGTGCAACGATTCACCGCGGTTTCGGTGAATCGCGATGTTTACCGGCAGTGCGATACGCGGTTCGTTTCGTAATTATTCCGGTTCGTTTTCGATACGCATTTTTGTCGCCCAAGCTCTCTGAGAGGACACTTTTCATTGGCTGTAACCGCAATGATTCCGTATTTTCCTTTTCTGTTAACCAATCAAAATTGTTCTTCCACTATCGCGAGGGTCAGTTGAATATATTTGACATTTAAAATCAAAACAAATTAACATGTCGCATAATCAAAGTTCTCAGCCAGTCGGAGACGGGCCTGGCGGCATAACTCGAAAAATTGTCGGGGCGCTGGCGAAGTTTAAATCGCCGGTGTGGAAGCACTTTGGGTTTTGTGCGTTCAAGTTGAAAGTCTGATGCCCTAAAGCAGTTTGTTTTCAGTTAATTTTAATTGGAACATAAATTAATTCACCCTTCAGCACTTTTTTTGGTGAGAGTGATCCCTTCAGCCTTAGGAATCTTTGATTGCCAAATAACTGTACAGGGTGCCGAGATGGTTACTAGTAACATCAAGTGTGGTCATAATTCCAGTACATGGCTGAATAATAGTACACATAATGGCTATTAATGCAACAGAACAATCCAAAGTTATAAACTGGTCCAATTTTCAGTCTGGAATGTATCACGATACGTATCGTATCATTGCAAAAAATTGTGATACGTATCGAATCGTGAGGTGGGCGTATCGTAGCAGCCCTACTACAGATGAGAACCATCCTTGAGAACCATCCCACACATGAAAACCATCCCACACATGAAAACCATCCCACACATGAGAACCATCCCACACATGAGAACCATCCTACACATGAGAACCATATATGGAACATCACATGAGAACAATTTATAAGAACCATCCCACACATGAGAACCATCTATCCCACACATGAGAACGATTATGAAAACCATTCCACACATGATAACCATATATGGCAACAGCCAATCACAAACGAAGCTTCTCCCCACACGGACTATATAAAGGCGAGGTTATCCGTACTTTTTCACAAACCACATTTGTTCCTGAACAAGGATTTACAATAAACGAAACGCGTCAACCACATAGCAAAGGATTAGTTTTTTACTGGTGTTTATCTTGGAGAATTCATTTTCTCATATACCTAACCTATGAGGGAAAGTATGCCCCTGGCCTTTCCCCTATTTGACCAGGTGACCCTATCTGAACAAAAGATCTCCAACTGTTGGAAATTTATCAAAACCTTATTGATAATACCAGTTTATATCAAATTTATGAGTACCACACATGAATTCATAGCATAGACAGGGTGGGTGTCAGAGTTTCAAATCTCCTATCTCTGCCCCTATTTGAACCAAATGTAAATCCAAATCTATGAGATTCATTGATCTCTGATAATTGTTCCTTGAAATCATAAATATCACACATCATTATCACAGATGAAAAGAAGTTAATAGCCTAGATAAAGATAATATAACACTTGCCTAGAATACAGCTCATGTGAATTAATCTAATTTAAATTGAAATGAATGACACAAATAAACATCTGTGATTTTATATTTATCAACAGCTGTCAGCTAAGATAAGGTCCCACTTCATACACAGAAGACATAGCATGCAGGCAGATAAGCTTGAAATAATATTGTGGCATTAGGACTGTGATAGCATTTGTAACAGAGTCTATATACTTACTTTGACCCCTCAATTGGCAAAGGTAACAATCTGTCTGTTTGTGATTTTTTTCTCCCAGACCCCAGGACTGATTTCAACTAAATTTTGTGGGATGAGTTGATATACTTTGGCGATGTTATAATGTGGTTAGTTTTTCAAAATTTAATTTAAAATAAAATATCAAATTTTCATTAAAAAAAAAAATATATATATAAATAGAATTTGTTGTTTTTTTTGTTATGTTTTTGATTAAATTGAGCAAGGAGTTGAATCTAAAAAAAAACATGCCCACATTTGACCCAGTGACCTCATTTCAACAAATCTGAATCAGTTACCCAAGGACCCTTTATACCAAATATGAAACCCATTTGGCCCAATGGGATTTGAGAAGAAGTCGTTTTAAGACTTACTATGGTGGGAAAGAGTTATAGTCCTAGCTTCGCAACTATTTGACCTAGTGACCTCATTTGAACAAATCTGAATGTGAGTCACCGTGGGAACATTCACACCAATTATGAACCCAATCGGTCCAAAGGATCTAGAAAAGAAGATGTTCAAAGAATTGTTGAGAGACGGACGATGGACGGACGAGGAGTGATGACTATAGCTCCACCGGAGACTTCGTCTCAGTAAGCTAAAATGGCCCTTCAGGTCCTGAAAGGCTTTCATTTTTGCATCCAGGTCGTCTTGCAGCATGCTTATCATATATAGTCGGATAAGCGTGCATCAACCCCATGATATCTGTGTAAAGCTTCAAGGTCATCTTGCAGCACAACCACCATGTATAGTCTGATGAATGCACATTGACCTAAATGTAATCTTAAATTATCTGACACCTTATTTGAGCACAGACATCAAGTAAAATCTGAAGAAAGCACATGAACTCGAATCACTGAAAATATGAACATTAGCTAGAGAGCTTTACCTGGACTAAAGTGTGCAGCCATCTGGGGAGATTTGCTGAATCAAATGCTGACTAAATAAATACCGGGTATCATGACATTTCTGACCTCACAATCAGTTGAAACCTGGCCTTTAACCTCTACCTGTCATGGAGACCTGATCAACCTCTACCTGTTGTGAAGAAAAGTTTAATTACATTCACTGATATTTCAAATGCTTCATATGATTCTGATAAACAATTCTTTGCTGAGATAAATTAATAATGATACATCTCTCTCTATAACCATGGATTTGATTGATCACAGAACCACATTCTCCAAAAGATTTACATGTATGTTCATTGGTGTTAATATTCAGAGGAAAGTTCCAGAGAAAATGCACGCGCCATGCAGAGTTTCTCCAAAAACAGCAGAAATTCTCAAAAATTCTATATCACAATGGATATGAATGATCAAATTGATATCACATATTGATATCTATTCCTAATAATGTTTAACACCTTTGGGCACAAGTCAAACTTCATGTCAGTTTCTCCTTCAAAGTTTGAATGAGAACAGCAGCTTACTTGTGGCAATATTAACCCTTTACCCTACAAAACGGCCAAATAAAGCTTCAACAGCCTAAAATATCTTCGGTCTGTCTCAATAACACCATACAAATATGGATATCATTGGAACCGGTTCATTGACCACATTGTGATGGTTACAGTTATGCCCTGTGCCAATGCATTCTCTTATATATGCAAGTCGACCATAGGTCGCCTCGCATATATAAGAGAATGCATTGGCCTAAAAAAAAATCTTTTTTTAACACTTTTTACCATTTGTTCTTATAATATTTTCTACATTCTTTGACAATTTTATCATTTTTAATATGTGTTAAGCCAATGCATTCTCTAATATATGCGAGGCGACCTATGGTCGACTCGCATATATAAGAGAATGCATTGGCACAGGGCCGTTCTGTTGGGTAAAGGGTTAATATGGATACTGACATTTTAATAGTTTCTGTCTCTAGGAGCAAAAGTAATCAATTCTGAGAATACACGCTAGCCATACCTCTTGTGGATATCCCTTTCTCACCCTATGTCCTATCCTGTCCAATTCATTCTCGTCCCAGTTTTCACAGGGGAAGATGCACTTTTGCCGTCTCCCAGCAGAGCTAATGAAGAAGCAGGATGATTGGAAAATGATTGCTATAAAGTATACCTGGAATTTACCATGGAAGATCATTTGAAAACAGCACAGGTTTTCCGAGAAAGTACAAGTTGATTGAGAAGACCCAATCTGCTTGAATGTCAAGACAACTGGCATTAACTGTATGTAGTCTGTATATATCTTATAGAACTGACAGTTCGCATCATAACAGGGGTTTCAGATTTATATTGGACTGCTGATTGCTTTCCGGGAATGACATTAAAAGAGACATTCTTGCAAGATCACAAACAGGGAAGTTGAAGTTAATTATGATTTTATGATATGTCATGTTGGGACAAATTATGTTTAGACATATACCGGTAATTCAAGCGAAATGGCAGCTGAATTCAACAACCTGATAAAGGCTATTAGAAACGTATAACAATGTTTTTGGTGGCCTGTCGGCTTGGCAGCTCATATATATTTAAGTACATGTACATGTAATATTATACCTGTTGGTGTTATAAACCATTGATCTGCTTCAAGGATATAAATGTACATATTGATATATGATGCTTATGAAAATAAGCTACTTTATGCCGCGTAGTCATGCATAATGCATGAGACGTAAAGATCTAATTATGCCTTCATAATTATCCCAAAATAAATCGAGCTTTCAGTGATCGTCCAATGAGAACGATTCTGACAAATTGTTTGACGTCATTTGTGAGACCGCATAGTTCACTCGCGTCAGCCGCTCGTACATGCAGGCCAGGCATGCATTATTTCTGAAAGTTTGAATTCGGAAAAAATCGTTGGGATTCAGTTTTTCTCACTCAAGGCAAAAAGTTCCAGATTAGCAGGCATTCTGTATCTTTTTAAAAAGCTGTTATTCAAGAGCGCACTGAATGCGAGTTTTATACAGTTTTACGCCACTTATTTCTCACTACTTGTTCTCCCGTTTAATTTTAGAAATCATTTACTGTAACGCCTTTTTTTCTCGACAATTATAATTTGAAGTTAATAGTATTGCAAACGACGGTTCATCGCCACATAAGTTATGATGGAACTTCGTGCATGTAGTTGATAGAACGTTTCACAAATCGTCTAATCGTTGACAAAACATGCCCAATTGAGAATGCAACACACAGATATTCGATTCGATATTCGATTCGATATTCGATTCGATATTCGATTCGATCCAGAATTCGATTCGATTCGATCAAAATCTCCAATTCGCAGGACCCTAGTTTAGAGGTACGCAAGTGATTCGACCGTGTGTTAAATATATATATATCGTTTTGATAGACCTTTTCTTGTTTATACTCCCAACATTGGTCCAATCGAACCGGATGGCTGAAACAGAGAAGCGTTTACGAATACGGAAGGCCCATAGGGGCTAATGCACAAAATTAATCAACTCTCTCGAGGAAGCTTTAGACCAGAAGCGGGAAGTCGATGCTACACTCAAGCTCGCAAATTTCCTGAAGAAGATCGCAGGTAGATTCACAAATAGTGAATTTGTTGGACGCTACCAGTGATTACTTTGAACAAACAGTAATTGACAGAGAGCGAACTTGTGTGTTATTTTGGATCCTTGCAAGTCGGGTTCGACGAATTCAGCTGCGAATGTGATACAAAGAGAAATACATGAAGTCGGTGCAACAAATGATGTCTGTTTACTGAAAGAGAGGGTTGGGGCTTGTCAAAATTACACGGTTTCGTGTGAAAAGGGGTCGTGGATGCTTGTTAAAAATGACCACAGTGTCGTCTCATTCATGGTCTCCAATTTAAAGCTGCATTTCTCCACATCCGATGCGAATGTACAGACGATGTTGCGACCGAAGATACATCTGTGACATGTATGAAGAAAAGCAAAGTGCTTTCCAAGCGTTGATGGCAGCACAAAAAAGGAGAACGCTTCCCCCAAAGAAAACACAGAGGTACACAAATTACGTTGTATTTTAACTGAGTGACTGACCGAGTTCCACGAACAAATATAGATCTTTATGAAAGAAGATATTTGTATATATTATATATGTATGAACTGTCACAGATAAAACTATGGGGGGAGAGGTACTGGTACAAAACATTAATTTTCTTTAAATATTATAATTTATATATTTATAGGCTATAAAATAAAATAATACCTGTGTTTAGGGTATCACAGCCTACAGCCTACAGGAGAAAAAAACAGGGGTGGGGTCATTTTATTCTGTTTCATTCCGGAATCCCATTCCGGTAATTAAAATGAGATATTATGACTTCCGACATGTGCAGACGCACTTCATTTTTATGATTTTTCGTATGCGAATCGGCAGAACTTTTTAGTTCTGCGTGAACTTTTTGAGAATAAAACTTTATAATGGAGTTAGATACTGAGTCCGCGGGACCAAGTACAAAATCTATTCCATTGGAAACCCAAAAGACCCCGGCAGAGTCAGCGAATCTGCGCCACGGAGTCGATCAAGGGAAGAAACCGGCCGTCAAATTGTCAAATTTGCCAAATGGTGGTGGTGGTGATCGTGAGGATTCACAACCAAATATATCTAAAAACACTACAAGTGAAAAACAAACTGAGAAATCATCGGCCATAATTCCGCTAATTTCATCGGGACAGGAACAAATATTGCTCCAATTGAGACAAATTTCTGACACACAAAAGCAACAAGGTGTGGAAATTAGCACTTTAGGCAAACAAGTTGATGACATAAAGTCGGCCAGTGCCAATTCTGTCTCAGGTTCTGCCTCGGGTATCTATAACCGTACCATTTACAATTACAGTGATGAATATTGTTATCCTGACGAAGACTGTTCTCAGTATTATGATGAATATGTTGATGAGCAGGATGTCTCAGAGGACATTGAAATTAGTCAGGACATCGTGGAATCAGAGTCAAAATTTAAGGACGTCGGTCAACGTTTGTGTACGAGTGACACGGTTGGGCCGAAAGTGGACAAGGATTTGGCTGACTGCGTAAATCAATGGTTCGTATCCGGCATGGAAGAGTCTAGACTCGAAAACCTGATAAAACCGGGTGTGATCGCTCGACCGGAAAATTGCTCTGCTTTGGGCCAAATTAGAGTATTAAAATCATCTCATTTGGGATGTACTGACCTCTCAGGCATGTCAGAAAGACATAAAATTAGCTGATCCTCTTATAAAAGGCGCTACAGTGTTCACGCAAGTCATGCTTAACATTTTGACATTTGGTTTACAGTACTAATAAGTTGAGTAGTAACAAATTTGAAAATGTTTTTCAGAATGATTGTTAGAATAAACCATATGTTTATATGTCAAATTTGAACTTTTTTCAGAATGTTCAACAATTTAGCATTTGTTTTGTTCTCAGAATATTTTTACAAATTAACATTTGGTTTATACTAACAAATTTAAAATGTTTTCAGAATGTTCAACTTTTTTAATACCAAGGCCGCCCACACTGACACTTTCATTTATATAATATAAGGAAAATGACATGTACAAAGTACATCTATACATACACAGAACGACACAATGTGTAAATGGGTTTGTCGATATGGCACGAGTGCTGTCGCGGAAGGATAGAACAAGTAGCACCCTATCAATGTGACAAACATGCAACTGAATGAGTATGGAACTATTTGTCATAAACAGTGTAACATGGCATCAACTAATCAATTTGGATGGATATCGAATCGAGTATTCTATTGTTTTTCACAGTTATACTTATCGAAGAAACATGCAAACCACATTACATAGTACATACACAAGACAGTCACATTAATCCAATAGTAGTTGTACTTATATATAACTGTAATTGTCAGGAATATACAATCAGCCATCACAATCTCCAAAACTCCAATAACAATGTAGTAGTCATATTAGTACTAGTACACATTTGTATAATTGTCATCAGTATAGTTATTTCGTTTAAATTTCAATTTAATGAAAATAAGTATGATGCGAATCATGCAATACGATCAGTTGAGTGCCATTTTAGATTGGTTATAACACATTCTGGCCCTAGCTATATATCTGTCCAATACATTTAATTAGTGCATGTTCGCATTACTAGAAATACTATTATCGTGCATCGTTCGCAGTATATCCCACCAGAGACAGACAATGATGCATACAATCGGCAAACAATGTAAGTTTTAACATATATGGACTCATTGCAATGCACTGAACGCAGTAACCTTTAGTGCTGGGCGGTATGACGATATATCGGGTATAGCCGGTTTTAATTTTGATATCGTCAATAATATCATCTGAAATAAAAATATAGTAATACCGTCCCAAGTTGTAATATTCTCCATGTAGGTTGAAACCCATCATATGGTCCCAACAAACAGCGAAGTTAGAGTAAGAATAATAGTCCCAAACTTCCCAGAAATACACAGTCGAAAACATTTTAAAACATCGGAGCACGTGCTTGTCAAGTTGGATATGCTTCTTCGGAAACATCAAAGAGATACTAGTAGCATCAGTTGGCTACACTGTGAGATTGGTATGTCGCGCGCATGCGACTGGCACAATGACCTCCTTTCAAGTTGGTGCAGCTTGCTCTATCAACCGTAACCGGTTGCTTGGAGACGGATTACGATGTCAGATTTTATATTGACCACACTTAGTCTAGCTGATCGTCTCAATGTGCTAATTGCAAGTAAAATGATTTTGTGCACATGTGCCGTACGGATCATGGCCTTGCTATCGCTTCAACAAATGTCAAATTCACAAACTAATTGAACATGATTGTCTATATTTATTTTCCTCAGCTAAAAAAATGCTGACACAAATTCATTTCACGTCGGGTTTTGCCTCGGCACTGCCCATTGTGGCATTGTCGACGCTAATTCCCAAGGCTGCCGTATATGGACATTGAAGTCCCACGGTGCTACCAACTACCAATTACCACTGATAAATAGTCTCAGAAACAACCAATTCCTCACGAATTAATAAAATGGAAATTTGAAACCGAATGCGGTGCTTAATGTGTGCATGGTGTTGAGCGCTATGGTCAAAGGGATATATCTCTAAAAAATGTATGCGAAAACGCACTTGGGCCGTGTTATATGATTATATCCCTTTGTTTCAAAGTTATTGTTTCTCCGTCGGCAAACTGTCAATTGTTGCAGACGAGTGGTCATTATATACATGTATACTGTGATGTTACTGATAATTGTTCAATACACATTTACTCGACCTCTCATGACCCACAAATCGTAAATAAAACGTAGGGATGTATTGTGCAAACATTATTCATGAAATATTGCATATGTTGTACATTGTACTTACCAATTGTAATATACCAAAATAATATCGCGATAATATCGTGTATCGCGATGTTGTCACCTAGGGACCGACGAAGCTTCGAGATTCGATTTCGAATCTTACGTTCCGATTCGATTCGAAAGCGGTCATGTGATTCGGGATATTTCGAATCGTTGTATAAAAGTCCTTTATCGCCGCAGTATCTTTAAACATTTTCATTATATCCCAAATACGTAACCTGAATCTCCTTCCGCGACCTCCGTGGTCTAACATGTATATATAGGTTGCCAAATAACCCACTGTACATAGGCTTCCCAGTCCCAGTGGTGGTTACTCGCGGACGCGGAAAGTCGGCGGGTTACTCATACAACATATATAGGTCGGTGATCGGTGATGGTTCACGTCACGTTTTCAGCACGGTTGAACCAACATGAGAGCAGAGCACACAATGTTTATTCCACCCTTATCAGCCCTTATTGTGCTTTTCAGTTATTGGACAAACCCGATTCCATTTAAACGTTACAACGGTTACAGATGTTTATCGGATTGGAGCTGCATTGTTTGAGTATTACACATGCGCAATTACCAGCGTCCGGGTTTTTAATTTATAAAATTGTTAAAGTTATATTTAAGAAAAAGAGTCAATTAACAAACAGAAATAAACCTTCCTGATCATGTATGTACACATTATCATACGAAGTTCCATGGTGGAATTACATGTTTTTGTTTTATACATGCAATACCAATTGAATTTTGTGACCATTCAGCTTTCATGAACAGTTCCTCTGTTCCTGAGTCCTGACAACTAACTCAGTTGATCCGACGAAAAGGTCCACATTGGGATTCTATAGTTCCCGTGATCCCGTTTGGCGTTTGCGTATGCGCAAATCCCAAGTCAGAATGCGCAATTCTGATATCGCGCGTGCATGCTGCCATGCATGCGACAGGGCGAGGCGTACATGCGCAGAATTGTTTCCGATTACAATGACTCGCACCAGACTCAATTGCAAACGGAAACTATTCTGCACATGTATGCCTCGCATAGACTAGTGGCAGTGTTACTGTGTAAACAAAAAAAACTATGAACTGACGTGCCATTCTCATATTAAACTAAATGTTGATCATACCATGTCATAAAACTGTAGTTTAAGGAACCTCCATCTTAACTTCGTAAGCTTCGCGTTATCTCACAGACGTTATAAAATCGTTTGACATTTGCCCTCATTTTGCTCATACCTCCCACCGACATGTATCGCAAATCTTCTAAAGTGTCGGCAAAAGATTCGATTCGAGATTCGATTCGATTTCGAGATTCAATTCGATGTTGAAATTGCCGATTCGTCGGTCCCTATTGTCACCATAATATCGCGATATTTTTTGGGGCCAATATCGCCCATCCCTAGTAACCTTATAGTTTGTACTATACAGAGTAAAAACTTTGAGAAAACAGAGAATTCATTAACATATAGCCTATTATAGGTCCGCATCACTAGAACAAACTATACATGATCTTGACGGGCTCAATTGCTCCACTTACGATTGAATTGTGGTTGTCTGAATGTGCACTGACTAAATATATTAAAATCACGACCTAATGTTATTATCCGATATAATTACATTAGCTTTGATAAACTCAACGGGAATTTACCTGTTTACTATAGAGAATTAAGTGGGTTGTAATTAGGCCAACACGAAGAATAACTGTGTTTGGGGTAACCAGCCCGCCCCTACTCAAAACATGCCGCCAAATTCCATTTTATCATTTTTCAAAAATTTCCTCCGACTTCATTTTATTTTTTTGTAATTAGGAATTCGCGACAACGGAATTAGCTTAAACAAGTAAACCATTTCCTTGCAAATGTCATCAATTCACGAAAAACGGAAGTGCCGCCATTGTTGTTGTAGTATATTCGTATTCCCTCGTCATTGTTCGGCAAATCTCGCCGATTTCTCGAAAGCGGAAACCAGAAAACACGCGATACTTGGGCCGGAATATGTATTAACTAGCAAATCAAAAGTAACCAGATATTTTGCCGATTGAATATGGCGGAAACACTTCCGTATGCGGATAGATCCTGCGTTTTAGCTATTAAACTTCACAAATACATTCATATGAATCAGAATAGAAACATCATGGCGCCTGTCAACTATAGCACAGACATGTTGTCGTGCGTGAACCGGTACCACACGTATTCTGAACTGACAGAAAAGGACATAGTAATAAAATGTCAGATTAAAAATAATTCTGACACTTTTGAAATCGACCCTGCGTCCAGATGATCACCCACAAGCTGACCGAATTATCACACGTGAGGGAATTGGGTGTGATTCCCCGATGGAACTGCCATATTATGGTGCTGGTCTCGGTGCAGTGGACACGTGCGCCCATTGTGGGCAGCCAGGTGGAGAGACCAAAGTGTCTCTCAAAGAATACTACAGAACTGTTTTGCCATTGTGTTGTACCTGTTCTGAGGCAGGATTAACACCTGTGGTCTCGAGACTGTATGGAAAGAAAATTCCATTATTACAGTTTAGGTCTAAAAAAAAAATACATTTGTTTCCACCAACAGCTGAAAAAAATTAGGGTAGGTAGGTAGGCTTAACTTTTTTTTTTTGTTAACTTTTTTTTTTCAGTATCTTTAAAAATAATTGTATAATACTTGTCAATAACCCAAACTATGCACTTCTTAGTCCCAATCAGGTTAACCCAGATGACAGAGGAACTAGAAACTCCAATTCAATCTTACATATGCTTTAATATTTACATATATACCATTCTATATACTAATATAGTCTTTGATAATCCTAATATTTCCCATATGGTCTGGCGACAACTGGAGTCAGTCCAGCGCCACTGCACTGTTCCAAGGTTTGAAATAAGTGGTCGGTCACGGTCAATGAGAGTCACCAAAACAGCTTTGACCGACACAATTTGCGTCTGGTCGGACATTTTGTCCGACTGCGTATTTCTACTCCCATCAGATAAAATATAACTGGATAAGACATTTCTGTCAAGTTATTTTTGCTTCTTTGCAAATCTGGACCGAACAAAACCGTTAGCTACGTAAATGTATAGTGTAGTTTCTTATGACTATATCAGATATCGCGTTGTTCTTTAATCGCGTCAGCAACTCAGAAGTTTCGTTTCGTTTTAAGTGCGGTTCGTAATTATTGGCTTACCGTTCACCTTTTAACACTTCAGCGTTTTAAATCATGGTCATTTATACGATTTTTAAAATAAGAATTAAGAGACAAAAAATGCCTGTACTCCTTGTCTAGTGTACTGATAGATGTAGGGAAGTTTAAAGCAGTATTTAATGAAATGAAATAATGAAACGGGGGGATCACTGGTCGAACAGTAAAAGTAACCACAGTTCTCAAATTGATTTCCGAATTGCCGGAGCACAACCTTATTCGGTGGTTGCAAATTCAATTCGATGCAGACAAGAAGGGGTTTGTTTATATACCCACTTTAAAATGCAAATACTGCATCTCCAAAGTCAAGGAAATCGAAATTTCGAAAGGACTTTAATAGATCTTGGGTTGATGGATCGACACATTTCTATTATAAACAAAGCATGATGGTAGCAGTAGCACTAAGTCACTTTTTAAGGTCACAGAAGATTATTTTACATGGTATTGAACTTGAATTATTTATCACATAAAAATAAGATATGAGAACATTTGAAAGCACATAATTTTGACAGACACCGCCCAGAAAATGACAGCCACCATCCATTTGGTGTCTGTCATTTTGACAGGCACCGTGACAATAATTATTTCAAGGCTTGCACTGTTCACATATTGGAGTGACCATCTTGTACCGATCTCTTAATGATGGCTTCACAACACTACCTTCTCCTCCGCATTCAGTGAAGGATCTAGGTAATTTTTGGGGACACCTGATTTTGGGCAAGGATATGCCGAAGGCATAACCCGAAGGCCTGAGCTGAGGAAGGTTTGGGAGGGATGACCCCCTGCTGATGGTGGGGGTTCTCCCCGTGGAAATTTTTTGAAAATCCATTGCATTTAGAGCTAATCTAGAGCACTTTGAGTCAGTATTTTCAATTTTACTGAGAGGTCAATTTGATCAAGTTTCTCAAGCATAACTTTGGAATTTGTTTATATATGTATGGATTGGAAATGCTTATAAGTCATTGTCAGATATCTTTTGGTTCAATGGATTATGCTTATCCTGCTTGAAATGAGACTTACCATTATCACTCTAATTCATATAATTGGTTATTTTATCAAATTCAAGTAAGACACATACATAATATACTACATGTAGTACAGAAACAATGTCTATTAAGTTAGTAATTACTATTTATAGTACTAATCTCTACATGTATATCAATTATTCATTTGGTATTATGAGATCCCATCTGATAACCAGGTTGATTCGATCAAATTGTTAATGTTCCTGTACTGTATTTGATTGAAATACTGAAGTCTGAAGGCTGAATGATAAACAAACCTGAACTGAAACTATTTGAAGTTTTCACAGATGAAAGCTAGATAAAGCCAAACATACTTTACAGTATGATTCCAACTGTTAAACTTAAATCTTTTTGTAAACTTAAATTTCTTATATCAATATATATAAATGTTTTGCATCTTGTTATGATATGAATTGGGACCTAAATTGAAAAATAAAAAAAATTTGAATAAGATTTTTTTTTTTGCAATGGCAATAAAAAGTTTAGGGTCGGGGGTTTAAAATAGGGTCGGTCAGGTTAGCGGAAACAAACGTCTTTTTTTTTTAAGCCTTATCCACCTCTCACCGCATCCACCCTGAAAATTATAAGCCTGACGTAACATGAGTCTGTACTAGTATGTACCCAGTTGGAGTGTTATGTGCCTGGTAGAACTTAATTTTTTCCTAGTAGAACTATTTCTTATTAAATATTCATTAGTTCTACAGAAAGCCGGACCCGATGAATCAACATCTTCTGTGTCGCATTGATCCGAATGCAACAGTCATAGGGTAATCAATGCACATATATTGTTCTTGGTGCTTACTTTGTTTACAGGTGTGAATGCCACCACCGCTTTGCATATTGATTATGTTATGTACGTCACGTTGGCGTTGCCGCATGTATGTGCCATTTCCAATGGAGGAACTCTTTTTAAATTCACCTTCTGAGTTGAATATTTCGCAAAATTTCTTAGTATTCGAGTCGGTGGATAAACAAAATATCATAAGTGTCTTGTGTGGGAAATTGAACAGAAATATGTCCACTCGTAGGATTTGGCCTGTAATATCCGAGCTTCAGCGTGAACATAAACCGTTTAATTTCCAACACCAGACACTTATTCTATATATAATATCATTTAATATCATGCTGTATACATGTCATTGAACTTCTGTAACACCATTAAACTGATTAAAGCTACCATGTCATTGATTAGTGTCACAATGACCTGCCCAAGCTTTATACGAGTGACACTGGCAGACGATTAGAAGGCACGAATACTTAAATACTATTCCCCGTGAAAAATAAAATGAAACTAGAGGTGTGACTGTCCCAATGGGACTACGGATACCCCCCTGTTTTTAAAATACTAAGATGTTTCACATGTCAGTAAACATTTAGTTAAAATAATAAAATAACAGTTCCCATTGCAGGTGTACAACCATAACCCTAATCTTATACCTATTGACCGAAAAATGTAGGAATAAAAGCTTGGACAAAATTATGTATGTTGCGAAAAAAATTCTAAGTCGAAAAAGGGGAATAACTCCACACAAAAAATGTCGGACAGACATCATAATCGCAGGTGCACAGGTTCCCATGGTACTAAATATCAGTGCCAAGATTAAAAAACATTGACCGAAAAATGTAGGAATAATAGCTCGGACAAAATTATGCATGTTGCAAAAAACAATTCTAAGTCGAAAAAGGGGGATAACTCCACCAACAAATGTCGGACAGACGTCATAATCACAGGTGCACAAGTTCCAATGGTACTAAATATCTGTGCCACGTTTTAAACAAATTGACCGAAAATGTAGGAATAAAAGCTCGGACAAAAGTATACATGTTGCGAAAAGTTTCTAAGTCGAAAAAGGGGGAATAACTCCACCAAAAAAAAGTCGGACAAACGTCATAATCGCAGGTGCACAGGTTCCCATGGTGGTTGATGTCTGTGCCAAGTTTCACGGAAATTGGACTTCCGGAAAAATGGCGGCGAGGTAAAACGTGTTTGGAACTCCGCGAAACAAAAATGAAATAATATTCTCCTCTTCAAGATTCTATCCCCGCAAATAAGCTGAAATTGAAGAAAGATGTACGTAAAGCGATCCAAATGATTGGCATGTGTTCAAAAAGGACTCGGAAGTGAAAAAAATACAGTTTCTTCACTACACGGAATAAGGAGACTCAATCAGCGATGACAGCGGTCATGGAAACGAGGCAGTCGAAAGACAAACAGGTTGAACAAAACGAAAAACTAGAAAACCTCTATAAATGCAAAGACTTTAGCGATATATCTAAATGTTTTGTGCAGCTACACCAATCTATAGGCGGCCGGCTTGACTGTGTTGAAAAGACAGTGGTAGAACTTCAAAAAAAATGGAAGATGTGGAAAAAACATCCAAGAATTCTGCGGAGTCTGTGAAATCTCTACGAGATGATACTAACGCAGTAGAAGAGAAAGTTGCTAAACAGGAAGAAACACTTGATGAACTTAAGGTCAGCATAGAGTTTGTACATGAAGACTTGAAGGAAAAAATAAAAGAATGTGGCTCCGAGTCAATAAGTGCATTGGAAGATAAAGTAAATTCCTTTTCGGAGAAACTCAATAATCTGGAAATAGCCCATACGAAACTCGACCTATGGGGACGAAAATGGAACCTGGTGTTGAGAGGGATTAAAGGATCGAGGTCTGAAACTCCCAGAATTACGTCAGGGAAAGCTTTGGACTTCTTCTCGTCTGAACTCCATATTCAGGAAGAACAATTAAGAGACATGTTCCTCGGTGCTTGCCATCGTTTACCATCAGGTAGGGATTCCTGCCCTGATATTATGATCAGGTTCCTATCTCTGCCAGACAGAGATATGGTCTTGAATAGCGCCAAAAAACTGCCACCAGGATCGTCAGCAGGTGTGTCCATAGATCTACCTCCATCTGTTTCTAAATTCAGAGGCGAACTTTTGAGAGAAAGAGCTGCACTACCAGAGAAAGAGAAGAAGCAGACAAAACTAGTTTACATGAAACAAGAACCCTTCTTGAAGCTAGTATCAAAAAAATAAACTGTTTCATGAATAAATAAAATTGTACACCCATATATATATATATATACTTATATTTATTAAACAATACAGGTACACATACCTGATAAGCTACAAGAAAATCTTGGGAAGAAAATAAAGCTCTATATCTGCCTTGGAGGTATTGTGTGGAGTTTTGTTTTCCCCCTAAATTTCCAAACTACTAGTACTGGTACTCAGTCATTGGACCAATAGTATTCCGTGAGTAAATTTGCACAATTTTAGCCCTTCTGGGAGACCGCAAGAGATATACTTCCTATTTTCTCACACACCATGACATTGCTACCTGTATGCACTTTTCCTTTCATTAATACCGGTACTTAACTTCCAAGTACCTAAGACAATTTAACAATGTTTTGGGGCGGTTTTCAAGTATTAACAAGCAAAATCTCACTATATCTATAATAAACAGTTATCAATGAGGCTTGACAACATCATTAATGAAAGTGTCAATGACACTGTAGCTCAACTTGGAAAGGGAATAATTTAATGTATTACAGTCAATGGAGCGATTAGGAATGTGGAAAGTTGAATGTCTAATACTCTCTCCTGCCAAATAAACGTGACGTCACGTTTATTTATTTAAAGAAAAATACGACAGCATCACGATTATTAGGCGCCATCACGATTATTTAAAGTTCTTGCAAAGTCGCGGAATTTTCAGTCAAAAAGTTAGAAAAAACGTGCAGCTCACTAAAAAAAATAGAAGTGCACTTGACAAGTTGACAGGAATGTGGGAGAATCTCATTCCTAACAGGATTTAGGCCTCTAGATCATGATGTCCGTGTATAAACAGACGGATTATCGCAGTTAATTACAACTCATCAAAGCTTATAATCACACAGTGACAACTAATTATCGTTGGGACGGAACCGACTTCTACTATCAAAACGGGACTTAATGCTAAAATCACATCACCAGGCTTATATTATAAAATAATCAGTGAAACTAATCTGAGTGACAACTGATGAACTAATTTAACTTGACGTGGCCGACTTCTCCAAACAATACTGTTATCGTGACCCAATTATGCGCTATCATGAAGACACAGAAGCTGTGAGTCGTGTGCACACATGCGTGACTGGTTTTGGCTATAAATGGAAAGTTACGACACCGCAGTAGCTTCTGTGTGTACACAGGAACATGTATTTAAATCTATGCAATAAAGCAATACAATAACATGTCCGTGTATTCAAAGCACAGTTTAATTATGAATGCGATGACTTGGCAACAGTTCCACATTATTAACCACAACTTACGTTTTATGTCGGATTTAAGTTTTATGTCGGATTTTAAATAGCCGATGTGCGACATAAGAAAGATAACTCTAATTTACATCTCGAGCGAAATATTGATGGATGATGCAACCGATATGCCAACTAATTTCCCGCAAGTTCCACCGCAGGCCTACATTCTGCTTCATTTATAGTAGAAATATGGTAAAATGCCATCATTGTGCGCCATCACTATTATTTGGCACCATCACTATTATTAATAACACCCGAAAATGTGCACCATCACTATTATTTGGCCATCACTATTATTAGGCAGGGGAGAGTACTAGTTTATAGACATGAAGAGAAAAGTAAAATCCAAGATGGCTGCTGGCGGCCATGTTTTCGGCCGAATGACCCCAAAATGATTGCATCCCATCTACATGTCATCGTTAACATCCATGACAAATTTTATGACGATCAGACTAAAGGTACGACCTGTAGCCTATGCTAAAGAATTTAGTCATACAAAGAGTAAAATCCAAGATGGCTGCTGGCGGCCATGTTTTTTGGCCGAATGACACTAAAATGACTCGTTCCCATCTACATGTCATTATTAACATCTATGACAAATTCTATGATGATCAGACTAAAGGTACGACCTGTAGCCCATGCTAAAGAATTTAGTCATACAAAGAGTAAAATCCAATATTAACAACCATGACAACAGTACGACCTGTGGCCCATGCTAATGGATTAAATTTTGAAATCCAAGATGGCCACTGGCGGCCATGTTTTTTGTCCGACTGACCCCAAAATGACTCGTTCCCATTTACATTCCAATTTCAACAGCCATGACAAATTTTATGATGATCAGACTAAATGTATGACCTGTAGCCCGTGCTAAAGGATTTAGTCATACAAAGAGTAAAATCAAAGATGGCTGCTGGCGGCCATGTTTTTCTGCCGAATGACCCCAAAATTACTCGTTCCCATTTACATTCCAATTTCAACAGCCATGACAAATTTTATGATGATCAGACTAAAGGTACGACCTGTAGCCCGTGCTAAAGGATTTAGTCATACAAAGAGTAAAATCAAAGATGGCTGCTGGCGGCCATGTTTTTCTGCCGAATGACCCCAAAATGACTCGTTCCCATCTACATGTCATTATTAACATTCACGACAAATTTTATGATGATCAGACTAAAGGTACAACCTGTAGCCCGTGCTAAAGGATTTAGTCATACAAAGAGTAAAATCCAAGATGGCTGCTGGCGACCATGTTTTTTGGCCGAATGACCCCAAAATTACTCGTTCCCATCTACATGTCATTGTTAACATCCATGACAAATTTTATGATGATCAGACGAACAGTACGACCTGTGGCCCGTGCTAATGGATTAAATTTTGAAATCCAAGATGGCCACTGGCGGCCATGTTTATTGGCCGAATGACCCCAAAATTACTCGTTCCCATCTACATTCCAATTTCAACAGCCATGACAAATTTTATGATGATCAGACTAAAGGTACGGCCTGTAGCCCGTGCTAAAGGATTTAGTCATACAAAGAGTAAAATCCAAGATGGCTGCTGGCGGCCATGTTTTTTGGCCGATTGACCCCAAAATGACTCGTTCCCATCTACATGTCATTAACATTCTTGACAAATTTTATGATGATCAGACTAAAAGTAGGACCTGTAGCCCGTGCTAAAGGATTTAGTCATACAAAGAGTAAAATCCAAGATGGCTGCTGGCGGCCATGTTTTTTGGCCGAATGACCCCAAAATTACTCGTTCCCATCTACATGTCAAT
This sequence comes from Siphonodentalium dalli, assembly GCA_032622095.1. Classification (NCBI taxonomy): domain Eukaryota; kingdom Metazoa; phylum Mollusca; class Scaphopoda; order Gadilida; family Siphonodentaliidae; genus Siphonodentalium; species Siphonodentalium dalli. Next base: position 60,236,710 of record CP136063.1, read on the forward strand.
ATTAACATCCATGACAAATTTGATGATGATCAGACTAAAGGTACGACCTGTAGCCCGTGCTAAAGAATTTAGTCATACAAAGAGTAAAATCCAAGAAGGCTGCTGGCCGCCATGTTTTTTGGCCGAATGACCCCAAAATTACTCGTTCCCATCTACATGTCAATATTAACATCCATGACAAATTTCATGATGATCAGACGAACAGTACGACCTGTGGCCCGTGCTAATGGATTGAATTTTGAAATCCAAGATGGCCGCTGGCGGCCATGTTTTTTGTCCGAATGACCCCAAAATGACTCGTTCCCATCTACATTCCAATTTCAACAGCCATAACAAATTTTATGATGATCGGACTAAAGGTACGACCTGTAGCCCGTGCTAAAGGATTTAGTCATACAAAGAGTGAAATCAAAGATGCCTGCTGGCGGCCATGTTTTTTGGCCGAATGACCCCAAAATGACTCGTTCCCATCTACATGTCATTATTAACATTCTTGACAAATTTTATGATGATCAGACTAAAAGTACGACCTGTAGCCCGTGCTAAAGAATTTAGTCATACAAAGAGTAAAATCCAAGATGGCTGCTGGCGGCCATGTTTTTGGGCCGAATGACCCCAAAATTACTCGTTCCCATCTACATGTCAATATTAACATCCATGACAAATTTCATGACGATCAGACAAACAGTACGCCCTGTAGCCCGTGCTAATGGATTGAATTTTGAAATGCAAGATGGCCACTGGCGGCCATGTTTTTTTACCGAATGACCCCAAAATTAATCATTCTGGTCTAAATGTTGATGTCAACAGCTATGACAAATTTCATAATGATCCGACCAAAGGTACGACCTGTAGACTGCATTGTTGATGCCTTACGTACACACGTACACACGGACGACAAAGCCATGGCAATAGCTCAAACTTTACAAAGTAAAGTTGAGCTAACAAGATTTAACTGTTGGACCAATTGTTTATCATCGAAAGGTAGTTTTAAGTACTGGTCAGCCCCCTAGAATAGCAAAATGGAAATAAGGATAATTATGAATGTCTGAAATGTTGTTCACACAGAAGCACGTTGTAAATTATATATGTATATATATATATGTATGCCAATGTATATGGTTGTATCACGCGGGGAAAATATATTTATGTTGTTGTATGTATCAAAAAATGTTAAACATGTGAGAAAACAAATTGTTACTCACAATAGTATACTCATTTATTTATGTTAATGGGGAAAAGCACAAGGCAAAACTTGTTGCTTCCAATGGTTCACTTTGTCAAAGGAGGAATTTTTTTTATTTTTTTTTACATGAGGTACATTTTAAACCAAAACAATGTACCTCAAGAGTAGGCGATTATTGTGGCTGAATTACTCTCTGCGCAGAGATATACATGGAAATGACTCTTGTGCCCAGAGTGTGAACCAGCCAATGTCATCACTGCGGGTCGGAGAACTTGACAAAATATATATTCAAGTTTTTTTGAAAATGAACCAAAAAATAAAAATAAAAAATAAATAAACTGAAAAATTTAAATACGATAATAAATATTGAATGGAATTAACCAAACAGTAAGTTACTCATACAAATTGAGGAGATCATTATAAAGACACAAAAAAAACATCACAAAATTGGAGCCCATGTACCGTAAAAGGAAATGAGAAGTATTGGATATCTACAAATACATATTGAAGGTAAAACCACTTAAAGCCTTCATGACTGTTGTTGCATATCCAGATGTATTTACCTTTTATAATACATACACTGTCAAACACCAGAAGTCCGTTGTTATTGTTGATAAAAAAACTAAGATCATGCATACATTTCATCGTTCATTAGTTTTTTATTTGAACTCTTATACATGTTACAATATAAACAAGAGCTACGCTGGGCGTGCAATATACGCCCTCTCTTGGGTCGGCGGAAACTGGTAAAAAAGGGGCATAACTCTGGTAAAAATTGGTGGACGGAACTCAAATTTGAACTTGACCTGTGTTTTGGTGGGAGAAAGTAATATACCAAATTATCATTGAATCCGATAAGCTCTAGTAAAGTTATCATGCGGACAACAAATTTCAGGGATTTTCTAAGTCAAATTAAGTCAAATAAGGGGCATAACTCCGGTGAAAATTGGCGGACGGAACCCAAATTCGAACTTGAGCTGTCTTTTACAATATAAATTTGATCGGTTCACTCTAACTAAAGTTATCATCCGGACAACAAATTTCATGGATTTTCTAAGTCAAATTACGTCAAAAAAGGGGCCATAACTCTCGCAAAAATTATCGGATTAAAACGAAATTCGGACTTGAGCTGTATTTCGATATATGTAATCCACAAAAATACGGGTTTTGCGTATAAACATTCCAAAATCGAGTTATCATCCGGAAACCAAAAAACATAAGAAAAACTGAATTTTCTGAGTCGAAAAAGGGGCATAACTCTGCCAAAAATGGTCGGACAGAACCCAAGTTCCAACTTGACCTGTGTTTTGGTGGGAGAAAGTAATATACCAAATTTGGATTCATTCCGATAAACTATACTAAAGTTATCATCCGGACAACAAATTTCAAGGATTTTCTAAGTCAAAAAACGTTAAATAAGGGGCATAACTCCGGTGAAAATTGGCGGGCGGAACCCAAATTCGAACTTGAACTTACTTTTCGGCTAATAAACCCACATACCAAATTTGACTAATTTTGGTTCACTCTAACTAAAGTTATCATCCGGACAACAGGTTAACGGACGGACGGACGCCCGGACGGACAGACCAATACTATAATACGGCCTTTTTTTCAAAAGGGCGTATAAAAATGAAAGCAGATATTTAAGACGGATAATCAATGATATGATTGTTATCTTGATTGAATATTGAAAATGGCTAATATATCAATTGGAGCCATGAACTGTCGTGGGTTGTCGTCTGACCATGTAAAGCATAGAGATTTATTTAATAGATGTAGAGCTAGGTATGATATTTCTTTGTTAATTGATACGCATTCAAGTAAAGAAACAGAAAAAAGATGGAGGATGGAATGGGGTTATGAAGCCATTTTTTCTTCATTTTCCAGTGCTAAAAGAGGGGTGGCCATTATTTTTAAAAATTCAATCCAATATGAAATACACGAAATAGTGGCTGATGACAGTGGAAATTACATCATTCTTGATATTACAATCCAACATCAGAGACTTAGCCTATGTGCTTGTATATGGGCCGAACGAGGACAGCCCAATGTTTTTTAAAAAACTTTTAAAAAAAATTGACAAATTGGAAAACTCCTCTATAATAATTGCAGGAGACTGGAATGTACCTCAGGACTATTCAATAGATACAATCCATTATAAACAGAAAAACAACACAAAATCAAATGAAAAAATGAAGTTCTGGCAAATGAGGTTAGATTTACACGATACATGGAGGCTTCATAACCCAGGCATTAAACGATACAGTTGGAGGGGCCCAGGAAGTAAAATGGCTAGGCTCGACTACTTCCTGGTCTCCTCTGATCTTCAGTCTTTCATAAAAAAATCTGATATACATACTAGTTATAAATCAGACCATTCTCCAGTGAGCTTAACTATACAATTTGTGAGTCATCCCAGGGGCAGAGGGACATGGACATTTAACAACAGTTTATTGAGAGACAAAAAGTATATAGAATTAGTTAAAACTATAATTGCTGAGGTAGTAGACCAATATGTGAATAATAACACTGAAAATATACGCATTGGGGAGGAAAATCTTTTTAAAATCAATGATCAACTATTTTGGGAAACCCTAAAAATTATGATTCGTGGCCAAACTATTGCATACTCTTCAAATTTGAAAAAGGGAAGAAATGAATCTGAAAATAAACTTGAGACAGAAATTTCAAGGCTTTCGGAAATACTCGACAATGGTGATGAATCGGTCGCTGCAAAAATAGATAAATTAAAATCAGAGCTAATCGAATTAAGAGACAAGAAAATACAGGGAATAATTCTGAGAACAAAAGCAAAATGGAAAGTAGAAGGGGAAAAATCAACCAAATACTTTTGCAATTTAGAAAAAAGAAGCTACACTGAAAAAACTATTGCCAAACTAATTAAAAGTGATGGATCTGAAATAACCGAACTTTCTGACATAATTGAAGAACAACACAATTTTTACAAAAATCTATATGAATCAAAGATTGAACCAACAGATGGAGATGAAGAAAATAATTTTCTTGATGTTGAAAACCCTTTTCTGAATTTCTTGGATACGCAAGAAACTGAATCCTTGGAGGGACAACTAACTGAATACGAATGCACAGCATCATTAAAAAAGATAAAAAATGAAAAATCCCCAGGATCAGATGGATATACAGCAGAATTCTACAAATTTTTCTGGAAAGATCTGGGGCAATTTGTTGTTAACTCATTGAACTATGGTTTTCGTACACAAAAATTATCAGTCACGCAAAGATGTGGAATTATAACATGTCTGCCAAAACCCAATAAACCTAAAGAATACATTAAAAATTGAAGGCCTATTTCGCTTCTCAATGTTGATGTTAAAATTGGATCAACAGTTATTGCTAATCGGGTAAAGAAAGTCCTCCCAAAACTTATTGCAGATTCACAACTTGGATTTCTAGCAGGGCGTTACATTGGGGAATCAACAAGGCTTACATTTGATTTATTAGAAAAATGCGAGCAAAGAGATATACCTGGATTACTAGTACTACTTGATTTTGAAAAAGCTTTTGACTCCTTAGAATGGAGTTATTTAGAAAATTGTTTAAAATTTTACAAATTTGGACCAGATATCATCGGTTGGGTAAAAACCTTTTATACAGATATTTTCAGCTATATTGTAAATAACGGAAACCTATCTAACAAGATAGATATACATAGAGGGGTAAGACAAGGTGACCCACTTTCTCCTTACCTGTTTATTTTAGCGGTAGAAACTCTTAGCGCATCTTTAAAAAATAATTTAGATATAAACGGGATAAAAATTAACAAAACTGAATACATGGTCTCACAATATGCAGATGACATGAACCTCTTCCTCAGGAATGACTCACACTCATTAAACGAAGCCCTTAATACAGTCCGAAATTTCGCAAAGATAACAGGACTAAAAGCAAACTTCCAAAAAACTCAAAGTCTTATGGATTGGATCGAAACGGGGCTGTGGTGAAGAAATTCCAACAGAAGAAAATATCCTATGGAATCACTCAAATTCGGTCACTATACTTGGTATTGAATTCAACCTATTCAATGACGACTACATTGAAAATAATTACAAGACAAAAATAAAAAAGCTAGAAAATCTACTGAATGACTGGTCCTTCAGACAACTAAGTCTTACTGGAAAAACAACAGTAATAAAGACTCTTGCACTTCCAATGTTAATTCACTGTCTATCAGTACTACCTCCCCCTTCAAAAGACACATCTCTAAAAATCCAACAAATCTTTTATCGCTTTTTATGGTCTGGAAAAAAAGATAAAATTAAACGTAATGTTATAATAAATGAAATTGAAAACGGAGGCTTGAAGTTTCCACATATTGACTCGTTTGCAAATGCATTAAAAATGACCTGGATACAAAAATTACTAGACACTTCCAATAATGCCAGCTGGAAAAATATAATCTTAGATGACTTGGAGCCCTTTGGTGGTCCAAAAGTTTGGTTCTTTCAAAATGAAGCACTGACTATTATGGCAAATAAAGTTAATCCATTTTGGAAAAGCGTTATACAGGCTTGGAGTTTGGTAGATCAAGATATCAGCACAGCCCCACAAGACATCCAATCCCAATCCATTTATTGGAATAAATATATAAAAATAGACAATCATATGCTCTTAAACACTAAATGGATAAAGCAGGGTGTATTTTTTATAAATGACTTGATGAAAGATGATGGTGGACTCTTAGACTATCCATCATTCTGTAGCACTTATAATTTACAAATTCCTTTCACACACTATCAAGGACTGTTGAATGCGATACCATCCCAATGGAGAGCATGTTTGAGAAATAGTGAGAAACTTGAATCAATTAAAAAAGAAAAAATAGAAATTCTCGGGAATGCCTTAACACCATGTAAGATTTTTTACCCAATTATTCTTAGACAATATGCTGAAACACCTTCCCACATACAAAAAAAATGGTCTAATAGACTTGGAATAGCTTTATGTGATTTGGATTGGAAACAAATATATAGGAACCCATTATCATATCACAGATGATACTGGCCTGATAAGTTTTCAATACAAAATTAATCAAGACATACTTTATACAAATTCAAAATTATTCAAGTGTAAACTGTCAGAAACAGAATTATGCTCTTTTTGTGGGAACACGAAAGAAACAATTATACATCTCTTTTGGGATTGCCCCATTTCAAAATCAGTTCTACTTCAACTCCAACATAAGTTAAAAGAAAAGTGTGATATTACATTCGAATTAAAACCAGAGTATACTGTCCTAGGTATGCATGGAGATATACATCCCAATGATACCCTTGATATCTGTACAATGCTGTATAGAAAATTTATATACTCATGTAAGATGAGGGCTACCAACCCAACTATAAATGGACTTCTTGAATTTTTTAAATATTATAAAAGAATTGAAACTCTAAACACATATTCCTTGAATGATAGAAGTAAAAAATATGGGGAAAGATGGGAAGCTCTGGAAACAATTCTTAGCAATTGAAAACAAGGCAATATCTACTTCTCAGTGAAGCTATTACTCAAACATGCTCATATAATGGATTTAATAACTTCCCCCCACGACAGTTCAGAAATAAGTGATCATAAGTATCCACGTTTCACAAATACACTGATTATCCACAAAAAAAAAAAATTACTTGTTTTATATTTTGTTACTTTATATCTACAAATTACATTTAATCATATATACATGTATGTTCATATATACCTAAAAATATTTGAAAATGTTATACAATACTGAATAAGACTAATGTCACATGATGAAATTTAAAAAATGATCTGAATAAAAAAATATTAAAAAAAAAAAAAAAAAAAATTCCACAGAAATTGATCAAAAAACGACTGAGAAAAACTCCGGACAAATTTGTGTCCACGGACGGACGGACGACGGACGGACGGACAAGCTGACTCCAGTATACCCCCCCTAACTTCATTGCGGGGGGGATAAAAATAAAATGAAGTACCGACCACCCGCCCGCCCCTGTTTTTTTCCCTCATGTTACCCTAAACTGAGGTATTCTTCCTTTTGGCCTTACCGATATTTTTCATTTAGGCCCCTCAAAAAAGATTACTTGTTTATCATAGACGCCCGCCCCTAAAATTCCTCCCGTGTAGGGCTGGGCGATATTTCAATATATTGACTATAGTCTGTTTGGAAAAGAAAAACCGTATTGAAACTGTGTAAAATAAAAATTCAATATATCGCAACCGCAATTTTACCACCTCAAAAGACGGTTTCAAATTACAATCCAACTGAGTTAAATACTTTAGCAGACCGCTGATTGAAAGCAGCCTTTATCGGTCGCTCCCAATTTAAGTCTCCATTGTCTTTTATTGTAACCAATGACGCAACGGTTGTATTTTGGGCTATAGTAGAGCGATGGAGTATCTTCTTCCAAAGCCAACCTGGTAGCGGTATAAAGTCACGAGCGATACTTCGTCCAAACTTTCTGACTCATGACTCGGCGGTATTTGTCGTTCAATTACATCTTAAAACTTGACGCAGGAAAGGAACATGTCTCAATCCTTCTAGGGTTGACACGTTAGTGTTTCTTGCCAAGAATTTGGACAAATAAACACACGAACTGCAATATTGTTCAATGATTAATTATGATTATCTTTCCCGTGTTCAAAAGTTAATTAAAAATGTTCCGTAATTCATAGTGTATGATAAACTGCAGACAACCCAGAATCTACCATCTTAGTCCAATTCTACTAGGTCCTCTATCAACCTATGAGCATGTGCTTAGCTATGACGTAACGGGAATGTGCATCGCGTGCTGATATGTAAATAATGGAGTAATCAGGATAACTTGAGCCTGTAATTCACTCAATGTTGTTGCATATTCCAGAATGCAGGAACTTTATAGAATGGGCACATGCCATTCCGAGAATAGTTTATCATTTACTGCCTGGTGAGTGCATGTATACAATTTTACATCCCTTGTAACGAAAACCCGGAATGTTATATCTCTCGTTTAAAATTTGATTTTACATGGTATTTTTTAATAGTAAAATAATATTCAATAAAACCGTATATCGCGGTGTTATTTTGGAAAAATCGCGGTTTTTAAAAACATCAATACCGCCCAACCCTACTCCCGTGCGTATTATTTTTTGTTTTTTATATCATCTCCAGAATAGAAGTGCCACGATTATTTATTTTGATAATCGATAATCGGTCGTCAATAATCGATTATAATCGAACCTACTAGTAATATAAACAGTACCGTATTCCGTAATATGGCCTATTGGGTGGGGGTTGGTTAAAAAACTCGGCTGATGTATTTTTTACGCTAATAATTATGTGCACCATAAACCACCGGTATTAAATGACTAATGAGCACAATGTATTCAATACCAGCACATTTCACGGCGAAATTGTGAGTTCATTAGAACGAACATATTACCATTAATTTCAGTGTTATGAATAACCAAACATACAAACAATATAAGAATAGGAATGCATGACGGACCGCCGGCGGTTACTAAAACGGAATCTAATGTCACAGAAACCCCTACTCCAGAACACCAATATATGGCTACGCGGAGCTCAATATCGGTCAGTCACATTACGCAAAGTATAAACATTGGTATAGGGGCCTACATGGTACGCCGATAGATCACACTTACCGGAAATGCGTACACCTACCGGATACACACGTGTTTCTGTGTATAGTTTCAAGCCGTGCATTTTATAAAATTAAAGTATTTGTCTGTTACGCGGTATAGACTATGTAATTTGTGATTATACAAATCACTGATGTGCCGAAGGTTCTTAAGCCCTTTTACGGGACAACAATCCCAGAGCATACCAGTCTCATCCAAGTGTATGAAATGTTCAGGGGTTGTGCCTTGGACAGTTCACAACCCCTCCCCGACAATGCAATTGTTAAAGTCAAAGTGTCAAAAACAAAAAGCACGATAGATTCTGTTGATGTCAATTGCCAAACTGCAGTGGGTGACATTATATCTAGTCTGGGGAACTTCACTATGATAATATCATTCAATATAACCCCACCCACAGGGAATATCGGCGAACAAAAAACTCAATGCGTCAACACATTTGATTTGACGTTTTTCCCAATAACTTACCTTATCGCAAGTTATCAGATCTCAAAACAAAACACAAAAAACAAATGTCCCTCCCGCCCATACCCTGGGGGAAAAAAACCTATGATAAACAAGTAATCTTTTTTGAGGGGCCTTAACCCTTTGGAGAGTATATGCAACGTCATATAAATGACGTCATGAGTAAATTTAACGTCAACACCATAGCAATAATTATTAACAAGTTCGGATCAAAAGGGCCAATAATTCGTTTTAATTTATGTGCATTTTTTTTAACGTGTGTTATTTTAATCGATTGCACTTATACATTTGGGACATTATTATTGATCAAAATAACTCATATACAATTTACAAATCATTTATAAATCAGATGATTTATTGAAGTTATGTCTACATAAAATAACACTTCATGAAACGACATACATGTATATGTCGTTCTACTCCTCAACCGAGACAACATATATGTCGTTCTACTCGCCAAAGGGTTAATTAATAATAAAAATTTGAAAAGGGACTCCCATATAAACTTAAGTATTGCAAATTTCCCGCCGTTTCAACTTTTACTTTTATATTCTATTATCTATAGTAGCATGTTCAGATCGTTTCGTTTTTCCGCGTTTTGCATCTGTCGAAACGGAAAAACTCCATTTGCATTTTCACTAAAACACGCAACATTGCGAGATAAAACGACTTAAAGAATAAACTACATATATATCGATAAAGTTTTGGAACATGTATCTATAACACTTGATAGCAGCTAATTTCGACTTGACATTTTGTTATTCAGGAAAATTTTATTTTTCATGTACCAATTTTTCCTATTTTCGACGTTCGTCTAAAATTTAAACTACATCAAACTGCTTCACTGTAAATGATTTTGGGCTAATTATTTAATGTAACAGATTAAAATAGGCACTTGCTTTATATGTATGCCAATTTTGTTTTCATTTTCCGGATTTTTAAGATTTTTTTTCTTAGGTTTAACTTGCCTAACTTTGTCAATTAAAAAAACAATGAACGAATCGCCTCTCACCATTCATCATCTGCATCAATGCAAAGCACAGTTCAATAATTCATTTTGCAAAGGAGTTTTCGATGAACGGCATACTTTTATACTACATTTCAATCTCAACTGAACAAAATAAAGTTTAAGCTATTGTCATCTGTTGTCATGGGTTGTTGTTCGTATGTGCGTGCATCCATGATTGCTGTTGGCATACCCTATATGCCACAAATCTCTCATTTAATTGTCAACAAACTTCATATGGATTCTTGGGTGATAATTTTCCCCGAATTGTATCTTGGATGTCACATTTGATTCATCAGCACACCCTGTACCATGTCCTGCCTTGGTCCTGTGACTCAGACTGTGAATGGGATGGGGGTCAAACTTTCTGTTTTGTGCTACCGTTGTCGTAGGTGACAAATCAACATCTCAAACATATCATTCTGCAACTATTTCCACTACTGCCTGTAAATGGATGCTCTTCATAATAGTACATGTATTTGTGTGAATTTAAGAAACTAATTTTAAATTATTCTGTTTACTTTTTCACTTATATTTAACTTTTTGTGTTGCCAATAAACAATGAAGAAAGTGACATTAATGATGATGTACATGTAGCTCAAATTTAAGCGATGCGAGTAGAGTATATTGGTGGGTATTAAAAACCAATGTGAAGAAATTTTCCATCAACTTCCTTTTTGTTTCTTTGATATAAATTAATCATCATAACCAAGATAAATAGGACAACCCAACCAGGGACAACCGCCCCAAACTGTCACAACAACCTGCCTCAGTTATTCTATGTTTTACTTGGTTATATGTAAATACGTGGATAAACATAATACATGTAAATAACTGTGATTATAGAGAACTGTGCTGTAAATGGCAACAAAGAATCATGAGATTAAAATAAGACTGATGAGGTGATGTCAGGTTGATGTGCTGTGAATTTCTGATCAGATATTCACATGTTTATAAAATTGTGGGTTTCATGCAGGTTTGCAACTTCCAAGTCTCCCCTTCATTTAGGGACCATATACTTGTTTTCTTCTTGATACTGTACTAATCAGGGACGTGGCTAGAGGGGGTGTCCACATTGTGAATTCCAATTGGCAATTGCAGCTCCCTTGAATCAGACTAAACACAAGTTTTCCGAAATTCCATTCAAAACCCCTCCCCAACTGATTATTATGGTTCTTATCTTGTGGTTAGTCAGATGGAGAAACAGAAGCATGTTTCTATATACAGTACCCGGTATGACAAATTTCATAGATCAGAACCTGAACATTGGATAAATCCTAACCATCTGGTGGTCCGGCTCCAAACATATTCACAGGGCCTAGGAGAGAAATCAGGACATTCTGAATAGACCATTGATTCGGCCCGGTGTGAGAAAATTTTGAAATCTGATCAAGAAAATCCCTAAATCCTAGAATCTGTAGACTGGCCTCAAGCCTTCCTACAGCGTTGGAAAATTTCAAACCTCATACCCCTGTTACTTTGGAAATTTTCCAACTGATGACCATTTCAGCCCACAATTTTAACCAAAGGCCGTAATTAATTAATCTTCATTTTAGCGTTATCCGCCGCATTTCGTTTTTTGTCCAAAATAATACCGCATTTTAAATTATTATTGGTTCGGCAAGCGTCATTTCCATTGCACGATTAGTTTTCACACATCGGGCGATCGAATGTCATCGAAATACGCGATACCGGATATAACCGGCACGTATATTTTACGATCGCGTTAGTCCGGAAGTGTTCGGTGGTTTCCGTTGGCATGGTCGCCATTTCCCTTTCCACAATTCGATGTATGTCATGAAAGATTTAAAAAGCGCAAAATGTTGATAAAGTTACATATACCGGACAGATACCGGTCGAAAATTACAACATGCAGTGGGGAGACTACAATCCAGAGCTTCATCACGTCTATTCGTTTAGACGATGGTTCGTTGATGGAAAAAATGGATGCGGTGTCCAAGGTCGAAGTCGGTGGCGGCGACTGGACTGAAATGCAGATATTGGACACCGGGTCCTTGGACGAAATACTGTTGTCAGAATTACGGACAGATGTTGCGGAAAACAAATTGCTCCACATAAGAGTCCGACTGAGTGATATTAACTCTGCTAGTACGACCGAAGAAAATGAAGTTATAAATAAACCAAGAACAATTACTGATGTTCTGATGCAAAATTCCGTTCGGCCAAATTACTGGCCGAAACTCACCAAATTAAAAGAGACCGATATCCAGAAGCTGGCAGACTTCCTTCTTCATGACAATGACAACATTCTTGATACTATTAACAATCTGGGCACCGGGAAAACCATCATGTTCGATGCTATAATTATTGAATTGAAAACCATCATCCCTGGTGTCCGGAACCAAGACTTGAACGCCTTTTCGTCATTCCTGATCAGCCTCAGAGACCTGCTATGGTACGTCGCGCCACGTGCTTCTAAACTGAAGTCGAGGGGTTGTTCGTTGTCCGATATGTTTCAAAAACTGACCAAACTCAATAACCCTGAACGTCATAAACACACAACGAAGAACATAAAGAACGAACTTCTGCTGGAGCTTCTGGGGAAAGTTCAGAACGATTTCAGCCGTTCATTCATCGAACTAAAAACATTCAAGCCAGCCAGAGATGCAATCGAAAACCTGTTTGAATCGTGTACCAAATACTCAGAATATCTTGCCGAACAAGCAGATGATGCAGCTGTGAGTCCAGACGATGACGAACAAGATCTCCACACTACACTGAACACTGTCTGTGTTTTACCGAAAGTGGACGAATTATCTCTGGTGTACAAAAAACATGACTTGGAACTTGTCAATGAGATTGAGGACAACTTGCATGTGAATGAGTTCTACGAGCCATTGTGTTTGGATGAACTCGTTCCAAGAAAGAGGCATTTGCGGTTCTCATTCTTGAGGCGCCTGAGACAGAAGGGTCTGCAAACCGATTCAGTTTTATTTGGACAAAACTATGGTGGCTCCAAGGGAACTACCTACTTCATATGGAAGGAAGATCGGAGTGACCAATCTGCAACCGATACGCTACGAGCGAATACTATATCTGAAATAAAAGACAATTTGCCAAAATATTTTTCTAAATCATACAAATCAAAATGTAAACATCTCATGGAATTGGTTATGTTTGATAGAATAACGCCGGGTGAATTTAGATTTATATACAAAGAGCTCACCGGTGATTGTACTGTGTCTACAGATAAGGTAGCAAAAGATGTAGATGAAAGGTTCAAACTTATATATAAGCAAGGCAAATGTTCTATTCTGAAGGACCTCAGAATAAACAATGGGCGTACGCCAAAATTTGACAAGTTTTGGTCAATATGTGAAACCATAATCGAGGAACTTAGTGCTGTAGATGAACGCCGTCATGGTCAGGTCTCGGATGATGGCAATGTAGTAACTCATATGGGTGTGGCAATTTCAGCGCCAAATTTGTATGAAAAATGTAAATCCAAAGCTCTGAGTAACGACTTATTACAAGACGATATTCCATCCTTTTCATGGTTTAAGTTCCAGTTCTGGCCCAAAGATCCAACTACTCATAGTGCATTAAATTACACAGGCAAATTGAAAGTCAAATATATGATTCAACAAAGACAATTCCGTAAGTCACACCCAGATGACCATTACTGCGCCGCAATCTTTAAGTATGCCAAAAGTCTTGCTGTCACATTTTCGGATCATACCACTTTTATATCGACTGATGACAAGCATAAAATATCCATTGGTGAACCAGGGTACCCCCTTGCCGCTCAAGAGAGGGGGAAAAGGGTATTGGTTTCATTAAATCAAACATTTGAAGTTGGCGATCATGATTTTTCAAAAGTCGCGCTGACTCCAACTGTGATCCTTTTGAATAAAATACCGGTAGATGTGGATGGGTCATGGTATAGGGGTTCTCCACATATCATCCTCAAGACGACTGCACTGTGTTCATCTACGGCTTTGAGAAATGCTACCGAAATTGCAAAAATTCTGATTAAGAAACACAATGGGAAGCAAAATGTGCCTCCTATTTTGGTTCTGTACACAGATGGTGGCCCAGAGCATAGGACCAACTTCTTGAGTGTCAAAATTGCTGCAATTGCTTTACAGAAATACTTAGATTTAGATTTAATTGTGTTGGCCAGAACAGCTCCTGGTCATTCCTATTGCAATCCGGCCGAGAGGGTTAATTGTATTTTGAACTTGGGTTTGTACAATATCGGTGTTATGCGAAGTAAGTCCGATCCAGAATTTGAAAAGGAAATCTCACGTGCTAATGGCACAGATGATATTAGGGGTCTGGCTGATAAAAGCAAGCAATTCAAAGAAAATTTTCAGAAATCATGCGATCCATGTATTCAACTAATTTCAAATAACTTTAAGTCTTTGAAATTGAAAGACGAGCAATTTATTGTCGATTCACCTGCTGACCAGTCTGATATTGATAAGTTGTTTGCGTCAATTGGTCTTGACAATGATTTAGAACCCATGGATAATATGCAGGATTTGAAGAATCGACCCAAACTCAATTCTTACCTCAAACACTGCTGTAAAGAACGGACCTATCATTTCTCAAGTAAGAAATGTGGTGATAAATCATGCACTACATGTAAACCAGTGAGGCTTCCCAATGATGTATTTGAAAGGTTGCATAATTTACCTGATCCTGTGCCATCAGAAATCGATGCAAGTCATTACATGTCATTTGGTGACTCGTATGGCAAAGATACATCTGAGAAATACAAGCCATCAAATGTCACTTCCACAAAAGGGCACTGCATTCCATTTAATCCACTCAAGCAACATGCTACCAACACAAAGTTGACAGTATGTTGCTCTGAATGTGATAAATTGAGAGTAGTGTATTCAAAATTTGTAATTGACAAGCACGATGTGAAACATTTCAAGTATGTCATGGGAAATGTCATGTTTACATGCGGGGCTACTTTAAATGAGTTCCCTGCTGAAGGAAGAAGCGAATCAATGGAGAAATTATTTGTCAGAAAGAATCTTACATGTTTAACCCCAGTAGAGGTTCTATATTACACTAGTGGATTGTATCCCGCATGCTGTATCCATTGTGGGACTAAGCGGAAATTAAAAACACAAGACGGCCATTATCCCATTTGCAGTGGTTGTTCATCTCGAGGGAAACAACCTGTACATAAACAAAAACGCAAGCACGATAAATTCCAGTTGTGAACTTGTGATGTTTTTATGCACATATGTTTCCGCTCTAGATGAACAATCATGCAGGGTACACTTGATTAGTTCAATGCACTTTCACGTCTTTGTCTTTGAATTAATAATGTAATATTGAAATGTATACACATAAATATTGAAATGTAAGCAAGATCCTAGTCATCCTACATAGGTATTGTAACCAGTATTATATTAAACTTTTAAAATATGCTGATATACGATGATCAAATACAATCATATATAATTTGTATTGTGGTTCCTTTCATACAGTTTCCGGCAGCCCCTCTGGTAACAACTGGAGTCAGTATGGGCTATAACCAAGCTAAACTCTCTCTGAGGGGTTGCTGGTCTCTGTATGAAAGTAACTACCGGTATAATTGAATGAATGAATTAACTTTATTGTGGAATGTGCCTATATATAGCATCTTTATAGTATCAGCATAAAATATACATAGTTATAATACCAGTTACAATACCTACGCAAGACCTAATAATAGTCTCCTTTGTGTTTTCGGAGTTTAATGTTTTAACGTTTCAATAAATACATGTTGCAAATTATAAGTTATATTTTATGAACTGTTCAGTATTTAATATTAAGTTGAGTATTGATTAATTAAAAATAATTTATACTCCAGATTGTATCTTTCCCATCACTCCATGAGGGATGACAGAATATATTGGCACTTTATTAAACTCACACACTAGTACTCTAATGTGCATGTTTTAGTATTAACGAAAGGCGAGGTAGTGACGATGTTCAGTTAATTGTGTTATTGTTAAAAGTGCAAACACACTGTTGGCAACATATAAATATGTTGTGTACCTCATGTAATATTAATCTTGGATTGTGATTGGTCAATTTATACATGCAATCATGCATATTATTTTTATATCAAATTAAATGTCAGACCGACACCAAAACTGGATGTTTAATACAAACACACATTGGACAATTATTCCATGTCTACTGTGTAGTTGTAAACATCCGGTTTCGGTGGTAGATAATTATTTACTTGTCCACCATGTGGTTGTAAACATCCAGCAGTACCATCCACAGACCACCGACTGCCTCGCCTAGGTAGACAGTTCACTAAACCCACCAAACACAATTATTAACTAGTTGGGGTGTCCATATAATTTAATATGTCTCGAAGGTATGACATAAATAAAAAAAACATTCGGTACACAAAATTGTCACAAATACGTTATTCATTTGGGGGACTGGATACATGGGCTCCACCATTGATTGGATATTAACTCCATGAGGGGAATATAAACCCATGTATCTCGTCTGCGAAATGAATAACTTATAGTATACTGATACATCATGACGTACGACATCACATGGTACAAATCTGTGGTCCACTGGTAGACAATGACTGGTTCTGCACTAGCTGCAAATTAAAAGCATTGCAAGTTTAATACAGTTCTGTTCTTTACTTCCACATTATACATAACCATGAAAGGAAGGCTTATTAGGCAATATATAGGTGTTTAATGGAATACAATGCATCTGATAGTACTCAATACAATGCAGCGTATTCTCCATGTGAAAATAATTAATAATTAATATTTACCTCATTCCGCATTTTGTTCTGAGATCTTAGAATAACGCTAAACTGAAGATTAATTAACCGTGGCCAAATGTAGGAAAATATTGTGTTCTTAAATTAACAGTTTTTGACTGACCACAAGGGACCAACCAGGACACAAGCCCAAAGGTTGGAAAATTTACTACTACATGTACAATGTACAAAGTAGTACCGATACCTTTACTGGGAAAGTATTAACATGAGACAGGTTCATAATAAACTCACTATATGTGCTTATTTTTATTTCAAATTGATGAAATAACAAATTAAATTCAACATATAAACATATATTGTATTAAAATGGCATGTGTGTACAGTACATTTATATAGCTTATCGCAACACACAGAAGATAAGACAGACCAATAAGTCACAAAAATGCAGTGTATATTATGCAAATGGCATTATTTTTTAAAACAATATCAATTTCAGAACATTGCTGCTCTCTGCAGATTTGTGTTAATTCTCCCTCGGAGTCCCTTCCCCACATGTTTGTAAGTTTGTTAAGTGGTACCATACAATATAGTGTATACAGGCTCCAGATAACCCAGATAAAGTTTTGGGGCAGGTTCGTTCAACTTAGGATACTCAGGTTAGTTGGCAATGAACCCTGCACATGCAGTTTAGTTTTCAGGTGATACAGGCTTTGTGATTTCTGGATAACAATTGTTTAGTGGCAGTTTAATGTCTCTGTTTGCCCAATAATAGCTCGATGACAAGTATCAAACAATTTGTTGCCTCGAGCATGTCTTTGAATGGACTTAAACATTTTGGCAGAAAAACAAATTTGACGTCAATTTTTCGAAAATTCAGAAAAAAATCACGTCACATAATTTTCATTTTTTCTCAATTTGGTTATGCTTTAGGATCAATATACTACCACTTTATATCAAAATTTCCCAGATTTTTGCAAAATTTTGAAAAAGGTGTGAAGATGCTATCTATAGACTATACAATTACAAGTTTTAGAAATTAGAGTTATATTTCTTTTAAAAACTCGGAATTTTGAGCGACAACGGGGCTGCAGTCGTATGCTAATTTGCCTTTAACACATGCGTGTATACTATTATTGGGGTGAATGTCATTTACAAATTACAGTAGAAGTATCTCCATGTTTGTTGGATTGGAATAAAGCATTTCTTTTTACCAGAACTTGTCGATTGCCTTTCCGAAAACCCGCCAAATATGGAACTCACGTGCTCGAACAACTGTAATATTGCAACGAAACCGAAACGAAACGAACTTGTTCTCGGTAGTACGATAGGCCTACTGTTGCTGACATATGTCCCACTATATACGGTAACAATAGAATGGCATCATTGTGCAGTTCTGTCTATGTTGTGCTAGTAATCCCACAAACCAGGTTTATTGTAACGAAAGAGAGAAAAGTGGTCTTACATATTGGAGACCTTATAAGAACGTGTATACAATGGGAATCCAGGGTGAATCTGTATCTGTATCTGTATCTGTATCTGTATATTTCCGGCGCAGGAGCCTCTCGGCTGTTGTCGCGTCGTTGCTACTACTCTGGTGTTTCTCCTGTTGTATTCCCCGAGCATGCGTAATCTTCTATGCTGTTCCAGTCCCTGATCGTTCTCACGAAGAATGATTGTTTATATTGTTCCGTGTTGGCTCTTATTGGTTCGAACGATCGTGAGTTGATACACTCTTGGCTCGAAATGATGTTATCACTTTTGTGGTCTGGAAACTTTTTCGCTCGAATTTTCCTTCCTTTCTTATCCTTTAGTAAATCATGTGCGTGTATGGCTGGGATTATCCCCTCAACCACCTTGCCGAAGAGTTCTATTCTCTTCATCTTTCTGCGGATCTCTAGTGAGTCTAACCGTAGTCCATCAATCATGCTGGTTACTGCGCCTTTTTCTCGGTCTCTATAGTTGTTGGTGATGAATCTTGCCGCTCTTCTCTGCACTTTCTCTAACTTCTCTATTTCTCCTACTGCGGCGGGGTCCCATATTTCTGCTCCATATTCGAGTGATGTTCTTACCATGGCTCTATATGCCGTCTCTCTGGATTTACTGTCCGCTCTTCGTAAGTTTCTGCGTAGGAAGCCTAAGGTGCTATTGGCCCTTCCAGTGATCTTGGATATGTGCGTTGACCATTTTAGGTCATCTGTGATGGTCAGTCCAAGGTAGACGCTTTGTTTGACTGATTGCAGAATTTGATGGTCAAGCTGGTAGATGAATGATGTTTTGTTCTTGTCCTTGTTCTTCATGGACATTATGGAGCATTTTCCAGCATTGAATCTCATCCCCCAGGTTTTTGCCCATTCTTCTAATGATGTCAGATGAATAGTCACAACCACAGTTGGAAATTATTATAAAAATCCTATGACAAATACACACACCATTACTTCAATAATAATAATATATTATGATTAAATTTAGTAATGGTATGTGTACTTATCAGCGGATTTTGATAAAACCTTCCAACAACTGTGGTCACAACATCCTCCCGGCCAGCATATGGTTATGTTTGATCATGCTTGGGATTAGATTGAACCATGGCGCGAATTCTTTCAGATGCACGCTCGGCTGCAACTCTCTTCGGTCGACTGTCATCAGATCAGACGGTTCCCCTGCCATCAAGATACAATAACAACATAAAGTTCTTCAAAATACGCTTTAGTTATATCAAAATCGATTTATTGCAACAAAATAATCAGTATAGCATATATGCCCAGGAACTGTGTTGTGGAAGGAATAATTTTAATGGCCTTGCACTGTGTTTCTCCTCAGATCTGAGGCAATTATATGGCAGTGTACGTTAGACTGTAATGCTAACCACTGTCAACTATGGTATCCAATGTCCAAAAAAAAAAATATTATCATCATTTTGTTCAACAAAATATGGCCGTATTATCACTAAACTGTCACGAAATTTGACCGTAAATATTACCACTTGGTTTCAGAGTTGTCCGCCCCCATTTTGCGCTGCCCATATACGCCGCTGCTATATACGCGCCTGCTTCACGCTAATTGTATAATAATAGGACAAGGGTAACTGTAGAAATTCACCTTTTTACCATCACTCGCCGATCAATCAAATATAGCTCATTCACACCAGTAATGCCACAGATATAACCACGGATGTATATCGGCGAAGAATTCATCTTTCAATCAATACCACAAACTCCCATCAAAACCATTCATATACATAGCATTTGATAATTTTTTAACCACCGAATATTGTCTCCGAAGACCGTAAATTTTCATTTTGATCCGGCTCAGAACAAAATGTCCGAAATCTTCCTACATGTATAACTTCACCCCCGCGCGGCTTACTATAATTAAAAATAGGCCAAACGATCAACTAAACGTTTAGCGCTCAGTGATTTCTTGTCGGCTAATAATTTATTTACTCATACAAATCAACAGATCATCAGTAAACAATTTCTATAGAGGAGAAATCTGTCGATAATTCCAACTTTAAAACAAAAATTTGTCAAGTCACAAAGTTCCTAATTTTAATATTCATTGTGACCTGACCTTTCCATGACTGGCATAGTAGAAACAGCCAATCACCGCTCAGTGTTAGAATCGAGGTCAGGTCATAATGAATATTAAAATGTGTTATATAAGGATACCGATTTCTAAACTCGATTAAAACCTTATTTTTGGGACTTTATGTCCAGTAACTGTGGTTGAAATAACTAAGTCACAATCAACGAAGCGGCCTACCGTAGACAACAATTGAAACAGGTTATAGACGAAATCACGTGATGGCAACATTCCTTCGCAGCCGAATGGAGCACACGAAAGTACACATGAAAATGCTCAACAAAACATGCAAAATGCAACGAATCAAGGAACTGTCACGCGATATGCATAATTCATTTCAAACGATAAGATGACGATGGAACGAAGGAAATAGGTGTGAGTGACATATGATAATTAATATTTGATATATTTGATGAATGTTTTTGTCACGATTTCACGATGCATTGCTCAAAATAGTTGGCGGACATGGATTATGGGAACGGGAAGATTCGGCGGAGGGAAGTTTCGGCCATGTATTTTTCGGCGGAGGGAAGATTCGGCAGGGAAGATTCGGCGGGGAAGATTCGGCCAGTCGTTTGATCTAATTAGTGGAGGGATTACAGCTTGGGGATTACGGCTTATGTGGGACTAAGCTTGTGTGCGCACTTATTCTTTGTTGTAACAATAACAACTAATTAGAGGGATTATAGGGTCTTGATTAACTCATTTTTAGTAATGACATATTTTATTAGACTTATTAGAATGGATGAAACATATTTACACAAGCTGATATAACATAAGGTGTAACAGAAATACAAACAAAACAATTTAAAATACATTTATAACCGGAATTCTTTATTTGAAATATACAAAATCAACTAATAGTCTTGTCTTGTTATCTTCTTGTCTTGTTGTCGTCTTGTCTTCTTATTTATTTGCCTTGCCGATTCTGTAGATCTTGGTCACTTCTTGTAGGAATTCCGATGTTCTGATGTCCTCTTCTCTGTATTTTGCCCATAGGTCGCTGATCTTCGTATCTATTTCTGTGTATTTCTTCCTCACGTCTGTCTCGAGATCCCTGCAACGGCAATTTCTACATGGGCTGCTTCAAGTTGAAGAATCGGCACCAGCTTGTAGAATGATAGGCGTTGGCCAGACTTGCTGTTAATCCTTCGGTGCCATGCTGAAATGAAGAACGAATTGTTTATTATATATTATTTACATATTTTTATTATATGTGTTATTAACCATTTGTTGTGAAGAATGCATGAGTTGTTTATTAAAATATGTGTAAACACATTAACCATTTGTTTAACTTATATCTTATAAAGAGCGGTTATTACTCATTATTATTATTAGTCAACTGCTTGCTGACGAGGACGTACATTCCTATTACACTTAATACACGGGTAGTCTATGAGCTGGTTGTACGAAGGCGTGATGAAGATGTGATATGGTGAAGTCAATTTCATTCAACTATATAGTCTAAAAGTCGTTAGATCTGATGCGGTAAAACAAACAACTGATCAGTTCTAACTGAAATGCACTTAGCAAACTTATCTAAACAAACATCGAATAGTTCTCACTGAGATCATATCAGCATCAGAAAGACGACTCTGTATATTCTACTGACTGTTATACAAACACTTGGTGCCAACGTGAACAGAGTGTGAACAACTGTCAGAAATTTTATTCGTTTTCTCATTGAATCTTCATTAATCATAATTCCTTATAGTGTTCGAACGTGATATTTGGATTTACCACGTAATTTGTAAGTAATAACTTCAATATATTCACAATAAACTTACCTTATCATAAATTAATTTTAAACCTAAAATAATCTCATAAAATATGTCAAACAAACTTATGACAAAACATCATAAAAGTATTAACAAAAGTAATAATAAAAGTAATTTATTCTTGTAAAATATTCACTTATAAAACATACAAATATTCTCAAACAAAACATCATAAAAGTAATAGCTTCATTTAATTTAATTTATTCATCCAATATATTATTAAAAAATATGTCCACATAATTCATAGAACTTAAAACATAATCTCCCGTCCCAATATATTGGTATAAACCTAGGAAGATTCGGCCGATAAAACCCGCCGAATCTTCCCTGCCGAATCTTCCCTCCGCCGAATCTTCACGGACCCATGGATTATATACTGATATATGGGGAGGAATACAACATTACAGGAGAAGTCGACCCGGCGCGAAGTCGGCCCCATACGAAGACGGCCCCGCGCGAAGTCGGCCCCAGAGAAGTCGGCCCCATTTATAACAGAACTATTGTTTAAAATCAATCTTTATTTATTTTATGATATGAAACTGATAATATAAATAATGACAATATAACAATCAGGTCTGGGTCAACCTGAAATGGGGCTACTATAGCCAGAAGTGGCTATTATTGCCAGATCTGGCTACTGGAAAATCGTCTGCGATGAGTAAATTTGAGTTTATGATACTAAAACGAATTTTCCGGTTGTCAAACACATCGCCATCCGCTTTGGCACATTTGAAAACATATCTGTGTAGATAATTAGTGTTTCGCAGAGGTAAGCTTTTTATCGGAAAAGTAAGATAAAAGTTTGCAAAACTAATTAAAGATTGTACCATGTGAAATTACATTGGAAATCTTCATTTATTCTTTAAAAAAGCAAGAGCTGGCGCACCGAAATGTCCTCATAATTCGCCATTTTGTCCAAGCTAAACCACCTGACTGCATCGACCAATCAAATGTAGGTTATATACTTTTAATCGGTGTTTTAAAATATATTCTAGTCTGTTAAAAAGTCCATGGCGGGGCGATTCAGTCTGCGTTGCTAATTTTTCTACGACGAGCTAGGTGAAACTATTTGACGAACTATGGAGATATATAGTTAATCATTGCTCTGAAGTGGTTTATATCGGTGCCTACAGTCATTTATTTTCATCAGGCCGGTCGGAAACCGGATCGGGGGTAACATTTAATTCAGAAATTAGAAAATACTGATTTTGGCCACCATGTCTGAAAATATGAACCGTTGCCAATCAAATTCACATGGAAGCAACAACAAACGCTTCCTGAGCCACAAAAAAAAGTCAATTTGTTGCGTACAATGCCTTATCCGCGCACCGACTGACCGACTGGGACTGGTGGCTGAGATGTAGCCAGATTTAATACGTGTCAGTATTTCCATCGTAACAGTGGAGAAATTCAGAAAGTTGTACCAAGGAAACATAGACTAAACTAAAGCCCAACTTTGTCATTGTCTATATCCGTATATTTTTTTATTACAACTCTGTTTACACGTCTAGAAATATTAGCAACGCAGACTGAATCGCCCCGCCATGGACTTTTTAACAGACTAGAATATATTTTAAAACACCGATTAAAAGTATATAACCTACATTTGATTGGTCGATGCAGTCAGGTGGTTAAGCTTGGACAAAATGGCGAATTATGAGGACATTTCGGTGCGCCAGCTCTTGCTTTTTTAAAGAATAAATGAAGATTTCCAATGTAATTTCACATGATACAATCTTTAATTAGTTTTGCAAACTTTTATCTTACTTTTCAGATAAAAAGCTTACCTCTGCGAAACACTAATTATCTACACAGATGTGTTTTCAAATGTGCCAAAGCGGATGGCGATGTGTTTGACAACCGGAAAATTCGTTTTAGTATCATAAACTCAAATTTACTCATCGCAGACGATTTTCCAGTAGCCAGATCTGGCAATAATAGCCACTTCTGGCTATAGTAGCCCCATTTCAGGTTGACCCAGACCTGACAATAACAATTCAAGCAATGTCGTCGCCGCTATCACTGTCGCTCTCGAACTACACGGCTTGGCCCCAGTGGAAGTTGCATCCGTGGATGTTGATATCAGGGTAGACAATTGTAGCAGCTTTCCATATAGCTCTTTTGAAATCCACAGTCATTTTTTCGAATGTCGCTGAAGGTGCAAGCTGCTCTTTAACATGTTTAAAGATGGCGAGGTAGTCCTTCGTTCTGCGTCGGGACATCAGTGCATACAGGAGAGGTATCTGCTTAACATCCGTCTCATATCATCGTCGTTGCCAATAAACCCATGGATGCTGAACAGTTGCGCGAAGGGCTCTCTGCAGACGACTTTGAACGTGGCATCACAGTAGATATCTTTGGCTGTCGATAGTAATCTCAGTTGTTCGTTGGTGGCAAAGATTATGTGGCGTGCCCCATCTATTTTGATGTCACTGCGGAGGAAACCATCTGGAAGGAAGTCAGTGGCTATGTCGAAGTTGACGTCATCTTTGTTTGGCTCTGGAGGGCGATCTTTCTGTCGGTGATAGTTGGCACTACTTACAAGATTCGCTGGATTTGGTCTGCTGTCGGATGGCAGATCTAGATCAACATCCTCGGACATAACATCTTCTACTACGACTGTTCTCTTTTGCTGTGGCATGGACTTTCTTCTAATCTGTATTTTTGTCGCGACACCTGGATGAGGCTTATGATTGTGAGAACGGGATCCTGGAATGAAGTGGTTATTTCTCTCGCTGAAGCTGTCTGTAGCATTCTACGACGTTTGGATGGTCTTGGGTTGTCAACATGGCGCGATGGAGAAACTGGTCTTGGTCTTGGAGTGTGAAAGGCAATGGTGTCGTCACGATCTATGTTTGCTTATAAGCTTCTTCCAGAAGAAACACAGCTATTGAACTACTGGCAACTGGAATGGGGGTCGAGTTGATCGAGTTGATTAGCGATGGCTTTTTAGCACACTCGATGCATATGAATGCAATTGCCTCGTCGGATTTGGCTGCTGCACGGTATTGTTGACGAGAAATACCTGTGAAATATAAAAAAAAATAATATAATATATATAAAAATATAATAATAAAATAATATAAAGGAAACCAGTAAAATTATATGACATACTCCCATGAAGCTCATATATCACAGATTGACATTATTTTTACATATATTATAGAGGCGAAATTACACTATATACAAGATTTAAGTATACTTTCATATACTTGAGAAAATATTGAAAAATGAATGTTTATATGCTTGAGAAAAAATGGAAAGTTTTATCAAAATTAAAATTTTAAATCACTTACCTGTGTTACATATTCGATGAGTTCAGCGAGAACATATGTCGCATTCTATGGACTCTTGTCGTTCTCTGACAAGAGATTTGCAATAAACGCAGTCAACAGGCATTGTGCTGAATTGAGGAATGTATGAAAATCGGATAGCTGGGCTTACCTTATATACGTCTATAAATCCGAAGTGAGAATAATGAGCTAATGGCTTCGTTCGCTAAGCAGCAATCAACAGCTAGTACTTAGCGGTTTCTTTCATTGTCTGTCGGCAACCATCATTGTTTTTATAACTGAGCCGCTGTCAGTGACTGTCCATAAGTGAAGTTCATTTTGTTATTACAGCTAAGAAAACACTGCGGACTTCACAATTAGCCTACACAAACACGACACTAAATCAATCAAATTAAGTTGGGGACCTCATAATTAGCCTAAATAAACACTATATCAATAAAATTAAGCCGATTTAATCCCTTCTAATTAATGGGGCCAACTTCTCTGGGGCCGACTTCGCGCGGGGCCGTCTTCGTATGGGGCCGACTTCGCGTGGGGCCGACTTCTCCAGATACCATGGGGAGCGGGTCAATTCGGTCCAGGGCTCTTTCGGCCTTGGACTTTTCGGTCCAGGGCTCTTTCGGCCGAGCTTGTTCGGCCCCTATTCAATTCGGGTAATTAGGTAGTGTGGTTGTTAATTGGGCGGCATGTTAATTGCCTTTGATTTGGGACCGGTCTTTTGATGACAATGGAGATTTATGTTTGTAAATAACGTTTTATTCGCAACAATAGTAATGGATATATTATATATATATACACAGCAACTGATAGTAATGGGTATACACACATAGTAATTAACACTGCAACAAATTCGAACAATAACGTGAATATATGATGAAAGATATGAACATTTATTGATTAAATTGATTAAAAACAAGTTAAAACAGTAAATATATACAGTTTACATGATAAAACATCTGGTTATTTAATGATTGTAATACGACCCTGCCTAACTATGCTTAAAAGCCATGTCCTGATTGGCCAGTGGCCCGAGTTACCATGGCTATCTC
Organism: Siphonodentalium dalli; assembly: GCA_032622095.1. Taxonomy (NCBI): domain Eukaryota; kingdom Metazoa; phylum Mollusca; class Scaphopoda; order Gadilida; family Siphonodentaliidae; genus Siphonodentalium; species Siphonodentalium dalli. Next base: position 60,263,449 of record CP136063.1, read on the forward strand.
TTTCCAGTTTTGTGGTACAATTCTACTATTTCCAATTGTACCACGAAAAAAATCGGTTTATTCAGATAGCCGCACGCGACTTTTCCCGTCTTTTCTAACTCCGCGCAAACGGGGCATCAACGGAGTACACCCGCAACCCTTTGAATTTTGCATCTTGACAATCTTGCGAATTTTCTAGCGATTTGTCGCTTGAAACCAGTTTGGTTGCCAATGAATATGGTCAAAATGATGTTATGGTATATTGATATATGTTAGGACCAAAGAAAGTTACTTAACAAGTATATTAAATGACAAAATAAATCAATGGGGCCGGGCTGTGCATTCGTCGATTCGAATCTCGATATTTCGGAATCAAGTTGAAAATGAAAGCGTTTGTTCACCAGTACAGAAGGGGAATAATATTAGTTTAGTAAACTAGATCATTTTGATCGCTTTGTGTAAGGAAAATGGTTCATAGTCGATGATCATATTCATGTTGTCCCAACAACGTTCAAAACAGAAATGACCGCAATCGTATTTCCTGTACAATTTAAATGAAACGCACGGGCGCCGCTGAAAACACATCGTTTTTTAGCCAATCACAACGATTATTTCTAGAAGAGGTGCCTCGAAAAGTCAACGGGGGAATTTCATAACAAGACAAGACATTACTAGAGTACTCCATGCAAAGAAATCGAGTACGCCCAATACGAATTACACCACGAAATGTTTTCTCACCTGAGACCGAAAAAGCGCAGTATTTCGTTGACTATTCAGTTGAATTGTGACCATAAACTTTCAGTCGTATTACAAAAGAAATAAATACACGGTGTATCGGTGTGTATGGTCAAGTTGTACCACAAAAAACTGATTGTAGGACTCCGCTACGCGTCGTCCTACAATCATTTTTTTGTGGTACAACTTGACCATACACACCTCTACACCGTGTATTTATTTCTTAATTAAAAACAAGATAAAACATGGAAAAATCAGTCAATACATTATTTATTTATAAATATTAAAACATTGCATAGGTCTTCTTCTTTCTTCTTCTTTGCGTAGGTCTTCTTTATTCTTCTTCTTGGATACCATAGGGAACAATAAAAATAAGGTTAATTGTAATCATGGGGGGGGGGGGGGGGGGGGGTGCAGGTGCACCTTATTGGCTCCCCGACTATGTGGCGAAGTCCTAAAGTTTTACTGATGATGTAATTGAAAACATGAATTAATATTTACAAAAAGTAATACCCAGAGGGTGTTACACGCTCCCCAACTCAATAAAAAGGATCCTCCTGGATCCTACTATATATAACTATACATGTACAACATGATAATAACAATATGGTTGACAATGAGGTGCATGTACTGCGAGTTGAGAGGATAATGGCTGGATATTTAATAGTAACATGACTTTGAGCTGAAGGTTAAAAGATAATAGTGATTTGGGATGACAGATGGTTGGACGGATGAATGTAAGATGATGATGAGCTGAAGATGACAGTGAGGACGGATGTTGGACGGATGGATGTGAGATGATAATGAGCTGAAGATGATAGTGAGTTGTGATGACAGATATGTTGTGATGATATTGTACGAAGTTCTGTATTTCTTGTCTTGTTCTCTTTCATCTTCTTCTTCATCATCATCTTCTTCTTCTTCGTCATCTTCTTCACCATATTACACCAATCGCAGTCCAATGCCATGTTCATTAATCATATTAGTCAGATGGTCCGTGGCTGTATCCCTAATTTTGAAGTTATTGACTTGGTTCAGAACCCGTTCTGTATCCCTTCCCTGGATGAGTCATAACGCGATGTCCCTCAATGTCTTGAACAGATAATATCGGGCCATTACTAATGAGGTGGCAGCCTTCTTGTTGGTGTTCCTGGCAGGATCAGCATGTTGTACCTGTCACTGATGTCAGCTCTAGCAGCCTGGTAGAATGATTCTGAAGTTTCGATTCCATGCTCCAGTGCCATCGCGATAAATTCGAACTGGAGACACCTCTGGTCGCCTGTCATCATTATCCAGTTCCTTGGTGGCCATTTTAATATGAGTTGTCCTGCCTGGATTGTTATTTCGGTATCCTTGGTCCACTCCCTTGGTGCCGGAGGTACCAGTGGCATTACATCATTGCTGAGTAATTCCCTAACTGCCTTTGCTTCTGGTGTCTGGATTGGAGTAGGTATAATTGCTGTCACGGACTGGGTGCTGAAGTTGCTGGTGGTGGAGTGGCTGTCATCAATTACTACATTTCTGGTGTCAGACCAATCTATGGTGGAGTGGCTGCTGACTGATGACAGAGTTTCCATTTTGGTGTGGGTGTATAAGTTGCTGTTTTGGGTGAAAGTTCTGAGATGACTGATGGTGAGGTGGTCTGTGGTGCTGGTGTGGTGTCTGGAGTGCTGGTAGGTACGGTGACTGGTGGTGGTGTGCTGACTGTTGTGGTAAGTACGGTGACTGGTGCGTTGACTGTTGTGGTAGGTACGGTGACTGGTGCGCTGACTGTTGTGGTAGGTACGGTGACTGTTGTGGTAGGTACGGTGACTGTTGCTGGTTTGCTGACTGTTGTGATGTTTGGAATGCTGGTGGGTAGGTGAAGATCTGTGATTATTGCTGGTACTGAGATGATGAGTGATGGTGTGGTCGTTTTGGTTTGTTTTGGTCATTTCTGAGCTGGGGTGTCTGTGTTGAGTTCACATGAGGCTGAGTTCCGGTCAAGTGTTGGTCTCTTCATTAGTGGCATCGCGTATTCTTCTAACGACAACACTAGTCGTGGCGTCAGACCTAGTGTGTCGGCCGCTGTCCTAATCAAGTCCGTGTCCCTGACCTTGGTCAACTTCGTGGTGGGGGTATATACCATTTCCTTCAGAACCAACATGCGCCGAATTAAAGCCGACATCCTGATTGGATTCGTGTAGATCTCCGGATCCATGGTTACCCTGTAGGTTCTCTTCCCCTCTAGTAGCAAGGCATGTAAGTTTGTGGGAGCAAGATCTATCTTTTGGATGGTAAATGTCTTCATATTATCACCGGCCGGCCCTCTTGGGGGGTGATATGGCAACTTCATCTTCGTGATAATTGGTCTCTTGCTCTAACGATTGATTCACACATGGTTGTTTCCATTGTGTTATCTGCTTAGGTTGTGTTGGACGACAACGCCATCCTCTTTCCCAGTCCTCCAGACCTCTGCCTCTGGTCGATCCACCCTTCTTTAACCCCTTCAGCCACGTCCTTATAGCTGCTCTCGCTGCCTCCGCTTGTTTGGATGTTCTTCCTGAAGGCTTGATGATAAGACTATAATCCGTTGGAACCGTTGACAACCAAAACCCATTACTCTCCGTGAAGAAGTTTGGTGGCAAGATCTTGACTTGTGGTTGGTGCCTCTTCCCGCAGTGCTCACGGAGATCGTATATACTGGTGAAGGGCGATTCTACCATTACGTGCGTTACATTTGGCCAATTATTTGGGCATAACAGACCACACAATTCTGATATTAATGTTTTCAAGAGTGGGAATTTCGCTCATTATGATGCCAAACCAACTTACCTGTGATGTAAATCTGTTTTCATTTCAATATTGAGTTAAATTTCAGAATTGCTTCACAATCAATTTTGTTACGTGCGTTACATCAGAGAAATGCATTTTTTGCATCACTTGTTTTCGAATGACTTGCTGAGTAGATAAAGATGATATTCATTGTGATTGTAGTCAATTGTGTACATTTTAAGAAAATATAGATAACATTTCCGGATAGTCATGTATTTTTACCTGCAGGGTGGTTAACCAGCGTTACGTGCGTTACATAAAAATGTTACGTGTGTTACGCGTGTGAATGAGGTTGAAATTTTAATATATTTGAAGAGTGATGCCAAAGATTTCTGACAATATCAATTCATAATAACATATTCTCCATTGTTATAGGTGCTCATGAAGTCCATTAGTCTGCTCTCAATAATGGAATCTCATAAATAGGCTCAGTCCTACATGAAACTACGTACATATAATATCGATCGCAAGGCACCTAGTTCTAAATATTATACATGTAAATGTATGAGAAATTCTGACATGTGATCATGATCGGAATATAATACACATATAGTGGCTATCAGGTTAATGTTTGGGAGAACAAGTTCACTTGCCTAACTGCTTAATGAACAGAGAATGCCATGCCATGCCACATGTGTGATGTGTGTGAATGGGTTTGTCATTATGACACTTATGTTAACACATAAGTTGTAGATGTGTAGCCGACTTGTGTCATAATGTTCAACACATTCGCATACATGTGTTCAAAGTTATGTCAGCTGATATATTGATATCAGAAGAAGGATCTTAATTTCAAATCATTCTGTATCACAGTTATTCAAATAGGAAAGGATAGCAATCTTATTCACACATTGCATGAATGTATAGGCCACCCATGATACGGTATCCATCAGTATTGGAAGAGTATTTTTCAAAATAAAATTTAATTATATATTGAACAAAAAGGCCCACATGTACAGTAATGCTCAAAATATGTGACCTCCTTAACTATAGAATTATTATGGAGAATTTTACAGGGTATAGTCAGAAATATGGCTTGTTGTGCCATTCATCGGAAAGCTTCAAGCTTGAAAGATCTCCCATATTTATGTTATAGTGAAAGGTGTCACTTTATTTGAGAATTGCTGTATGCTCATTGCATAAATTTCCATTTTCACTTCATCCTCTTTTGAAAGTTTTAAAACATCCATAAATTAAAATTTAAAAATTGCATTGTGAACAAATGTGTATCGTAAACAAGCTAAACCATTGTTTGAGAACCATAGTTAAGTGTGGATGGTCAATGTTGGCTCAAACCAATAAATTATCATACAGGTATTCTCATGCTTTCAATATAAAGAATAAAATGCAAAATCAGTAAATGTACTTAGATTTGGTTATGATGGTTGCATTAACATGATGTGCCAATGGTATTGCTGTTACAGAGCTCGGATCAAGTGAAATTGGGCCTCTGATGCAAAGCGTTGGAATACTGATATGTAAGGCCATATAAAATAAAGTGTTTGTTTCTCAGGCAACTTTTTTTTCAAAATGGTGAGGCAGGGAGGAATTTATTTTATTAATTTATTTCAGGATTTTGTGAGCATGAGGCAGGTATTTATTAATGAAAATATTTATTTATCCAGTATATTGAATATTCCTATAGCTATTCAAGTTGTTGGTGAACTTTGTGCTCTAAGGGGTGTAGTAAATCTACCTGCACCTTTTCTGGCCCGATTAGGACCACGAAACACAACTGGGTCATGTACCTTTTGTAGCTATAGATGTCACCAAACATCTGTTTTTGTGAATAGTCAGTGCTGATGTTCAAGCCCATTTTTAATAGTCAGGATAGAATAGAAACAAGCAGTATAATGCAATCATTTATTCATCTTTGGATCATATTATTGCTTTTGTGAAAGAAAAATGAAGACAAAATATGTGACAAACTGTCATTCAAAATAGTCTAAGACAAAAGAATTTGCCATCACACCTCAAGTCTGGTGGGGGGGTAGTTTCAAAACAAAATGTTTGCGCAAAAACAAAACAAAACACAAAAAGCCATCTTGGCTGTAATTTCTTAACAAGAACACACATGTAAGCCTGGTATAAAAGTGCATCATTGCATACAAAACACATACTTGTATAATACAATGCACTTGTCAACAATGCTTATCATTTTTTGCGTTTTTTAGTCTGAGCACTTGATTTGACATTTTGGGCTTTCCTCCTCCTTGTTGTTATTGGGAACTTTGATGAACAATCAGAACATTGAGGGAAACAACCATCATTTTTCAGCAAATTATTGGCATCACCACATTTGACACAAACATCAATAAAACAATGAGAGCTATAATAGGATGTTTCAATATCATTCAAACAGGTGAAATTCTTTATATACAGCTTGTCTAAAACTTTACTGGTCTGTGGTGCCTTCTCGAAGGAGATCAAGTCTCGAATGTTTGCACCACAGCTATAATCATAGTACTGTAATACTTTATCCAATATCTGTTTCTCAACTGATGTGAGCATGGACTTACTGTGAAGAAGCCTGGGCTTATCACACTCAACACAAGTGAGATTTTGCTTTACATTTTTAGCAGTTTGGCCTGTCAGAGTGAATGGCAACTTATTTGAAGACTCACCAGTCACTACAACAGGCTTAGACTTATTAGATGGCCTGTGTGTCTCGGTAGTTTCTTTTTTACCATAGAGATCTTGGTGAACCACACATTTGACAATTTAATGAACCACATTTCTTAATCGCAAAAGTGTATCGTTTGGATACACAGCAATGATCCATGAATTTCTGCAAAGATTTTTTACCTTTGAGGTCAGCTGCACTTTTGCCATTGTCACTGATTGTGTCATCTATCTCTTGGATAGCTTTCCAGAGTGATAAAATGTCAGAATCAGTGGCAGCTTGAAATATCTGGAAATTTTTATCCTTTAAGGATAATCTACTGATCAAATTCTCAAGAAGTGACTTAACTGGGGCAAGACTTTCTCCAACTGCATCAGAGAGACCCTCATGTTTTTCTGCGGCTTTTCTTACTGATTTCATAGTATTACAAGACTTGAGCACCTTTTCGAATTTGTCATCAACATTTTTTCTCATCAAAGCAACACAATTTAAAGCCAAATTTATGATGCTCATAATACGTTCAGGAGGGTTTCTCCAAGAGGCATTTGGGGCCGTCCTTGCCGCAACCAACATGTCGAGGTCCAAGTATTTGAAAATGCTAATGAGAGATGCTTGGACACTTAAAAAATTTGTCCGGTGGTCAGGCCCACCGTCGGTATACAACAGTAAAATAGGGGGGACCTCATTCTGACCTTGAGACAACACATTTTTTAGCTCGGTCATGTGACGCAGAGGACTGGATGCTTCAAAAATATGATCTTTAACCCCTACATGTACAGCACCCCTGTAAAATGACCCTTCAATGTTCTCCGGTATATCAATGTTCATTATCACACTTGGAATCACTGACATTTTGGAGAAATCGTGGTCAGATGCCGCCATGACTTTGTTCTCCGACACGATGACCTGACGTCCTCGATCTACAGCTGCTAGTGGGTTCCCTGGTTCGCCGACCTTGACAAAATGTTTATCGTCCATACATATCAGTGAACAGTGATCACGGTGCTGTATCGCCATCTCCCTGAGATACCTGAATATACCCGCGCAGTAATGGTCATCTTCATGTTTTGAACGGAAAACCCTCGCTTGAACCATGAATTTGAGTCCCAAGTCACCAGTGTACTTCAATGAAGACGATGCATATGGGTTGCGTGGTGCAAACTGGTACCTAACACATTGTTCACTCGGTATCGGTGTACCGTCCTCGCAAAGTTTTTGAACTTGTCGAACCAAGTCCGGCACTGATATGGCATTAGCCAAATAAAGAAGTTTATCGTGCCTCCGGTCTTGACAAGTCTCTTCCACAACATTTTGTAAGTATTCCTTGCACTTGGCAAAGAATGTCGAGAATTGTTTTGGGCGGCATTCATTCTGTGAACGCAAGTCCATAATTATATCTGGGTCTTCCTCAGAGAATGCAAATTCAGTTCTCTCATCTATCAATTTAGACAATTTGTGCTCAGAAACAGAATTGTCTCCAGTTAACCGCTTATAAATTATTCGTAGTTTGTGAGATTTCACGTCACACATTCTACCACACATGACAGAAAATTGTCGCTTCATTTCTCTGGTGTGGTATTCAGGTAAGTCTGCTTTTAACTTCTGCACAATTTTTGCATTCAGGGCAAGAGTTTCATTTTCATCACAATCTGGCTCTGTTTTCCAAATGTAGTTATATGTTCCTAAATTGTTCCCATAAGAATATGAAAACATATATGTTTTCAACATAGCCTGCGGCAAGAAATGAATGTAATGTCGTCTGGCATCAGTATCTGATGGCGTGAAATTGTCCACAGATATTGGGGTAGAATATGCTGTATCTTCTAACGCATCAACAAGAGGTTTGTATCGAGCCCGGAATGTTGGTTTAACAACAGTTTTTGTGTGAATAAGTTGAAGATGTTCACACTCCGATAATTCACGCACTGGTTGTGGTTGGCTTTGGTTGGCTTGCATGTTAATCCTCTGAGTTTCTAAATAAATCAAATACCGATGGATTGCTTCTACAAAGTCAAACAGCAGTGTTTTGATTTCTGTCCAGATAGCAGCTTTCAAGAATGGCTGCTCCAGCACATCATTCAAAGTGTCATTCAAGTCTATCAATTTTCTCGAGTCAAGTTTTTGAATTTTATGTTTAGATTTAGTCGGGTCGTTGAATCCAAAGAATTGATGGAATGGCGATGGAATATGACAGGCACGCTCTTCAAGTTTCTGATAATGTGGATCTATTAGCCATAAACAATCAGAAAAAGAACTCACAAATTGACGGCCTATCATATTCACACTGTCTTTGTTGAAGCCAACATGTTTGTCATCAAGCCATTGTAAAATTGCATTTGTCAGTTCATCTCTGTTGTTATTAACTTTCACTTTTGGGGGCAGAACTAACTCCTTTTGACTATTCATCATCAAAGTGAATGCATCCTTTACTCCGCTAGCTGCCTCCTTGTCAGCATCATTGTCTGTGTTCTGATGTTTTAAACTAAATCGAAAATATCTTCCGAAATGTTCGACAATTTCCGCCACAGAAATACAATCGTCCGACACGATATCGAAATCGCCGTTTTTGGATTTTGACACCGCAACAATCCAGTCAGAACTATCGATGTCGCTGGATAAAATGTCTTGCTGCATTTCCCGAATTGTGCATGCTTTATCCACGCTACGTATCGACCATTTGGTCTCCGATTTATTGCGTTCAACTACGAAATTGATTAGCGTCGCCATGGTTAAAAAGCTTGATTTTTTATGATTACGTCATGGCTTCCCCCGCATACGTCATGGGATTTCCTGCACGAATTACTTCCCTTCCCGGAAGTTACAAACTCCGGACTGAATTAACTCCGTTTTTGCCGGCGAAACGCACTGACCCAAAGATACTTTTGTGGTGTTTTTTTACGAGAGGAATTTATTCATTTATTAATTTTTCAGACCTAATAAAGACTTACCATGCGCAGGTTTTCCGAACGGGCGGCGATCCCTGAGAAACAAACTATTAATTTTATTTGGCCTAATGTTACATTGTTATGCTGATTAAAAGTAACATGAGTGTCAGTTTTCCTTATAAACCAGCCAATTACCAACTGAAAACATGCATTCCTCTCAAGTGTTCATTAAATATAGTCACTGTGTACAAGCAATTTGTTCATGGATTACCAGTACTACTTAGGGAAATTAGAAAACATGAATTGACCACGGGCACCAACAACATGTGGAGGGTCAATTAAACTGATAATGTTATCTTTCTTATAATATATTTGATCCTGCTTAGATGGCCACTTCCAGGCATTGCCCGTTTTATGCATGACGGATACTTGGAAGTTGTCATTTACAATATCTGTTACTTCTCCTGGAAATATTTCACCATCGTATGACACCGAAACCCAGTTACCAATATCAATATGCAAATTTGGTAGAACTGCACTGTCTCTGAAACTGATGGTCAAATCTGGTTCGGCCTCACCACACACATGATAGGTTCTAAGTTTTTGTTCATTATAACTAAAAACAGCCTGGTGAAATTTCCTTATTCCTATAATTTCAATCACATTTGCCCATGGGTTATCCTTTTGTATGATTGCATCAATAGCTGACTGGGGAATGTACATTACTTTGGTGTTTGTGAGTAGGTTTGATGCCATTTGGTAGAAATCCTGCGCATTTTGAACATTGTCTCCATCCCTCAGGCTTAGACATTTTTGGCGTACAAGAGATTTGGCATGTCCACCAACACCATCAATAACGCCCTTCCCATGGGACGTTGCAAAGTACTTCCATTCAATGTCTGTCTTGTGTCTGTTTGAAAGGTCGGACAAGAGTTTCATGCAAAATCTGTTTTTAAATTCAGAGGATGGCCCATCCGTGAAAATGATGTCTGCAACACCTTTCTCTTTGCCATACTCTTCATTATAATCAATTTAAAGGGGTACTGTAACCCAATTTCAATAAATTCCCGGTGACAATAGCGATCTAATATGAATATTATATTATAAAATAACTAATTTGAGTCGACGATGTCTACTGAAAACTTTCCGGTTAACAGGCTATCGTAAAAGTAAAATTTAATTATTTAATATAAATTCATTTATGGCTGGAGTCATAAAATGGAGAATTATGCCATTACGAGTTACCGTTCTTGAAATCGCATATGTTGCGTGTCTTTTATCGACGGCCGTTCACGAACATTATTGAGTTGCAAACAAAACATGTTACCTGCCTAAGAAGGCCCGTTATAACTGATTCGGAAAAAAGGAGAAAGAAACAAGAGTCATAAAGCGTCAAGTATATTATAGGGAGTGAGATTGTTCGATGGAAGAGATTGAATGCATCAATCGAAGCTGTGAGCAATGAACTTCCGGTTCTTCCTGCGACCTGCGTCTTCTCCGGTGAAGGTAAAAAACATGGCGCGTAGTTTGAAATCGTAATATTTTTGTTTCCAAGATCAATATTTTTTTCGCTAAATTAGGTTTATACGAAACTCATTTAACACGAACACAATCTAACTTGAAAGTTATTTCAATGGGAGTAAATAAAAAATCGCCTATCTTTGTGTACAGTACCCCTTTAAACAAATGTGATATAAATGCATACACTGTGTCCTTACCCTTGTCCTTAGTGTCAGAGCAAATCAAAAAGGTTTTAACACATTGATCCTTGCTAAATAAAGCACCAGTAAACAACTGTACCGTTTCTCTCGCCCACAAAGCTGACTGCACTTCTTTCTGGGCTTCACAGTTGTATGCCATTGCAAAATCAACCTAACACACGACTATCCTTCTTATCCTGCTGAAATGCATCACTTTGAATATGCTTTATTCGTATATGCTCCTGAATTTCTGGAAGTTCTGCCATAATTCGGCCCAAAAGATCAGAAGTTGTTCCTCGCAATACATTCTTTTTCAACTTTTTTTCATCATCTTTCTCCCATTTATACCAATAAATATTACGATTGGATTGGACTTTTCCGAACACACTGGATTTTAATATTTTACCCTTTGAACAAACAGAACAATCTCCTTTCCAACATTCAGAATTATAATCAGATGGGTTACACAGATAATCATTCCACCATGAGCCATCATAATTGATTTGCAGTGCTTTTAAGGCCATCCGGAAATTCTCATGCAATCTGCACTTACACTGATCTCTGGGACTATCCCCAAGAAGTAGAACATTGCATGGTCTCAACTGAGCGAACTTGGCATATTAAATGTTTTCATCTGGATAACATTCCTTAAACAAAGAATGCACTTCTCGAATGAACATAGTTAAATAGTGTTTGCCATACTTGTCCTTAGTACCATCTTTCCAAACAGTTAAAACATCTTTTAAGCCAGGCATTGTACAGACTATGTCGGCACGGAAGTAAAACTTAGTGACAAGATCTCTAAGTTCACCACTGATGCCAACAGAAGAAGTGTCATCCAATTTATCGCTCATGGACTGAACAATTTTCAACCCTACTTCTCTTGCCAATCCACTCACAACTGCAACTTGTTTTGAAGGTGACTTTGGAAGAGCTTGTTTAGTTCTACACATTGCCTTGCCATAGGACTGCGGGCTCTTGTAAGCTAATTTAACAATGAGCTTTTCCTTCTTTTGTCCCACTTCAGCACCAGTCTTCTTAGCCCTGTGTTTCCTCACTCTTTCAGGCACAGCTTTTCTGTGTTTTTCTAGTTCTGCAGGGTCCATTTCTAGTTTCTGCTTTTTTCTATACAAACTTATTCTTTCATTTTCAGATTTGATGTATTCAATGTCATTCTTCTTTTTCATTCGGAATTTTCTGACTCTTTCAGCATTAGATAACCTTATTTTAATCATCTCACTCATCATTGGGAACAACTAATCAACAGATCAATTCTATTCAGAATGAGTATGACTTTCAGTAATATGCCGTTTAAGATGCCAAACATCAAAACTTCAAATTTTCAAGTTTGTGTCACTTAACCCTCCACATATCACTCACAATACTTGGTTCTCAAACTGACTTAATTTTACTATTTCTTTCATTTTGTGATTGCTTAATATTGTCTACCATTGCCAGATCATAGATTGAGACTAAACATAGCATTATTTTATCAAGGAGATCATTCCAATGATCAGAATTGCTTCAAACCAGCCTTCAAAATATTAAAAGCTCAAGGGTTAATACAGCATGCACCTCAGTGCATTCAGTCAGCAACCCATGCACTTTGCTACAAGTTATACAAAACTGCACAACTACTGCAAAACATGAGATTTTCATTCATGTAAACCATGCAATTTTTGTTCATTGTCCATAAATGTCATCTCTTTTTGTCATCTGTCATCAAAGTTTGGTGAGATTTTTTTCCAAGTGTAATCTGTAAATTTAAAACTTGTATCCATGGATATATGTATATGGTCTCATATGCAACTTCATATCTGCTGATGTAGTGTGTTAATTGATCTGATTCAATGACATGAACACAATGCCATATAATTCAGAAATAAGATATTCTAGTACAGATAAACTGATTTTAGATGATTTCCTTGCCTTTAAGAAAGAGTTATTATCATTTAAACTACACATCTGTTCTTATAAATTCATAACAGTATCATCTGCTGATGTTGATCAGAAGTATATTCTTGTTTGTTATAACTTATATACATTTCAATTAAGGTACAAATTAGCATAGAAATATATACATCTCATGATCTGACCTGTTCTATAATACTAATTCATTCTACTAGTATGTTGATATTGAACATTTAATCTTAGGCTATATTGTTTTAAAAAGAATTTAATGCACAAAGAAACTAATTTCCAAACCAACCATTCTAAAATGTTTGTTGTTAAAGTAACTGTTATTAATTATTGTCCCCCGAAAAATTTAATTTTCGAGGGGACTATAGAAATGGGTCCGTCCGTCCATTCGTTCGTCTGTTCGTCCGTCACACTTTTGAGTACCTTCATGGTGTAATCAACTCCTCCTACAGTCTTCGTCCTGGAGATTTTAAACTTCAGAATATTGTTGCCCATATATAAGTGACTTCACTTAGTCGCGGTGAATCCGCCATTTGGTCTCCGGAGGTCAAAGTTAACAAGTAGCATCTATTTTTAGCATACGGCTCCAGTCTGGGAATTCCCAAAATAAAATAGCAACAGGTCGTTACCGAATCGCAGGTGCGAGAACTTCATAAAACTAATTAAACACTCACCCTGGATACATACAATACGTAGGTTTCGCACAGTAGATGGATTGGATGTATCACGTATGTTTTTGAGTTATTTTTTTAACGCAAGAACTCGCTATTTATCAGTAACTTTACTTGTGGGAAGTTCGTTGACAAAACAAGGGCGTCTGAATGTCTGCATCGTCACCAGATCCTAACTCTATAGATGACATGGCCACAAAACAATTCTTAAACACGTAGTTGCACTCAGAATAAATGAAATTAAGCCATAAAATGTTGATAAAAAATTCTCCCACTCAGCTGTCGAATGTTAACAAATGGATGCTACTTCTCAACTTTGACCTTTTACCGGCTTTTACCGGTGGGTTGGATAAAAAGCTAGGAATCGGACCATATAGAACCATCGGCCATCTTGAAAATCGCGACCCAGCAAAAAGGCTTATTGAAGATGTGCAACATGTATATAGATGATGGAAAAATTATTTTTTGACAAAGTTATTAACCCTTTTCGACTTGGAAAATTTCAACATTTTTTATAATTTTCTATATGAGGGTACCTTCATGGTGTAATCAACTCCTCCTACAGTTTTAATCCTAGAGATTTGAAACTACAGAATATTGTTGCCCATATATTGAAGATATGCAACATGTATATAGATGACGGAAAAATAATGTTTTGACAAAATTATTAACACTTTTCCGACTTAGAAAATTTCAACATTTTTTAGAATTTTCTGTATGAGGGTACCCTCATGGTGTAATCAACTCCTCCTACAGTTTTGATCGTAGATATTTGAAACTTCAGAGTGTTGTTACTCACATATTGGTGATGTGCAACATGTATATAGATGACGGAGTTATTGACCTTTTTAATTTCTTTAACAAAGCGGCATCGACTTGCCACGTTTTCAGGGGACACTGTGGTCTGCTGACCTTTTATTTTACAATAGTAACAAAGCATTGTACACACAACTCACATGGTACCAGTATTAAAATTAAAATATTGGACCATCCTAGAGGGTAATATCCAGAGATTTTTGGGGGTCGGGTCCCTATTTTGAGCGGAATGAATAAAAATTTGTTGGTTTTCTAAATTTTTAATTTGAACAAACAATTAACACTACATGTATGGTACCAGTAATCAAACAATAGAGTATTTCATTAACAAGTAAACAACATGCTTATTAATAATGTCTATCGACATTCATAACAACTTTCAGTGTTCATACAGCTTTGAATGCTGCATTTATCTGATTGACTAAATCAAATGCAAGTTTAAAACTGCGTGCACTAGCACCAACTGGAACTAGCTAGTCACTTCTTACCAAAGCAAAGATGGCATCCAATTTGACCCAACACATAGAATAAGATGTTGCTGTTCCCAATTTGAATGTACCAAAACCAGTGGTTTCCAAAAAATTAACTTCAACATCATTCTTCTTGATTGAAATGTCCTCGACCTGCACCAACCACCACTTGGAATCATAGATGACACAAATAACATCATTCACTCTGAATCTTCTGATCTCTTTTGTTTTAAGAATAGTTAGTGTATCAGGACTACCCGCTTGTTAAGATGCAGCCTTTTGCGGAGCCACAGAACTAGTAGCAGCTAGTGGCAACTTTGATTGAGTCCTAGCTTTAGGTTTCACCTTTGGCTGTGCCGACTCTTTCTTTGCCTTTGGTGGTGATATATCAGACGTAGATATGCTTTTGCCAGGCTGTACGCGTAACAGTTTATGCTTCCTCTGCGACTTTGTAGAATCACTGTATCTCAGATCCGACAGCATGTCAGTCAGCGATTTGGACAGGATTGACTCCTTTTCATTGCCACCTCCAGGAATCTTCTTTAATACTGCATGCATATCCATTGGGTATATTACCCTTACCAAAATGAGAAGCCATTGTTAAGCGTTTTTCTAGCATTCAGTTGTTTGCCAAAAAACTTTAAGATGAAATACTAAGAATGGGATGACCATTTTTTTTTAGTTTTTTTTTTTTTTATATTTTTATTCAGACAAAATCATTTATACAGTACACATTATGGATACATTATCACAATAAACTTGTTAGACTAAATTAATTAAATCATCATTGTCTCATATAGTCTGGGGGGGGGGTTCTTTGGGGGGAGGGGAGTGGGCTGGCTTGAACTTGAAATTATCAAGAAATGTGTTGTTTCTTTGAATGTATGTAATATATGTTAACCATATGTATGTAATTTTCTATCAAAGACTTAATAAGATAAAGAAAAACAACGTTCTAATTTGTTTGCAGGCAGATTGGATATGTATTTCGTTGGAATAGTTCCATTTTAAACCTTGTTATTATTATAACTGTTGGCTGAATAATAGATTATTCAATTAAATATTTTAAGTATGACCATCTTTCTGTGAATTGTTTATATCGGCCTTGGTTATAATAACATATACGTTCAGCAAGGTAGTATGCCTTTAGCTCTCTTTGCAAGCATAGATAATTTGGTATGTGTTCATTTAATTTTGACCTATATATATGGTATCTGGTAAATAGAAGTAAAAATTGTATCCACGGTTCAAGGTTTTTCTCTGGTGTGTTGCTAAAAATAGCTATTATATTATTTAGTTTAATTCTTTGGCTTGTTAGATTGTATACCCACATCTCTACAGTCCGCCAAATTCCCAGAAGATATGAAGTATTGTTTCGTTTTGTTTTTACAGAATGTACATGTATCTTCATCTTGGATGCCTATTATTTTCAAAAATTTATTTGTACATAGTATATGTGTGTTAATTCGATATTGAAACCATTTAAGTTTTGTATCTGTAACATTGTAAAAGGGACATTTAAAAACTTCTTTCCACCATTCCATGCTATATGTTTTGTTTAGTTTATCCTCCCATTTAGCTATTTGTTTGCTTTGATTTTCATATGGGATCATTATCTTATATACATTTTTTTTGCTAGTTGTATTTAGAATGTTTTTTAATTGGAATGGAATAAATGGATAATCCACAGTCATTTTGTTATCACATTTCTTTAATGATTTTTTGTAGTTTTTTATTAATTTTATTATTCCATGAAATGTTACAAAATCCAATTTTGATTTATATTTTAAAGTAAACTCATTGTATGACTTGAAACTCCCAGATGGGATTTTAAAATCTGAAATAGTTACTATCCTTTCGGTCATAAACATGTTTATTCGTGGTTCTACAAATTTGGCTGTGGCATTAAAACCAATCAATGGTAGGGTATCAAAGTCTATCTGACTTATAGGATGTAATTTATTACAGTATACCATCCATGCGTTAATTACATCTCTCCAGAAAGGATTATCAACAGCTTGAGCATGCTTCTTTAAAATAGATGGGGTCATTAGGTACCAACATGTATTAAATATGGGGGCAGAATTTTCAAGAATGATTGTCCATGATGTATCTTGAACTATACATCTTTTAATCCATGATATTTTCATTGAGTTCATAAATCCATTTAGATCAGTCATTGCACATCCACCATTTGTATAATCTTGTATTAGTTGTTTCCTACTAATTCTATCTGGACCATTCTTCCAAACAAAACCAAAAAGAGTTTTATTTAGTTCTTTAAGGAATTGTGCTGGAGGGTTTGGTAATGCTAGGAATAAGTGTACAATTTTTGAAATAGCTAGGGATTTTACTACAGTTATCCTGCCTAGTGCAGTCAAGTTTCTTCTACCCCATGTTGAAAGTATGTTTTTTATTTTATTTAATCCATTAGAGAAATTTATATCGATCATTCTGTTAATATCGTGATTAAATTCAATACCCAATATTTTGAATGTTTCCGGATTCCATTTTAATTTCCACCTGTCACAAATAGTCTCACAATCTGATTTGGTACCTATCCAAACTGCCTGCGTTTTATTGTAATTAATTTTCAGTCCTGAAACGTGTTTAAATTTATCAAGGATATACATGGTTGCTTCCAGTGACTCGGGTGACCCGTCCAAAAATATGGATGTATCCTCAGCGTATTGAGATATTCGTATATTTTTATTACCAACATTGATTCCATTAACTGTCTGAGAGTTTCTCACCATAATACCTAGAATTTCACCACATAACTGCACATAATAGAAATATATATGGGGATATAGGATTGCCTTGTCTGCACCCCCGCCCTAAGTTAAAAAATCTGGATATCTGACCATTCATGTTTATACATGACGATGAATCACAATAAAGGGTTTGTATATAATTGATGAACGTTTGACTAAACTTGAAATATTTCAAAACAGCGATAATAAATTTCCAAGAAATCGAATCAAACGCCTTCTCAAAATCAATCATTAGCATAAGTCCAGGTATTTTGTTTTTCTTTGTAAATGACATCATGTCCATCATAAGCCTTATGTTTTCCCCAATATATCTACCGGCTATAAATCCAGTTTGATCTGGATGTATTAATGTAGGTAAGAACTTTTTCAATCTATTTGATAACACTCCAGTAAGTATTTTGTATGTTACATTTAAGAGAGAGATCGGTCTCCAATTTTTCAGAAATTGTCTAGGTTTGTTATCTTTTGGTAACAGTGTGACAATACCCTGCCTTTGTGTAGTCGACAGCTTTCCTATACTTAAACCATAATTCATTGATCTGACCAGGTAGGCTCCCACATCAGTCCAAACAAATTTGTAAAACTCTACACTGAAACCGTCATTTCCCGGGCATTTATTGTTTTTCATATTTTTAAGATAATTAAGCGCTTCACCGTATGTAATGGGATTATCCAAGTAGTCACAGTCATTCTGTGTAAGTTTTGTTACATTTTTTTCCTTTATTTCATTCACATCTTTAAGTATTGCCTCAATATCAAGAGGTAGACTTTCATCGTCTTTATTTTTATATAGAGTTTCATAAAACTTGGTTGTTTCATCTAATATTTCATGTTGTTCATATATTGTTTCACCCGTCTCCCGTTCGAGCTTTTGGATTATTTTAGATGTAAAGTTACGCTTTTCTAAATTTAGAAAATATTTTGAGGGTTTTTCACCATCGCTTAGCCATCTTGCTCTTGATCTAACAAAAATGCCATTTAATTTCTCTTCTCTCAATGTTTCTAATTCATGTTTTATTTTTTTGCTTTCTGCTAACTCAGTTTCTGTTGGGTTAACTATTTGTTCTAACAGGTCTATTTTAGTTGTTAAGTCCAATTCTTTGCATTTTCTTTTTTTTGATAGATGAGCACAAAAAGGTATTGATGCACTGCGTATTTCCATTAGAACCATTTCAAAAAATAGTTGGTCATTTATACTAAATTGCACTACATTTTGATCTATTTCTTCACTGTTTCTTGTGTTGCATATTGGTTAATAACCGTTTTTATTGTGTCCTTCACTAACTGTATATATTCCTTATTTTTCAGCAATGAATTATTAAATTTCCAGAATCCTCTTTCTCTCTTAAAATTGTTAAATTTTTGTAATACTGATATTGCCGAATGGTCAGTTTTATATCCAGGTAGTATATCACAGTTTTCGACAGTGGGTATCATATCTTGTGAAATTAGAAAAAAGTCTAATCGAGGCTCGAGCTTGTTTGGTTGGGTTAGTTCGGCGCCATGTGAACCTTTGGGTATCAGGATTATTTTTACGCCATACATCAATTAGATTTAGTTCATCAATCATTTTAATAACTTCGTCTCGTGCATGTGGGTTATTTATATTAATATAGTTCATTTGATCAATGTTCGGATCCAAGATCAAGTTAAAATCACCACATATCACTATGTTACCATTGTCTTTTTCTTCTAAATATGTTCTGAGATCCTTATAGAAATTAGGTTCATCGTTATTCGGTCCGTATAAGTTTACTATTGTCAGAGGTTTATTTTCTATTTCTGCATGGACTATTATGAGGTTACCAGCCTGGTCAGTTTTCGTATCAGTTAATTTAAAGCTGAAGTTGTTTTGTATTAATATCGCTAAACCCTGTGAAGAACTAGTATATGAGTTGAAGCCGATCTCATATCCCCATTCTGCCCTAATGGTATTTTCCATTTCTTTTTTAAAGTGTACATCCTGTAAACATATTAGACCATATTTCTTATCCCTTATATAATTAAAAACATCTCTTCGCTTTTTCCGGTCACCCAAGCCCCTGCAATTCATTGACATTATACTAACCATTATGTGTATGCACGTACTTCAACCTCGTGATTACATACATCATTTTATTTGAATTTAAGTAAAGTCCGTTCAAGGCCCATAGGTGAGGGAGGGGGTTTGTATTAAATAATATTCCATTCATTGTTATTGCAAAGACAGAGAAACAATTCTCAATTGTCATCAAGCTGACAAACAAAATAACAGCATCGCGGCTGCGAAAATTATTAAAGTAAAGTGATCTAACAACCTGTATTTACATAATATCTCTCAATTAAACACCAGTTTCCAAGGTCCATAACATTTCTGTTATATTAATTTGGTTGTTGCAAATAGAGTTATCCCTCTTCTAGAAGAAGGCCTTATGTTCTATGTTATATCTGAATATTGATTGAATATAAGTCGATATTATAAACTTATTGTCTTATTTGGGGTATTGTATATGTGTAATGATAAATTGAATTATTATATATTTATGCTATTTACTGAGTTAGTACAAGAGTATTAACGTTTCATCATTTTCATGTTGTGTCTGGAAAGACTGAACATGGATTTTTGGAAACAGTTGTTGTAAAAATAAAGTACTCATTTAGATCTATGTCAATATTGAGTATACATATATAGTTCATTTATTGTCTCAATATAGATTTCTTATAGTAAATGTGAGCAACGCTTAAAACATTTGTCCTTTGATTTCTTTCTTTCGAGTCATGATTTACTCATCGTTTGGCGAGACGTACGTTTCTAGGAATTTCTTGATAGTTTTATCAATGTTATCGCCGATATCGAACTTTACACGTCCTCCGGTGACCAGTTTCCCCCAGATGAAACCGTTTTTGTGGTGGGCGTACTTTATTCTCGGGTGTGCGAACAACCTGTTCATTAGGATGAGGTTCGGTCTTGTTACATCATATCCGACGGTGAATATATCTTTGAGCTGCTCACGCTGTTCGAAGACTTTGTCCCGGACTTCTCCTCTTACGAATTTCACGATGCAGGGTTTCGGGGTGTCCCTTTTATTCGAAGGTAGCCGGTGTGCCGCCAATATGTCGTTTGGAGTTATTGTGACTTCACACTTCTCATTTACAACTTCGCAAATTCAGTCGGTCAAGTTTTCGTCTTCTATCGCCTTGAAGCCTAGGATTCTGATGTTTACTTTACGTGAATATTGTTCACCATTGTTCACTCTTGATTTTAAATTGTTTATTTCGTCTTCCATCTGAGAGTTTTCGCTTCTGTAGTGTTTGATCTCTTCTTTGATAAGCTCACGATCTTCCTCGACCCTTTCAAATCTGGCGTCAATCTCCTTTTTGTAGAACTCTGATGAGCTAATGTTAATCTTAGCGTTTAAACGCTGAATCACACTTTAATCTTAGCGTTTAAACGCTACCTTAGCGTTCGCTTAGTATTTGACAAGCGTTCATATGGGGTAAAATATGGTCGACTCGCATATATAAGAGAATGCATTGGCACAGGGCCGTTCTGTTGGGTAAAGGGTTAAGGGCATAATTATTCTGTAACAAAACAGTAAAACTACTCCATAACAAACACCCTTTGGACTGAGCTTTCTATTTGGTTTAGAGATATGTTTGGTTCATAGAAAATCATGCCATCACGAAACATGAAGCCTCTATTAGTACAATTGATAAAATGCAAACTATTGATGCAACTTTAATAAACAAAACAATAATAAAGATATTTATATAAAAATGAAAATGTCTAGAAAAATATGTTGATTACTGGCAGACACCAGACGTACACTGCCTGCCCCATTCTCAACGACTTGGCCATTTTTGCTTCACTGAGGAAATAACCTCTTCCATAATTAGGAACCATATTCGCGCAATGCTACAATATAAGGTGATGATAATACGGTGATGACCTTGATTTGTTGATGCATAGATCTGAATGGAGTAGAATTTATTCACTGCATGCCAGGACCAGACATGATAATGCATTAAATAGTGATATATACATGTAGTAATAATTAGTTGAAGTTTAACAGAAGAGTCTCCCGGCTAAGACATATTTACTATTAGAATGCACATGGTCAATCACGTGATTGAAATAGACCGGCAGATATGGTTTCTATTTATGGAAGAGGTAATTTCCTCAGCGAAGCAGAAATGGCCGAGTCGTTGGGAATTCACTCACCCACGAACCATACAAACTTGCCAAATTATAGGTCAAGTTTTGTTTTTAAACTTGATCAATAACAGGAAAATATTTCCACACATTTTCCTCAATTTTTATGATTTACTTCATGTAATGGAGACTTAAAGTAAATTATCAATCTCTGTATAGCTTATCATGAATAGCTGACATCCTGTGTTGGTCCAAAGGACTTCTTTTTTCGCATCTTTGTTTTTTCGTAGCCCACGGCCACACCCTGCTGTGAGTTCTTCCCTTGAGAACACTATGTCCAGCAGGCTGTTCAAAAGTACAACTGCTGGTGACCTCTTTGATCCAGTCTGTAATGCCCGTTGCTTTGCTCTATTTAAGAGATGGCTATCCACTAAAACATTGGAATACAGATCTGGATCATTTGGGTGTACAATCAGTGGCACCATGACACCAGCAGACTGCAAATAAAAAAGATGGTGGTACATGTATGGTATAACTGTTACTATAATCAAGCCTGCAAATAGCGTGTCTGTCATTTGCAGAATGAGTTCAGTTGTGTCTGATACACTGTTTAATAGTACTCTCTCCGAATCGCTGGCCGTTATACTGTCTGGTAGAAAAGTCGGCCCTAAAAATAAATTAAATTTTTTTTTAGTTTTTTGTTTTATAGATTTTTTTGGTTTTTGGGTTGAATTATTTTGTGTATGCTTAAGCGAATTTAAAAACAAACTGGATAAAACCTTAGGGGCATGTTATAACTCAAAACTAGCACCATGTATTCATAGTAATAATTTTTGAGCCCATGAAAAACGTAAGATTCCCTGGCACTAAACCTACAAAATCAGTCTGGCACTGAAAGAGTTAAAGTATATAAGAAAAAATTATAAAAAATGTAACAAATTGTAAAAAATAATAACAAATGATGAAAAATTGTTAGGCCAATGCATTCTCTTATATATGCGAGGCAACCTATGGTCGACTCGCATATAATAGAGAATGCATTGGCACAGGGTATATGGGTTGATACAAAAATCAGACTTGGCACTGAAAGGGTTAATACTGGTGTGAATGCAATTAGACACTCTCATTAATT
Source organism: Siphonodentalium dalli (assembly GCA_032622095.1). Classification (NCBI taxonomy): domain Eukaryota; kingdom Metazoa; phylum Mollusca; class Scaphopoda; order Gadilida; family Siphonodentaliidae; genus Siphonodentalium; species Siphonodentalium dalli. Next base: position 60,286,100 of record CP136063.1, read on the forward strand.
GTTTGGCAGATAATGATTACACATTATTTGCTATAGATGATGACAGTTTTGCAGTTGATGGAGCATACAACAATTAAACGCTCTTTATTGTAAGTATTATAGTGACAACTGTTATTAAAATTTTATGATTTCTCAAAAATAAGATACTTTTACCAGTATTTCAAATCCCAAGGTCCATATCAGCTGGGTGCTTATAAATCAAGGTCCGTATTTAAACAGCTGGTGGTTTGTATCAGCCAGGGTTTGTATCAGTCGCATTTAGTAAGCTCTACATGGAATTTATAACCAATGAGAGATAATGTTTCAAAGAGTGACATTTGATCGTGGTATCACTGAACAACGAAGTGAATGTCATTCTTTCGGGTTTTGTTTTCAGCATCTTAGAATTTCACACTGCTGGAATGGAACATATACTTATTATTCCACCATGGTTGAAGTAAAGGGTGGATGTACTGGATTTAATGTGTCTGGTAATGTGACGGGCAATAAACTCAACAGGTTGTCTGATGTGAAAGAAATTATAGTATTGATATTCACCACAATGAGGTCGAGTGTTCAATCATTTGATTCATTTTTTAATTCTAGAGTTATTCATCTTTATCTGTAAATGTTGATTTTGTTTGTCCATCTGCCTGAGTATCTCAGCTATGGGTTACAAGATCTTGATTAAACTTGGCACATATGTACACTATCACAAAGGCTTTCACCGGTCTGGTTTGAATTTTCCATTCTAGAGTTATCCCTTTTTTCGATTTATGCATAATATTGTCCCAGCTTGTATATCCGACATTTTCCTGTCATTTTTACCTTAACTGAGCTTTTGCCATTGGTTGCCTTGGCATCCATGCACGTGCATCCATCCATCAAAATTTTTCATGAGCACACCCTACATGTCACATCTCTCATCCGGTTGTCACCAAAACTTTACATGGATCTTATGGGTGACCACTAGATTGGAGCCATCAAATTTTTCAAAATTCATTGTAAAACAAGGCTATCTTGGATTTCACTCTTTGTATGAAACAAAATCCTTCAGCACACCCCACAGGCACATCCTTCATCCGAGCATCAACAAACTTTATATGGATCTTTTGGGTGATCACCAGATGGGAGACTCGGAGCCATCAATTTTGTTCGAAATTCATTGAAAAACATGATCGCCAGTTGATTTCCCAACCTGTAATTAGTGTGTAATTCACTGTTTTAGATCGACAATGTGACTGTCAAATATTTTCATACTTTCGTCAGTTGGGAGGGTGGTGTCCAGTTGGAATGTTTGAGGTACCAGTTGGAAAATGCCACCCCGAGGTGGGGAGGGGGCATTGCAAAGGGCATCTTGTGGTCGGGACTTTGTTCCGGTTGAAGGGGGAGGCATTTCAAATTGTTAGGTGGACACCTCCACCCCAACATATCTAGAGACCATCTACAGTAATGCCCAAAGTAATTGACCACTTAACCACAGCAGAATTATGAGTAATTGTTCAGGATTTAGTCGGAAATATGTCTTGTTGCCATTCATCGGAAAGCTCTCCCCGAGAGCTTTCCGTTGAATGGCAACAAGCCATATTTCTTCCCGAGAGCTTTCCGATGAATGGCAACAAGCCATATTTCCGACTAAATCCTGAAAAATTACCCATAATTCTGCTGTGGTTATGGAGTCGATTAATTAGGGCATTACTGTATCTAGAGACCATCTAACATCCCTGATGGTGAAATGAGTGTCACTGTGCTAACTAAACCATGTATTGTTGTATCACCTGAATCCTGGCCAGTATTTAGTGGTGTTTTAAATTCCATTTTGGGTGTCGCAGGTATTGTTATCTCAGGATGGAACTTATTATAGAATTCACATCAGATCTGTGTGATATGGTTTAATTATAAAGCACAAACAGCTGCAGGGAGGATTTCATTGTATTGTAGGATGCCTGCTGTTACATGGCACATATGTTCTAATCAGGTATATTATGTGATGGGTCAGGTAGAGTGTCGTTCTAATCAGATATAATTGTTATGGTATGGTGCAGGTACTCATTGTTCAAGAGAGTGAGGGGTTTTACTAGCTTTTTGAACCATGATAGTTTTTCCATGGGGCATGGCAACAAATGTGAAAATTAACATACTATTATGTCAGGTGGGGTATCGGATTACAGGTATTATTAGCTACCTGGATTATATAATTTACTCTTGAGTTTGAGATGACCACATGCAATTCAGACTTCTTGGTGGAAAGATGCGCTTCTCACTTCTGATCACATCAGAATTTTGTGAGGATATTTCGGTTACATATATATCTTATTGAGAAGCATTGCTCTAACTGTTAATATTAACAAGACAGTGTATTGCGACATTATTGCAACTGTCTTGAATATTCTTCTGTGAACAAACTGGATTCAAAAGGTAAGGGGGATCTGTGTTTTAGATATGTCAAGAAATATGTGCTGAAAAAATATAGGATGACCATTTTTGATTCATGCACATTTTTAAAAGCCCTTGAATTAATGCTAGTATATAAATTTAGAAATAAAAGCAAAATATTTAAATTGAAAATAGATTATTTTGTTTTAAATGTGGTTTATTAGAAACATGTTGAAATACTTTGCAACAGTGTTTTGCTTTTCGTGTATCTTTTTTATATTTTTTTGACATTAAAGACAAAGGGCATGGTGCACAGCATTAAATCATGTTCTATGCTTTGAACACGATCTTACAACCATGCAAATCAGTGGAACAGTTTGTGGCGTTCTTGACATGCAATGAATTTAGTTTCTGTGGCCTTCTACTTAATAATTCTGCATGGTAGCTAGCTTATCAGTGGTATATACGAAATATAACTAAAATGTGTCTACATGAATATTATTGTGTGGAGATCTATTATTTTTAGTACCAGTCTATTTTCATCTTTATAATATGATGTCTCTGAATTAACATGTTAATATATCCAGTGTCCATAAACATTTTGGTATAACACAATTCAGACTTTGGAGTACTCAGGGATAGGAAATATATTTAATTATTTTTGTTCAATTCTGTCCTGAGGTCAAAGTGTTTTCTGGTTATAACAAAACAAAGATTAAAATACTACTACTACATGGGGCCATGATACTTCAGTTTTTCATGTTGGAATATTTTGCTGATGGTAAATTGTGGTAACTAAGTGATATGCATCCAGTAGAAACATTATTGTAAGCAACACACTCAATGCATTCGTGGTCATAGCTGAACTGTTGTCTTGTGCTCTACTGTTTCCACCACATAAAAACTGCCCTGGTCCACAACATAAAATGTGAAATAAACTGATATTTACTCGAGGAAATATGAACATTTCCCAGACTTAATTATCGGCTGTAAAATGTAAATAAGTTGATCAAATGATTTTACAGGGGATAAGCTACCTTCTGAGATTCAGGTGTATAGAGTGTCTGCTAGTAACAACCAGGCTGGGTTACCTCCCTTAATCTGCCTGTGGACGACACATACATCTGAGTTATTTAGTGGGTTTAATAGGCTGGTTAGCTATAAATGCATGTCATATACATGTACTGGAGTCTGCCTGCTGATAACACACATACTTATTATAGATAGACTCATAGAGGTCAAATTTTAAAATATAATCATTATAGACACCTAGAGGTCAAATTGTATATAGCCTCATTATAGATGCCTAGATGTTAAATATTATAGACACCTAGAGGTCAAACAAATCTTATATAGAGTCAGTATATTAGACACCTAAAGGTCAAATCTTATATAGACTCATTAGACACATGTAGAGGTAAAATCCTATGTAGTCTCACTCTAGACGCCTAGAGGTAATATCTTACATGGACTCAATATAGATACATCCTTGATCCTAGAAGTCAAATCATCTGGGTGTAGCATATCACAGCTTTAACAATGCTTAACAATGATTTAATATCTGTGTGCAAGCAAATACATATATATGGAATCCTCGAAATATCCACTCTCCATGTATTTTGCCATGCCTTAGTGATTCTCGTATTAATTTGCCCATGAATCAATTTTGCCACCCGGGGTGCAACTTATTATACTTGATTGTGACCATAAAAGTAGTTGATCGAGTTCTATATTCGTTGTCACAATCACAATTAATGAACAAGCTGCACCAACGAGAAACAATAAACATATATGTAGACCAATCACATCTAAAGAAAGGGGTCTAGTTTCCAATAGAATAAAAGGTCAGTAGACCTCATGTCCGCCTCTAAGCATCGACTTGATACGACCGTTGTTTGCGCATAAAAACCTGTCTTTAGTGCTAGTAAATCTACATACCAAATTTAATTTCATTCAGTACACATTTACTAAAGTTATCATCCGGAAACCTCAAATTGGCAAAAATTCTAAGTAAAAAAGGGACATAACTCGGTGAAAATTGGCGGGCGGAACCCGAATTCGAACTTGACCTGTGTTTTGCTGGGAGAAAGACACATACCAACTTTAGTTCAGATCAAATAATCCAAACTGGAGTTCTCGGTCGGAAACCAAAAATGTTAACAGACGGTCAAATTCTAAGTCGAAAAAGGGCCATAACTCATGTAAAAATAATTGGACGGAACCCATATTCGATCTTGGCCTGTATCTTTAGCTGGGAAATACACATACCAACTTTGGTTCAGATCAAATAATCCAAACTGGAGTTATCGGTCGGAAACCAAAAATGTTAACAGACGGTCAAATTCTAAGTCGAAAAAGGGCCATAACTCATGTAAAAATAATTGGACGGAACCCATATTCGAACTTGGCCTGTATCTTTAGCTGGGAAATACACATACCAACTTTGGTTCAGATGAAATAATCCAAACTGGAGTTATCGATCGGAAACCAAAAATGTTAACAGACAGTAAAATTCTAAGTCGAAAAAGGGGCATAACTCGGGTGAAAATTGGCGGACGGGACCAGAATTCGAACTTGACCTGTCTTTTCTGCTAGTAAACCCACATACCAAATTTAATTTAATTTGGTTCACTCTTAACTAAAGTTATCATCCGGAAACCTCGGACGCACGCACGGACGGATGCACGCACGGAGGCACAGGCTGATTATAATAGTCCTCCGAACCCGTTGGGTCGGCGGACAATAAGTGGATGACAACACCCTGGTTTAAAGATTCTTGTGTAATTACAGTAATGCCCTAATTAATTGACTCCCTAACCACAGCAGAATTATGGGTAACTTTTCTCCCACGAGAGCTTTCCGATGAATGGCAACAAGCCATATTGCCCATAATTCTGCTGTGGTTAGGGAGTCGATTAATTAGGGCATTACTGCATTTTATTTGTTTCAATACTTGGGTTCAGATTACCAATTCCAATATTTGTCAAATGTCAAAATTTACATCTATTTCAGCATGGACCCTTATCACCTTAATCTTATCATACCGTAGCTATTCTCCAGCTGGTATGTTGATGACCCTTTCATGATGGGAGCTGCGCTGGTGCAACATTAAATGTCCTGTGCCATTGTATTCTCTTATATATGCGCGCTTTCCGATGAATGGAAACAAGCCATATTTCCGACTAAATCCTTAAAAGTTACCCATAATTCTGCTGTGGTTAAGCAGTAGATTATTTAGGGCAAGTTTTTTCGCAAAATTTCAGGAAGCTCCAATCATGGAAGGTTTAAAGCGAACACATGCAGGCTCTCTTTTGCGAATAATTTTGTCCATGACCAAGTTGTTAACGCCACCCCACCCATCATCACCATAATTTGTTATTCTTGAGTCAAGTCTGGCATCAGTGCAGTTTCTATGGTAACACAAAAGCCTTTCTTGCAGCTTATAATGGGCTTTTCTGAAACCACCTTGATCAACCCCGCTCAAAACCAAGATACAAAGGATAGAGTCACCCAATTGTCATTCTCATCTTCTATTTCGGAAAGCCTTTTTGGCGCATCATAAAGTTCTCGAAAAGCCAGTGATAGTTCTTTGTATTCCTCGAAGGAAAGGAAATATTTGTCGCTCTGTTGCATTATTATGTGACTATTACCACCTTGAAAAAATTTGAAAATACCTTGAAAAATTGGCATTTTTTAAAGAAAAATCATACTTTGGCTGATGTAAATGAAAGCGACATCAGCAGCAAGAATAGCCACACAATGCATGACAGATTCATTGACTGAAAGACCAGGCTGTGAAAAATGCATTAAAATACTTTAAAGTGACTCCCAGGAATCAAAAATGCCAAAAAGCTCATTTTTTCCCTTCAGGTTACACTGGTGTAAATGTTTTCCATAGGCATAAGTGCTAACATTTTAGCGTATACTGTTGGCAATATAAATTTTGGGTCCAAAATTTTCTTCAAATCTAAAAAAATTGACATTTGGAGAAACTTTTTATGCAAAAAAATTGTGTCCACCTAGCAGAGAATTTGCCTTTAAATCTTGTGTTTTCGTAACTAGTGTCAGAACCGCATAAAAAATACTGTCAAATTTAAGACTACACCAAAAAATTAAAACTTCACTACAAAGGGTTAATTCCTGTGCCAATGGCTATTTGACCTATGGGAAATCATAGGGAAGAGGTGTGATGATTTTTTTGTTAAAAAGCACACAATGCTATTGACCAATCAGGCCCCAGTGTCTTATTTTATTCTCTCCTATATATTCCTCCCGCACCCCCGACCCTATGTCACTCTGAACCCTATTTACACCAGTGTAACCTGTATATTATTCTTTCATGACTATATCCTTTGGCACACCCAACAGACCACATCACATTATTGAAATGATAATAATTTCATTACACATGCAATATCAGCCATTTGACTTTCCTTCTTTATCATTCTATTGGTAGTTTAGCATAAAATTAACGCACCTGCCCCTGTTATATAGTAAGTACTGAAGTACATCTTGTAATATGTATCAAACCCCTAATGTGAACATCATGTACTTCAATTTTGTTTTAAAGAATTCTGTACTGATACAAAATGATTTGAGACCTTATATAGTCCAGTTGTCCAACAAGGGGAACATGTGTTGAAATAAATATAAAGGAACTGTGTGAGTAACTTGCTTAGTCAACTAAGGAAGAATGTGCATATATGTACATGTAATGATGTAAATATGCATAAACTTAATCAGCTCAGACTATTCAAATAATTGTTAAAAGAGTGTTAAATCCTCCCAGAAGATCTGGCAGAGTAAGGAAATCTCCAGAAAGATACGGATATAATTAGACTCGCCTTATTTTAAAATTCTGTATCTATTTCTGTCAACTTTAGTGTTTTCCAAAAGCCAATGGTAATTCCTTATACTCCTCATATGGGAAGGAGATCGTTTTTCCTTTCTCTGCCTCATTTATGTGCATCCAAGTTTTTCATCCTCACCTGTTTAACTTACTATACCTATTTGTACATTTTATAATAAGCTTCTGATCCCTGCTGAACTAATTCCAGCTATTTTGAATTTAAAAAATGGTACTTTAATTTTTTTTTTAACCCTTTTAGTGCCAGGGGCTGATCTCATCGGCCCTAATTTATGGTCTGTAGAGTGCCCTAAACAAAATGAAATTGTTTTGATTTTGTTTGATTTTTTTTTTTGGGTTAGGCCAATGCATTCTCTTATATATGCGAGGCGACCTATGGTTGACTCGCATATATAAGAGAATGCATTGGCACAGGGTATATGGGTCGATACAAAAATCGGACCTGGCACTCAAAGGGTTAATTAAAGAAGTCTGTACTTATAAAAATCTTTAAATTATTAGTGAACAGCCAATTGGTTACACGTGACTATTAGTTACTTCCAAAATTTTACGTGGTCATATTGGAAGAATGTACCAGCACAGACTATGTAAATATATCAAATGAGTGATGAATCCTCCCAGAAGATCTGACAGAGTGAGGAAATCCCCAGAAATATACGGATATAATTAGTCACCTTATTTTAAAATTCCACCAACTTTGCGTTGCGTCAAACAGTTCTCTAAATGCCAGTGGTAGCTCCTTGTATTCTTCGTATCTAAAGGACAGTGTTTTGTCCTTTGTCGCATCATTGAGATGGACCCAACTCTTGTTTCCCCATCTGTTTAATTTGAGATATTTATTGGTTCCAAAATACATCTTATAATAGGCATCGTGCCATCGTTCTCTGCTGAACGAATTCCACAACTCTGCTACCTGGTTCCTTTTTAAATTTTGGAAATTGTCTCTTCCAAAAAATTTAAAGAAGTCTATGTACTGATCTAAATTAATTCGAAACCTTTTATAGGTCTTGCCCTTTGTTGCGTCATTAAGGTGCACCCATGTTTTACTTGCCCAGCGATTGAGTTTTAAATACTTGTTATTACCGAAGTACATACAAAAGTAGGCATCATTGCCTTGTTGCACAAATTCTAATGTTCTGTTTGGTGCCATTTTTAATAAAAAATACTTTCGTTAAATTTTCAAAAAATTAAAAAAGAAATCCATAATGATCCAAATTAATTTGAGACCTTATGTAGTCCAGTTTGTTAATTGAAGATGCCTGTCCTTAAGCCTTTGAGTGCCAGGTCCGATTTTTGTATCAACCCATATACCCTGTGCCAATGCATTCTCTTATATATGCGAGTCGACCATAATTGTTTTTAATTTTTTTTTTTTACAATTTTTTACAATTTTAATATATTTTATTATATTCTTTAACAGACTTATTGTGTAGGTTTAGGGCCGATAATATCGGCCCCTGGCACTCAAATGGTTAAATTATTTAGTGACCAATTAATTTGATACACTTGACTATTAATTACTTGGTCAGATTGTTTGCTGAATATTTGTGGTGACAGACTTGAATATTACTGTCCAATCAGTTTGATACACGTGATTATTTATAGTTACCTCCCAATATAATTAGACTTACCTTGTTTTCAAACTCAGTCTCTATCTCTGCTAACTTTAGCGTTGCATCATACAACTCTCCGAAAGCTAGCGGCAATTCTTTGTATTCATCATAACTAAATGATAGGGTTTTACCATTTCATGTATCGTTCAAATGTACCCACGTCTTATTTCCCCATCAATTCAGTTTAAGGTATATGTTGTTTCCAAAATACTTTCGATAATAGGCATCATTTCCTTGTTGAACAAATTCCATAACTCTCTTTTGTGCCATTTTAAAAATATTTTTAAGTTAACTTTTCAAAATTTTTAAAAGAAGTCTGTAGTGATCCAAATTAATTTGAGATCTTATATAGCCCAGTTTGATAATTGAAGATATGTGTCCTCAAATTATTAGTGATCAATCAATTGGATACATGTGACTATTAATTACTCCCAAATTTGATGTGGTCATATTGCTTGCTGAATATATGTGGTGACAGACATTTGATTATTACTGTCCAATGTTGTGATCATTAGTTACCTCCCAATGTACAATTAGACTGACCTTATTTTCAAACTCGGTCTCTACCTCTGCTAACTTGAGCATTGTATCATAAAGCTCTCTAAAAGTTAGCGACAGTTCTTTGTACTCCTCATAACTAAATGATCGGGTTTTACCCTTTCATATATCGTTCAAATGTACCCACATCTTATTTCTCCATCGATTCAGTTTCAAGTATTTGTTGTTTCCAAAGTACATTCGAAAATATGCGTCATTTCCTTGTTGAACAAATTGCATAACCCTGTTGAATAAATTCCATAACTACTTGGTACCATTTTTCCATGGCTTTGTCGTCCGTGTGTTCGTGTGTACGTAAGGCGTCAACAATGCAGGCTACAGGTCGTACCTTTGGTCGGATTATTATGAAATTTGTCATAGCTGTTGACATCAACATTAGACCAGAATGATTAATTTTGGGGTCATTCGGAAAAAAAACATGGACGCCAGTGGCCATCTTGGATTTCAAAATTCAATCCATTAGCACGGGCTACAGGCCGTACTGTTTGTCTGATCATCATGAAATTTGTCATGCATGTTAATGTTGACATGTAGATGGGAACGAGTAATTTTGGGGTCATTCGGCCCAAAAACATGGCCGCCAGCAGCCATCTTGGATTTTACTCTTTGTATGACTAAATTCTTTAGCACAGGCTACAGGTCGTACTTTTAGTCTGATCATCATAAAACTTGTCATGAATGTTAATAATGACATGTAGATGGGAACGAGTAATTTTGAGGTCATTTGGCCAAAAAACATGGCCACCAGCAGCCATCTTGGATTTTACTCTTTGTATGACTAAATTCTTTAGCATGGGCTACAGGTCGTACCTTTAGTCTGATCGTCATAAAATTTGTCATGGATGTTAACGATGACATGTAGATGGGAACGAGTCATTTTGGGACCTTTCAGCCAAAAAACATGGCCGCCAGCAGCCATCTTGGATTTTACTCTTTGTATGACTAAATTCTTTAGCATGGGCTACAGGTCGTACCTTTAGTCTGGACGTCATAAAATTTGTCATGGATGTTAACGATGACATGTAGATGGGAACTCATTTTGGGGTCAATCGGCCGAAAACATGGCCGCCAGCAGCCATCTTGGATTTTACTTTTCTCTTCATGTCTATAAACTAGTATTAGACATTCAACTTTCCACATTCCTAATCGCTCCATTGACTGTAATACATTAAATTATTCCCTTTCCAAGTTGAGCTACAGTGTCATTGACACTTTCATTTAAATATCTGCAAGTTTACTTTTCAAATTTTTTAAAAGAAGTCTGTTTTGATCCAAATTAATTTGAGATCTTATATAGCCCAGTTTGATAATTGAAGATACGTGTCCTTAAATTATTTTTTTACCAATCAATTGGATACACGTGACTTATTACTTTCCAAATTTGATATGGTCATATTGTTTGGTGCATATTTGTGGTGACAAGGCATTTACTTATTACTGTCCAATCAGTTAGATACATGTGACACCTCCCAAACACATGTGGTCAGACTTCATGAATAACAATTTTGTTCTACCCTTTAATCATCCTTAAGATTCTTAACAATATTATTCCTGTCTGGAACCTTCATAGCTAAAGGAAAGTGTTTTCCCCTTTGTAGTCTGGTCGTTGAAGCATTGGACCTAGAACAAATTGTTTACAAGCTGTTTTTGGTGTCATATTGTCGGGCAGAATGTAGGGAACAACATATCCAAAATCCGCTAAAATCCACTTTGGGGAAAATTCTCTATTGAAGATGGCGTCCATAATGTCTGTTGTTATCGGAAAATACTGAATTCTGCGGCAGGTGCTCCAATTAATGCCAAATTCGTAATAAATTGAAATATACACAAACATTGCTTAGTCGTAAACCATATATGTAGAATATATTTCCCAAAATGGCCACCAAAATGGACAAAATCGAATGAAATTTACATTAATGCAAAATTGAATAGCTAGTACTATACGAGTGAACAAATGCTTGAATATTGCGAGGAAGAATGACTACAAGTATAAGAGAAACTTTTGATTAGAGATGTACAAATTCTCTCCGATGTATCTCACGAGAGAGCAAGCAAAATCAGGGTCTTGTGGAACGGTTAAATCTGGACTTTTGGGTGTCCAGAAACGGAAAAATGACGCAGTTTTATCTGTACCGCTAATCTTGAATCGTGTGATATATGTGTAATTAAACAGCTAAACGGGATTTAGTAGGGATGTATTGACTATGCGGCCTTTCTCTAGAAGCAGAAATATATGTATTCAGAGCAGTCTCACGAATGAGACCGATCACCATTTATTTTGATATCTACGGTATAAAACCTTAAAAAATTAATTGCTATAAAACGGTATGAATTATGTACTGGGGAGAATGCGTAGATCCTATTGTACGTTTCTCAAAATAGTAGTTATAGTTGCCTCAGATCAAGTGATAAAACACGAATATTTCGCTTTTATCACAGGAATGCGTGATGGTGTACCATGAACTAAATTTATTAAATCACAAATGAGTACCATAGACTGTCTTCAATAAATTCAAAACTTGACCAAAATTGCCTACATAATCTGTGACAGAGACTGTGTTTATACCTGGAAATTATATTTGGTTGAATTCACCAAGGCCACATCTACGCGAAACTTACTACGTTGTCTTCAACTGCATCACCGCGTTTACCCATTTTCCATAATGTTACACATGTCTGTTGCACACAGAACCACAACTAACGATATTGGGTGAATGTTCAACGTTGGAATAACATCTTAAACGATGATCACCTGATATTTAGCACGATTACGTGGGTGGTATTGGTAATATATTTTCAAACAAAAATATACTGAAAACTAATAGTGTGCATTGCGCTGTAGCTTATTCTAGTTGTAAAGTGGCCACTGAAGTTATTTTAACAACATTGTCTGCTAAGAAACCGGGTTGGTAGCAGAATGAAAATTAGTCTTACGTACAATGTGCTATGTACAGTCTCTTTGACCTGGTGAGATTCGGTGCTAATACATTGAAGATATGAGTGTTTCTTTACAGTATAATAACCATTGCGACATACGTGTATCGTTTATTATCACCGGGAGTGTTGACAATTCCGGAAATATAACTAGTATTTATACCTCTAGAGTATGCACTTAAATTTGGCGTTGCATTCAATATTTAATCACCATGCCGAATGAAACTACCATGCACTGTGAGGCGAAATATTAGTTCATGTGTTGCATGCACGAGCTATTTTTGTTTTGCCCAACAGTTGGATGTTGGATAAGCAGAACACCCAAACGTTAAAGACGTAAATCTTTGGGGGTTGACTTGCTGTGCAGTGACCGATGATCCTCCAGATTGATCTGTTTTAATGATGTGTGTACCTTTAAAGATATTTAACAACCGACTTGTATATTGCCAATACGTATTTCACTCTTATGTAGTTACCCAATATGTTGCTTTCTACGTGGTATGGTTTGGAGTTGCGGCCATTTTGACAGCCATTTCATGGCAACGATTGTATAATTATCTGTCCGTGTCACTCTACTCGCTCCCGCATTCTAATTTAACACAAACTGATATAACGGCACAATTCTGATGCCACTATATATCATATAATGACTTATATCGAGAACTGATGTAGTATAGACAACCATGTTGGACGCCATCGTGGATAACAAAGTGTCCCCAACGCGGATTTATGCGGATTTTGGATATGTTGTTCCTGATGCTTTTCCGCGTCGAATGACACCGAAAACAGCTTGTAAACAATTTGTTCTAGGTTCACCTCAAAATCGAGTCTCAACGACCAGACTTTGTTACCCCATCTGTTTAGTTTCAGCTATTTATTTGTCCGGAAATAGGAACTTTGCAAATAATCTGGCTAATCAAATAAGGAAGACCATGAATATAAATAAACTTAAGCATTACAGGCTATTTAAATATGTCAAAAGAGTGTTGAATCCTCCCAGAAGATCTGGCAGATGTACAATGTAGGAAATCTCCAGAATTATATCGATATAATTAGACTGATCGAACTGATACATGTGATACCTCCCAAACACATGTCATCAGACTTCATCAATAATAATTATGTTCTAACCCTTTAATTGTACTTTAGATTCTTAACAATATTATTCCTGTCTGGAACCCTCAAAGCTCGCCAAAGGCGAGAGGCAATTCTTTATATTCCTCGAATGAGAAAGACAATGTTTTTCCTTTGCTGGCATCGTTAAGATTAACCCACATTCTGCTACCCCAACGGTTTAACTTTAAATATTTATTGTTACCGAAATACATCCGGTAATAGGCATCACTGCCTTGCTGAATGAATTCCAGTGTTCTATTTGGTGCCATTTTGAAAGATTTTTGATATTGTTTTGCTGAATATTTGGGGAGGTGACAGGCTTTTGATAACCATTGTCCAACCACATGTGGTCAGATTTCATGAATAATAATTTCTTTATAATCCTTTAATCATGATTTGAATTCTTAACAATTTTAATTTCTGGTTATATCTTAATCTATATGTCAATACATGTATATTCCAAATATGAATAGCATATCACAACAGTATGTTGCAAGAGTAGTGAGGGATGTCTCATTAGCGTCAATCGTAAAATTGGGCATAAGTGTATTTTGAGTATGATAGTGTTATAGTACTATATATTTAAGAGTCATTGATAGAAAAGGGCGTAAGTATATTTGTAATGTCATTGATAACATTGGGCATAAGTATATTTTGATATTCATAGTGTTATAGTACTATATATTTCAGCGTCACTGTTAAAATTGGGCGTTGATATATTTTGAGCGTCATAATAAGTTGGTTTATACTTCATTGTGTATATATACGTGTGAAGTTGTTTTTATTTGTGTGAACCTTCACTGAAATAATCTCTACCAACTATATATTTGCGATTAAATATGGTCACCTGACGCATCAAAATACTGTAATCTCCGATTAGGCAAATGGTTTGTGACCTGGCTTAGCCAAATTATTTCGTAAAGGCTCAGACACTTTAAATACTGTAATCTCAGATTAGGTAAATGGTTTACCTGTATTGAATGCTCATATGTAATCTCTTAGATAAAGCATTCACTCGTATACCACACACAATAGACACCCTCTCTAGCTCTCACATCAGACGCCGTCCCGTCTATTCCATCATATAATTGTCTCCACAATGTTTTACTTGAAATAATTTGACGTCATTGCTCTTACATAAATAATAAGGAGCGTTTATTCTTTACTTCTCTATCACGATGAAGTTATTGACAATCATGTATCGATATTTCACCAGAGGTCACATGGTAGACCGTGTACATGTATATACATACGTATCATCATTTACACGCTTGCATATATGAATGGGTGGGGAGGGGGTGTTGGGGAGGGGAGTATTAACACGTAGGTCTGTGGCAACACTCAGTGGAAAATCTCTTGTTTTTTTTACAATAAATTGCCAAAAAACTAAAGATTATAACACGATAGAATCCACACCAAAAGGGATTATTATTATTGAAAAGATAATCGATTATACATGCATTTATTGGTGATGACATAATTCAAGTTCACATATGGTAGGATATACAATATTTAAAGTGTTCATTTTTAATCCCAGTTGACAGAATCGTCAGACATTTCTTCGGATGAATACGCACTATCCAGTAGGTAGGAATATTCCTCTGCTAATTCGTTTTCTAGGTCCCAATTTTCCGAACGTTCTTGATAACTTCCGGTACGGGAATCGGAGTCGGATCTAGTCCAAGATGACTGCAAACTGGTTACCCTGTAGTCCGCATCTAGATAAGAACTGTTTGTAGATTGCGACCACTGGTCCGAGTCGCTGTCATCTTGGTCATTGTCATCAGCAGCAGGAATCTGTTGATTAAGAATCACAGACAATCTATCGTGAAAAATAGGCAGGTCATCTTTATCACTATCATCATCATTGCCATTGTGTTGGTCATTCTCAACGTGTTGTTCATTCTCGGCGTGTTGTTCATTGTCATTTTGTTGTCGATTGGCAGCAATCCATTGGTATTATTCGACGCAGTCGAACGCGTGCCTGTTTGACATTATCAGCACGACCGTTAACACATATTTTACCATTGCTAAACACGACAACATCCACCGAAATTAGAATGTTTCCATACAACTCCGCTAAACTTTTTGGAATTGTATTCAATGTTCGAACAGCCGAGTGTCAAATCCCTTAGATTAATAGAACAGTTCAAATCTGCAGAACATACAACATTAGTTATTCGTAGCATCATTTCAGCAGAGTAATGTTTATATGAATGTCAACATCCGGCTAATCAAGCATGTTCTATCACCGTTGGGGCAGCATTCTCTGCATCTTATAGAGCCTTCCTGGTTTTGATGATCGTCGGTCAAATAACACTGCACAGCGTGATCAATTTCAGGAATATTAGCACACAGGACGAATATAGCTCCAGCTAATTCTTCAAATTGATCGAATGTCAGAGATATTCCGTATTTGGTAGCACACAAATCCTCTGAATGTTCCGGTAGCCAATACCTGCGAATATCAACACGTGGGATGCCGCTCTTTATAGTAATGAAGAAATTCCCACCGATATGACGTCTCAGGAATACATGAGGTTCTCCAGTATGATAACTGACCACTTCTTGATGTATATCTGGTAGGAAAGATTTCAACTCTTTGAATCTCCTTAGATTTAATGTTATTCCAGATTTTGTCGGTAATTTTTGGCCTGTATAACCTTCACCACACTCTCTTATGTGAATATACAAGTTTCCCATGAATCAGCCATCAAATAGGAAAACTTCATTTCCTAGTGGGACCAAACATTGTGGACTGAATGCTCTCGGTTTGGTTTCCTTCCCTTCTTCAACTTTTCCTTCACCCTTGGATTGATCATTCATTTTATTTGAACCTGAAATAAGAAATATAAACACATTACTTATCAGTTGTACACCAGGAACCCCAGTCCTAAATGAGTACAAAGTCCGAAAGGAGTCCGACCGTCCGCCTGCCCGCCCGCCCGTGCTTACCGAATAAGAAAAGAACCTGTCATTGAGTCAGTTCATTATGGAGAGAATACTACCGGTAGAAATACTGAAGAAAATATACGATCAGCTAATTGACATGTCAACTATAAATCCAGAAATAAAAAAACAACTACTACACAATTGGTTTATAAGAGAAATTAAAATAATATTGAAGAATATAGATGAAGGATATTTTCCTGTACAGCGATTTAAATCTTTGATTGAGAGGACAGAATTTGATACTGATTTCTTACAGGATATATTGAATCAACTTTTTTCGAATCGTTGGGTATTTAGAGGCGTTCCTAAAAACAAAATATACACGAGATTTGTGAACTTATTGGAGATAACTTTGTGAGATTTGTGAACTTATTGGAGATAACTTTGTGAGATTTGCAGAATACCGAGACTGGGTTTTCAATCAGAAGTTTTGAAGAAGTGACAATAATGCACGGATATATCATTCTCCGTGAACCTTGTAGACTGTTCATGATTGAACAGATACTTAACAGAGGCGTGATTTTGGATTACATTTCTACAAGTACATCAAAATTTATTTCAGAATTAGAGAATGAACTCATGTGGTCATTCGGAATAATCTGGAATAATGGTGACTCTTCGTTGAGAGAATAAAAAACATAAGAACAGTTGTTTTGGTTTAACATTGTTTTAAGACCGAGATAATATTATTATAAGCGGTAATTGAAGTATAAAGAACGTTAATTTATTCATATGGGAAGTAAAGTCAATGATAGATAATAGAACAGTTTAAATTCATAACTAACCTGTATAGAATCTTTCACACAGTAGGACTAACGAATTTGTAAATGTGAAATTGATGGGGCAACATTTTATAGATCGAGAAATGACACCGTGGCTAAATTGACCAATGGCTGCTATTGTATCTTTTGACATATATGCGTGCTCAGACTTGTTTGATGTTAGCTATCACATTACTATAAGCTGTTGCTTAACTAATGTATTGAATCGTGTCAACATGGCTGAATTTGGTTATCTGCCTAGAACGAGCGGATGTTTTTTACTATCGCATTACTATAATCTGTTGCTTTACTAATCCATTTGATTCGTGTGATTATTTGTTATAAAAGAACAAGCAAATGTTTACACTATCATTACAACATTGATAAAATATAGACGAATAAATTATATACATACTTCGTTCAATAGCCGTATGGTAGAGTATCCATGTTATCCAGGCGCACACGCTTTGTATAAACAACTCTGTACTGCTTCTCCTTAGATCTGTTATATAATTTTCTTTTTCCCTTGGCTCTACATATTTTTCGAGGATTGATTGTGGGGATCGGCACTGTAATTTTTTATTCTAAGTTCTAACAGATCTTTGATAGTGGTGAAATTGATGAGCTGAGAATTTTCAAAGTTCAAAGAGAAGCCCCAAACTTTACGTCTCCTTGTCTTTATTGGTTCTATACACATAATTCTTGGGTCCTCCATACACAAATTTTACAATGTATTCATCAGGGTCTAACTCACTAGTCAACTGTCCCAAATAGTCACGCAGAGGGGGGGTCAATTTCATCAGGTTTGCTACAGAATATACAACTCTCCGTATCGTAATATAACACTCTTCTGTCCAAAGAATGAAGAACTTCATATAACATTAATCTCGCATGACACGTCGTGAACGTGGCCAATTATATGTTATTTGATGAACAGCAAGGGGCATAGTCATTTCTGTAAGTCCACTCCATTTGAAGAATGTCATCGGTTATTACATGAAAATTTTCCATTTGTTTCATAGGATTTGAAATGAGTTGGAATAGAGTGTCTTGTTCCGATTCGTGGAAATATTGTGTCTGTTTGAAATTCTGGTTTTGTCCCCATTTACCCCAAAATGAATTACATAAGCTTGGAAATTTGTCGTAATCCTGGATTTCTTTCGATGTTTTCCCTGTCCAGCATAATACCTTCGTTGGTGTTATAGTCCGATATGTATTTGTCCATGTCTTCTGTAGATTTTATCCAATCCGGAGGACCACTGGCATGTTGTTTGAACTTTAAGAATGTGTTTATATATTCAGTGAATAATCCATTTTGTTGTCCATATTCCGACGTTTCGGTCCAATTGTATATTCATATATTTTGAGAATCTTGTATCCTACTTTGATTGCTGTCTCCAATTCAGGAATACACCAAATACCAGTTATGGATCTCTGTTGGCACGTACACGTGCAAGGTCTTTGATTTTCATTATCAGCACAAGTCCTGCACAATGGAAACTTCAGTTTACCGTTGGATCGATACGGTAATACAGGGTGATAAATGCCGCTAGGTGCTATAATCTTCACTTGAGCTATACCGAAGTAATCCTTAAGTTCTGTAATGTCCTCACCCAAAATGATTTTTGGGTGTCCAACTGGGTATCGCGCGTATTTGAGAACTTTTGGATAAAGAGATGTGAAATCAAAATAGTGTATTTGCTCGCCAACGTCAGCTTTGTAGTGCAATTTAGTGGCGTTCGTTCTACCACCGAAAAAACTGTCTCTAGGCTCTAGTCGTTCAACAATGTCCAAACTAGTTAGGAAATCACGAAGCTCAGGATTAGTCTTTTGGTCAGTGACGAACTCATGTTCCCAAATGCACACGTATTTCAGGCCTAAACTTTCTATATACTTCTTCTTTTTCTGTGTCAGGCCGTATAATTCATTAGGTGTCTGCTTGGTTATTGGATTCTTGACTATGTCTCTATCGTGACTCAGGCAAAGTTCACATCCATGAAATAGACATCCATTAAATTTGAAGACCGTATTTAATTCTTCACAAAATCCATCTAATCTGTACTTTGTACCATCGAATTTCTTTTCTCGTCCGTTCAAAGCGTGCGTTATGTGGATTTTATCTTTGAACATTATCCATTCCAACCATTGAATTGAACTTTTACTGTATTGGTCTTTATACATTGTCTTGGGGACGAGAGCTATCTGTGATTTGAGAAATTCTTTCTCTCGTAATCGGACGCTGTGTTCGTCTTCAAGCTGCATTTGTTGAACCCATTGACCTTTGTACAAAATCGACAAAGTTCCATCTTTACATTTAGCTGGAAGCCACGTTTTCTCATCTGTACTTAAACGCACTCTCCATTCCTCGTCGACAAACTTCGTTCTGAATATTCCCATGCATACCGATGCGATAGTAATGTATTGGAATGGATCAATGGCACCAACCAGTTTGAATTTCATATCACCAGAAAACTCATCAATTACTGGCTGTATACTTCCAGTCGCTTCCATGATATGGTTTCTGAATTTGATACAAGCTTGTCTCAAAATAATGACATCACTGCGACAATAATCCAGCATGTGTTTCTTGAAGATAAAAACTGCATTTGTTTGAGCCGAGTGCCATTTCATGAAGTCTTTTCTTTCAGCCAAGCCCATACAGTCAACACCGTAATATTTGGCATCTGGATATGGTCCTTCATAATTCTGGTTGCCTGGTTTATTGAAAAAGTGTAGGAACCATCCTTTTTTCTCACCATCAAGACCGAATGTTTTTGGTAACAGTGCTTACTTCATCGGTAAAAAGCTGAGACTGTCCAATACTTTGAAGATCTTTTTCCACGCACAGGTACATTAATTTGGATCCATTATATATAACTTTGGGTCTCAATGATTGATCTATGAGATATTCCATGAGAAAATAGCCATCGTAACCCTTGAAGTTGTGAGGCAGTGCTATGAATCCCTTATGCTGTTCAGAGAATAACCATTTTTCAAACTGTTCACCAGTATCAGGACCGCTAAATATAGCTTCACAGAGTCCGCATGTATCCAGACATAAATTCCTATCATTCTTCTCATCACCGTTGTTACAAGCATGACATAGAGGACCACAATTTCTACAGGTCGGTTTCGTTTCCAGCGATTGATTCATACATTCGCAGCAAGCTGTTTGCGCGACGAGGAAGTTGGGTGTATGTTGAACTTTTCCGCACCATGTTTTGAACCAGTTCTGAAAAGTAATAATTGAACTTTTTAACCTCTAGCTTTATTGATAATAAAAATAACCGTCTAGGATTTGTCACTAATTAATTAAACTAAAAGAAAAAAAAGGTGTGACATACTTTTTATTATAGGTTCAACGTTAATAAAGAGCGTTGACGTAAAATAAAATGTTAATTCAGATACCTATACCACAAAACTCTTTTCACAAAATGTGTTACACATTTTCAAGAATTAAAAAATGAAATGTCAATAACTCAATTACTCTGCCTGTGTTCGGGTTAACATCTGTGAATCCGTTTAGATGAAAAAACATATTGAGGCCCTTAACTTTGGTGTCAGGTCGAATTCAAGTATGTAATTGTTACCGCTATACTTAAAGTAATTGACCACCAATAACGTGGTGTCACCCCGTTAATATGGCGGTACTATACCGCGGTATCCTCCAATACCGCGGTACTGATACCGCTTGTTAACGCGAACAAGTATGTGTGAGTAAATACCTCCCCTAAAAGAGTTCCATGAAAATCACTGCGGTATTCAACAAAATTAATGCGGTGCCCGCTAAAGGACCACGGTATCATTATCGCCCAATACCGTAACTCCACGCCATGACCGTCTCGATACCGCTACCGTTTATTACCGGTATCACCGCGGACATGACCGGGGTATCACCCCGTTTTTCTGGTCAATTACTTTGAGAATAGCCGTATATGGTAAACTCACATACATAGTTGAAAAAGAAACAGCTAAAGAGCATTCCTCGATAATCTAGTCTAATTTAAAATAAAGAGCGTTTATACTTTTGCGTGTCGGTATTAAAGAGCGTTACATTATCGGGATTTCGACTGTAATGTGTTGATATTAAATATATATTACTATAAGGTTAAGACTCACCTGACACATAGCACATTTCTTGCATGTATGATCTTTACATTCCTGGCAATTACTTCTATGTAAAGGTGAATATCCTTCTGAACATTCCAGTAGATCTTGTTGAAAGGTTTCAAAGTCAAAGAAGCAGAATTTAGCTCTTTCATTGTCAGTAACAGGAGGTATGGCCCTTAGATAACATTCGTGTCCTGACATTGTGTATTTGTCGCACTATCTACAAAATTGTTGTCCACACACGTGTTGATTTGGCCGTCTTTTCCGTCCATCTATGACTTTGGTACAGTCCAAACATTTCCACCATTTCGCACAAGGAGCTGTCGTTTCTTTCGAAGCTTGATTAACAGGTTTTTCTTTATGGTGCAGGAAACATTGGTGAGACATACACGTCATGTTACAATCTGAACAATGTTCTTTGATTTCACTTTGTTCACATTTATCACTTTTACATACGAAACATGTGCGTTCACAATGATGCTTTCCTTTGTTTGAATAGTGTTTTAAGCAATGCACACAAAAATATACTGCACTAAAGAATCCCGTTATGGATTGGATAGCGTGAAAATGTTCATTATCAGTCAGATATAAATATATCACTCGTCTTTCTGGACCATCTGTAGGCACGCTGGTGATGAATCTATTTCCTAATCTAGCACTAATGACTAATATTGTCATATTCAGACTGTCCTCGAATGCTTTTAGATCCGTTAAACTGGCGGGTCTGTCTGTTGGTACACCGGCAATGTCACTGATTACTTTCGCAAATTTTCTTTGCCCAGTACGCCCTTTGTGTAACATATTTTTGTAATAATGGTGCGGTACCTTTTTGTAGTCCATGATGAGCTGTATATTGCTTCTGGTTCCTCGAGATCTATTCTGGGTTATCTCTAGTCATTCCTCAGGACTGCAAACATTTAATTTACACCAACAAATGGCGATAGCACGAGCCATACACATATTGTCTGTATTTTCAATTGTAACGATCAATGTTTTATTCCTTAGAATATTGCTTTCATCGTGTAACGCTGTTATTCTCCGCCGGGCACCTCCTTTAGGTAACTCAATTGTTCCTATATCTATGACGAAACTTTGATTAACAGCTAGTGTTTGGTTACTGTTCAAAACTTGTTCGATTCTGTCTATCACTGTATTAGCATTTAACGTTTGTAATGTTTGTAATGGAACTATTATAGGATTGTCCAAACTCTCATGGTGAATAATAACTCTGCCGAGATCATTGTCTGCCAAATTTCCACGAGCTTGTTGAATTGTGTCCACGAACAGTGAATGTAGATTCTTGTGTATGTCAATTAATTTTTTTTTTGTAACTTTCATCAAGTTTGATTTTGTAAGTTCTCTGTGTAGCTAAATTGTTACCGAAGGTCCGTTCACTTCTTTTGTGAATACTATATCCTGCCATTTGGTTATCCGAACTGATATTAGTTTGACTGTCTGATTTTACAGGTCCTTCGTTTTGATGAGGTGTCTCTTCAACGTCTCTGTTTTGTAAGCCTGATGTTCCAGCTGTATCAGGTTGTGAGTTGGAAACATCATTTTTAGGTTCACCATCTTCTCCGTATCCGATTTGGTTCGGCCATGGGTCGTCTTCTAAACAAAGTGTAGATGCTTCAACAATATCTTCATCGATCTGATAATCTTGTATAGTCCTGTCGTATTCTTCGATATATTGAAGAAGATGTTCTATCTCATAAATTTCCTCCTCTGTTAGAGGCGTCAATTTTTATTTCTTCATCCATTTTCGAGAATAAGTCGTGAGAAGTGATTACACCATTGTCTATTCACTATATGTGATGAAGTTTCGTCATATTTTTTATACCATAACTCCCAAATATAGTTAGATAAGCTGATTCAACATTAGATAAGATTATATTTACACTTGAGCTTTAATAAGTATGAATAGCTAACAGTATGTCCATTTGATAAAATTTTATTAATAACAATGACATCGCGGGTTGCGTGTGTGATCACCTGTACATATTACTTGAGCGTATGTATGCATAGCTAACAGTATGTCCATTTGATAAAATTCTATTAATAACAATAACATCGCGGGTTGCGTGTGTGATCACGCCCGTACATAAACTTCACGTATGATTTGGGTAGAAACACGTTAGAGCACCTTAGCATTATGTTAGTTTTATGTCCTAATTGGCTGGGCTAACTTAGATCATGTATGAAAGCAGATCGCTCATTTCAATGCAGCAAATTTGAACCGGCTGTCGACGTAAACCACGTTAGAATTATGTTAGAAATCTGTCCTTTATTCTTTTCACCAACTCCTACTTATAAGATTTAGCGGAATTCTCTAAGTCCGGCTTTCTAACGTCAGTGCACATTAGAATTATGTTAGAAATCTGTCCTTTATACTTTTGATCAAGTCCTGTTTTATAAAAGTCAGACTTTCTAACATCAGTGCACGTTAGAATTATGTTAGAAATCTGTCCTTATACTATTTACAGATCTACTTCTCCTTTTTTTTAATTAGCGGAATAACTAAGTCCAACTAAGAAAATTTACTTATAAATGAGTAAAAAAAAATTACTCTAATTTTACTCACAAATAAATTATTTTATTGAAGAATATAAATCACAAATAATTTAAAGTACAGATTGCTAAGTATCATAATTATATATAGAACCTGCAGTTGTGAACCCATTCTGTTATTCAATAGTTTTATTTTAGTATCAAATTAAAATTTCTTCTTGAATCATGAATTTTGAAATCTTGAATCCTTATATTATATTATATCCGCAAAAACTGGTTCTATTGGTTGCACGGTTTGAATTTTCAAACGTTGGCCTTTGTGACATAACTGATCAACTATGAGTATGTATGAAACAAATTAATATGTGCTAATTGTGTACTCTCTCAAACACCATGGTACAAAAATATTCTTAAATTATATCTATCTCAAATGACAGTGCAAACATAAATGCGAATTTCGTCTAACGAACAACCACTCACTTCATAAATTCATATTATAAATTACATGTATATTGCTATCTTAGTGCGGTGTCGGAAGAGCGTATTTTCGGTCCAGCAACAGATGATCACACTCATGTTCAAGCCAGATTTTTTTCCTCACAGTATAGAATTATCCCTCTTTGGTGTCAATCTTCTCCGTCTGACAGACGTCGACGTTAAATTGCCACCAGTCCACTGTACCGGCGCGGGAATAAATCAGTACCATTCATTTAAATACTCATAAGTTAACAAGAGAATATATATATATATATATATATTATATATCTCTCTTTTTTTAAACTGTTTCTTGAACTGATCTGCCCTGAATGATATAAACTACTAGCTGGTGCCGGGGCGAAACGAACAAGCGCGGCGAATTGTCGGACAGCATATTAACTCGACAAGACCCCCCCCCGCTGTACGAATAATCCAAATATCCCACCCACCCCATCCATGGTCTCGATGTTTTTTTATTGTGTTGTTTGGGGTAGCTAGCCCCGCGATTGTCGAAAGGCCCTTTCCTTAATCCCTGGTCTCGATGTTTAAAATACCGGGCATTTTATATTATGCGGCGACACAATTGTGGAACTTAACAAAAATAATACCACATTTTTTCCTCAGATGCGAAATGACCAGTTTTCTGACAGTAATATAGAATTATCTCTCTTTGTCGACATTATAAATCTGCCAGTTCACCTAAGAAATTTTCAATATATTTCACGGGTTATAGGAACTGCGAGGAAGTCTAGATTACCTCTTCCGAGTTTTGCCTGAGTTCACTTCCGATCTGCGCACGGTCACTGGGGATTTTCCCAACGTTAATAACTCAAGTTTTCCACAACGACGAAATATATACATGTGTTCATATGTTCGAAATAAAACTCCAAATTAGACTCAGTTTTGTTTGGAATTAATCTCTAAAGGGTAAATTGTTGCAATACGCAATACGCAAGTCATGAAATTAGTTAACAATTAATGTTTATCGGTTTTATATAGAATCTCGTACGATCTTCAGTATTTAAACACGTTCATTGTCGTGGTGTTCTATGCATGGTCTATTTTATGCCATATCTATGTAGTAATCATAGGAATTGTAGTAACTATCTTAATTTTCCACAAAAACTCATAAGTGAACTCATGGACCAGAAATCGATAATTGAACTGGACCAAAATCGGAAGAGGTATATTCTCTCTCGTGGAGCTGTTCCTACCCCGTGATAGGGGCCTATTTGTCGTTTGATGACTTTGATCAGTAAATGATTTTGATCAGTAACGCAAATTCCGTTATTATAATCAACTTATATAATAATATAAAATAATAAGAAAATAATATTAAATGAAAAAAATTGACACCATCGTTAGCGATGGTACATAATTGTATAGATAAGGTGGTGTAAGTTTCATTTTCATTTAAAAAAAATTGTATTAGTGTGTCCTAGCCGGCGTCCCGGAGTAATTGGAGCTTGCTAAATAAATTTTTTGGATTTAAAAGTGTGGCCAATTTGATAAGTATCGAACCAGTGTTTTCCTGTATAAATTATAATGCAGACGCCGATTGCCGGATAATCTATCATTTCCAATTTCCGGTCCAAATTCGTGCTACCTTACTCGTATTTACATTCGCGCAGTACTATTTTTCGCTCATTTTTAAATTCGCGCACTTTGAATTCGCGCACCTTGGGAATATACATAAACCCAAATAAATAATGGTGGCGACAATTCATGTATAAATCTAAAGCTTCCATCGTGTTCTCGTGAACTTTAACCCAACATGTTGGAGTTATGAAATAAATTGTATATACAATGAATTAACGACACGTATGAACCATAGTAACAATTCCCACCTTCAACTGGAAAGTTGTGAAAATAGACCACATGTATAAATTATACACTAATTATAAATTTCCACAATTTCTAATGATAACTTATAAATAACCCGACTGTCAGCAAGTGTAGTCAGATCAGTGTTTTCAGACAAATGTAATACCGAATAATTATATAGTTCACTGGACTTCTGGTTTAAATATGTAAACAGTCGTTACGAAATCGCTCTCGGAAAATTCGCGAATGGATTGCGCATATTCTTTGCCCCCTAGTGTTTTGTGATTTTCGAGATCGGTATGTGACTTTTGAAAACTATATTTCTACCGGGTCAGCTTCTAACCCATTAAGTACATAACTCAGCCCAAAAAACAGTGACATCGAACACAAATCCTCGAAGACGAAACTGAAGTTCAGCGCCCAATTGTGACTAACTCTGATCGAATATTACGTGTGTCGATCTGGACTAATTAACTGCTGTGATTATAAACTATGTTCGCGCATTATATATTGTGCAGCATTCGCGCTGGTGATTAATTACCACTATGCCCACAGAATCCGAAGTTACCGATATCACCAATCAGAACCAATCACTCACGATAATGTCGTCTAATTTCAACAATAGCAATAGTGAGAACTATATTCCTACATCAAAAGTGAGAACTGTTGACAGGGAAGAATTCGCCATGCTCAGAAGTGCGGTGGAGCAACATGGCGTTCAATCTGCAGTTGAGTTTGACAGCACAGCTTCTCAAAGGAACAACACTGTGTCGGTAGATGATCTGGTGACCATGTCACACCTTCCTAAAGACAAATTCACCAGTGAGCTACTACGTAGCACAAATTCAAACGCATCGTGGTTGAAAACAATCAGGCGTAACATATTCGCAGAAGCTCAACATCTGAGCACTGAATTAACCACATGTGACTTAAAACAGCGCTACCAACGCTCAGGTGGCGTCCCTCTGGAAAACAAATTAGCCACGGACATCTATCAACTCGTTATATATATATATCGGTGGTTGGTCTATCAATGACATAAAAGACGAACTGATATCTATCGTTCAACCACCCCGCACACCAACAAATCACTGCCCATGTGGATCAATTTGCATGCAAGACAAAGTTATAGAGATCCACAGCACGATCACACTGATGAAAGTGGATATTGCCCGGCTTACATCCGCAGTCGAACATTCAGATGACTTACTTGCTAAATATAAGTCACTTGATTCTGATCTTGTGCAAATCCGCAAAGAGCTGTCCAGCCTAAATAGAGAAATCGGGATAGTTCGGTCTCAGTCCCAATCAAACAAAATTGCTCTTGATGACATTAAAAAGGCAAGCTCATGTGGACCAAGAGACATTCGAAATTCGACCTTAAATCTCTCCTTTCTGGATGAAATTGAAAAAGTCATCGGGACCACCGAGGTTGTGTGTGGCAACACACTCTCTGGTCTAACCAACCTCAGTTCTTCGGTAGCCATGACATATCTATGAAGCGTTCTGTTGAGAATACAAACTAAAACTTCGACACAATGGCAAGTTATTGTGATCAGCGATTCAAAACTCTCATTCACAATTATGAAATGCGCATCCATTCTCTCGAACATAACGTCGTTGAGAGAGATACCGCTGACAGGAAAATTCACACTGATACCTCTAGTCGGTCACACAGTACATTACACGCGAGTTCCAAATCAAATGATCATTCATGGACTGGCTCGGTAAACTCTGTACCTGTCTCTCTTGGTCGTGACACATCTTATGAGCTCGGCTCGCCTGTTCCGTCTTGTGCCAAGTCTCGTGGTAGTAGTTACCATGAATATGATTCTCCACTTCCTCAAACAAGAAGTTTCTACATAGGAGGCGTTGCTCCCTGCGACGACCAGAAGGTTATTCGTGACTATCTCATTGAAAATCACATAGTTCCATCATACGTAAAGGTTATGAGTAGCAGAATGTTCCCTGATTCCTATGCTGCTAAGATAACAGTTCCCTTAGATCAATGTGACATTATCTCTCCAGCATATTTTTGGCCAGATGGCGTGTATAGTCGACCGTGGCGAAACCTTCGTCAGGACAATAACTTTGTAAACAGAAATCATCATGGATAGTTCCCATATTAATGACCCAAGCAGTGAATCACTGTCGTATAAGTATGTAAATATGTTATCATGGAATGCAACTGGCCTCTCCTCTAGTGCCACATATCTGAACTGTCTTCTCAACCAATTTGAATATGATGTTATTGGTATTTCAGAGCACTGGTTAAATTCAGAAAAATTGTATCTTTTGAATGATATACACACCAATTACACCAGTATAGGTAAATGTGGCAGAACTATTATGACGAAAACACGTGGTACATATTGTCGCGAGTTTCGCGACGGCGTAGCGATCCTCGTCAACAAGAAATATACATGTCATTTTGTCAGTGTAAATGCTGATAATGAACGTATAATTGGAGTTCGGAATCGCCTGGGATATAATAATTTCATTTTCATATTCCAGGTGTACCTGCCTAACTCTAATTATCCAGACGACGAATTACATAATATGATGGCCGGTCACGTGCACCGTGCATCCAAGATCACATTACAGCTGCAGCTCTTCTTAGACGGACGTCTTCAACAAATTAATCGTAAGTAGTTTTATATAGTTTATATACTTTTTATCGACAGTGTATAAATAAATCGAAGGTTGACAAAACGCGAGATGCATGGCATGGAATACGGAACATTTATGATCGCCATTGAACAACCGGCTAGCCGCCACGCGCGCGCGGTCATTATACCTCTATTACGCATTTAATTAGCGGAACAGAAGGAAAATGTAATTTTAACTAATGCATGCGCCGCCCTCAGGTGGCTTGATTACATAATACAATTATCATAGCATAAGCTGCCACAGGAAAGAACACAATTAAAATGCTACTCGGACCATGTGTCGTAATTAAAGGTGCCCATTTCTCCGCGAAACTGAAGTCCCATGATAATTAAATATTTTGCGAGGCAGGGCTGTAAAAAAAAATTCCTTGGATGTGTGCCCATTTCTCCGCGAAACTGATGTCCGCTGATAATTGAATATTTTGCGAAGAAGGGGCTGTAAAAAGAAATTCCTTGGATGTCATGATTCCAATCTACATCACGCCCGGCTGTGGAAATTACAGTCCACATGTTTAGATAAGATAAGATAAGATACTTTATTACAATTGTTACTGCAAAACGTAGGATACTGCCCACTAGCCAAATTCCCAAATGACCAATTCCAGAAAGACCAATTCCCATTAAACCAACGATTCCCATATGACCAACCAAAGTTCTAAGACTAAAATTTCATAAAAGAAATATTTAAAAAAGAATTTGAACAAAAATAAAGAATATTTGAAAAACAATCTAAAGGATTTTATGTGCTAAGAAAACTACATTTGGTGTTATAACTATAACAAGCATTGTTCACCAAGTGTTATACCCACTGGGGGTAAGCTGCTCCATGGGAAGCGGTTCGCTTGTGATAAAAGCTCCAGTGCGCAGTTTACAATGCGACGGTGCGTCTGTGATTATTTTGTGAAAAAGGAAACTGAAGTATTGAAAATGGTACGTATTATCTTTATAAACAGCATTATTCTATGGAACGTCGGTCACAAATTACCAACATGCTTCAACTGTGATTTACATATCGCATTTATTCGAACACATTTTCATACCACGCAAAAGCAGCTGATTTATCACTTCAAAACCTGATTGTGTAACGAGAAAATTCTTAATAACATGATATTTTGTGTATGAAAATGAAATAATCTGAATAATGTCCCGTATCAATTGCTATAACAAACATCTCCGCCGTGCGACTGTTGTTGGCTTTGGTGTCTCAAACAATTAAATACTGAGAAAAATGCATTTTTACACCACCACGTGGACGCTCCAGTTCGTATTTCCATAAGCGCCAGCGCGTAGACCGCCTGGATTGGTGGGCTCCAGTGCGCATTTTAAAAGAGATTTAGGGAATTGCAGAGGTGAAAACGATCGAAACAAGTTCGTATTTATTATTTCAATCACATTGGCATTATTGGAGCCTAAAACATGACAATTATCGTGTGGTGTTTACGTGAATTATCAGTACTTATATACCAATAGTTTATCCAATTATATACTCCAATCGATATGTATTTGAATGTACATGCAGTCCTGTGTGATTCACATGTATTTGTACGGATATAATTAAAACTGTTCGTTTGTTGTCAGCCTAATTGATTTCGAATACATAGTGGGTTGATCATGTATGCATATTACGATGTGAGAGATTGACCATTACATGCATGTATTCGAATAATTAATCTTGCAAAATAATAGTCGATATGTGGCTTGCGTAAGTCATAACACAATATGGATTGCCATTATATATAAATGGCACGAAAACGGCATGCATGACCTATTAAAGGCAGACAATCTGATCAGGTGGTCCTCGTATAATCAGATTCCAACAACAACAAAAACATTTTTCAAAAGACGCTTTAGTTATTATAATCAACTAATTGCAAAAAATAATGCCAAATACATGCAATTATGGATGCATTTTATAACTTTTCAGAAACAACAAGGTGTTATCACTGTCGAGGAAAACAAGAAATGGCCGCGGTGCAATTCGGCACACCATGCAAGCGCACCCATGGCATCTGAAGAACTTGGCGGTGCTGGTGTTAGAAAATGGCAGGGAAACCACGGGGATCATTGAATCCTCCATTGATATAAGCGACCCTTCCATACCCGCATACATCTGAAATGACAATAACGAAATAATAATTAATAAACGCAAGATAATCAGGTATAATTATGGGTGGAGTGTCGTCATTGCGGGTGGGCAATATTGGGCAACTCAATTTGCAATGCAGGGGTCCAGGAATTTTTTTTTTTAATTTATCATATTATTTTCTCAAAATACTATAATAAATTAAAATCATATATATTCCCGGACCCCTGTGATTTGCACTCCACCCGGAGTTGAAAGACATTCATATTTACAACACATATTTCAGATACTTTCAAATATATGGGGGTATATCGTTGGAGTTCCAACCAGTTACAGACCTGTTTCAGGTAACAGTCAGAATATTCAAGCTCAAGAATGTGCAAAAGGAAAGTCTTTAAGTTGAGAAAAAATGTGCTCCAAAGTGGGGGATACAGTTGGAAATTTGAAGTTTGACACCCACCCAAACCAAGACCCTCTAGTCACGTCCCTGACACTCCCAATCCTGCATCAAGATGTGATGAATACAGTGTTTGCTTTTACTGAAGCAGCACATCGATACGAGTTCAACGTATTCCCAACTAAAATAAATGTCTAATAATCATCATTACATTCGTACTAACGAAGCCATATCACCACTATATATATGGTGTTATGGTTCTGTGAAGAATGCACTGCAAATGATATGAATATGATTATTATATTATAGTAATTATAATTATTATATATACTAATGTCTAATTATCGTAATTACATTCGTATCATTTGTATTACGAAATTCTTAATTGTCATAATTACATTCGTATTCGGATATTTATAATATAAATGATATATAATATTAATTACAACATAAAACACAAGCTAATTGAAGAAAATGACTCTGATGAAAGCGCACACCACCTTCTGTAGTTTTCGGTTGTCAGAATGTTGATTATCCTGTCAAAAATAAGTCAATTACGATTCCATGACACCTACGCACTGGCGCTTTATTTCATCACAAGCGCACACGATGTGTAACCTGTTATCGCAATGGCACTGGGGCTTTTTGTCATGATTTGAAAGCTTTCTGGCATTGTTGTAAATGAGCAGAATACATCGACACTGATTGGGGATTAGTAGATGACGTATTAGCTTTATTGTTCAATATTGTTCACGCTCAAATAAGCTTTTAAATACGCTCTATTCACAAGGTTACTTTCGCTATTTTCCCATAGTAAATGCATAGGGAATGTTTTTCAACAATGTTAAACGGGTATTATGAGCAAATATGTGACAAAACGTCTCTGGTTTTGTTATAGATGTTATCGCAGAAGGGAGCAGCAGTGGAAATTCTTTTCTATTCCTTACCTTCAATCTGTGTTCTTTGAATGTTGTAAATAAAATAACTTCTTCTGACCGGATGTGCACTGGAGCTTCTCACATGCGCACTGGAGCTTTTATCACAAGCGAACCTCTTCCCATGGAGCAGCCCCAGTGATACCAACAAAAATGTGGCCATTGTTTGATTTGCAATGACAGTGGGCTTACCAAGGGTTTCTAGGTTTTGTGGTTTCTATAATTAATACCTTTGATGTGAAATGGTGAAAGTGGTCAATTATGAATAGGGTTTTAATGCTCGTGTGAGTGTTTTTGTTGCACCTTTGATGTGATCATGATTAACAGTGTGGATTCATTGCACAAGAGATGTTTAATCATGAATGTTTATTTTTTCTCCACAAATCTATTTTTCTAAACAGCGAATTAATCTGACTTAATATAATCTTGAATTTCCAGCAGATTCTATGACACATCGAGGCAATATAATTAATCCCAAAATGTAATATAATTTGGCGACTTATAAAGAATTAATAAAATATCTAATAATTATACCCCCCGCAACGAAGTTAGGGGGGGTATACTGGAGTCAGCTTGTCCGTCCGTCCGTCGTCCGTCCGTCGTCCGTCGTCCGTCGTCCGTCGTCCGTCTGTCCGTGGACACAAATTTGTCCGGAGTTTTTCTCAGTCGTTTTTTGATCAATTTCCGTGAAACTTGGCACAGACATCAACCACCATGGGAACCTGTGCACCTGCGATTATGACGTCTGTTGGACTTTTTTTTTGGAGTTATCCCCCCTTTTTCGACTTAGAAATTTTTCGCAGCATGTATACTTTTGTCCGATCTTTTATTCCTACATTTTTTGGTCAATTTTTTTTAAACGTGGCACAGATATTTAGTACCATTGGAACTTGTGCATCTGCGATTATGACATCTGTCCGACATTTTTTGGTGGAGTTATCCCCCTTTTTCAACTTAGAAACTTTTTTTGCAACATGCATAATTTTGTCCGAGCTTTTATTCCTACATTTTTCGGTCAATGTTTTTTAATCTTGGCACTGATATTTAGTACCATGGGAACCTGTGCACCTGCAATTATGACGTCTGTCCAACATTTTTTGTGTGGAGTTATTCCCCATTTTCGACTTAGAATTTATTTCGCAACATACATAATTTTGTCCAAGCTTTTATTCCTACAATTTTCGGTCAATAGGTTTAAGATTAGGGTTATGGTTGTACACCTGCAATGGGAACTGTTATTTCATTATTTTAACTAAATGTTTACTGACATGTCAAACATCTAAGTATTTTTTAAAAAGGGGGGTATCCGTAGTCCCATTGGGACAGTCACACCTCTAGTTTTTTTAATTTTAATTGTTTTTTTGAACAGTGCAAGAATAAATAAAATATTGTTAATTTGCCTTTTAAAAAAATATTTTTGGAGAATTCACTAAAAATATTTATCAGCAATGTATGTTAACTTGATAGTCAAATTAAATTTTTTTTTTTTAAATTGTGTTTATTTGTGCAAATAAATATGATAACATTGCACCGGGTCCAGTCAACAGGCTAAGCCTATTGAAGACCAGACCCAAACATTATTATATTACAACAAAATAAATGTGATCGGATGTGCATTACAATTATATTTCTATGAGATAGGCCGGAAACACACAGAGGGACCAATGATTAAATTTACTGAACTTTAATTAATTTTTTAATTTAAATACAAAATAAATTTGATTTTAAAATTCTTGTCTTTTGTGTTTGTTGGTCCAGTTGATTTTTTTTGGAATGCCGAATTTTGATACCCACCACCCTGTCTTGCGCACTTTTTCTCCCACAAATTTTTGACACCCACCCCCTTAGACCCATGAAAACTGCAATTTGCGGAGAAACCCTGGTGTTAATGTATTTCCCAGTACTCCTAAAATGATAATTGACATGGTTTATGAAAAAAGTCAACAACACATGTCCGAGCACATGATGTTTGGTGTCTACAACAATTTCATTCCCCAGTCAATACAAAAGTTTCATTCAGTTTCATTCCTTAAAGGGATCTGGTCTAAACTCACTAGAAAACTACAACAAACAAATAAAAGTCCAAAATATGAGGTTTTTTTTTTCTTCAAGTTAAACATATTAAACTACCAAATGGCTGTGATATTGTAACATTATTTTACCCCTATTCGCAGCTGTTCAACACATTTTAGCAATCTGTCTATACATGTATGCACCAATATATACATATTAGCTCTTACTGTTGATGTGTAATGAAACTGAATGATACTGGAAACAAGGCGTACAGAATTATATTTATTTGTAATGTCAGTTAGCTTCCATTGTTGTCGAGGAAAAATATTCAGACTTTAATATATATTGCATGTTTTCGCACTGGTTCACTGCATATGAATGGATGCTAATTGTATACCATACACCATTATTATAGGATTTGATTTAATATTAGACTATAGTTTATATTCGATAAATATTATAATTGACATTACTCTCAACAAATCATCATAACCATGTTGACATTTCCTTTGAGATAAGTCAAGAGTAAAACACACTGACGCATAAGGCAAAATAAATATAATACAAACCAGGGCTACAGTACAATTACATGCAATTCAGAGGAACGCCATAGCAGCAAACCTCTAATATTGATGATTGATTGTTTGTTAGCATAATAGCGTATAGCTATTGGAGATATAAGCTCAAATAACTATATTTTCTATAATAAGCTTACTAAAAGGTCATTTTTGGGAATTTCAATTTGTTTCCGTTTATTGAAAGACACCCACCCCCTTTCAAAATCAGTTTTCAGTGAATTTTATCAATATTTTACTCTATCAAGGGGGTGTAAACAACTTTACATGCTTTATTATACGCCCTTTTGAAAAAAAGGCCGTATTATAGTATTGGTCTGTCCGTCCGGGCGTCCGTTAACCTGTTGTCCGGATGATAACTTTAGTTAGAGTGAACCAAAATTAGTAAAATTTGGTATGTGGGTTTATTAGCCAAAAAGTAAGTTCAAGTTCGAATTTGGGTTCCGCCCGCCAATTTTCACCGGAGTTATGCCCCTTATTTAACGTTTTTTGACTTAGAAAATCCTTGAAATTTGTTGTCCGGATGATAACTTTAGTATAGTTTATCGGAATAAATCCAAATTTGGTATATTACTTTCTCCCACCAAAACACAGGTCAAGTTCGAACTTGGGTTCTGTCCGACCATTTTTGGCAGAGTTATGCCCCTTTTTCGACTCAGAAAATTCAGTTTTTCTTATGTTTTTTGGTTTCCGGATGATAACTCGATTTTGGAATGTTTATACGCAAAACCCGTTTTTTGTGGATTACATATATCAAAATACAGCTCAAGTCCGAATTTCGTTTTAATCCGATAATTTTTGCGAGAGTTATGGCCCCTTTTTTGACGTAATTTGACTTACAAAATCCCTGAAATTTGTTGTCCGGATGATAACTTTAGTTAGAGTGAACCGATTTCAATCAAATTTGGTATGTGGGTTTATTAGGAGAAAAGACAGCTCAAGTTCGAATTTGGGTTCCGTCCGCCAATTTTCACCGGAGTTATGCCCCTTATTTTACGTAATTTGACTTAGAAAATCCCTGAAATTTGTTGTCCGGATGATAACTTTACTAGAGCTTATCGGATTCAATGATAATTTGGTATATTACTTTCTCCCACCAAAACACAGGTCAAGTTCAAATTTGAGTTCCGTCCGCCAAGTTTTACCAGAGTTATGCCCCTTTTTTACCAGTTTCCGCCGACCCAAGAGAGGGCGTATATTGCACGCCCAGCGTAGCTCTTGTTATCATTGTAAACATAAGTCTACACCAAATGCAGGCTGTTTTAAGGTCAAAATTAGGTAAATTAATGTATTTGCATAAAATGTGTACAATTTAGGAGAAAACTTGTTTCGGCCTCAGACACCCACGTACCCAAATGGACCTTGTGTATGGCACTTTTTGTACGCCCCCCCCCCCTCCCTGTTTAAGCATGTTAATAATTTCTCTGATAAATTTAACAACCTGTCTCAGGCCATCTGTATGCTGATTAAACAACTCACTTAGATTAATACAAATACAAATGTATGTATGCTGGTATAATATGATAAAAAATTGCATTCCAAAAAATGACCTTTTAGTAAGATTAGTACAGAAAATATAGTTATTTGAGCTTATATCTCCAATAACTATAAGCTATTATGCTAACAAACAATCAAACATCAATATTAGAGGTTTGCTGCTATGGCGTTCCTCTGAATTGCGTGTAATTGTACTGTAGCCTTGGTTTGTATTATATATATTTTGCGTCAAGTGTGTTTTACTCTTAGTGTAAACAATATTTATTTGAACAAAAGAACAGAACATCACATTGACAATTATACACATATTGAGAAGAAAAAAAAAAATAGTTCAAATGAGGATTAGATAACAAGCCATGAGCCTATGGCTTTTATAAAAATCTTTTCCTCCAAAAATGTTACCCCGAGTGTCAATACAGACAGCTACAGGGTAAAGAGGACGGGAATTTGAATATTGTTCTGTGTTTTCAAATAAATGTTGGGAAGTTAGTTAAGCGAGTGCAGGGATCAGAAAGATGGAGGAGTGATAGAAGGGAGAAGATTATGAAATAGACAAGAAAGATAATAAAGTAGGTAGAAAAGAAGTGTGATAAATGCTGTATACAATAATCCCTCAGTCATAATC
Source organism: Siphonodentalium dalli (assembly GCA_032622095.1). NCBI lineage: Eukaryota > Metazoa > Mollusca > Scaphopoda > Gadilida > Siphonodentaliidae > Siphonodentalium > Siphonodentalium dalli. The sequence continues at coordinate 60,322,969 of CP136063.1, forward strand.
TAAATTTTACATTATGGCATTAAATCATGGTGTATTGTCCAATATAGAAACGGAATTAGACCCCAAATACGTCTCGGCACCCAGGAGAGATGATGCATGAAAATAAGTATATATTAGAATAATTGTTATACTTGTAGTGCGTATCAATATAATCTAGATACAATTAGTACATGTAAGTACAATCAGTAGTAAGTCCATTAATATGCCAAGGTCAGCACGGTTGAGCATGCACTCCGTGGGCAGGCAGACGGATATGCCTGAACACAATGTGCAGAAACGCGACTTTCATATTTATACATACAAGTTATGCACCTCGTGTTCACATACACGACCCCCTGCGCGAAACGTCGACTTTGGATAATAGCAGATATCAGTTGTACAGCTTCAAATATTATAGAATTTGTTTCATCGGACATCTCATTAGACCCATATAATAGGACATCAATGTTCACATCTGCACGCGAAAGTGGTAGAGCGGCTATCATATCAGCTCTAATTTGACTATATTGGGGACATTGCAAAAGAAAGTGGTACGCGGATTCAACTACAAATTCTCCACAAGAGCAAAATGGGGAATCTCTTACGTAATTTACAAAAAGATCTTTGTTCAGATGGCTGCACCCCAGTCTCATTCTTGTGTGATATACTTGGCCTTTACGAGAGTGACTATGATAATAAAACTTAGCTAAATTAGTATGACCGACCTTCAGAAGACGCTTGAATTCTTCCACGGTTGATGATGCTTTTATTGAGACAGGTATATTATTCCAATGCGCGTATTGCTGACGGTAAGAACGTATCCATATATTTATTTCTGTTACTATTTGGAGGGTGAATAATTACGCGTCTGTGATTATATCCAGAAGATGTCGAATCGGGTGGGATCATGGTTGAAAGATAAGATGGGGCCTGATTTCTATGCATCTTGTAAAATAATATCATTTGTTGAGTATGTCTCCTGGATGAAAGGGTTTCCCAACCAGTTTCAAGTAATAAGTTTTTATCGCTGACACTTCTGGTAGCCGTTTTACTCTTGACTTATCTCCAAGGATATGTCAACATGGCTATCATGATTTGTTGAGAGTAATGTCAATTATAATATTTATTGAATATAAACTATAGTCTAATATTAAAGCAAATCCTATAATAATGGTGTATGGTATACAATTAGCATCCATTCATATATGCATTGAACCAGTGAGACAACATGCAATATATATTAAAGTCTGAATATTTCCTCGACAACAATGTAAGTTGGACAAAACTGACATTACAAATAAATATAATTATGTACACCTTTGTTTACAGTATCATTCAGCTTCATTACACATCAACATTAAGAGCTAGTATGTATCTATTGGAGCATACATGTATATGGAGATTGCTAAAATGTGTAGAACAGCTGAGAACAAGGGTAAAATAATGTTACAATATCACAGCCATTTGGTAGTTATGTTTAACTTGAAAACAAAAACTCATATTTTGAACTTTAGTTCTTTGTTGTAGTTTTCTAGTGAGTTTAGACCAGATCCCTTTAATAAGGAATGAAACTGAATGAAATTTTTGTATTGATGGAGAATGAAATTGTTGTAGACACCAAACACCATGTGCTCGGACATGTGTTGTTGACTTTTTCATGAAGATGAAAAAAATCTGCTCAAAACTGATTTTTATTCTTATAAACCATGTCAATTATCATTTTAGGAGTACTGGGAAATACATTAACATCAGGGTTTCTCCGCAAATTTCTGTTTTCGTGGGGTGTCAAAAAATTGTGTGAGAAAAAGTGCAGGACAGGGTGGGTGGATATCAAAATTCGGCATTCCAAAAAAATCAACCTTGTGTATGCATTTTTTATACGCCCCCCCCCCCTGGCTTAAAGCACTATAATAGGGAGAGTTGTGATAATGGTGGGCCCCAAATGTGATGGGGCAAATCCCACTATAATATTGTATTGCGGGAAAAGAGGCTGATACATGTTTTATTCCTATGCATTAAACATGTACATGTATGTTCTGCCCTCTGTTGAATGGTGTAGCACTGAAGTGCTAATATGTGTGACTTATGTGTTGTATTGTGGAAATGACTGATGAAAGTACCACAAAACCAATGATTCCATGTGGGAATCACTTTAAATATAATATAACTGACCTGTCTATTGTATATATATATGCCAAATTATATGAAAATCTACACCCTAAAACAGGTGATATGAATTTGATTTTAATCACCAAACTGTCCTCATAGATCTAGCTTGATATTTCTTGAATATGTACTGATGCATTGCACAACGACATGTGACATCTCAATATAATTAATACACACACTTCAAATTGGGATGTACTCTGGAATGTTCTGAAATATTTTAGGTATAACTTTGATAACATCTTTACTACTAGTAGTGATACCTTATTAATTATATCAAATAGTGGTGGTAATATTTTATTCTGTTACTATAAATATGACTAAAAGGTAATTTAATTTATCTGGATAGAAGTGAATCAATTTTTTCGAACAAGATGACCTAATTATTAAAACCTTTATAGTTTATAACGTAGTATAACACTGCTGGCTGAGTTAATTACAGCTACATTTGTACCTGTAAATTTTTTGATAACTATGTACCTCTAACTAGTAATTTAAGAGTGACGTGTGAAGAAATATGAAGAAATTTGATATGTTTCTATATAATTAGTATTTAAGAGACAAATGACTCAAATGGAACATGTCGATGTTTGACATCTTTGCTAATATTGTGTATTATAAGTTCAATCTAGTTTTACAGTCTTTGATGTACATGCATGTACCAGTATAACTTTATATTGTAAAGTGGAACTGTCGAGCTGGGCAGAGAGTTTAGTCATATATAGCCAACTGAGCAGGTTAACAGTAAACCTGTTCAATGGGCTGTATATCACTCACATTCAATGGCCAGAGTTGGACAATCATAATTACCATAGCCAGCCATCCTTTAAACCAATGATGCCGGGACCGTCGTTCATGTAGTTTAAATATCTCTATTAATGGTCGTTTAATAACGCTGTGAAGTAAATCGGACCATCCAAACAACATGTAACTTGTAAGAGTGCCATCACTAAGACTGGCGGATTGAACGCGGCAGTGGGTCGACAGTCACACACCAAATTACTATATAGTGTACGCATCGCCGCACATGCACAACTTTCTCGTGCATAATATTGACACCAATCTGTTAGTACGATTGAGAAGTTCGGTGCGATGCGCGAAGACACTGCAGGGTTATCGAAAGGGGCAAAGGCCCCTCTCCCAAACCCCACCAATCTGTTAGTGACGACACGGGCTATTTTTATAACACAGCGGAGAATTTTAGCAGGGACGGATCAGTGGCATTTATATAGGTGGGGATGCATATATGCATAGCACGGCCTATATATATCACATAATACATTGATATCATATTAAGTATCATGTTTGTAGAACAATTAATGTCAAGTTATTTATATATAGTTTATTTTTGAACGATTTATGTGGTGTAACTATGGATGTGTGTATGTCCAGTCTCTGGTGGGGGTAGGCTAATAACCCGGTAGTCTATTATTATAGTGCCATATTTTAACAGCTGGCCTTATAATTACCTGCCTGTACCTTACAAAGTATAGTATAGATACCGAATAAGCACGACAAAATTAAATTTAAAGTTTTGATATGACAATTGAGTATCCATATACTTGATATATTATAGGCCTATACACTAGAATTATGGCTTATAACGGGTTATACATGGTTATCCCTAAGGCGACTGTTACGATTGAATGGTGCGAGATTGCGTGACTTATTTATATTATATGAAATATCTATGTTAACTTGTCCATGTCATAATTTTGACGTTTGACAATAAACAATTGAATTGAATGTTCCCAATGTGGATACTGATGGCTAGGTGTGAGATAGGATTAATAAGTGTTGACTGTAGAGTCACCCACCAACACAGCAGTGATCATCTATTGCTTGAGGATTAGCTAGTCCAATTAATTAACTGGGAGCTTGACGACAAAGGGATAATTAAGATGATTTGACTCATAACAATGTGTGTTAATACCAGTTACTCTCAGTTTTCTCAATGAGTTATAATCATATCCATCTATGATGTAAACAGAACGAATTTGTGCATTATGAATATAACAGAATATGAAATAATCTAATTTAGTAGTGAATTGTATTAAACGACTTTTAATTGGATGTTCAGACATCAAAGGGAATAAATGTTTCATATATCTTTTGCAGGCAGTAGGGGTGGGCGTCTGTGTAGCGGTAGCGGCGGGGGCCATCGTCTGGTGGTGCCGCCGCGGGGCGGTCCTCGCGCCATAATGTTGGAAATAAGTACAAATTTGTAAGTACAAATAATTGTATTATTCCATAATATATAATATCGCCAAACGGGGCCTGCGAGTTACAATGGCTTCGAAATGTTACTATTGTGTGTTATCATTTTTGGCTGAGCGTTACAGTTGATCTTTGTATACCATCTCCCAGTACCTGTCACGAAGATAAACCATTATGTGAGACACGCCAGATTGTTACTGTAAGGGCTGGTACACTTACTTTTGTCAACTCCGTTACCACCTTTGCACCCCAAAAGAAGATCTCCATACCCTAATTAATAACATTATTTTCTAGGCAATGGTGAATTCTTCGAGATATGATTGTTTTCATTTTCAGTGCTTTTTTCCTTAATTTATCGCGTTTTCGGATTTCTTTTCGTATATCTGAATTAAACCAGAATTTATCTTTTGGTCTAATTGTGATATTCAACTGTGGAATTGTTACAGATATTATCTCCATAAATTGTTTTTCAAAAAGTTCAACTGCTTCGTCTCTGTTATTTAGTGGCTGGAGGAGATAGTCCCAGTTTATATTTTTAAGTAACTCATTGGTTTTAATGAAATCGCCCCGTTTATAATTCCATATCTTTCTGTCAAATGACGCACACGAGGCATTTTCAAACTTCAGAGTGGCATAAACTGCTAAGTGATCTGATTTACCAAGATCTAAGACATCAGCATCGTGCATAATAAGGGATTTCCCAATTAGTATTGGATCAAGGAGGGTTTTTGATATGCATGTAATTCTAGTTGGCCTTGTGATAACATTTCGTAGATCATAATAATTTATTAATTGTTTAAGTTTGGCAGACTCTAGTAGTAGGTTAGAGTTAAAATCCCCGCATAATATGAGATTATCGGTTAATTGTAGTGCGTTATCAATAGACTCATCTAAAAGCTCCCGATAGTTTGGGTCACAGAATTGTTCGGATCTACATGATACTCCAAGGAGTAATTTTCTTGATTTAGAAAAAACTTTGAACCACGTTATCGAAGAATCAAATTCTAAGATTGGAAATCTTTTGTAAACAATATGATTTGCAAAATATACACAAATGCCACCCCATCCGAGTCATGATCATTCCTTATTGGTACACAAAAATCTTGGAGTTCAATGTTTTCAGACGGGAAATTGGAGTCCAAGTGAGTCTCAGTAAAACACAAAATATCATAATCACAAATACTATCTGCGATTTTTTCGATCTTATGCCTGATACTTCTATAATGGAACACAGTTAATGTATGCTCAGTATTGGGTAATGTAGATTGCTGAGCTGGGCCAGGGTTCTTTTCCACATCACCTGATAACAATATCAAAATTGTAAGGTAGAGATGGGCGGTTAACCGTGGAATCAGTTCGGTTTCGGTTGTCGGGAAAAACCGGAAATGACAACCGTGGTAATCATGGCAGAACACGACGAACAAACGAGTCCTGTGTGGAAATATTTTTCAAAGAAAGATAAGAAATCTAAGTGTGCCGCCTGTAATATATGCAGAAAGGAGTTCGCATGGTGAAATCGCGCGACGAATTAATTACGTTGCTTCCGTGTACACCTATTTTCGCCGTAGTAAACACAACACAGTCACAAGTCAGTTTATTTCTCATGTTATTTTAATCATTAAGGCCGTACAAATACTCTGAAAGGTGAATTTGATAACGAGGATACGATATGAAAAGGTATCAATGATTGTTACCCCGCATTCCCTATTAGTTTTTATCACTGTTTGGATGTTAAATCGTCAAATATATTTGTGCGCCGTTGATTAAAAATGTTATGCCGGAATCGGAGCCGGAATGAATTATACCGTTTGTCGGTAAACTGTTGAGAAATAGCACTCATTCAGGTGACTTGTATTGGATGCATGTATACTGTATAGTGTGTACAATATTATGTTCCCTAAATATGGTAATAAGCATATAGCCAGATAATGTGATTGAGAGATTCTAGTCATGTTTTATTTTCATTTTGTTGTTTATTTCAAATTTTATTTTTCAAATCATAACTATACACATATATCTAGTCACACACATTAGTTTTATGCCAATATAAATGATCATTATATTATTTCACACTTATGATCATATGATGCTGAATTGCAGTCATATACAATACACAGACTCACTTGCATTCTAGCACTGCCACTCGACATGGATATTAACAATATACATGTAATAGTAACAATATGATACATAATTTAATATTATAAAAGGACATGTACCTCACAAGTTATGGTGATACAATTGGTGAAGCATAATTAGATTTTGTTCACATTAGTAATTTTTATTAATAAAAACCGAAACCGAGACTCAACTCTTTTTCCACAACCGAAACCGAAACCGAGGCAAAATTTCACAACCGCCCATCTCTATTGTAAGGTAGTACATTATACAACGTAAATTTATGCCCCAGAAGTCATGCCTAAGATTTTGTGTTATTTTCCCATTTGATAAGATACTCCCCTTTTTCAGGTCGAAGACCCCGATCGCTGCAGATGCTCGGAACCACCCACCCACCCCGTCCTTGTACCCTGGAAGTTTTTGCCGACCCCCCTTGGCTGAACTGTATTTTATTGTATATATTGTTATTATTTATTACCATTAACATTCTTGTTTTTTCCTATATTATATTTTGATAAATCGCTATTTTTATATGATCGTTAACATATTGTAAATTTTTCCTGTACTGTTATCCAAGGCACTATATTTACACTCCAATACGTATTATGTCTATGGACGAGAATTCAGAGAACCTGATTGGTCTAAACGACGTCATGTGAGAAGCCATGGTAGTATACGATGGTAGTATATATAGCGTATACTACCATGGGTATATAGCGTATACTACCATGGGTTGTGTGACGTCGTCATTTAACGTTCAGATTTGAAGGCAGACAGGTGGAAATTGTGTCGAAATCCACACATTTTGATAAAATTAGCTTCTGTATTGTCCGTTTGAGCGTAAATATAAGTAATGGTCGTTTGTTTTTTTGCAAATCCATGTGGTATGAACGCATGTCGGGCTGCCAAAGTCATGTGAGGAGCGCTTCCGCGCTCCTCACACTTTGGCACCTCGACATGCGTGGATCATACCACCATGGAAACACAAGAAACAAACGTCCATTTCTTAAATATGGAAGTGAATTGTTATGGGTGCTGAAACAAAAATGATATCGACGTCGTACTTGAAAAATGAATTCATGATTCTCGTGTACTTTGACTCGTTATCTGATGAAAACAAACTAAGCTGCTACTTTTGACGGCACAGCTTTCAGATGCCAATATTTACATTGATGATAGTATGATCAGTTCGTAAATTGTATAACTATCGGAATATCCAACATATGGAAAGCTTATAATATGTAATTTTGTGAGTTTGTAATTTCAAATTTTCTCGATGCATGGTATAAGTTTCATGCGTTGTATATATATATAAGTTTTGTTCTGGCACAATACTGCAGCGGGCCACATATTTGACTGTGATCGTGTGTCCGGGTCTCGCACAAAAATATTACGAGTTAGCCCCGCCCTTCTCCAAACCAAGGCAAATTGCAAAGATAACACAATCATGTACATTTGTCTATAATAGTACATAACAGTATAATCTATAATTCAACACCAAAACTCTCATTTATCCGATCATATTAAAATTGTATCGCCAAGGGATGGGTTAACATCTGCCGATCGTGATTGGCCTCTCGTTCTATTATATAGCTTTACACTAAAAGTGTACTCTTGAATATATAGCTTAAGGCTTCGCCCGGATTAGTTTTGTGACAAATTGACACGAGACAAATCCTGGATAGGTTCATTCATTTCTTTATTACTATTAGCAGTATATATCAAACTGACCGTCCATATATATTGATCTGAAATCTGGTGCTACAAAGTTGTTATTATACTATATTATTATTCTGATAAATCGTTATTTTTATATTGTAAAATTGTTGTGTACTTAACTCGTATTTAAATTCCGCGTGCAGTACTATTTTTCGCTCAGTTTTAAATTCTCGCACCGTTTATAAAGATTTGGCATGCGCGAATTCAAATGCGAGTAAGCTATTTATATATAAACTCATATAGTACACGGGGTGTGGGAGAACCGCGACGTGAGGATCGGTTGCATTATTTACTAATACCCATCAAAATCTTGACGCTGGAGTGAGTAAAACCAATAGGATAAAAAAGTCAAGCGACAGTTCGTTTTCCGATAAACGACGAACCGTCGCTTGTCTGTTATCGGAAAACGAACCGTCGCGTACTTTTAAATGGCGATTCTATTGGTTTTACTCACTGTATCGTCTAGAATTTGGTGTATATTAGTAAATAAAAAGGAAAAGTCTCAGTCTCGCTCCTAAATGAGTATATAGAGAGTAATCAACTGGCTTCAATGATTACGTGATATAATTCACGAGGTGGCTGGACCTGATAGAATCCCGAAGTGAATGAGGGGTTTTACCAGTTAGCCGAGTTATATCACGTAATTATTGAAGCCAGTTGATTATTCTGTCTATTACCTACCTATCTGATCAATACATTTACCCCCTTTCCGTTTTGTTAAAAATGATTGAAATTCCTGTTCTAAAAGGCAATTTTATCCCAAAAATTCTAGAAAGAAATCTAACTTCAAAATGACGTAAAATTCGACGTTATTCCTCTGCGTTATTCCACAGGTGAAAATCAGAATGCCACAGTAGCGGCCACAGTGACAATATGACATTTAATTAACTGTGAAATCTCTATAAATCACACATAGATAGGTAATAAAAGAAACTAACTGTCTCATTGAAATGACAAAATAATTTATAACCATATCATATTATTGATGAGCAAATATACTTATAACAATATATCCATCGCTGACGCTCTCTAGTATATACATAAAGCCCATAACATATTACTTGAGCGTATGTATGCCTAGTTCGATAGCTAATTATCAAAACTTATCTGGATTGTCAATGGATAATGTGCGCAAAGTATACAAGTGGATAACGACTATTATCAGAACAATTAATCAATTGGTATACAATAGGAACTGTATGCTGTCGATGAATTTGGCCACAGGCTTTACCTCATGTGACATAGAAATTCAAATTATTACAGGTCACCATGCAAACTGCTGTCACCATGAATATTCAGCAAAAATTATAAGGGGGGTAGGTTCCACGCAGGAATAATATTGTTAAGAATTCAAATCATGATTAAATGATTATAAAGAAATAATTATTCATGAAGTCTGACCACATGTGTTTGTGTGCAGATGTTCACATTTTGTTTTTTAGGTAATTATTCTCGACAAAATATATATATTGTCATAACATATTCTACCACACACACACTATCGACAACCTGAAGAAATGATTATGGAACAAATTGTCAAATATTTACGCTTATGCATAGCATTATTATACCAATGGATTGCTGTCAATCGACAACAAAATGACAATGAACAACACGCCGAGAATGAACAACACATTGAGAATGACCAACACAATGGCAATGATGATGATAGTGATAAAGATGACCTGCCTATTTTTCACGATAGATTGTCTGTGATTCTTAATCAACGGATTCCTGCTGCTGATGACAATGACCAAGATGACAGCGACTCGGACCAGTGGTCGCAATCTACAAACAGTTCTTATCTAGATGTAGATGCTGACTACTGGGCAACCAGTTCGCATTCATCTTGGACTAGCTCTGACTCCGATTCCAGTACCGAAGTTATCAAGAATGTCCGGAAAATTGGGACCAAGAAAAAAATTTAGCAGAGGAATATTCCTACCTACTGGATAGTGCGTATTCATCCGAAGAAATGTCTGACGATTCTGTCAACTGGGATTAAAAAATGAACACTTTAAATATTGTATATCCTACCATATGTGAACTTGAATTATGTCATCACCAATAAATGCATGTATAATCGATTATCTTTTCATTAATGATAATCCCTTTTGGTGTGGGTTCTATCGTGTTAAAATCTTTTGTTTTTGGCAATTTATTGAAAAAAAACAAGAGATTTTCCACTGAGTTTTGCCACAGACCTACGTGTTAATACTCCCCTCCCCAACACCCCTCCCCCAACCCATTCATATATGCAAGCGTGTAAATGATGATACGTATGTATATACATGAACACGGTATACCTTGTGACCTCTGGTGAAATATCGATACATGATTGTCAATAACTTTATCGTGATAGAGAAGTAAAGAATAAACGCTCCTTATTATTTATGTGAGAGCAATGACGTCAGATTATTTCAAGTAAAACATTGTGGAGACAATTATATGATGGAATAGACGGGACGGCGTCTGATTTGAGAGAGAGGGTGTCTATTGTGTGTGGTATACGAGTGAATGCTTTATCTAAGAGATTACATATGAGCATTCACTACAGGTAAACCATTTTTGTCAATTCAATTAAGTTTGCATATAACGCATAAGCTTGTTAGTCCATTATTATATATACGAGTCGACCATAGGTCGCCTCGCATATATAAGAGAATGCATTGGCCTAACAATTTTTCATCATTTGTTATTATTTTTTACAATGATTTACAATTTTAATAATTTTTTCTTATACATTCTTGTATATTCTTTCAGTGCCAGACTTATTTTGTAGGTTTAGTGCCAGGGAATCTTACGTTTTTCATGGGCATCAAAATTATTACTATGAATACTTGGTATATAGTTTTGAGTTATAACATGCCCCTAAGGTTTTATCCAGTTTGTTTTTAAATTCGCTATGGCATGCTTAAGCATACCCAAAAAAAATCGACCCAAAAAAAAATCTAAATTGTTTTTATTTTTTTTATGGCTGATTTTACAGACTGTAAATTTGCAGATCGGCCCCTGGCACTGAAAGGGACAAATACATTTGAAATAGTTGCCTATTTCAAAGACCCCTGTACGCAAAGGCTTCTATCAATTGAAATTGATTTTATTTTGAATATTTTATTGGGTCCATTTATATGTCTATTTTTAGAACAGACCATTCGGGTGATACCATATAGCGATATAGAGCATTAGGCTGTTCCTATGGCTACATGCCGAACATCAAATGTCCCAGATTGATTGGTTGTATTGTTTTATTCCATAGTTATAAGCGATAATGAGTATAATTAACAATTATTTGTGACAAAATTACAAATAAAAGTTCTGGTCTCTGTTAACAGTAACTGATATTTTTCGCTAAACAACCACACCTTTTTAGACCAGAAAATATTCCAAATAAAATTAATATTAATCGATAGGAGCATTTCCGGACAGGAGTCTTCGATTCAGATCTAATATTTTATACCCCGGTAACTATATAATACATGTTTACAAAGAGATAATCCACCTTTATACCCCAGTAACTATATAATACATGTTTACAAAGAGATAATCCACCTTTATACCCCAGTAACTATATAATACATGTTTACAAAGAGATAATACACCTTTAATGCACAAAGTTAGGATTTGATACGAGACGTTATGAACGTCTGAAGCATGAATTTTGACAATTTGTTTTGAAGTTTCTGAAGTCGGAACTATGGTTTTATGTTTTCCAACTTGCGTTGCATTACGTAGTATTTCATTATGTAGCCCGAGGAGTAGGGATGTGCGTTGCGTTGCGTAGTATTTCATTATGTAGCCCGAGGAGTAGGGATGTGCGTTACGTAGTATTTCATTATGTAGCCCGAGGAGTAGGGATGTGCGAATCATTATGTAGCCCGAGGAGTAGGGATGTGCGAATCATTATGTAGCGCGAGGAGTAGGGATGTGCGAATCATTATGTAGCGCGAGGAGTAGGGATGTGCGAATCATTATGTAGCGCGAGGAGTAGGGATGTGCGGCGAGGAGTAGGGATGTGCAGCGAGGAGTAGGGATGTGCGAATCATTATGTAGCGCGAAGAGTAGGGATGTGCGGCGAGGAGTAGGGATGTGCGGCGAGGAGTAGGGATGTGCGGCGAGGAGTAGGGATATGCGGCGAGGAGTAGGGATGTGCGAATCAGGGATCTCAGTCTCATGGATGGTTCTGGATATGTTGCATTGAATTTCTATTGAGCTATGTCATGGCGAACGTGACACAAGAAGTGACAGTAAGGCACTTAAAGACATTTCAATCAACATATCACAAACCCCATGGAATGGAAATCACTTATCTGCATTATTTAATAAAGATAATAATGATTTGACACAAGTAGACATGGCTACACCGTTCAGCTAAATAATTATTGTTGTCCGATACAAATGGTAGTTATCTATTAAACTGTTCACCTCACAATAGACCAAACACCTACATCACATATTCACAGTAGTTGTCTTCGGAGGGGGGGGGGGGGTCCCAGAAAACAGACAAAAATTATAAGTGTTAAATGTTATGAACAAGATTCAACGGATCGAAACTTGGTGCAACGCGCTAGATTTCCCGGGAAACAGAAACTGAAAGTAGAAATTTATAGGAATTCTGTCGGCAGTGTCGCAGATAATTGGTCGCACATGATGACGTCCATTTAAGAACGTAATAGACCGATTGTTCTAAGGTTTCTCACTGTTTCTGTTCATTCCAATCTATGTTTTGTTGCTCATAATGGCGGCTGACATTGAATATTATTCATATAATCTGATTTGGATAACTGAAGTTCTTAACATGAGGTAATCATTTGAGTTCTGCTTCTAGCGATCATGCACCATGTAGTAAAAATTTCATAGTGTCAATACAGATTACAAATATGAGCAATAGTGTCATTTACACTTTCATTTATTAACAAGTATTACATTATACTTTTCTTCTTTTCTTTCACAGGTAAAGCCAAAACTTTGGTCCACGAACCCTGATTAAGCCAGGGCAAAAAACAAATGATGTACAAAGCCCATGCAGAAGAGGTGAGCAAAACAACTTGGCTGAACTTACGCGATTAAGACTGTCGGGGGTTTGATATGAAATATATATATGAACTCTCCTTTTATAGTCTTTATATAAAATATAGGTAAAACTTATCATTTTCATAAAATTTCCCCTCAAAATTAACTCCCTGATAATGTTTTCGTCCTCAATTTAATGTTCATTGCCGAAAACCAATGGGTAATTCCATCCCATATGCCAACGTGGGGTTGCATGTTTTGTCAATAGTAGTTGATATTTTATGTGTTTATGAGTGATGGATCGACAAATATCGGGTTATATGATGCTGAAACATGTCACAAGGCTACTACGAGACATCCATGATGCCAGCTAAAAGATATCACATAGATAAATAAAATTACATTTTCGCCATCTTGATGACAAAGAGTGCTATTTAGTCGCAAGCCTACCATGTATAAGACTGGTAAATGAGTTTATATATAATCTTATGATACACTCTACATGACATAAGACATCAAAAACTTAATATTTATTTACCTACAAGATCACTCGTGGTTGGCAACAGCTATGACCGCTGCTAAATTCCGTCCCAGGTGCCGACTAGGGGTTATCTCATAGTAGCTTCATAACCCATTTCAATATCATATAACTCAATATTGGTCATCAAAATTTAACCGGTTATAAAACCTGTGAAGTTAGTAATAAACACAGATCCACCGATAATAAGATTAGTTAAGAGTTTAGAAATTAAAGTAGGGTGCTGATTTCTAACTAATGTAAGTGTTGTTCTATTATATGTTACATAGCCAAGCTTAGATATTTGGCGGACATTCCAGTGGCTTGCACACACTCCTCAAACAATGAGGTGTATTATCAGAATATGCCTATAGCTTCAAATGAGAAAATCAAAGATCTAGAGCTAACTTATTCCTGATTTATGCAACGAAAGCCATCAATATTGTCCAGGAAAGGTTTATTTGCACATGTCTAACATTGGTCAGGCACGTACGGAAGAGGTCCTGCTGAATTGGGGTGTCTTAGAAAGATTTCAAACTGCACCCCACCCTTGATCGTGATGCAGGAAGTGTTGTATCTGAAGCCATTCTAATTAAACAATCGATCAATGGAATCGTTGGGTATTGGCGTGTAAACCAGGGAAATTTCCAGGGCTGTTTTGATACCTGTTACAGGTATGGATGCCCAAACGTGAGAAGCCCGAATGTCCCCAAATTCCTAGTGGACAGCATCGAGTCAATTTTCCAAAGCAATTCAACAATATGTTATGTAAATAAAAAATCTGTAGTTGCAATAGAGCCTTTACATGTATTTGCATGTTCAATTTTGAAAGCAGAAATATTATGTCATATTTATAATACATGTATATGTATCTCTGTTGGTTCAGCATAGAAGCCTTAAGATATACATGTATGTGGATACAATTACCTGTATCATCTGCTGGAAACAGGTGTCCCCAAATTATCTCTGGATTCTTCCCTGGTGTAAACCTACATTTTTTGTGGTGTTTCGGTTGTTATTTTATGTGGTATGGACACCACTACAAGTTAACTCATAATAGCAGTCCTCATGGAACCGTTTACTATGAGTTAACTCATAATAGCAGTCCTCATGGAACCGTTTACTATGAGTTAACTCATAGTAGCAGTCCTTATGGAACCGTTTACTATGAGTTAACTCATAGTGGTAGCCAAAGTGTTAAAAAATATATTTGTTATGAACATTACTTCATAAATTGCAGTGAAAAGTTTTTGATACTAAATTAAAGAAATTTAACTTTAAAAATAGCATACTGTATTTCAGGTTAGAGTGAAAAATCAAACAATTTTATAAAGTGCCACACATCGAATGGCTGATTGAGGAAAGCCAAAAAAGAATAAAAGAATACATTCACAAAAAATTCATGGTCAGTAAAAATAAAGGATAACAATGTTAACCATTTCGTAATTTATGGATGAATTAACTAATAAGGTATAGAGGAACTACAACTCATCCCCAGTTTATAGTAAATTAGGTCCAGACCGAGCCTATGGCGAAAACCAGACCTCATTTACTGGACAAATTTGGTAAATTTCCCTCAAAACTGGGGAAGAGTTGTAGATTCTATTTATTACTTGATCCAAAACCTCCAGAAAACATACTAAAAAAATAATCATAATATGGGATGTGAAACTAACAGCGGCTTCTATAAGGCGTGCAATGACCTCATGTAACTATGCGTTGTTTGCCAGCATAAAGAAATAGTCCCCAGATAAATATGACTCATTGACGTATTTAATGAACATTTCGAACATCAAATGTCCCAGATTGATTATTAGCTCAACTTACTTTGTAAGTTTGAGCTATTGTCATGGGTTGGCGTCCGTGTGTCTGTCCGTCAACAATTTCCTTTGGCGCGGGCTACAGGTCATACCTTTGGTCTGATCTTTATGAAATTTGTCATGGCTGTTGACATTGACATGTAGATGGGAACGAGTCATTTTGCGGTCATTCGGCCAAAAAACATGGCCGCTGGTGGCCATCTTGTAATTCAAAATTAAATCCATTGGCGCGGGCTACAGGTCGTATTATTCGTCTGATCATCATGAAATTTGTCATGGATGTTAATATTGACATGTAGATGGGAACGAGTTATTTTGGGTCGTTCTGCCAAAAAACATGGCCGCCAGCAGCCATCTTGGATTTTACTCTTTGCATGTCTAAATCCTTTGGCGCGGTCTACAGGTCGTAGCTTTGGTCGGATCTTCATTAAATTTGTCATGGATGTTAAGAATGACATTTAGATGGGAACGAGTCCTTTTGGGGTCATTCGGCCAAAAAACATGGCCGCCAGCAGCCATCTTGAATTTTACTCTTTGCATGACTAAATCCTTTGGCACAGGCTACAGGTCGTACCTTTGGTCCGATCATTATGAGATTTGTCATGGATGTTAACAATGACATGTAGATGGGAACGAGTCATTTTGGGTTCATTCGGCCAAAAAACATGGCCGCTGGTGGCCATCATGGGTTTCAAAATTAAATCCATTGGCGCGGGCTACAGGTCGTACTATTCGTCTGATCATCATGAAATTTGTCATGGATGTTAATATTGACATGTAGATGAGAACGAGTAATTTTGGGGTCGTTTGGCCAAAAAACATGGCCGCCAGCAGCCATCTTCGATTTTACTCTTTGCATGACTAAATCCTTTGGCGCGGGCTGTTCATCTTGTCTTACTTAGACATTTCAATTAACACCTTTCCTATTCCTCCATTTACTGTCAACCATTAAATTATTCCCCTACCTAAGTTGAGCTACAGTGTCATTGACACTTTCATATTGTTTTATTCCATAGTTATAAGCGATAATGAGTCTAATTAACGTTTATTTATGTTAATACCTGAAAGTATTCAAAATATAATCAATATTAATCGATAGAAGCATTTCCCGGCAGGGGTCTTCGATTCACATGTATTATTTTATGCCCAGGAATCAATTTCAAACTTTTTATAGGAAGAAATAATCCATCATTAATGTGCAAAAATTAGATGCTTATTATTAAAATAAATGACTCGTTCTCTTTTCAGTTATACTGCCTTTCTTACCTTAACCAATGATTAGGGAGATTGAGATGAAAAGATGTGCTGTAAATGAATCCATGTTGGTGTGCCAATGTAGCAAGACTTCATCATGTGCTGTTAACAAATATATGTTGATGGACTAATGTACCAAGAATTCTTCATTAGCCAGTGTATGTGAGGACCACCCCTGGTTAAGAGGTCCTGCTGAATTGCTATGATGCTGGTAGGGCAAACTGACGCTGCTAAAATTAATATAATTTTTTTCTGAAGTTGTCTATTCTGCAGTTTTTAAAGTATTTTAACTCTTTCATCACGGCAGCCCGCTGTAGCGGCCAAATTAACAAGTACGCTTCATCACGGCAGCCCGCTGTAGCGGTCTATTATGTCAAACACAGGCATCCTGTGTTTAAATTGCTTTTGAATCACAAACATATGACAATTAAAGTTTATCTAATGTGGGGGTATTCTGGAGCATAGACAGGAAATATATAAACTTGGTTTTATCTCAAAAATGTTATAGAAACGAGTTTTATTCCTTTCCAAGCAGGCATAGACCAAGCAAACTAAATTTATAAACATATCGGGTGATAGTGATGGTGACGAGTTTTCTGAGGATGAATTCTTTGAGAATTTTAATGTTTGTGTATTTGATATATTGTGTGCAGTTAATAAATATCCAGAAAACAGCTTGTCTCAGATGATAAAGATCATAGTGGAGACTAAATTGATTACTCTAACTCTAGCGATAATGAACTGTCTGACCTGGATTCAGAGCATGGAAGTAAAATAAGTAATTACTCTATAGTGGAGAATGTGACAGTGATTACAAGGATATGTGGAACATAATTGAAAACACAACTTGTTCATACATAAAGACCTATTTGTTGAGTTTATATACGTTTCCCCAGTTGATAAGGAATACCTTCATTGATAATGCTACATTGGATAATATTTGTATACACCACACATCCACACCTGTAAAGGATGTATTCTACCTGTTGTCATGGCACAGTATATCAGAGGTAAATGGACTATAGGTTCACCGAGGTATAGTAGAACATGAACGTAAAACTATATTAGAGATGTAGTATTCATATTGCACCACAAATAACAGAAAACAAGATGTAATAGGCGATTTTACGTAAATGTTACCGGTTCTCACCTGTTTTATACCTGTAATTACTTAACGAGACAAATTGACAGTCACACAAACATACTCATTTGATACTTCAATATCTCACGAACATGACAATACATAGATTGCCATAGGTATCAATTACTAGTATAGTGTATAGAATACATAACATGCACATACTATTTTCTTAATATTATTGCCAGATATTCAGGGTTGTGGGATAAATGTAGCTATGATATTCAGTGATGAAAGAGTTAATAAGAATTGTGCGGTGTTCACAAAACGACATGCATAGATAACTCATTAAAGATGTGTTATATAGTTACCAGGTTATACAATATTAGATATGAATTGAAAACCCTGTCCGGAAATGCCTCTATCGATTAATATTCATTATATTTCTAATATTTTCTGGTCTAAACACGTGTTGTTCTTTAGCTAAGAAATAATAGTGGTTACTATTAACAGAGACCAGAATTTTTATTATGTAATTTTGTCACAAATAAACGTTAATTGGACTCATTATAACTACCTGTATGTAATTAAACAATCTGGGACATTTGACATTCGGAGCATAGCTATGGGAACACCCTAATGATCTCTATCACAATATGGTATTACCTGAGTGGTCTGTTCTAAAATTTGATTAATAAACGATCCCACTTAATCATCTCATTTTATAATAAAATATTAGGAATAAAATCAATATTAGTTGATAGAAGCGTTTCCTGATTGATATTTATTATTTTAAACCCACGAAACTATTTCAAAATTGTTATATGAAGAAATAATCCATCTTTAATGGTTTTTTGCAACACCACCATTATTGAAATGTTCACAATATACATGTTTTTTAATGTATATGCGTATCACAGCTGTTCCTCAATGAGCCAAAGGCCAGGCAAATAAAAACCTTTCTAATATACAATGGTACTTTTTAGCTCAACTTGACAAAGTCAAGTTTCAGCTATTGTCATGGGTTTGCGTCCGTCATGCATGCCTCCATCAACAAATTTTCTTTGGCACAATCTACAGGCCACATCCCTCATCGATTCATCACAAAACTTCATATGGATTTGGGGCAACCTCTAGATGAGAGCCATAAATTTTTCCCGATATCCATTAAAAACATGGCCGCCAGCAGCCAACTTTGATTTAAAATTTGGCACACGCTGCATTCTTTGGAGAAATGTTTTGAAAATTTACATGCATGTTTAGGATGAACTCTAGATGGGAACTATCAAATTTGAACAATTTTCAATGAAAAACATGGCCGCCAGCAGCCATCTTGAATTTTACTCATTGTATGACTAAATCCTTTGGCAAACCGTAGACCAAATCCCTCATCCAATTATCCCCGAACTTCATATGGATCTTCGGGTGAAGTTCTAGATGAATGCCAATCATTATTTCCGAAATTCGTTGAAAAACGTGGCTTCCAACAGCCATCATTGGATTTTACTCATTGCATGACTAAATATTCGGCACACCCTACAGGCCACATACCTCATCCAATCGTCATCAAACTTCAAATTGCTCTTCTGAGATTCATAAAAAAGCAGCCATCTTGGATTTCAAATTTGAATCCATCGTCAAACCTTGCAGCCCACATTTATTGGGGAAACATTTGTACACAATACAAGCCCTGTAACTTTTTGACTTTCCTTTTTATCATTCTATCCATTGCTCAGCAAATAATTAACTCCTTCCCAAGTTGAGCTACAGAGTCATTGACACTTTCGTTTCTTGATAGCATCAGTTTGCCCTTCCAGCATCATAGCAAGGCAGAAGGAACCACCGGCATCATAGAAAATTAGCTGGACCACTTAAAGCAGGAACATTTGAGTTCCAGTAAAGTTCTAAATGTTTCTTCTTTCTTGTATTGTTAGCACACAGTTTGTGTCCCCAGTAATATTTGTATATGTTGTCCTTTTTAACCTTCAATAAAATTGGAACACAAGATGATCTACTTTGATGTCCAACAGCGTCCATTCGTGGGGAACATAATATGATAAGCGTTAATCTGAGCAGTGTCCATTCATGGGTCAGACTTAAAGATGGGTTATCACTTTCTACAATTTTTTTTTAAATAGTATCGTGAGTATAAAATAAGTCATGAACTGAAGACCCCTGTCTGGAAATGCTTTTATCAATTAATATTGATTTTATTTTGAATATTTTCTTGTGACATATAAACATGTGTAATCGTTTATCTAACGACCAATAGTGGTTTCTGTTAACAGACAAGAACTTTTATTGTGTAATTTTGTCATAAATACACGTTAGATTCATTATCGCTTATAACTATGGAACTGGCGTCTCAATGCCAATGAGAGAACTCTAATAATCTCCCGCGCTAGCTGATATTTCCTGAACGGTGACTTCTAAATAAATTAATGAATATATGTCCCAATTGTTTATCGCATTTTATTACATGATCCTACCCTTATTCCATTCAAAAAACCCATTCTATAAATTGTGATATTAAAGATGGATTATCTCTTTAAATAACAAATTTTAAATAGCATGGGTATAAAATAATAGATATGAACTGAAGACCCATGTCAGGAAAAGCTTCTATCAATTAATATTGATTTTATTTCGAATATTAAATCGGTCCCGTTTATGTTACTATTTTCAGAACCGACCATTCGGATGAGACCGTATTGCGATATAGAGCACTGGGCTGTTCCTACGGCTACGCAACGAATGTCAAATGTCACAGATTGGTTGTTTGTATTGTGTTGTTCCACAGATATAAGCGATAATGAGTATAATTAACGTTTATTTGTGACAAAATTGCACAATATAATTTATGGTCTCTGTTAACAGTAACCACTATTGTTCGTTAGCTGAACAAACACACCTTTTTAGACCAGAAAATATTCGAAATAAAATTAATATTAATCGATAGAAGCATTTCCGGACAGGAGTCTTTGATTCAAATCTAATATTTTATACCCCGGTAACTAT
The DNA here is from genome assembly GCA_032622095.1 of Siphonodentalium dalli. Taxonomy (NCBI): domain Eukaryota; kingdom Metazoa; phylum Mollusca; class Scaphopoda; order Gadilida; family Siphonodentaliidae; genus Siphonodentalium; species Siphonodentalium dalli. The sequence goes on from CP136063.1 coordinate 60,343,868, forward strand.
ATAATACATGTTTACAAAGAGATAATCCACCTTTAAATGTTCTTTTAATAACAGGAAATAGTGCCAGGTGACCTTTGGTTTGTGGTCTGTTTACATTCCATACGCTACGTCTCAAAATACTTTGGCTTCCAATATTTTTCCAACAAACAATAATGAATGATGATTTTGAAAAGCTATGTCATTATATATTCGCCATTAAATATGCCAAAGAGTCTTTATTTATATGGGACTATTTCTTTTTGCGGGCAATCAACGCATTGTTATGTGAAATATCATCTCATGCCTTATAGAAGCCGATGTTAGTTTTGCATCCCATTTGTTGATTTAAGTATGTTTTGGATCATGTCATAAATAGAATCTACAACAAGACCCCAGTTTATTTACACGAGTCCAGTAAATTAGGTCTGGACCTCGGTCCAGACGTAATTTACTGGACTCGTTTTTTAAATTCTGCTATAAACTGGGACTCGTTGTAGATCCTCTATATATAAGAAACTATTCAAAATAAAATCAATATTAATTGATAGAAGTGTTTCGGGGCAGGGGTCTTCAGTTCATAACTATTATGTTATACCCAGGAAACTATTTACATCAATCTTTATTAATGTAATCAGGGTTCCATACCTCCAGTTACAACATCAAAATCTAATATAAACCTTTCATGATGGGAGCTGCGCTGATGCAGCATTAAAGATCCTGTGCCAGTGCATTTTCTTATATATGTGAGTCTCCCATAAGGAGCAGCCATTGTTTTGCCGGCTTCATCACAAACTGTTTTCATGCTTGAAATACTAATATCCAACAAAACAGGGTATGTTTATTATCTCCATTGTCATGGTAATTCAATCCACAAAAAACATCAGTTTAACAGAAATATTATACACTAGTTTGGGTGCATAAAACTGATAAGTTAGTATTCATGTAAGGAATTCTGCTAACATTGCCGAAAATCTCAAGCAAATCGATCGTACTACTCTATAGAAACCATCATATGAAATACGCTCAATTGTGAATGTTTACTTCTCGAATTCGGGACGCAACTATCGGCGATAAACAAATGAAAATTTGCCATCCAGAGTCAATACATTTAATTAGTATATAAGAATGGCGGTGTGTGTTCTCAATTTGGTAATCATATTTATAAAAAAGAACTACTTAAATAATCGTCATTATTTTGGCTCAGTGTGTTATTTCGTATCCATATCTGTGAAATTCATTCAAAGTTCCCCTATGAAATGTTGCCTCTGGTTGGAGAATTTTTAATTAACAATATTGAGTGTCGATCGTTTGTACGTCCATCAGCAATTTCATTTGGCTCGCCCTACAGGTCACATCCCTCATCAGATCATTGCCATAAGTTTTTTCAGAAATTCGTAAAAAAGAAAACATGGCCATCGGCAGCCATTTTGAATATATCACACACCCAGCAGCACACATTTATTGGAGAAATTTTTTGAAAATTCACAGGGATGTTTGGGATCACCTCTAGATGGGAGCTATCAAATTTTAGCAATTTTCGATGAAAAACATGGACACCAGCTGCCATCTTGGATTTTTACCCTCTCATCCGATTGTCACCAATCGTCATATGGATCTTCATAGTGAACTCCAGATGGGAGCCATCGATTATTCCCGAAATTCATTAAATATCATGGCTGCCAGCGACCATCTATGATTTTACTCTTTGCTTGACTATCTTCGGCACACCCTGCAGGCCACATCCAATCATCACTAAACTTCATATGGAACTTCTGGGTGTCCTCTAGATTGGAGCCATCGATTATATCCAAAAAAAATTATAAAACATGGCTGCCAGCAGCCATCTTGGGATTTCAAATTTGAATCCATACCCACACCATGCAGCCCACATTTATTGGTGAATACAAGACCTTTCTATCTTTTTGGCTTTCTGTCTTTATCATTCTATTCATTGCTCAGCAAAAAATGAACTCCTTCCCAAGTTGTGCTACAGTGTCATTGACACTTTCATATATACTGTGGGCTGAAACATTGTTCCATCATCCAATTATTTCCATGATTGTAAAAAAGAAACATGCTTGTTTTCTTACATGGAAAAAATGGTGTAACTTAGAAAGCTCAACTCAGAGTTAATGGGTCTTTTCATTATGCATCCAGGATGCTATGACCTAAATAATATTAACAAAACAGCTTTCCCCAATTTATTTCCTTACCTTTCCCCTTTCACTTCTAATGTGCTTGGACTACTAGTGATTCGTAAACTAAAGTTACCAACTCTTTCTTCCAAACATGTTAACCCTTTACCCAACAAAACGGCCAAAACCGGCCAAATAAAGCTTCAACAGCCTAAAATATCTTTCGGTCTGTCTCAATAGAACCATACACATATGGATATCATTGGAACCGGCTCCTTGACCACATTGTGATAGTTACAGTTATGCCCTGTGCCAATGCATTCTCTTATATATGCGAGGCGACCATAATTGGCCATTTTTTCTTGCATTCTTTAACAATTTTATAATTTTTAATGTATTAAGCCAATGCATTCTCTTATATATGCGAGGCGACCTATGGTCGACTCGCATATATAAGAGAATGCATTGGCACAGGGCCCTTCTGTTGGGTAAAGGGTTAAAATTGGTTTGTAAAAAAAAATTAACCTGGCTGAATACGTTTTTAACAATCAGCAGAGGTGGCTAGTTCTTGGATCTAATCAGTTCTTTTTACACGTATATAGTCAGGGCTCTGATCTGTCCAATCATACAGTAATGCCCTAATTAATCGACTGCTTAACCACATCAGAATTATGGGTAACTTTTCAGGATTTAGTCGGAAATATGGCTTGTTGCCATTCATCGGAAAGCTCTCCCCGAGAGCTTTCCGATGAATGGCAACAAGCCATATTTCCGACTAAATCTTGAAAAGTTGCCCATAATTCTGCTGCGGTTAAGCAGTCGATTAATTAGGGCATTACTGTATGTGCATATATTACCTTGCCACTTGGGTGTGATTGGATCATTGGATTAGGTTGCAGTTTAGTATGTTTGTAACCCAGCTGGGGGGGGGGGGATATCCACATCAATAGTAAAACTTATCTGCTAGTTAGTAGATCAGCATTGACTTAATAGTAAGACTTATCTGCTAGTTAGTAGATCAGCATTGAAATAGTAAGACTTATCTGCTAGTTAGTAGATCAGCATTGACTTAATAGTAAGACTTATCTGCTAGTTAGTAGATCAGCATTGAAATAGTAAGACTTATCTGCTAGTTAGTAGATCAGCATTGACTTAATAGTAAGACTTATCTGCTAGTTAGTAGATCAGCATTGACTTAATAGTAAGACTTATCTGCTAGTTAGTAGATCAGCATTGAAATAGTAAGACTTATCTGCTAGTTAGTAGATCAGCATTGACTTAATAGTAAGACTTATCTGCTAGTTAGTAGATCAGCATTGAAATAGTAAGACTTATCTGCTAGTTGGTAGATCAGCATTGACTTAATAGTAAGACTTATCTGCTAGTTAGTAGATCAGCATTGACTTAATAGTAAGACTTATCTGCTAGTTAGTAGATCAGCATTGAAATAGTAAGACTTATCTGCTAGTTAGTAGATCAGCATTGACTTAATAGTAAAACTTATCTGCTAGTTAGTAGATCAGCATTGAAATAGTAAGACTTATCTGCTAGTTAGTAGATCAGCATTGACTTAATAGTAAGACTTATCTGCTAGTTGTCCCCCGAAAAAACAAATTGGGGGACTATTAAAATAGACTCTGTCCATTTGGAAAGTTTCCGGATGAGTACTTTATTTTCTGCTATCGAATCTAAACCAAATTTGGTATATGATTTTATCTGCTCAAAACACAGGTCAAGTTCAAATGTGTTTGGTCAGCCCATATTTGCCAGAGTTATGGTCCCTTTTTTATTAATTTATTAATGGTAAGACAGTATTATCTTCTAATTAATAGTAAGACTTATCTGCTAGTTCGTAGACCAGAATTGATGGGAGAATACTAAAATGCGGCAGGTTTCGTCCATAGAGTTAAGTGAGACTTGAGTATTGCCCTTTTCCATCTGTGAAACACATTTAGTATAGTTACTTTAACCCTTTACCCAACAAACCGGCCAAAAACGCCCAAATAAAGCTTCAACAGCCTAAAATATCTTCGGTCTGTCTCAATAACACCATACAAATATGGATATCATTGGAACCGGTTCATCGACCACATTGTGATGGTTACAGTTATGCCCTGTGCCAATGCATTCTCTTATATATGCGAGTCGACCATAGGTCGCCTCGCATATATAAGAGAATGCATTGGCCTAAAAAAAAAACTTTTTACCATTTTTTCTTACATTTTTTAACAATTTTATAATTTTATGTGTTAAGCCAATGCATTCTCTTATATATGCGATGCGACCTATGGTCGACTCGCATATATAAGAGAATGCATTGGCACAGGGCCGTTCTGTTGGGTAAAGGGTTAACTGTTTAATTTGAATATGTTTTGGTATATTGGTACCAAGCCTGATTATAGCGTGTCTGTCATTTGGTCCCCAGAGTGTGAATTTAGTGACACTATCCCACATAGCAGGCTAGCATCACTAAATTCACCCTCTTGGGGACCTCATTCTGCTTAGGCCTCATCTTCTCTGGAAAGTCTTCATTATCAAATTTCTACAGAAACTTAATATTCTATTTCTTTAGTTTAGTTTCTATATATCCCCAAATAGGCAGACGACACATTGCATAATAAAGTTGAGCATCATAACCTGTAGGGAAAATTGTAAGCGATCTCCCCCAAAAAGAAGCTCAAATGGCTGCTGTATTCAGATGTTGCATTTTGGACACTATTCATATCTAAAGTTAATTAGGTTCATGATAGATTTTAGGCACAACTGCATGTTGTATGTACTTGTCAAGCGCTGCTCTTTGTTTATGCCTGGGACTCTATAATACACAAGGCGCCGATTCTTAGAAGTTGTGTTTCTCAGGCACTTGGCACTTGGCATGTCTGAGACAAGTACTTATAACATGCACTGCGCCAAAAATCTACCATATACACATAACACTGTAAATGTACATATACACGGTAGTGTCCTACTGTAAATGCAACGTTGGAATACAGCGGCCATTTGAGCTTACCTTTTTTGAGTCCCTTCTGTGGCCATGTGGTATCGATGTTGGACTTTGCGTCGCACCCGCGGTCAGACTGGGGATCGATTTAACCCAATCCAAAAATGTTCATTGTCTAACAACACAGCTTCGAAAAATGTAATTATTAATTTAATGTAATCTTTTTCTCAAAAATATAAAAAGTTAATCATTTACAACTAATATTTTAGGTCTCCCATCCAGTTAAAAATATATTGTTAATGAGTGATTCCGCAGACAGCCTTAAGGGGCAGGGTACATATAGCAGTCGCTAGGATACAGTCGTTAGCTCAAATACATATACATTAATTGATTTTACAAACTGCTTTGTGCTGGTTTAGACAAACAAGAACAAAATCCCATCGTGTCTTATTAAATGTGAAAAATTAAAAAAGTGCTGCCCAAAATGAAAGATGATGTTATGAGTCATCATGGATAAATTTCCAACATCAGCTGCACAAATCACGAATTAATTAAGTTATTATTTGACAACAAAAATATTGTTTGAAAATATCTGGTTTTAACACTGAATATATGCATGGATATCCAAATTATTGTGGACAAAGAGGACATTCAGAATAGAGGTGCCACGATTATTGATTTTGATAATCGATAATCGGTCGTCAATAATCGACTATAATCGATTAATCGTACCTAATATTAATAACATCAGTGGAAGTATACCGTAATATGGCCTATTGCCTGGGTGCTCGTTAACTCAATAACTGCACTGTGCCACTGTCGCTGGTCATTTGAGACATTGGCTGATCAATGTAATATTGCCACCTTTCAAGTATATTAAAATATACAACGATGTCGCAATGTGTTCAAATCTGCAGTGCGGCCAATTTGTAGAATATACAACGATCCGACGAGAAACCATGTCACATCATCAAATGAACTGCCAACTGTTTGCAACATATATCAGTAGTACTCATGTTATTGGAATCTCTTTGGTACACGATCAAAAGATGTCAACACCTCGGTTGTAGATAGAACTGTGTAAAATAAACATGGTATTCAATAATACCCGGCATCTTCTGACATCCGATATAAATAACACAGATTAATCGACGATGGAAATGGTAATCGATTATCAGCTTTATCAACGGTTCATCGATAATACGATTAATCGTGGCACCCCTAATTCAGAACTTCAAAATGCGATGCAGCAAACGACTTGCTCAGTCCCTGATTGGTAGAAAATAGTTATTTGATTGACAAATGTGGAAATTCCATGTAGTTTGTGACGTGGGTTTTGTTGAAGGATATGGACCAGTTTTATGATCGAGTGTTGTGGCTGCTGGGATTTGCGGTTCATGCTAAATCACGGTGGGGAATCACATAATTTCGAGACTGGTGAGTACCACGCACTCATACAAACGCACAAAAACATAATATATGAAAAACTGACACAATACATAGCATTTTGACTGTTACGAGCATATGCTAGTTTATTTTTAACCCTTTACCCAACAAACCGGCCAAAACCGGCCAAATAAAGCTTCAACAGCCTAAAATATCTTCGGTCTGTCTCAATAGAACCATACAAATATGGATATCATTGGAACCGGCTCCTTGACCACATTGTGATAGTTACAGTTATGCCCTGTGCCAATGCATTCTCTTATATATGCGAGGCGACCTATTAGGTCGCCTCGCATATATAAGAGAATGCATTGGCCTAAAAAATCTTTTTTTAACACTTTTTACCATTTTTTCTTACATTCTTTAACAATTTTATAATTTTTAATGTGTTAAGCCAATGCATTCTCTTATATATGCGAGGCGACCTATGGTCGACTCGCATATATAAGAGAATGCATTGGCACAGGGCCCTTCTGTTGGGTAAAGGGTTAAAACAAGTTGATAGCTTATTTGTTCGGAACTACTCAGTAGTTTTCTATAACATTCTGACCAAAGTTTCCAGTCGGAGACTCGTGTATAATACACCAGTCCATACATCTAGGAGAATCATAAGACTGACAACTTTTGTCAGAATGTTAGAGCAAACATCTGTGAATTTGGACACAAATGAGGTATCCGCTTGTTTGAAAAATAGTATAGCATATGCTCGTAGCTGCCAAGATACTACATTGTATGTAATATATCACTATCCTAGTTTATTACATTTTTCCTCGTTTCTGATCGCGTTTGCGATCGCCTCGGCCATTTTGAATGCGTGATACTTATCAACTCGAAACCACGTGATTCCCCACAGTGTAAATGTACTCTTAACGGTCACAGCACTTGAGACCTATTCCCCAATAAAATACATTTGTTAGTTATATATATAATATAGCTGTTTCTTTAATCATTAGAATAAAATAAATTGAAATTATAACTCTTTTGTTCTCTGAAATCTGTCTGCGGTATGGACATTATAGCATACAGCATTGTTACAGTCTCACCCCCCACCCCACACTTAACATTAACTTTGTTCACAATTTTCAAATTTGTAGTTTAAGGCCAAATCTAGGTTCTGATAGTTTTTATTTCCAACCAAGAGTTAGTGTAATGTTTGTTACTATACCAAAATTCTCAATATTCGTTTCGACTAAAAATGTTATTTAGAAATTTACATGTTTTTTCGAACTTTTGTCTTATTAAAATGTGCATGCTGAATGCTGCATTGCACAATCAGCTGAAGTGGAATTTGTGTGAAAATGTATCCACTCTACAACCATAAAATATTCTTAATCAAAGAAAATCTCAATCACTGTATAATCGAAGAAAATTTATGCATATGTACTGGACACATGTATTAAATGTTTGCTGCAACCAGGAAATCCGATTATAAAATAAAAGCATGTCATTGTTTCTTGTTTAAATTAATGGATCCCCAGGATGGATAGCATATAATAAATACAGAACGACAATGTTTGTGTGAAGGGGTTTGTCAATACGACACTAGTGCGCCATCGCAGAAGGATATAACTTGAGGCTGTGTACTAGTATATCCTTCTATCCTTCTGCGATGGCATTCATGTCATATCGACAAAACCAATTCACACACTTACGTAATTCTGTGTATTATTGCATGCATACATTATACACACTTAACAGTGGCATACACAGGATATAATGGATCCGTGGAAATGTTACCATACTCAGAATATAACATTTGGATCTGTGGAAATGTTGCATCTCATTCGTAACTGTTAGAGGGAGAGATCTCTTGTGTGGTGGGTCCGTTTGTGTTGACTCAGGTTAGACTGAAAACTGAATTTCTTCTCACAAACATCACACTTATACGGTGTCTCCCCCGTGTGGATCCTCATGTGGGCAGTCATATTATCATGGCGAGCAAAGCTTTTACAACAAATCTCACATTTAGATGGGGTCTCTCCCGTGTGGACCAACATGTGTCGAGTGAGATGAGGCTTGTCTGTAAAATACTTCTCACAAATAACACACTTATACGGGGTCTCGGTTGCGTGCACCCACATATGAACAATCATGGCGTCGCGTCGAGAGAATCTTTTCGAACAAAGAGTACATTTATATGGCGTCTCCCCTGTATGTATCTTCATGTGAACACCCAGGTAGCTAGAGCGAGCGAATTCTTTGCTGCATATCTCACATTGATACGGTTTGTCCCCGCTGTGTGTTCTTGCATGTAGAGTCAGGGTCCGCTTCGTAGTAAATTCCTTTTCACAAATCTCACACTTAAACGGCGTCTCTCCTGTGTGGGTCCTCATATGTTGAGTCACGTGATGTTGAAACATGAATCCCTTCCCACAAATATTACATAGAAATGGACGATATCCTATGTGGACCCTCGTGTGTGCAGTCAGGGCCCACTTCGTACCAAATTCCTTCGGACAAATCTCACACTTGTACGGCGTTTCTCCCGCATGTATCTTCATGTGTAAAGTCATATGATAACAGCGTGTGAATCCCTTCCCACAGACATTCCATTGAAATGGGCGATCTCCTGTGTGGATTCTCATGTGTCTAGTCAGATAAGATCGGTGAATGAAAGACTGTCCACATTCTGTACATCCGTAAGGTCTCACATCCGAATGGATTCTCCTGTGGCTAGTCAGATATGAAAGACACCTGAAAGACTTACCACATTCATCACACTGGTGTTGTTTTTGGTGTCCATGTATTCCTTTATGTGCCTCCAAGATGTCACGTTTATTACAAACACCGTTGTGGTTACTCATGGTGTGAATTTCGATTCTAATTATGTCCTTCTCCTTCTAATGTGATCATGTTCCTGATATATCACCTGTATTCTGATCATGTTCCTGATATATCACCTGTATCCTGATCATGTTCCTGATATATCGCCTGTATTCTACATGGCGTGGATCAAATAACATTAGGAGATTAATCTTCTGCTTTTACAGAACATGATACATGAGATTGCAGTGGATCTGAAACAAAATGATAAGACATTGAGGCATAGATGCACGATTTGCCAAAAACATCTTGACAAACATATTTCAGAATGCATTTTCTCGAAATCTGTTTGGAATTTCTTTTTGAAATTTGGCATGTTAACAATGTGACACAAAATTTTAGATATATCTCTCAGATGGAAATTAAAAGCAAACTTTGTGGATGGTTGTCTTTGTGGTTCTCCTTTGTTGAGTGTGAACCCTCCACAAACATTCGGCTAATGAGAGCCACCTCCTTTATATACCTTCAACAAAGGAGAACCACCAATGACCCCATTCCTCTGATTGAAGTCAAATCAGTCCCAGCAATTGGAAAAACTATTACAAGTAGGCAAAATCGCATTCAATTCATTACAACATTATGTTACATACAGTCCTGATAGACAATGTAGATCACATGTAAGTGTCCAAATTCACACCAAACCATGGGGTGACTTCGGTTGAGTTTTGGGCTGTTGCATTGGATACATAAAAATCATTCGCATCTGGCATGATCTTTGGACCTGTTTCTTACCACCCACTATACAATTACCAGTTATTGGAAATTTGGTATCAAAATCCACTGATAAATACACATACCATTACTAGTACTTTAATAAAAATATAGACAAGATTAGTATGGAAGATTAAAGTTTAGCAAGGGAAGCCTAACTGTCTTAGTATAGCGTTAGTCGAGTTGAGTTCTCGTAGGTTGCTTGTTAAGTATGATAACTTAGGTAATAAGTATTTGTTATACTTTACTATGTTTATAGTTTAGATGGGTTTACTGATTTCACTTGGGTTAAGCTCTTCAGGTGTTTGTCACGATCAGCAATCAGGTAGTTTTTCTGAATAAGTGGGACAAGGTCTTGTACTGTTTCGTTTATATAGAGAAATTTCGGGTGTTCGGGTGGTGAAATTAGTATGGAGTTTGTTCTACAAATAAAGTAATTAGCCTGTGCTATAGGCAGAATAATATGATGCCTTCGTATCTGCATAATTATTTTATGAGGCCTAGTTCATGCATGCTTGCTGCTTGAGACTGTCAATTAATTTCTGCTCACTGAGTTGTTTTGCTTCTCACCCATTGGTCGACATGCAGACAGACCCTGACAGTAATTTCAATTTTGCAAATTTATAACTTCCGTCTTTTATATTTGATTTTACTTTTACATTGAATGGATCGAAACTTCCCACCACCCACTCAAGAGCACTAAAGTGTTAAAACTTATTTATTTTAATATTGACTTTTCATAAATTTTTTCCAACTATAAATCTGTCAGATAGATATTCAAATCTAGCCAATTTGCCTATACAGGCAGTTTTTTTTAGAGCATTTATATTTAATACTTGTTTGTATTGTAAATACCGGTAAATTTTGGTTTAATTCGCATGTTCATTGTCTTGTCATTTGATCTCCTGTCTGGCTTTAACCAACACGGATTTAATTTAAAGTTTATCTGAGATTCGACAGTCTGTCCGATCTTTGACGCTGGCATGAAACATCAGATATAACTGTTACAGACGTCATATTTTCATCGCATCGAATGTACAATAGGGTTTCCTACATTGTATTCGATGCAATGGTAGTGTGACGCCTGTAATAAGCCTGATGACTGAGGATTGTACATGGTCTATATTATCATGTCTTTTCTTCCGCTAACTTTAACAAATATATTTTATAATAAAGATCTTTTCACTACTGCCCATGCATTTGTTAATTGGTAACTCCTGTGTGAGATTGACAAGTCACAATCTGAGACTGAGAATGTTGCCAATACATGTTTCTAATTATACTGATAACCTGTGTTCATAGACCCTACAGGGATCCTACTGTATTTCATCAGTAGGAGCCACTTCTGGCCTCCATTGACCTACTGAGCGTTATCTAAACCAACAAAAATTGCTCCCAAATAACACAACATATCAACAAAATAAGCCTTGTTATTTTCTTATGGATGTATAATAACCATGACTGGCATAAATTTACCTTTGGTAAGGATAGCATACATGTAATAAAAAAAAAATTGGATTACCTTTTGACCTTCTTTACCAATCACATCATCATCTGATACTTTTCATATGACTTTTGACCTGGTCACTTGAACTTGTTGAAGGTCATTTCCTGATTACATCGGACACGTGCATGGTGGATTTGAGGTGTAGCAATTGGAATGTTTTCATTTTGGATTATGCTATCCTTACCAAAGGTAAATTTATACCAGTCATGGTTATTATACATCCATAAGAAAATATGAAGGCTTATTTTGTTGATATTTGTTGTTATTTGGGAGTAATTTTTGTTCGTTTATATAACACTCAGTAGGTCAATGGAGATGATTAGAGCTGCTAAAATGGCTAGTTTGACATTTTGGCGGCGTAGTGTCTATGGGAGGCCAAATTCACATTTAATAGCTAATTACGCTTAATCGTAATGCTATTGCGCTTAAGCGTAATGCCATTATGCTTAAGCGTAATACCATTACGCTTAAGTGTAATGCCATGATGCTTAATTAAGCGTACAATGTAATTGCCTCACTCACAACTCAATTACGCTTATAAGCGTAATGCTATTATGCTTAATAGGTTTTCATAGCATTACTACCTTACATATAATGGTATCATCTAAGGTAAATATATTTTAAAAGTTACTGGCATCAGTAATTGACTGCATCCATTTCAGCTCCAGGGGAGTTTTGAGATATGGAATTTGAATTACGCTTTATATGCATAATTTAATTACGCTTAAGCATAATGGTTATTACGCTTAAGCGTAATGGCATTATGCTTAATCATAATAGAAATCGTAATATGAAATGGCATTACGCTTAAGCATAATTGGCTATTAAATGTTAATGTTGCCTCCCAGTCCCATGGCATAAGTATCTAGTGATTCGAATGGCAACTGGATTCGTCAGATTTTGGAATTCACTGTTTTGGAAATTCAAAGTGATTAACATCGCAAAAAACGACAAATCATTTCGGATTTTCAGTGAAATTTTCAGTGATACTTTCAAGGGAGATATCTAATTGCTAAAATAGGACTTGAAGGGTGCGACGATTTGCAGTAGGTCCCTATTTGCGGAGATCACTTTGCAGAGGTCCCCGAATTCGCGAATATTCCCTAAAATAGGCGATATATGTAGAATTTAATGAGGGAATGGGTGTGTATATGCAAATTGATACGTATTTTAAACAAATAACGACACGATCATCGTAATAGAGGTCTGTTCTATCAGTTATATATGTGCCGAGTTCACTTGGTGCAAATCAACAAGTTGTGAATAAGATGAAGAATATTTATTAGATGCTATTTATTAAATCAATCAAATAATATTATTCATTAGTTAGCACCTATATATATATATATATATATATAATAAATATTCTTCATCTTATTCACAGCTTTAAGGAGTCCTTCTGGCACACGAGAATATTTATCGCCGTTTGATTTGCACCAAGTGAACTCGGCGCATATATAATTGATAGAACACGTGAACAGACCTCTATTATGTCAATTTATGATGATCGTGTCGTTATTTGCTTAAAATACGTATCAATTAACATATACGCACCCGTTCCCTCATTAAAATCAACATATTTCACCCATTTTAGGGGACCTCCGCGAATTCTGAGACTTCCGCAAAGTGACTTCCGCAAATAGGGACCTACTGCAAATCGTCGCACCGGGACTTGAAAATTAAATGTGAGTGGTGGTAGCGAGAGTCTTCACTCTGAATTGGCCAATTAATTGTATGCTGATTCGTCAAGGTAGTATAAGGTTATGTGGTCTTCTGTTTCAAGGACTTTTGTACAGTCAATTACAAGCAGTGTTAGTATCTCGCGTTGTTCAATTACCAGTTAGTTTTCTGCAGGGAATATATACAACGGGAAGGTTCACTCCGCGCATTTGTGGTAATCACCGGAAGTTGTCATGACGCCATTCTGGTAGGAACGTACGTCATCGCATCGTTACTTCCTTTTACTAATAAGTTAAAAGTGTGGGAGTTTGAAAATGATTTACAAATCAAAGTGGCATCCAGGATATTTGTGGGATCAACATATCGCTGAAGTAGAGGAACTAAAGTGGTAATCCATATATGATATATTCGAATGGATCAAATTGAAAATTCATTTAACTTGTATGTCTACCAGTACTAGGAAACAAACTTACCGGGTGGGATTTCTGTGTCAAATACGACTGTCTTTCATAATTTGACTAATGACTATGTCCATAACATTACCTGAGTCATGTCTCTAATTAAAAAAAAATTGAGATCTATTATGGAAAAAAATTGAGATCTATTATGGGATCAAAGTTCACAACCTTGGACTGGCTTGGTCATTTAAATTAATTGCTTACAATATAACCACAATTTAAACATGTTTTAAAAGCTCCACCAAGGGCACCATTCAGTAGGGCTTACATTCCAGATGCCACTTTTATTATGAAACTGGCATACCAGTTGATATGGGAATAATTATGGAGTCTGAGTACAAGTTAATGCCATTTATATTGAGTCCTGCATACATGATATATTTCACTAATCTCGCATACACTATATGTATGTACCATTAATATATGATGAGTTTACATCAATTACAGGGGTTGGTGGGACACATATACATGCTACCAGTATACTGTATAACAAATAAATAGTATGTTACACTTTATACACTACATTTCATTATGTTTCCAGTGCCATTTTATCAATCTGAAATACTTGATATTTAAAAACATCCACCAAATATCAAATCTTTGGGCCATGATATCATAAACTTCCCTGGTCCTATACCTACCCTGCTACCCACATACAAAAAAACCCTACCGGTAAGACTTAGCCGGTAGTAGCAAATATTTCATTTACATTTCATATCCATATTTTGTCCTTATAGTACTTAAATTGTCTGTTGGATAGACTATGTATAGTGAATGGCGGCAGATGTAGGCCTATATATTTAATTATTTGTGTGATATCTATAGATTTTCAATATCAAAATAACAGTTTAAATATTTAAACCTACCTGCAAGTATAAAGTTAAGTAAAATCGCACATATAATATATAGGCCTACCCACCTATATAGTCTATGGTATGGGGAAACAATAATTTTAAAGTTCTGTTATTAGCATAAAGCACTATAATTCAGCAAAGGGTGTGGTACCGGTACTTACAATGTGATAGACATGTGTCACGCAATCATGATTAATTTACCTTATGGTGTCAATCATTATGAGGTGCCATGGAGATACAATCATCCTCTGTTTTCCAAAAATAACCGATGACATTATGTTCTTATATTCATGGCTACACTACATGCCTACTGCTATGTAATATATTGGCAAACATAACTTAAAGTATGATATATAGTCACAAATGTTGCTTTTTGTCTGATTGTTTATTCTTTTATCAGGTCAGGGAGAACCCAAAATCGATGTACTAAACCTCGATTTGTGTAAAAAACCTCGATCGAGGTTCTTCAAGACCATGTGACCACTGGTCAAAGCATACACCCATGATATAAGGGGAAACACTCTAAACCAAATATGATACTAATGGAATTAATATAGTGTAAGTGATATAGTGTGGAGTATTTCATCTTACACCTATTGGAGGCCAAATTCACATTTAATAATTAATTGTGCTTAAGCGCAATCAACCACAATTAATTATTAAATGTGAATTTGGCCTCCCATAGTTGTAAGATGAAATACTCCACACTATATCACCAGTGGTCACATGGTCTCGAAGAACCTCGATCGAGGTTTATTACACAAATCGAGGTTTATTACATCGATTTTGGGTTCTCCCTGACCTGTTTATAGGCATACTATTTCGATTTTGTTTACACACAAGGCGAATAGCGCTGCGGTAACCAATGACGCCATTCGCTCTTCTATCCTACCAGAATGGCGATGCTGGCGACGTCATGCATTACGTTGAAGCCAATAGGAAATATGATTTTTCGCGTTACAGCGTATAGAGGAAAATTGCTGTCTTCACGGCAGATGAAGGTTAATGGAAAGCTTGTTCGACAGGCATGTCGAGTAGTAATCCGGCTGATTGTCCGGAAGTTTCCGAGTGATTACTCGTTAAACAACTGAGTTGTGTTGGTCCGTGTTATGCAGGACCGAATGTTTTCAGGTCATTCTAGTGAACGCGCTCTTAAGGGTCGGTCGCCTGTTAAATATGTCGGAACCACAGACTATTCAGATCCAAGCTTTCATAAAATCGCAGGTCGAGCAAACGTGCAAAGCCAGTCAAGCTGGTTTGTTGTCCGATTTACGGACACTTCTAACGTCGGAGCTGGGAAATTTCAAGGCATCGATGCAGGAGAGTCAGAAGGAAATTTCGAATGTTCATTTGTCAAAGATAGAAAGTTTAAGGACCGAGTCCCACGAATTCAAGAGGGATGGAAACAAGGACCAATATTCACATGGAACCAAAGTGCTGGAAAAGTTCCACGAAGTCGATCGCGAGCTTGGCGAGATTCAAGAAAGTTCCGTGGCTATAGAACGTTCAAGGGAGCTGGTTACTGAAGGTATTCAGTTAGTTAAAACCCGTCAGAAGCACATCCTAATCGCCGACTCCACAGAGGGAGGCTGGAAAACCGTCACGGAATATACAAGGAATCCTTTGACGGCTGATTCTGATGACGAGAAACGATTGAGGGCGTCAGTGGCGGCTGTCGCAAGGTCGGAGAAGGTTAAGTCAACCGCAAAAGGAAAGAAGAGCAAATCTTCAAGACGCTTTGTTGGTCCAAAGATGGCACCTTATGTATTGCCGTTGTCAGCCGGTCATGGGTCATCTAGAGACACGGCCGTGAGAGGGTTATGTTTTGCTTGCAATAAGCCAGGACATTACAGGGCACAATGCCCGGAAGCGAGGAACCGGATGGCTGTCGTGCATGGTTATGCTGCTAATCAGATAAGTAGTTTTAATACTTATAAATTTTCATTTGAATTGAGAAAGGACGACCTTAATCGTTCTAAACCAGAGCAAATCGTATTGCCACCAAAAATCGAGGTTATTACCCCAGTGGGAGGGTTAAACCGCGCCAAATTATATTGGCGGGAAATTGGGGCAAGTTCAGAAATTCTGTCAATAATTGATTCGGGTTATGTCATTCCTTTTGTATCCAAGCCCAGTGGAATCATTTTGAAAAACAACAAATCAGCGAGGGAAGATCGTGATTTTGTTGGAGATGAAATTCAAAAGCTTTTAAGCAAAGGCTGTATCACAGAAGTTGAAGCCCCACCATATGTGGTTAATCCTTTAACAGTCGCAATAAATCGAAAAGGGAAAAAACGTTTGGTTTTGGATTGTAGACACATTAATCTATTTGTTTACAAACAACACTTCCGTTATGAAGATGCATACGTAGCATGTACTCTATTCAAGAAAGGCGATTTTTTAATATCGTTTGACATTCGAAGTGCTTATCATCATCTGTCTATAGTAGACAGTCAGCGAGATTATCTCGGATTCAGTTGGTTTTTGGAAGACAACAAGGGCGAAAAACGGGTTAAATATTACGTTTTTAACGTTTTGCCATTCGGTTTATGTTCGGCCGGATTAGTTTTTTCTAAAGTAATGCGTGAATTGGTTAAATACTGGAGATCACAAGGGATCCGTCTAATCATGTTTTGGACGACGGAATCGCAGGTAGCTACAGTGTTAACGAAGCTGTAAAACTGAGTTTGAAACTGAAATCAGATTTACATAAATTCGGTTTCATTATTGCGGAAGACAAATGCAATTGGGTACCAAGCCATACAATTACTTGGCTTGGTATAGATTGGGACATGACAATTGGTCAAATTAGTGTTTCAGAAGAAAGGGTTAATCGTTTATTGCAAGGTTTGAATGTTTTAACACATGAAATATGTCTTGGAAAAACCGCGATCAAAGTGCGGCATTTGAGTAGCCTGGTTGGCCAAATTGTATCTTTTAAAATTGTAGTGGGAACTTTGGTTTGTCTTCATACCAGATTTTTGCATGATATCATTAACGAGAGACAAACCTGGGAATGTTTTGTTAACATTAACAGCGAAGGTTTGACTGAATTGTTATATTGGCAAGACAACTTGAGAAAATTAAATTTATCTAATTTTGACACATTATCTTTTGATTATGTAATACACAGTGATGCTTCTGGGACAGGTTACGGAGCGCACGTCAGTAAATTTGACAATGCGCGGTCCAATTTCGGACAATTATATGCTAAATCAGAGCATAGTGAGCATGGTGGAGTGGAAAATTTTAACGCTCCATTTCGGTTTTTTAACACCGAGAAGCCAGTTTATGGCGACAGTGGAAATTTTATTTCCAGTGACCAGTTGGTGAGTCACAGGTCGGACACTCTTTTTGAGTTTCCATGTGAGTTTTTTCCCATTGGAAAGCCAGCTTATGGCGACCTCGGAAATGTTAATTCCGACGAAGGCGCGTGCGGTGTATCCGATGATTGTGGACATGTTCGAACCACAGACAGCGCTCCGCGTTTAGCGATTGAAAATTCGAGTTCGATTTCAAATGCAGATTTGCATACATGTAATTCCAGCGATGGAAACGAGTTCGTTGGACGATGGAAACCATTCGAATCAAACAAGAGTTCGACTTGGAGAGAAGCCGAGGCGTTGGGTCGCGCGCTGAAGTATTTCGGACCACATTTAGTGGGATGCCGTGTTAATTTCAAAACAGACAATAGAAATTAAATTTTCATAATCCCATCTGGTAGCAGAGTTTTGGAACTCCATAATATCGCTTTGGATGTTGAAAATATTTGTGAAAAATTCAGAATCGCACTCAAAGTATAGAGTGGATACCGCGAAACGAAAATCAAAAAGCAGATGCTTTGAGTAAATTTAAAGACACCGACAATTGGTGTATCAGTCAAGATATATTTGAATATCTTGGGGGTATGTGGGGAGAACACACGGTGGATCGTTTTGCTGATTCACAAAGCGCCAAATGCGAAATATTCAATTCTATGTATCATTGTCACAATACGAGCGGTATAGACGCATTCATGCAAAGGTGGACCGGTGTGAGAAATTGGTTGGTCCCTCCTCCTCGTCTGGTTCCCAGAGTGCTTACTAAAATGGAAGAGGAGAAGGCATTTGGAACTTTGGTTATACCAAAATGGCCTTCAGCGGTTTTTTGGCCGTTAATTGTCAATCGTGACGGAAAATTCAAACAATTTGTTAAGCAAGCAATATTTTTGCAAGATGTTTTATCCGAAGTGCCTGTTGCGGGTTTATTTCGCATGAGACCTGAGACTATTTTCGTCGCATTGGACATTGATTTTCGTTTGTGATTATCATGTCGAGAATGTTTTCTTTGCAGATGACGACATAGTTCGGTGCATTATGGGGGACTTGAAAAAGGAAGGACTGTGTTCCAGTGAATTCTTCAGTTTGGCTGGGAAAATGAAGGATGTTTTGTTTGCCTCAAGAAGTCAAAATACTGTGAAAAAATACTATTATGCATTCAATCGTTGGAAGGCTTTCGTGGCGACGCATGGTGGGAGTGCGTTACCAGCTTCGCAAGAACATGTAGCCTTATACCTCACACATCTTTTGGACATAGGTATGACTTACAGTTCAGTTGAATCTGCAGTATGTGGAATAAAATGGATGCACGGTTTATGTAATAAGCGCCTGATCCTACTTCTAATTCATATGTTACAAATATAGTAGCTTCAGCAAAAAGGAACAATAAGCCGGCGGTGGTTAGAAAAGATCCCATTTCGTCTGAAATGTTAATTACGCTTTGTGATCAGTTCAAGTTTAGTGTCAATTTGCTTGTAGTTAGGGATTTAACAATGTGTGTTTTGGCTTTTGCTGGATTTTTGAGATTTGACGAATTCATTCATCTAAAAATGTCAAATATAGAGTTTGAAGAAGATTTCATAAAACTTCGTATTGAAAAAAGTAAAACTGATCAGTTTAGAAATGGAGATGAAGTTTTGATTGCTAAAGGCAACACT
Source organism: Siphonodentalium dalli (assembly GCA_032622095.1). Lineage (NCBI taxonomy): Eukaryota > Metazoa > Mollusca > Scaphopoda > Gadilida > Siphonodentaliidae > Siphonodentalium > Siphonodentalium dalli. Next base: position 60,363,377 of record CP136063.1, read on the forward strand.
AGTGCATGCCCTTACAATATGTTGTTGAGATATGTTAAATTAGCAGGTGTGTTTTTGCCATGTGAATATATTTTCAGGCCTCTAGTTAATTCTGGTGGAGTATCGAAGCTTATTTTTCAAAATAGGCTCTTGAGTTACACAAGAGTTCGTGAATGTATCAAAAGTCGCATCAAAAGCGTAGATGCAAACGTCAATATTGGCGTTCATTCACTTAGAGCAGGTGGTGCCACGGTTGTAGCGAACTCAGGATTGCCAGATCGCCTATTTAAAAGGCATGGTCGTTGGCGATCAGAATCCGCAAAGGACGTCTATGTCCAAGATTCTATTGACTCGAGATTGAGAGTCACAAAGAGTTTGCAGTTATAAATCGGTGGTATTATATATAAGGTTGTAAACATATTATCACTTTGCATACACATGTACATCGGTATTTTGAATTGAATTCGTATCTATTGGAATTGGATTCATGTAACTTTCTAAAAAAAAGATGATTTGTTACGAGCATAAATTTCCACTTCTTTTTGACTCTATAGTTGGGACCGCGCCCAGCACATACTAAAACCACTGAACTAGTGTTCGTGTTATTGTTTTCCCATTATGCCGGGAGTGTCGTGAAGACATATGATTTTTCGCGTTACAGCGTATAGAGGAAAATTGCTGTCTTCACGGCAGATGAAGGTTAATGGAAAGCTTGTTCGACAGGCATGTCGAGTAATCCGGCTGATTGTCCGGAAGTTTCCGAGTGATTACTCGTTAAACAACTGAGTTGTGTTGGTCCGTGTTATGCAGGACCGAATGTTTTCAGGTCATTCTAGTGAACGCGCACTTAAGGGTCGGTCGCCTGTTAAAAAGCTGTTTAAATGCATTTCAGTAGATTGTTGAAGAAACAAATCATATGGCATAATGCATCCAGAAATTTTGATTTAAACCTTGCAAGATAATTATGAATCGTATATATGCTTGTACATTGTGTATGCCAGATGTTTTGATGCAATATTTACCATTGTTCGCAACGAGAAGCACGAGACATGATATTAAATATCGAATCGAATAGGATTCTTATGAATCGTAGGATTCTACTCGAGTGCATATGTGGCATCACATATTCGTGTATAGCGCGGATGATAATCAGATATGTATATATGTTTGTTGAGAAAGTGTATATATGTTTGTTAAAGCAGTACAGATGTCGTATTCATATACACGTGATTGTTTTTCCAGGGCCGTGAACACTCAAATTGAATTAAGTAAATTGTACGATAATGCAGAGTTTGAAAAATTTAAAAGTTTATCAGTTTTATTAGCATTGGGCTCATTTATAATGCCTGTCAAATTTTGACAAAATTCATCGGAAAAAGGGGTGGAGGACTCCGACTCCAAAACCCGGAGACCGATTGGTAGCATCGTTTCGGATGCAGGGTTCCGGGCACCAATAAAAGAAGTCATAAAATAAAAGATGGCCATAAAAGATGTCATAAAAGATGTCATAAAAATAGATGACCAAAAAAGATGTTTCCGGTTTTACCTGAGCGGCTCCCCGGTTTACGAAGGGTGTCCTTTTTCCGATGGATGCGATGTTCTCAATCGCTAAATTTTTTTATCAGAGTTTTCAAAATTTGTTTGGGATAAATGGCAAAAATATATAAGAATACACGGGTGATCATTCATTCCATAGATGTATATAAGATAATTCAGTTTGAATTATATACACGGTAGTATACATGATGTATATAAATTACGATATTAATATTTCATTTCATATGAATAAATATAGTTGGGACCGCGCCCAGCGCATACTAAAACCACTGAACTAGTGTTCGTGTTATTGTTTTCCCATTATGCCGGGAGTGTCGTGAAGACGTGAACCTTCCCGTTGTATATATTCCCTGTACTGGTTTTCTGTGTCACTTCAAACACAAATCGCAGATTAAGAACCAGGTCGCCCATAATAGACACATTCACAACACGTCCGGTTCAGACACACTCGCAATAACCCATTCGGCAAACCTCGTTCAGAATGCCAATAACCAAGGTACGGCGGGTGCTACTAAAACTCCATGTATGGCATGGCTTATCTCCACGTATATCTGTCTGTTTAAAACAATGACCAGGGTAGGGTTCAGATGAAGGCAGCTATCACTTAATGATTTATTGCGGATGAACCAACCAGACAAAGATAATACACTTCAGGCCTCAGGGCCCTAAACAACAAACATGCAAACATATATAACAAATAGATGACTGATGACAACAAATTAAAATGTCGAGGTGAATAAGAGTGTGAAAATGAATGAAATGATCAAAGGCCCCTAACACAAAATCTATACCACCACTCATATATATATTTGTACTTTAATTATCGATCCAATCGACCTAGCTTATCTTTAAATATATAAGGGTTCAAGCTGAATTCAGATATACTTACATGTAAAGGTTTGTGGTACAGATCTTGAGTCAGAGGCCTGTGTTTGAGCTTGAACATGCAGACAGACATGTACGATACAATACATGCATATGACACATACATTAATATTATAGAACAGGACTAATTACTTCCCTACTGATGCCTATCTAATAAATAATGATTATATCTATGTGTCAGGTATAGTTAGAAAACTGAATCAGTCTATTGTAAAACTAGATAAGGTTAGATTAGTTATCTGATACTACCCGCTAACTTAATGTGTTTTATAAATTTTATAGAGAAATTCAATATGGTAATAAATGTTTACTACCATATTCTATATGGGTGGGTGGGCGGGAAAAATTGTAGCAATTATAATAGACTACTTCAATTCAAATCAAATTTAGATATGTATCTCTAGCTGGTTAGAACAAAAGTGAGACGGAATAAAAATATTGGCGCGGAAATATTTTTCACTCTTTGTTCGAATCGACCAATGAAATCGGTGAGCTTCCAGTGAGTAGATTCATGACCCCTGAACTAATGATCCCTGGGCATTAGGTTATTTGTAAACAAATAAGGCCAATGACCAGGGTAGGGTTCAGATGAAGGCAGCTATCACTTAATGATTTATTGCGGATGAACCAACCAGACAAAGATAATACACTTCAGGCCTCAGGGCCCTAAACAACAAACATGCAAACATATATAACAAATAGATGACTGATGACAACAAATTAAAATGTCGAGGTGAATAAGAGTGTGAAAATGAATGAAATGATCAAAGGCCCCTAACACAAAATCTATACCACCACTCATATATATATTTGTACTTTAATTATCGATCCAATCGACCTAGCTTATCTTTAAATATATAAGGGTTCAAGCTGAATTCAGATATACTTACATGTAAAGGTTTGTGGTACAGATCTTGAGTCAGAGGCCTGTGTTTGAGCTTGAACATGCAGACAGACATGTACGATACAATACATGCATATGACACATACATTAATATTATAGAACAGGACTAATTACTTCCCTACTGATGCCTATCTAATAAATAATGATTATATCTATGTGTCAGGTATAGTTAGAAAACTGAATCAGTCTATTGTAAAACTAGATAAGGTTAGATTAGTTATCTGATACTACCCGCCAAGCCGAAGGCCGCCAAAATAGCAGAATAGAAATAAAGACATATACTTTGAATTATAGAATGTGCAAGACCTTCAATGGAACTCAAGTTGAGGTTGGAACCGAGTATGTGTTCTCTATCCTCAAATGACCAACAGTCGCCTTGCCACTATTAAAGTCATGTCTTCCAAAGAATGAAATGCACAATCCAATCCTAACATATGTCTTGTTCAGAATGACTTAAGACCAATCCTACTCCAACCTTACTATTAGAAATTCAAAAAGTTAAATTGAAACTAAACTAACTTTGATTATACTAATCGGTTAACGACTTGCATTAGTAGGGACCTAATTCGTCCTGTTCCTTCATCATTTAGGTGAAGGTTATCTTCACAATACAGTTCTGACTTTGGTGCTCCTTTGGTGTTAAAGACTCTATAAGTTCTTATGAATTGCATTTTTCTTTCCACGCACATTTCTGATAACTTCTTATTTACATTAATAACCTTCTCACCAAATATGTCTATATCCTTTGGCCGCGGAATAATTGCGGACATAATTAACTTTGCAGGGCTTGCTTCCCGAGTTCGAGCAATAAGGGTTGAGAAGGCTTTACTAATGTTATCCTCTGATGTCGACTCAATGTTGTTAGTGCCAACATGATAGATGATATGAGTGTATGAATTTAAAGGTTTACCATTCAACTTCTTGCTTTGGATCAAATTGGCTAGTCTCTTTATGTTGATTCCTCGAAATATCATAACTTCAAGAGTACGAATACCTCTAACATGCTTACATATGGAGTCAGACACCAAAAGAGCATTCCTCTGTCGTTTAACTGGAAAAAACATAAAGTGGAGTTAATATTCAAAGACTCGTAATAATATGATCCCTCATTTGCTTAGCTATTAAAAATTTGTCTCGTACTGTATAACTTAAATATCTCTTATAAGCATCACTTGACCAGTCACCCATCAACTGAATCAATTCACCCGGCACTTGTGCCTGAAAGGCCCAAGTGGCTCCCCCTCTCCTAAATCCATGGGTTGAATAGAGCACTGGATCTCTACCAGTCTTTCTTATCACTTTTTTAAGAAATGCTTGAAATTGTTGATAGGTGACTGGTCGGTGACCTTCCAAATGCATGAATGCAGGATTGGTGACTTCCCCCGGTACTAGATTTATCATATTTCTATAAGCTGCCACTGGGCACAATCTGGAGCCTGGGATAGATAGCACTGGCATTCTTAATGTTTTTTGTCCAAATTGAATAGTTTTTGACCATTTAATAACAACTAACAGAACTCCTTCTAACTGCAAGATATCTCCCCTAGTAAGCTGATGACCCGAATCAAACTTAGAATCAGACTCTGGAACTAAATTAGACTTTCTGAGCATTAAAAAGAATGCCATTAGAAACATTGACCAGAATGTAGCGTCTTTGGGGTTGTTGTGATCCAAGTATTTTGATATTTCTAATAAAATAGCTGGTGAAATAGGCTCAGCTTGTTTGATTGAATGAGGGTTAAGTCTAGACAGTCCCCTCAAGGTGAGCTTAATTTCATGAGCATCAAATTGCTCAGAATTGAATCCTAGCTTAATATGCAAGGCCTTTACTCCACTCAAGTAATTTCTAATAGAATCAGTTGATTTAAATGATCGACTGAGAAACTGTATATAATATTGTAATGTTTCTTTCTTAGCCGGAAGTGCTTCAATCATGAAGTATTCACAGAACAGAAAGTATGACTTCCACTGAATTTGATGGTTTCTGTTTGTACCTTCGGAAAATGCATTAACGACTGACTTCTGTGTGTCTTTCTTCAACTGCTTAAACTCTAGGCCTAGAAAGAAAATCACCAATCATGCGAAAAGGAGAAAATTTCCTTTTTTAACTTAATTTCCTTCATCACTTTATCTTTGGTAGCCCTATGAAATTCCCTTTGGTGATGAGGATTTTCGTACCATCTGCTCAGATTATCTGGGAGCCTATTCTCACTGCCGGCTATATGCTCGGTGCGGACTTCAAATTGCCACAAAGAGGCTATATAACAGATTTCCCTGAGACATGATTGCAAAAATTGATTCTTGGTTGCCCCTTTATTAACCACAGCCACTGACGTAGCATTATCACATTTAAAAAGAATTCTTCTCCCAGTTAACTCTTTGCCCCACAATTTCAAACAAATCACTATCGTCAACATCTCAAGTTCATTGATATGGAGTGACTTTTCCATGATGTGAGCAGGAAATAGCTCATGGAAAAACTGGTTGCCACAGAGCCCACCACATGCCGTTAGCGTGGCATCTGATGCTACAATCTCATCTGCCTGCGACCAGTTTTCCCAGGGCATCATGGAAACGCCGTTATAAATAGGAAGAAATTTGTTCCACCACTCTAAATCCATTCTAACATAATCTGGGATACCGAGACTAATTCTTTTATTAGCTTTGAATGTTCTGAGCCACACCAAAATTCTTGACACAAATATTCTGCCCGGGCGTACGCAGCTTGCCACAAACTGCAGTTTCCCCAGAAGGGATTGGACCTCTTTAAGAGTGGCACTACTTTTTCCAATCCAGTTTCTGACAATTTTCCTTATTTCCACCAACCGGTCTGCAGTAATTTCAAGAGTGAGTCTCTCGGTGTCAAATAAGACACCAAGAAACACCATCTTGGTTGCTGGACTACATGACTTGGAGCTGGACTCTTTCAATCCCCATTTGTCTAGCATTTTTGACAAAGTTAGGAATGCGGTCTCAGCATACTCTGGAACTTCAGCCCCTGCAAGGTCATCTAAATAGTTGATTATAGGGCAATTCTCCATTCTCAGTGTAAATGCAACTGCATTTGTTACTCTTTGGCATATGAATGCCGCAGACCTTAAACCCATACTAAGTACCAAATCACAGTACAATTTCCCATCTATTTTGTAAGCCACCATATTTATATCACCCGGATCTATAAAAAACTGCCTGTATGCTCGGTGCAAATCCTTCTTGTAGAGTTTACAAAATTGTCCTTTCTCTTTGATTAGTTCAACCAAACTATCGACATTTGGATAACACACTTTGATATTTTCACCCAAATAAGATTCCTTTGGAATATTGTCATTAATTGAGCTACATGTACCCGAAGGAAAGCTCAGATCCAATATAACCCGCCTTTCTGAGGTATTTCCTTTTGGAACTGTATTCAGCGGGTTAATCCGAATGTTTCCATTGAAAGCTTTTTCTGACAATGGACCTAAGACAGCCTTGTGGTGCAATTCTTTTCTAATATAATCTCTCATGTCATGAGGATAATCTCTTGCACCCCTGTGATTTTTTATATTAGAATTAGGCTGACTGAAGTCCCTTGAGCCATAAAAACCCAATGGAAACCCAAACTCTAAGAACTGAGACACTTCTTTATCATCATATCCCACTAGCATTTGTTTAATATTGTCAATGTTTAAATTTGATGCCACTGGGATTCTACAACCCTGAAAATTATATTTCCCTGAATCTATGATATCTTGATGTACCTTCAATAGTTTATCGATCTCCCCCTGAGAACTCAATGGGCTTGGTTCCACTTTAATATTTAAAACAGTATGTTTAACGGAACTTTGCTCCTCGACCCTCATGGATTTATCAATATATTGATGGTCCCGAGCATTGATCAATTCAGACATGCAGTCCCCTTTATAAATCACATCAATATCACCATGCGTATTGACAATATTGTCACATGTAAAAGATGAACTATGATATTCTCTCTCCCCGTCATGCTTGTTAACTGTGTCATGACTGGCAGAGACAACATTAGATTCTGATGTATCAACAAAATTACTGTCATGGCATTTCATATATGCTGGATAAAATATTTGAGCAAGAGGATTCAATTCTAGTTTGGTAGGAACAATAATCGGTTGATGAGCTAGTCATGCTACTTTGTAGGGACATACAGGTGATGCCTCGGCATGAAATGCCTTTTCTCGCTTAACTTGCCAGCATGTCGCGCAAAAATGCTCAACAGTCCTAACTTGACCCCTCACCGTCGCCTTGTGTGGTGCTTGCATTGTGCACTTGGTTCTATTAAACATAGAACAGAACCATGAACCTTGAGTGTCAGAACTCTCTCTTTCACTCGGTGCAGATATCTTGACAGACGATGTGGGGAACAATTTAGGTTTGCTTCTAACATGCTTTGCGAGAATCGGAGTTTCAATGGTAGAAGAATCATCTGCCCAAGTATTGATACCTAGCTCCAACCGACGGAGCCAATCTCCGTAGAAATTTAGAAGAGCTTTCCAATCATATATTGTGTAATAATACACAATCTTTTTAAGCAGTTTCAATCGACCATTGCTTTCTAATTGTGTAATGCCGGGCCTCATGATTGTCTCCAATTCACCAGCAATAAACTGCTGAAATGTCAAGTCATTATATGCTAGGTTGGAACCAACATATTCGAACTGCAATGTTGAATGTGGAAATATCTGCGGATGGATTACACGGTCACTAGCTTTAGCTTCGATACCGGATTTGTGTACCGACTGAGTCATTTTACGATCACAAACTTGAGCAAGATGAGACTTGGTCTCAGCTTTCTGTTCGATTTCAATGTCAACGTCGACCTCCGAAACACTTCCTGCAACTAGACCCATTCGTCTCATTTTCGAATCAACCAATCTATTTAGGAATTCGATCTGTCTCAGATCGTCCAGATCTTTTTGATCTGACTTAGAGTCTTGTTGGGCATTAGTGTAACTGTCAATCGGGTTACACAAGTTACTGTTACCTCTCATACCTTTCAATTGCGCCGTCTCGTTCCTTGTTCGGTCCAACTCCGCCAACAAACGTCTCTTTTCTGCCAGTTTTTTCTCTTCCTCGCGTTCGCGCCTCGCTTCTGACAGCTGATCCCTCAACTTCCGGATTTCCTCATCCTCGTCAATAGCCTCTTCGTCCTGTTCGGTTTTCATATCCATTTCGTCAGCTGCGACCTCCTGATCCATGACAAATGAACCACCCCTGTCGTCTTTTGATATGTCAGGCGATTTCGGCTGACTTCCCGTATGAAGTGCCACATAATTTACCCCCTTGGTGTTACGCAGGCTTCGAGAGTCTTTTGTTGACATATCGGAACAGTGTACGACGCGTTACTGACTATGAATCCGAATTTCAGCGTTCTCAGTAACAAACTCTTCAAATGCAGTCAAATCACGTCAAAAATTGTAGCAATTATAATAGACTACTTCAATTCAAATCAAATTTAGATATGTATCTCTAGCTGGTTAGAACAAAAGTGTAGCAATTATAATAGACTACTTCAATTCAAATCAAATTTAGATATGTATCTCTAGCTGGTTAGAACAAAAGTGAGACGGAATAAAAATATTGGCGCGGAAATAGTGACCGTGTGACTCTTTGTTCGAATCGACCAATGAAATCGGTGAGCTTCCAGTGAGTAGATTCATGACCCCTGAACTAATGAACCCTGGGCATTAGGTTATTTGTAAACAAATAAGGCCTATTAAGTGAATAGCCTTGGTCCAAACTGAGTTGTTACCTTTGGGATAATGTTTTGTTAGAAAAAAATCATTCCAAAGTACTATTCATATACAGAAACTGTCCGAGCCAAAAGGATTTCATGAGGGGTTGTGATTTTGTTGTTGCCGCGATCTTAATTCATAGTGACAGTAGGGCTGAAGTGGTCACTGTCACACATTTCGTTCAGTTGGGTACCCAGCTTTTTTTAATTTTCAGTTGGGTACCCAGATTTTGTAAAATTTACATTTGGGTACCCAGCTTTATGAAATCTCACACAGAGCGAAGTTGATTTAATTAGTGATTGTCAGCGTTGAGCTGAATAGGTCACTCTCACCGGTTTTCTGTGATAAAGTTACCCAGGTTCCTAATTTTGTGATAAAGTTACCCAGGTTGGTGAGAATTGTGATAAAGTTACCCAGGTTATGCAAATCTCACAATATCAACTCGATTTAAAAGTGACAGAGGGAAATATTGTTCAGTTTTGGCAAGTAATAGCCCTTATCAAGCATAAATTAAGACATATTAGTACTGTAGTTCGTCATTTTGATCACAAAAATCAATAATTTGTTGCTAAACATGAACTATTATTAACCTGGGTAACTTTATCACATTCTTCTCCAACCTGGGTAACTTTATCACAATTTCAGGAACCTGGGTAACATTATCACAGAAAACCGGTGAGAGTGACCTATTCAGCCTCAGTTGATTGCAAAATGAACCTGGTAAATTTGTGAATTCTTGTTTACATGTGAATTATGATGTCTATTCGTTATGATGCTTGAAAATAATAGCAGAGAAGAATTGTATGCATAAGACATATATGTACTGCAGATTGACTGCTCATAACGCTGGGTACCCAACTGTAAATTTTATAAAAGCAGGGTACCCAACCGAACGAAATTTAACTGACTGATTTCATAGTTAAATAATGCATTTGCAAACCAGTGGGTTGCGATGGTAGGACGCGTATTGTGTCTCGGTCTCTCATGCGACCTAAATCCATGGGGGACCATAACGGATATAATGGTCTTCGGACTGTTTTTTAACGCTGTCCCCGATGTTTTTTGTCACCTGTTAGTGCCGGACAACTCCTTTACATTCTTTACAACTCCCGAATAAACGCCATACACATGCTGGGCTTTGGTCGACTGGGGAAGTTATAAAGTATATACCATTTAGTATATCGCAATCTTGCGCATGTGACCTGTATCCAGTAATAAATATTCTACATTTTACCGTAATCGTAGATTCTATACCCAAGTTCAACAGATATTTGAGGAGCTGATTCGATTTTTCACCCAGCCAGTGATTACTACTACCGTAGGTATATAAAATAATTTATTATGACATTTAAATATATATTGTATAAAAATCAATCTATGAAGCAACACATTTAGCACTTCAAAAATACTTCCATGGAAGAACTAATTATATCACTTCAAAATAATGCTATGGAATAAATAATTTTCAAGAGTTTTCAGAAGTTCCATTTAATCCAGTTAAATTAATTTAATTAATGGCATTCTAAAACTATTTCCTAAGAGGTCTCGGTTTTTGGAGATTGACTCCAATAGCATTTATGGTCGAAGATTGACTTCAAAGCTATTTAGATTAGGAAATAGATTCCAATTATAAATGGTGTTCTGTCGAATATCAAACGATAGCAAGATTTGATTTGCGTTGCGATGTCGCAATCTGACATTAACCGAAGAAGAGAACAATAGAATGAATCACACAAACTAGGAACATACTATAATTCTCATGATTCAAAGTGTGATTCTTTAAATAGAATAAAATCCACGATTCCGGGATGCTGCAGAATACATGTTCCAGGCAAACACCAATGGACATTAGTCTGTTAGAATTATCTGTTCACTGGGACCTCCTGGAACCTGCAGCCTGTGGGATATCCTGAAAACGGGCGGAATCTTACTGTTCCTAATACAAATACAAATGCGGTATATCCGACTGTATTTATATTACATTACCAAATCTGATAACCTGTAACGTGTTATATCATTTATATATCATGTATTCCTTTTGTTATGATATCTTTACATACAGGTTGCCCAAAAGACAATTCAAGATGAATTATCTCTTCATATAACAATTTTTAACATTTCCGTGGGTATAAAATAATAAATATGAATTGATGACCCATGTCCGGAAACAACAACACGTTTATAGACCAGAAAATATTCGAAACATAATCAATAATTATAAATATTATAAATGTTTGTCTTCGATTCACTAGTATTTTATACCCTGGTAACTATATATAACACATGTTTACAAAGAGATAGACCATCTTTAATACATACCAAGGTTGTCAAGTATTCCGGTTGAATACTTTTCATTGGTCATGCCTTGGAAATACTCGAACAATCAGGAGGAATTATAGGGTAGGGGAAACATCAAATATCTCCAGTAAACGATTGAGACATTGTTCATGTTATAACATAAAAGGTAGTCTTTGTGTCAGTTTTTGAATACAAATACACATTTAACATTTTAACATTTTTTATTGACATAATACACCCACGCGGGGCAGTTGTCATAATACAGATAATTTAAACACAAGTCAAGACAATTTCATATAAAATATATATATAACATGTATTTGTAACTCAACACTATATTCTCATTTATTTGCGGAAAACTGCCGAACCATGTTACAGATCAGATTGCATATGCTCGGGTGTTCAGCCTTCATGTGGTATATGAACTTTTCTATTTCATCAAAGTTTACGAAAATTGGTTGGTGAACTCCTATTTCAGTGAAAAATCTCTTCCGCAAATGGTTATGTTTTTCACATCTCATTATAAAGTGTTCTTCCGTTTCAATTTCATTTGCTTCACATTTTTTACATATGCGTTTCTCGTAAGGTATTTTTGGCTGAGCGTGTCGCCCAACCTCTACCTGCAACTTATGATTGCTTACTCTAAGCTTACTGAAACACGATCTCGTATAAAAATTAGTAATTTGGAGTAAGTATGGTTCAATTTCATATTGTTCTTTGAAACAACGATACGTTCTTAATTTATTCATACCATTTTTCTTGTTGTCATCGAATATTTCGTTTTTGAACGTTAGAATATGAACGCATTTTAATTCTTCCCGGACTTTATTGAGATATTCCAGCGATAGGTTATTCTCTAAATCGCTTATTTTTGGCATGTGAAGTGCTTCTGCCAAAAACGGTGGAATTATATATTCCTCGCATATTTGGGCAGAATTCTGAAGTAACATATTCGGTTTTCTTTCAGACAGTTTAAGCATATATCTTACAGCATTCATTATCGCATCATGTGCTATCGCAAATCTGCCCAATTCTGCTCTTGTCGCGTGATTAGACGCCATTCTATTTAAACCCAATACTGATTTACAAAATTTAACATGTGTAATTTCACATGGAATAGATTCGAGCTTGTTAATATTAATATGCGATGCCCATATTTCGCAACCATATAAAACGATAGGTTTTATCAGCTTGTCAAATAGTTTACACCAAATGCTTACTGAGAAAATTTCATGTTTGCGCAAGGATGACATTAAACTATACATTGCTTTTAACCCTATGTTGTTAACATCTATCTGGGCTTTGCAAAATTTTCCATTCGCACAAAATTTAATACCAAGATAGGTATATTCCTCAACTGTTTCCAACGGAGTGTTGCTTAATTTAAAGGCAGTTAGTTTTTTTGTTGCTCGTTTCCTGAATATCAGGCATTTAGTTTTCTGAATATTCACTTCTACTTTGTTCCTTATGCTGTAATTCTCCAATTTATTCAAACATCTTTGCATACCTTCAGCAGTTTCAGATAGCATAACCAGATCATCTGCAAATAGCATATGACTTAGAGATTTTTCGCCAACTTTAACCGGTTTGCACGAATCATCAAATTCGGCGCTAATGTCATCAATAAATATTTTGAAAATTGTGGGAGAAATAATATATCCTTTTCTAACGCCAATATTTGAAATCATATGAGGCCCATAACCTTGGCTAGTTCGTACCGAATAAGCACTTGACGCATACATAGATTCAATAGTTTTCATAATATTGCCATTGATACCAACATGTTTCAATTTAGTAAACATTGTCTCTCGGTGGACAGTATCAAATGCCTTACGGAAGTCTACAAATACTGCATATAGAGGTTTTGCCTCTTTCATGTACTTAGTAGTTAGCGATTTTAAAATGAACGCACTATCAATCGTGCTTCTATTTTTTCTAAATCCATATTGATTATCACTTATAATATCATTATCATCCAAAAATTTGGAAATTCGTGTATTGATTATTTTGTTAAATATTTTACTTATAGAACTGCTCAAAGCTATAGCTCTATAATTGTTTGGATCGTGACGATCACCTTTTTTATAGATAGGTGTCAGTGTGGACTGGCTCCAACATGTAGGATAATATGAAGAGTTCAGAACCAAATTAAACAACTTTGTTAAATCTTGTGCCATAATCGGTCCGACGGCTTTCAATAGTTCATTCCGCAGCCCGTCACTGCCTGGAGATTTATTATTTTTCAAACTCTTCAGAACGCCTATTACTTCCAGGGTCGAAATTTCATCATTATTGAGATCGCAAATGATCTTAGGTTTGTCTGTTTTACTTATAAAAGTATCTTTATCCCGATGAGCGCTGTTGCAATATAAATCATTAAAGAATTTAACACTAATGTCTGGATCAAGATCGTCGTTATCTTTCCTACTATCATCTCTCATTTTTTTAATAAACTTCCAGTATTCACTCGGATCTGACGTTTCCATGTTTTCAAGTTATATTGCAAATTTGTGTCGGAATAATTTAGCTCTATATTTAGTTTCCCTTTTATATGCTTTTTTGGCTGCACAAAATTTTTCAATTAAACTTTTGTTCAGCGGCTGCTCTCTCATTTCGCGCACAGCTTTTTGCATTATGCATTTTAGTGTTTTACACTTATCATTAAACCACCTACGTTTTTTATATTGCTTAATTTTACCATTCTTTACAGTTTTGGATGCCGACTTATTCAGTCTTTTAAGAAGTTCCGTAAAGTCAGTTACAGCTTTTTCTGTGTCATTTGCGGTTTCTTCATAACGCGATACTCTTAACCTCGATAATTCGTCTTGGAAACATTTGCTGTTAACAGTCATTATTGCCTTGTTTGCACTATATTTAGTCCATTTCAATGAATATTTCGGTATAGTATATTCATATATAAACATATTATCACAATTACTACTCTCTTGAAAATATTCTAAGTGAACAGCAAGTTGGCTGTGATCTGAAAATTCATTTGGATTTTTCACACAGAAATAGGACACGTCCGATAGACATTTCTCTGACACTATAATATAATCGACTACACTGCACCCATTATATTGACAACTCGTAAAGTTCCCAAAAGAATCGCCGGGTGTTCTTCCATTGAGTATACGCAGTGACGCAGCTTTACACAATGAGAGGAGTTGTCGCCCAAAATGGTTTACTTTATCATCTAAACTTTCTCGTGCAGCGATTTCATCAACTTTATACGTATTGGGAAGGGGGCCATACCTATCGCAATCGTCTGTAACATAATCCGGCCGTTTCGCTGTTCTCGAGTTAAAATCCCCTCCCAAGATAACAAAGTCGTCCGACTTACAATCTTTTAAAAGTGTTTCAATGCTGTCGTACACATGTACATAGTCCTAACCTTTTTCGCTAAGAAGTTATTGCATGATATGTGTTGACGAAAATTGGAAATGTATGATATTTTTCTCCAAACAAATAAAAATGGTTTAGAATAAAATATATTTTATCTGAAATAAACTTTAACTGCTCTTTGCTAGACTTATAGAACATACATTCTACAACAAAATGTGAAGGACAGACATTTCCAAACATAATAAGTAAATTTATATGAATTGTTTTGTGAAATTATATATTTTCGGAAATATTTAGCTTAAAAAAAAGAGGTAAATATACATGTAGGCTGTAGTATCTCTATGCACCAGCAGCTTGCTAATCATCTGCAATTTTCTAATGCCCGAATCGAACACCGATTAGGAAATACCAGTCACAATTAATTTCTCCCCTCTCCGGTGGACCTACCTCCTCCACAGCCTGGTCTAGTATATATTTTTGTCTGTCTGTAGTGCAACATAGTTACTGACGCTGAAATGGTCATTGTCACCCCATTTCGTTCAGTTGGGTACCCAGCTTTTTTAAATTTTCAGTTGGGTACCCAGATTTGGTCAAATTTACATTTGGGTACCCTAGTAGAGATAAATGATTTCTCGCACATATCACATGGATACGGGCCGATCGCCTGTGTGGATTTTCTTATGTCTCGTCAAATGACTCATACTGATAAATGATTTCCCGCACAGTTCACACGGATACGGCCGATCGCCTGTGTGGATTCTCCTATGTATCGTCAGACTATTTACTTGAGCAAATGATTTTTCGCACAGATCACATGTATACGGCCGATCTCCGGTATGTATTCTCGTATGCATCGTGAGGTTTGTCCCCCGAGCAAACAATTTATCGCACACATCACATTGATACGGGCGATCTCCTGTATGGATTCTTTTATGTTTCGACAGGTGACTAAACTGAGTAAATGATTTCTCGCACACATCACATTGGTACGGGCGATCACCCGTGTGAATCCTCTTATGTTTCGCCAGGTTACCAAACTGAGAAAATGATTTATCGCACATATCACAATGATACGGGCGATCTCCTGTGTGGATTCTCTTATGCGTCGTCAGGTTATTCAACTGACTAAATGATTTCTCGCAGACATCACACTGATACGGCCGATCGCCTGTGTGGATTCTCCTATGTATCGTCAGACTATTTACATGAGCAAATGATTTTTCGCACAGATCACATGTATACGGCCGATCTCCGGTATGTATTCTCGAATGCATCGTGAGGTCTGTCCCCCGAGCAAACAATTTATCGCACACATCACATTGATACGGGCGATCTCCTGTGTGGATTATTTTATGTTTCGACAGGTGACTAAACTGAGTAAATGATTTCTCGCACACATCACATTGGTACGGGCGATCACCTCTGTGGAATCTCTTATGTCTCGCCAGGTTACCAAACTGAGAAAATGATTTATCGCACATATCACAATGATACGGGCGATCTCCTGTGTGGATTCTCTTATGCGTCGTCAGGTTATTCAACTGACTAAATGATTTCTCGCAGACATCACACTGATACGGCCGATCGCCTGTGTGGATTCTCCTATGTATCATCAGACTATTTACATGAGCAAATGATTTTTCGCACAGATCACATGTATACGGCCGATCTCCGGTATGTATTCTCGAATGCATCGTGAGGTTTGTCCCCCGAGCAAACAATTTATCGCACACATCACATTGGTACGGGCGATCACCCGTGTGAATCCTCTTATGTTTCGCCAGGTTACCAAACTGAGAAAATGATTTATCGCACATATCACAATGATACGGGCGATCTCCTGTGTGGATTCTCTTATGCGTCGTCAGGTTATTCAACTGACTAAATGATTTCTCGCAGACATCACACTGATACAGGCGATCTCCTGTATGGATTCTCTTATGTTTCGTCATGTCACTCAATCGACTAAATGATTTCTCGCACACATCACATTGATATGGGCGATCTCCCGAGTGGATTCTTTTATGTAAAAGCAAATTTGCAGATGTGCTGCATAATCTACGGCATATATCGCACTGATAGAAAGGAACATTGTTGTGCTTTGTGTCATTTTCCAATCGTGTGTGAGACAGAACGTCGTGTGTTTATCGAATTTATTCTCTCCGGTCTCCATTGCTGATGGCTCCAGCGCTAGGTTCATAGTTTTATAGAATTAAATGGTTAAAGCTAGTAAACCGAACATATCATGCAAGAGTTAATTTGTCAAATATGCTATGCAGTTGTGTATACGGATCGGATCGATATGCAAAATAAGCGTTTCAAAAAGTGGTCTTAAGCAGCGGAGGACGGAATAGAACAATGCTATCAGACATAGTCTATATACAAACGTAATGGGGAACGCAAACGTTTCCAGTTTATTATTCTGAAAATCCAACATAAATAGGAGATCAATAACTCGATGTGCATGCCATTAGTATATTGGAACTGGCAGAAATGTCACACACACTGTATGCTGTGTTGTGAGATGTAATGCTAGTTGTACGATACACGTGTGTTGACAGAGTGACACCAAATATGCCTATTATATATGAACTAGAGCACGTGGAATTTGACCTTTCATCGCCGCCAACATGGACAGAAGAGTGCATATAAAGATATTCACGTCTTAGGACTGCGTCAAAACTCGACAAGGTTATAAGAGCTAACTCTGGTAAAGTGTTCAGAGGTATTTGGGAGTCTTTGGGTCCATAATCTTCTTCATTAGCAACAGCTTTCTTTAGTTAACCCGCTGTTCAACAGCTAACATATTCATTTCTCTCATTTATTCAAAGAGGAGAAGCGGAGAAGTTCAGGACGTTTATGTGTGACTCTACCGTAAATGAGCAAAACCGTGTCCCACGATCTTAGTTCATAATATAAAAGACAATAGCTGTCCCATAGCCAGGAGATGTGTATTTCTGTATAGCTTATGTTACGAGCATTAATTAGAAACATTTCTGATTTAGCATCGATGTACCAACACTTATCTTTGCAATGACTACATCGGCTATATATACCGCGAAACAGGATGTCCCAATCGTCCGAACCATGCGCCATAAAATTACTACGATTTCCTCTATTCTCCGGAAAACTTGTTTTCTCAAAACAGATCCACACTCAGGTGTGGAATTTTGCACATAATGGCATAAAATTTGAAATTGGTGAAGAATATAAACATAATATTAGTATAAAATACTCAGACAACATTCCAGAAAGCCTGTCTCGTTCTCAAAAATCATTATCCAAAACGCATGCTAAAGACGATTTGTATTTTGAAAACAAACACCAGTTGAATTTCTGTAGAGTTGCAGCGCACGTATAAGTTTATATTTTGTCGAAAAAAACTAACCTTAGTTCTATTTCATTGTGAATTTTTCTATAATTCAGACTTTTCATCTCGGAATCGAAATCGTAAGTTTATTCGGCGTCATTACCCAAAAGCATGCATGCAATTTGAATTTTATATACACAGAAGGTGAAGGGCAAAGTGTTTTGAAACGCACACAAGGTCAGTTCGCGCAATAACCAGTTGTTTTACGTGGGTAGAAGATATTTGAAATATTAGGGTAGAACGAATTGAAAATCGCCATTATCCATTATTCGTGTATTCACATCAATTAAAGGTGGATTATCTCTTTGTAAACATGTATTATATAGTTACCGGGGTATAAAATATTAGATTTGAATCGAAGACTCCTGTCCGGAAATGCTTCTATCGATTAATATTAATTTTATTTCGAATATTTTCTGGTCTAAAAAGGTGTGTTTGTTCAGCAAACGAACAATAGTGGTTACTGTTAACAGAGACCAGAAATTATATTGTGCAATTTTGTCACAAATAAACGTTAATTATACTCATTATCGCTTATATCTGTGGAACAAAACAATACAAACAATCAATATGTGACATTTGACATTCGTTGCGTAGCCGAAGGAACAGCCCAGTGCTCTATATCGCAATACGGTCTCATCCGAATGGTCGGTTCTAAAAATAGTAACATAAATGGGCCCGACTTAATATTCGAAATAAAATCAATATTAATTGATAGAAGCTTTTCCGGACATAGGTCTTCAGTTCATATCTATTATTTTATACCCACGCAACTATTTAAAATTTGTTATTTAAAGAGATAATCCATCTTTAATGCCATCTTTGTAAATAAGACCGGTCAGCGCCATTATACAAATGATGCGCCATTACCCAAACAAAATAGTCATTGACATTACCCAAACGCAAAAATCATCGGTTTGCAGAAATTTTAGTTAGATAAGATGAATAAAACTTCTATGATTAAACCGTCGATATATCAGGGGGGGGCCGGAAAAACTGCAGACACAGGGTGGAAAAAACTGTTTTCTTCGGTTTGGGTACCCCCCCCCCCCCCCAAAACAGCAAAAATTGCAGTTTTTTTCCACTGACCATTGACCCCCCCCCCCCCCCCCCACAGAAAAATCAAATTTAGCCCACCAGCCGACCAACAACTCGGTTTGACCGGAAATTAAGTTGGTTCAAGTTTGAGATAATGAGGATCTCACTAAAGTTTCTATTTTATACGAAATTTATCAATCGAGTTCACTGAATTTGATTTGAGCTGAGGTTTACCGAGGTTCAAATAGAATGTAGTGGACAAGGTTGATCAATTATGTATAAAATAGAACATGTTTGTTATACCGATTATCAGCTGATATAGTGTTATAGACATATATTGTACACTGATTGAAAAAAACGCACTATTTTTAAGTTAAGGACATGCTACTGCAGTAAATCTGACAATAGCAACATAGCTTGGGTAATTTATTCTGATGAGTTTGGCATAAGATTACTAAGTTGATACTTGATAGACCGTTCCAACATTGGTCAAGTTTCCTGTTGTTTGCATTTTATTATTTCTACGAAGGACAGAGGGCAAATGCATCAAAATGCTGCTGGCAACATATTAGTTACTCACATCTATTGAGTGCACATCTATATTGATGGATTGTTGATGCCTTTGCACTCTGTCCTTCAACTATTCATAATAACATGTGAACAACCAGGAACTTTGGCATTTTAGAGATAATCACACAAGAAGTCACCAATTGTTTGAGAATCCTGGAGAATCACTAAGAATGTGGTTTTCTGTATTTCACAGAATGGTCATTGTCTACCAGTAGAACGCAGATTTGTACCTCGTGATGTCATGACATGTACAAACATGTATATTGGTGATCGCAACGCTTTGTATGCACTTTAAAAAATGACAACTAGTCATTACCTCGACTTTGAAAAAGATGCAAATGAGATGAGTGAGATACCAGCATATAACTGTTTTATGATACCATTGGAGGAGAAATTGTTTAATACATGGGATAGTTCTGCAGTAAAAAGTTGCCAGATAAGCGATCGCAGGGTAGAATTCTGCATTCGACTGGTAGACACTGACATAGTCGGCATTAATAAGAGGGTTAATGGGGTCAATATCACATGTAAACCAAGACAGTGGTTATCCAAAATTGTTTTATGTGGATTGTACTACTCATGTATATATGATTTGGATATTAAGGTTAATCCATATTCTATAAAATGAGAGAAAATTGAAGTTGTGAGTCTAAAAATACATATTTGGAAAAAAATTACATGCAATTTTTTTCCGACAACCCCCCCCTAAATGAATAAGGAAATTTTTTTACGTGTAAAGTTTTGACGCCTAGGTACCCCCCCCCCCCCACCCCCCGGTACGTTGTGTCCCGCAGCCCCCCTGGATATATGCGCAAATTTGGCAAGGGCTCGCACATCGAATATGCAACCGAATATCAGGAATATTTGTCACTAGTTTCTATATAAATAGGCCCCAATATTTATTTATCCGACGTGGAGCCTCTTGTGTGCCTTTAGGTTGTTGGAATTGTGGAATGCCTTGCTACACTGCTCACATTGATAAGGTTTGACTCCACTGTGTGTTATCATGTGGTTAGTCAGGCCATTCTTTTGAGCGAACCCCTTCTCACACACGTCACACTTGTACGGCGTTTCTCCGGTGTGGAGCCTCTTGTGTAGAGTCAGGCTATTCTGCTGAGTGAACCCCCTGCCACATATATCACAAATATACGGCTTCTCGCCCGTGTGGATCCTCTTGTGTTTAATCAGATACGCACTACGAATGAATCCTTTCTCACAAATATCACACTTGTACGGCGTTTCACCTGTATGATTCCTCATGTGCCCCCTTAGGTTACTGGAAGAATTAAACGCCTTGTTGCACTTCTCACATTGATATGGTTTGACTCTACTGTGTGATATCATGTGATTAGTCAGGCTACTCTGTTGAGCGAAACCCTTCTCACAAACGTCACATTTATACGGATGTTCTCCCGTGTGTGTCCTCGTGTGTATCATTAAATGACTGGAGTTAGTGAATGTCTTATTGCAGTACTGACATTGATATGGTTTGATACCGCTGTGTATCCTCTTGTGTATAGTCAGGTTATGCGGTTGAGTGAAGCCCTTGTCACACATATCACACGTGTATGGCTTATCTTCCGTGTGAGTACTCATGTGTTTCCCCAGTGCGCTACCATTATTGAACGCCTTGCTGCACTGCTGACAATGATACGGTTTGACGCCGCTGTGTGTTCGCATGTGTATAGTCAGACCACCCTGCCGAATGAATCCCTTACCACATACCTCACACGTATATGGCTTCTCTCCAGTGTGGATCCTCGCGTGTGGAGTCAGGTCAGATTTTCGAGTAAATCCTTTGTGACAAATATCACATATATACGGTGTTTTACCTGCGTGGAGCCTCTTGTGTGTTGCCAGACTGATCTTATGAGTGAATTTCATGTGGCAAATATCACACGTATATGGTTTTTCTCCCGTGTGGATCCTATTGTGTTGAGTCAGGTTTCCTTTTCGAGTGAATTTTTTATCACAAATATCACAAGTATAAGGCATTTCTCCCGTGTGGATCCTCGTATGTTTAACCAGGTTTCCTTTGTGGGTAAATCCTTTATCACAAATATCACACTTGTACGGGGTTTCACCCGTGTGGATCATCATATGTACAATCATAGTTCCCTTTTGAGTAAATCCTTTATCACAGATATCACACGTGTATGGCTTATCTCCCGTGTGGGTACTCATGTGTTTATTATTGAATGCCTTGCTGCACTGCGGTTCATCGGCGTGGATATTCATGTTCACAGTCAGGCTATCCTTCTGTTTCGGGTCAATATCAAACAGACGTCAGCGTTGCTAGTTAATGTACATCAACCTGAAGTTAAAAAGAAACGAAAATGAGTAACACATTTATAAGTGTAAACAATATTTTATATTACGGTAACTTGCACATATAAGACATAATATAATGACATAAACAATACATTATAGATGATTTGGCAGTAAACTAAGGGGTTATATGTGGTCATTTCCTTGGTATATATATACCGGCATTATATCATGAGTTGCAATTGATTGCTCTGAATGATGAATTGCCTTTTCCACGCGCACCTAAAGCTATCCCGTGACTTGTTGCTGCATGCCCACCCCCCACAATCACATCTCGGGCATGCAAGTGTATATGAGAGCATGAATTAACGCCATGTTAAAGGTACTCAATCCGATCAGACGGTCCCCATATCACCAAGTTACAACAACAACAACTTCAAAATACGCATTTGTTATCAGAATCGATTAATTACAACAAAATAATGCTAACCACTGTCACTATGGTATAAAATTTCCCAAAACGTAATATTTGTCAACATGTTCAACGAAATGTAACCGTATTATCACGAAATTTGGCCGTGTTACCACTTGATTTTATAGTTATCCATCCTCATCCGCAATTTTGTCCCAGACCATCGGTTTGACGACTTTTTTCCAGGCCACAAATAACTAAACATCTCGAGAAATAACAAATTTAAAAAAATCGACATCTGATCACTCTGAGCTTTGTGTTCATCGACTCGAATCAAATATCTTTTTACTCCTGAAGCCAAATAAATACTAATTTGTGAGCATTAATTCAGATTAGGCATCTTTAAAGATGGTATATCTCTTGTAAACATGTGCTATATTGTTAACGGGATATAAAATATTAGATATGAATCACTGTGTAGGAACTGTTACATCGGAAATCGTTCTATATCGCCGGTTTGTGATGGTTCTTGACTGATTTGTGACGGTTCCTGATGATCGAAATTATTCATTTTCACGACTTTTTGACAGTTAAAACGCAATTTTGAGGCTTCTAGGTGTTAGTTCGTTAGTTATTTTCAATCCCATCACAATCTGTGGCACCAATGAGCGTGTTAATAACGAAACTTTCATTGTGCGAGTCATAACAACGACAAAAAACGCGAATGTTGATAATTGTTTGGATTCTCTCCTGATCGAGTCGGTTCTCTCCCCATTTAATCTTTCTATACGGGTAAAACTATGGCTAATATTTGCCATGGTACATGGTTCAAACTGCCAGTTTTGTGAAAGTATACAAAGATAAACACAACAAACTATGCATTAAGTTGAAATTTGCACCACTTGTCATTAATTTCGATGAATTACACTGCCTTTCTATGCTTATTCAATAACCTGTGTTACGCCTTTCAAAATTCACAAAGTCGCCAGCTAGTTTGAAATATAACGCGTTTTGCAGGCCCAACATTTCCATGAGTCAATAGCCGGTTAACAATAGTGAAATTTCATAGCGTTGGACTTCGGAAAGCTTGAGCGTAGACGGGATATATATAGAGTTATCTGCCTTGTATTTTATCTGTTATATATTTTTGGAACTTCTGTCTGTATGTATGTATTTGTGTTATAGACTCGAAAAACTGCTCGACCGATCCGACTCAAATTTGGTGTGTAGGCCTACTTTGATCCGGTGAACAATATGGGTGGGTCCAATTTCACGTGCGACCGTGTCCTTGACCTTGACCTCATTCAAATTCGCTCATATAGGCATGTTTCTGAACCTCGACCGATCCCACTCAAATTTGGTAGTTGGGTCTACTTTGGTCACGGGAACAATATGGGCGGGTCCAATTTCACTTGCGACCGTGTCCTTGACCTCGCTCATATACGCTCATATAGGCATGTTTCTGGACCTCGACCGATCCGATTCAAATTTGGTATAATGTAGGCCTACTTTGATCCAGGGAACAATATGGGTGGGTCCAATTTCACATGCGACCGTGTCCTTGACCTTGACCATATTGGCTCATATAGGCATGTTTCCGGGCCGATCGAACAATAGTTTGTGCAGGCGGAGACGATCACAAATAAATCCCGAAATATTCCGGACGAAGAGGGGGCACATCGGCTAGTGTTGTCTATTTTCGTAGACGTATTTAACTCAACAAAAAAACCAAAAATAAGACGTTAAAAGTTCGTTGAAACCCATACAATTTTCTGATTACGCAGTTTGTGAAGTTTATGTCGGGCATCCGCTTGCTGGATGCTGATTGTCGAGGTTAAATTCTAGGATTCTAGAATATGCAGCTATTAAAGCATATTCAAGCACGATAACCTTTAACTCAATCATATTTTAGATTGACTAGGGATCTCTGATTTTTTAATAGAAGATATAAAAAAACAAAGAATCCTACAGTTACAAATATTATTATATGGATGTTAAACCTTTGGTTACTAAATGCGCTGTAATGAGAATTGACTTGAATCCTATTGATTAATTTGTAGGAATGCTTACTGCTTCGCTATTAAGTTCAACAAGCAGTAACAATGTCATATAAAAAAGAGAAAAGAATCATGCAGTTACAAATATTATTATATGGATATTAATGCTTTGGTGACTAAATGTGCTGTAATGAGCAGCTACTTGAATCCTATTGATTCATTTGTAGGAATGCTCAGCAATTAAACTCAACATGCAGTAACACATTGTTTGAATTATTAGCTAAACATTCATACAAATGAATCATTAGAAATCAGTGGTATGGGTGTCTGAACCTGGCTATTATAAGGCACATTATTATTCCTCACTGAGAACGTGTCAAGTGAGCAGGGACGTGGGCTGGAGGGTCTCCAATGTTGGGGCGTCCATCTTGGAATTTCCAACCGCACCATCCCCTTGAAACAGACCAAACTCATGCACAAGGCCTGCATGACACATTATATATCTAGATTGTATGCCATTCTGAAGTGAATTGATCAGTAGCCTTTGATTGGCACCATGCAAACCGGGGGAGAAACTAAGGGTACATGGGCCCAGTGAGAAAATGTGGATATCTGAACCTGAAAATTGCAAAAGTCTTAGATGACTGGCTTCAAGATTCCCAAGTGTTGGAAGTTTCCAACCTGACGCCCCACCCCACAAGATTGGAAATGTTCCCAACAGATGGAGAGAGAGAGAGAGAGAGAGAGAGAGAGAGAGAGAGAGAGAGAGAGAGAGAGAGAGATTATTTATTTTTGCAAAAGAGCATACATTATTTAATACAAAGCCCCACTATTAAATTATTGTCAAATCAAACTAAGAGAACAATTTAAACATGTTGTTGGTGTTAAATTTCAAACCAATCTATTGTAAGATAAGAAATTTGTAACTGTTGATTTAAACATATTTTATTATCCCTCAATCAATAAACAAAATACAAATAAAGAAAAGACAGTTGGTGAATAAGGATGATAGGCGATAAAGGGATCGGAGCACAAGTTACAGAACTTAAAGAAGCTCCTTTCCCTTATATGAACGGAGAATACTGATTCATTACATTTTGGGCTCAAGATGAGTTGTGTAGACATAATGGTCAAAAAGCTGAAGAAATTTCATTATCATTATTATGTTTTTGTTTGTTTTATATGTATGTAGTATCAATAAAATAATTCCAAAGGTAGGGGGATGTAATTCTTAAATGTAATTCTTAAATGGAGCTCTTAGTCGGTTAAATTGAATTTAGTTTGGTGTAACTGTTGAACACTTGTCCAAATTTGGGGATAGGCACAAATTAAGCACCCCCTCCCCAAGTCCCCCCACACAAATCACGTCATAACCTATCAATGATTCAGTTGAACGTGATATAAGTTATATTCATGGCTGGGCGACAAACATGTGTAAATGTCCCTCAGGTGGACTTCAGAGGAGGAAATGTGATGGCGCTGGCATTGAAATATTGTCACACCTGGATCTTTCAATAATGCCCAGAGGATTAAGTAAATGAATATAACATCTCATATTCTCCTGATAGTAGATTTATATTACCATTGGTCATTTATATAGGCGGGCATGATTGTGATACTATACTCATCGGGACTTTCAATGTTTTATTTCTGCCTATCAATGTCACTTAATCTCCCGTATTTGGTATTTATTGTGTTATTTCTTAATATACTTGTTCTATTATGCAAATTACATAAGCTACAGTCATTATCTGGTTTAAAATGTCAGATACACAAGACGATTTTCGGACCAAAGTGCAGAAATCGTTCGAATAAATCTCATGTACAGAACCGTCACAGCCATGATTGGTTTGAAATAGAACCGTAACACGCACCCGTGTTGATTACGAGGCCACAGCTCCCAATTATCAACGCCTATCGGGATACTTTCTCAGCTATTTTACAGAAGAATAACACGGGTATACTTTATAGTCAGTGTTTGTCTTCAGAATGCGTTTCATATTTTATACGCCACGAAAAACAAAGAAATTGCGTCCACGTGGCTTGATTTTCAGTGACAATATGTTGATATTTACGCATTAACTCGCTAATACCGAGTTAATTGTGGTCTAGAGTTCAGGTTTCGATAACACGGCACTTCTGCAGCCTCTGTTCGTTCAGGAAAGTATAATATATTCAAGATATCTATAATTATGCGTGATTTTGTCACAAAAATGATTATTTTCAATCATCAGGAAACGTAACAAATCAGGCAAGAACCATCACAATACCGGCGATAGAACGAGTTCCGATGTGACAGTTCCTACACAGTGATATGAATCGAAGATCCCTATCCGGAAATGCTTCTATCGATTAATATTGATTATATTTCCAATATTTTCTGGTCTATAAAAGTGTGGTTGTTTAGATAACGAACAAAAGTGGTTACTTTTTACAAAGACCAGAAATGTTATTATGTAATTTTGTCACAAATAAACGTTAATTAGACTCGTTAAGGGGATGGTAAAGTCTGGTCAAGATGGCCACCGCGGATTGCACCCTACCTCCAGATGATCAATAATTACTCACCGGCCATAGAATGGATAAACTTCATATTTTTCACACATAATAATCAATAATAAACAAAGATCTTGTCATTAGTAGAGAAATTATAGCTGTTAGAATTTACTCGCGGTAGAGTGACAAAAAATCATGTCCCCAAACGGCGTTTCTCCAGTTCCAATGGTTAACTTTTTGTACAAACTGAACAGTCAAAATGGTCCTATAAGAATCTGGCTAGAGACAAGGAGACATCATTTTGAGGAAAAACAAGAACTTTCCCAAATACCCTGCCTGTGAAAATAGTAGTCATCCTGAATAATGGCAAAATGTCCTCCATTTGCATTGTTTACATTCTTAGGAACTATTTTTCTTGGTATGGGAGACCATAATATCCTAACATTATTTTGCGATAGCCGATACACAAGCCATGGGGGCGTGGCGGCCATGATTACAAACAAACCCATCCGTCAATACTAGAATACGATTACGAATGGAAATCGATCAGTATAGACAATCGCGCATGGGATCAAGCTTTTGATTATGCCCATCAATAGATATGGGTTATAAGCAATATGATTGTACCTGATAACCGACAATTTCTCGATTAATTTACATTCAAATGTTATTAAACGTATTTTTATCCACAATGTTGTTTATCCCAGTGCACCAAAATAGAATTGACCGGAAGTGAACTCGCACAAGGAGTCCGTCGTAAAATATGACATATTTCGTCGGAATACGGTACTTTCCTATTCATAAATATGTTTTTATATAGGCTATTTGATTTTAGAATAATACAATATTCTGAAACATGTAAGTTTTCTATTTATGTGATTTGCGTACTAATACGACATCTTGTAATCTCGCTTTCGACTATAGACTGGTAATTCTAAAAATAAAATATCAACATTTCCATCTGTAAACAGCACAAAACTTCATAAATCGTGGGTAATCAAGCAACTAAATTAATTCCAACAACTTCAATAAACTGAAAGCATCGATTTCATATCATAAACTTGCCCGATTGCAGGATCGGATTGCTTTTCTGGTCGATTTTCATGTACCTGCCGCGAATTAAAAAATGACAACAACGTCATGAACATGTGTTTACAATTGAAATATGGCGACTGGCTCCCAAGAAAAACTGACACGTTTTAGCGGACGTTTTGCAAACGATACAGTGAACATTAATCTAAAGCAGAGCTCCTTGGCTCTTAACGGTATGTCACTTATCATAATGGGCTGCCTAATGATACTGTTGAAGTTATAGTTTTTCACATTTGAATGCCAAAACAATGACATAATATTGCAGATATACTCTGTTTCAAAGTCATTTTTCTGGTACAAAAAGCTTTTTAGCTCACATCTATTCGTGGCACCTCCTTTAACGATATATGCTCTATATATTATCTCTATGTTGTTATATCTATTTCTGTCTGCTTTTATGTGAAAAATACCAATTTTGTCAGCCCGTTTCCAGACATTTTTTATGAAACAGACTTTGCCATCCCCTTAACGCTTGTAACTATGTAATAAGACAATACACACAATCAATATGGGACATTTGACGTTCGGAACATAGCTATGGGACATCCAAATGATCTCTATCGCTATATGGTATCGACTGAATGGTCTGTTCTAAAAAAAACAATAAAGTGTCGCACTTAAGGTTTAACCAAACCACTCCAATATGGACTCCGGTAACAAGTTGGATAATTTTTAAAATAGAAAATAAATGTCACAAACTTTACATGAGTGGCTAAAGACAACTATGTATGCATTATATACAGTAAATAATACTTTACCTGCGAGTCTGTGACTGAAAATGGTAACATTTGATACTTTTTCAATGATTGAAATCAGTCGTTTTGCGCAGACACAGGTTTTGTAGTTGATCAATGTCGATAAATAAAAGAAAATCCTGAATTGGAAGATCCATATCAAGAATGATTAGTATCATTTGTTGTGAGAAACCCATACATTATGCCACAGAACATGACTTTATTGTGAGAAACCCATACATTATGCCACAGAACATGACTTTATTGTGAGAACCCATACATTATGCCACAGAACATGACTTTATTGTGAGAAACCCATACATTATGCAACAGAACATGACTTTATTGTGAGAAACCCATACATTATGCTACAGAACATGACTTTATTGTCATGTTTTTGAAGTGAGTGTTTGAAATGTCACACCACACAGCTCTGTATTCAGTTTCTATTTGCCAGTGGGCAATCATTAAAATTGTCTTGATTAAGCCTGATTGGGATTTGGACAAGGTTGGCTATGCTAAATTATATGCTTTCGTAGTTGAATGTGGATTTCTCAACAAAACATTTCTTATGGAATTATCCTTAATCAAAATATACTTTCTTTTGGAAATTAAAGATGATTATCTCTTCATATAACAATTTTGAAATAATAATTTTGGGTAAAATAATAGACCCACAATAAACTAATATTGATTTTATTTCGAGTATTTTATTACTGAATGAGATGATTAAATGGGACACTTTATTGTTCTATATTTAGAACAGACCATTCAGGTGATACCATATAGCGATAGAGATCATCAGGTTGTTCCCGTAGCTACACACTGAGCGTCAAATGTCACAGATTGATCGTTTGTATTGTTTTGTTCCATAGTTATAAGCGATAATGAGTCTAAGGAAAGTTTATTTGTGACACAATTACACAATAAAATTACTGGTTTCTGTTAACTGTAAATATACTATTGTTCGTTAGCCAAACAACCACACGTTTTTAGACCAGGAAATATCATCAATATTAATCGATAGAAGCATTTCCGACAGGGGTCTTCGATTCATATCTAATATATTATACCCTGGTAAATATATAAACACATGCTTACAAAGAGATAGACCATCTTTAACGATTTAGAAGACTACATGTAACAGCCATGGTTGTAGACAACAGTAAAGGACTATGGACAGCCAGATTAACATATAGTGAAATATTTGTAGATCTCTCTATATATTTGAAGATATATCTCTAAATGATTTGGAGATATCTCTAACTATATGGAGATATATGTAATTATTGAAGATATCTCTAAATATTTGGAGCGCGCACGCACAGATGCATACCCGCACGCACACATATATGTAATAAATAATTGCAGATATATCTAAATATTTAGAGATATCTTCAATGGATTGATGTCCGAAAGGCAATCGCACACGACTTCCCCGTCGAGAAAATTTTGGGCTTAATTTTGTTAGAATGTACCGCCGACCTCCAGAAAGCCCACACACCCTGCCAGGTTTATATCCTATATTATTCCTGAAATGTGTCTCTCTGCTGTGTGATTCTTTTGGTGTGCCCGTTATCTAGTAAAGGTGATTTTTTTTTTACTAAATAACGGGAATGTTAGAGTTATATTTCTTTGAAAAACTCAAAACATTGGGCGACGAAGGGGAAGTCGTATGATATTGCCGATATTTCCAAATTCCAAATGAATTAGATATATCTCTAAATATTTAGAGATATCTTACTTTACGCATAACAAAATTATAGGCCCATAGACTGATTCACAGCTTGTAGAAAAATATTTAAAAATATACATTAAATAATCAGATACAAAGGCCAGACGCCTGGTGGCATCCCTACTTACCACACCGATTGTGGTCCGGTAAACGGGATTATCACGTATATTTCGACATTCGAATGTGATAGAAACCCTCCTTACCTTCTTGAATCAGCAGAATATCCATTTAAACGTGTTTTTTCAATTTTGAGGTGGGATAAAATCACATTAGTGATTCACTAACTTGCAGGGAAATAACTCTGTCTATCACACAACAATTGGTCTCTCACAATAATACATGCTCGAACGAGATAATGCACATTTAACTAATTGTATGCATCAAGCATTGAAGATGGATTATCTCTTTAAATACAAAATTTGAAATAGTTGCGTGGGTATAAAATAATAAATATGAACTGAAGACACCTGTCCGGAAAGGCTTCTATCAATTAATATTGATTTTATTTCGAATATTTTATTGGGAACGTTTAGTTGTCTATTTTTAGAACAGACCCTTCGGGTGATACCATACATGTATAGCTATATAGAGCATTAGGCTGTTCCTATGGTTACGTACCGAACGTCAAATGTTCCAGATTGATTGGTTGTATTTCTTTTATTCCATAGTTATAAGCGATAATGAGTATAATTAATGTTTATTTGGGACAAAATTACACCATAAAATGTATAGTTTGTTAATAGTAACCACTAATGTTCGTTATCTAAACAACCACACCTTTTTAGACCAGAAAATACTCGAAAAAAATTAATATTAATCGATATAAGCATTTCCAGACAGGAGTCTTCGATTCAGATCTAATATTTTATACCCTGGTAAATATATATAATACATGTTTACAGAGAGATAATCCACCTTTAAACATTGACTGTGTGGATGCTAGCAGGTATGGGTTAGCACTCAATATGAGTGGCCAGTGTAACCACTGTGAACTCTGTTGACAATAGAATGTTAATCCTCAATCGAACCCTACCAGACCACCACACTATTTCTGGTAAGTAGGTCACCACTCATATGATAATCACTCTTGTGGAAGTTGACACCAGCTAAAAATCCATCCACACCAGACTGAACATAAGCCATGAAAAGGTGACCCATTGTGGTATAATTTGGATTATAAATACACCTGTATTGACTCCTTTATACAACTAGGTAAGTCCCACCTTAATAGTGTTCTGGGTTCAGATTGGGATCATTAGATCTGGTTCTGCTTGACATATTTGGGTCAGTCAGTGATTACTGATACCCTCAGTGCTCCAATCTTAAGAGATCATGACTTGACCCACAGGTGTGATTGATACCATAAACTGCTGGCTCTCAGTCAACCATATTATGAAGTTAAGAACACTCAAGAAATGTAAA
The DNA here is from genome assembly GCA_032622095.1 of Siphonodentalium dalli. Lineage (NCBI taxonomy): Eukaryota > Metazoa > Mollusca > Scaphopoda > Gadilida > Siphonodentaliidae > Siphonodentalium > Siphonodentalium dalli. The sequence goes on from CP136063.1 coordinate 60,395,229, forward strand.
AACAAATTTGTAGTACATCATTCATCACAGTGTTCAGTACACATATTCCCATATGTGATTCTTAGATATGGACTTTGTTTTTCTTGGACCATTGCCTGTAAATTTTATTTTGTAAATCTCAATAAAGTTAACATTTTGTATTTCTAACATAATCCACCACGAAGTATAAGCTTAAAATGTTGCATCAATGGGCATGGTTTCTGTAATTACTAATACACATGAACATAATCCTTTATTTGGACTCTATCAAATTTTTGAAAAATTGGGTCGACAAAGCCCTTAATGTGTCAGGTCTGGCAAATGTGAGAATACAGCTACAATAGCTGTATTCAGCTAACCTAGCTGTATTCAGCTATATATTATACTCTCAAACCGGCTGTTTTTCGATAATAAACTAGAAGTGCTAATTTGCGCATCAAAATTAGGCTACCATATTCTCCGGTCACCCTCAACCAGATCAAAATCGTCGCTTGTGTTCTGACAAAGTGTTGCCTTTTGTCAACACGGCAATTCTGATTTTGTGTGAAAACTTACTACGGTGGTCGATATCAGTAAATATTCTGGGGACTATTTTCTGCAAATGCATTCATTAACTAACTTATAAAATAAAGATCAAATTCATCCCAAACACTCGTTTACTTCTTCCCGATGCTAAACCGGTAGGGGGCGTTAGAATGGTGTACCTATATCAAGCATTTAGAATTACATACCACTAGCGGTTTGTGAGCGATACTGGTAACTATTCATAACTGTATATACAGATATTGTGCGGCATATTGCAAATGTATGGCACAACATAGGGACAACTGAAATGAAAATGCGACTTATATAATTTCTGAAGTATTTCAAACATGAAGTCCTGGTCGTTAGCGAGTCAGAACTATTCAATCTGTTTTGGCGGGAAAATATATAATGTGTGAAAACTTACTAAACATAACATTGGTATTTGTATTTTCGCGATTCGACATACAAGTATGCGTTTCCGTATTTTTGGAGAGAATCAGCTCAAGCAGTGAGTGGAACTCGCTCGGTTAAACTCTGGCTAGAGATGTTCCCCTTTTTACCTGTTTTAACGCACCAACCAAACTGCGTTTTAGCAGCATCATAATGATACTTCCGGGAATGATTAAGATGTTCCATCTTCGGTGATAAATATTGTATTTAATGTATTTTTCAAGGTATTCCGCATTGCATAAGAGAGTTATTAACCGTTATGACCGACATCGACCGCCGTAGTAATTTTTCACACATAATCACCATCGCCGTGCCGACAAAAGGCAACACTTTGTCAGAACACAAGCGACGATTTTGATTTGGTTGAGGGTGGCCAGAGAATAGGGTAGCCTAATTTTGATGCGCAAATTAGCGCTTCTAGTTTATTATCGAAAAACAGCCGGTTTGAGAGTATAATATATACAAAAGGTAGCTGAATACAGCTAGCTTAGCTGAATACAGCTATTGTAGCTGTATTCTCACATTTGCCTGACCTGATGTGTATTTAAAAAATATATTTTCTACAAGTTGCCTGTGGACTGATAGAGGTCTATACTCTCTACCGTACGCAAATTGACGTATATACCGGTAGAGCGATTGGTGAAGTGCCGAACCTGACTATTTGCAATGTTGTGAAGAGCATTAGATACGGTACCGTTTTCCACTTTATTTTATGCTGCTGTTGTCTTTATATCTTCGTGAATCAAGAAATTATTATTTATATGCACAAACAAAAAAGGTGTGTACAAAGAAAAAAGTCAGTTTAGCAATTTGGTAATCCCTAGCAGAACATCAAACAACACTATGCCCTTGCACGCAGTCCGACAAAAGAATAATGAAATAAAATAATATGAATCGACATTAATTACCATATAGGATATAGTGATACACCAGCTTGTGTTGTAATATTTGATGATGCTCTTATTTCATAGTTCCGTTCCATATCCGGGGCAGACGTCATTTACGAAATGCACTCTTATAACAAATATGTATAAATTCTACACAAGATTTTTAAAATTTAATCTTAAACAAAATTGTGGAGAAATGACATATGTGTCGACGGAATTTTCTCAACATAGAACATCAGTGAATATGTGAGTACATTATGGTTACTAGATGAGATATGTTCTATTTGAGACACAAACCTCGTAAAAAGCCACCATATTAAAAATCTGGCAGCAACTATAAAACTTTGTGCTACACAATTATGTGCTGTTCAGTATTTGACACAAACACAGTGCAGCACAATGTTTTAAAGATGGATTAACTCTTTACCCAACAGAACGGCCCTGTGCCAATGCATTCTCTTATATATGCGAGTCGACCATAGGTCGCCTCGCATATATAAGAAAATGCATTGGCTTAACACATTAAAAATTATAAAATTGTTAAAGAATGTAAGAAAAAATGGTAAAAAGTGTTAAAAAAGATTTTTTTTAGGCCAATGCATTCTCTTATATATGCGAGGCGACCTATGGTCGACTCGCATATATAAGAGAATGCATTGACACAGGGCATAACTGTAACTATCACAATGTGGTCAAGGAGCCGGTTCCAATGATATCCATATTTGTATGGTTCTATTGAGACAGACCGAAGATATTTTAGGCTGTTGAAGCTTTATTTGGCCGGTTTTGGCCGTTTTGTTGGGTAATGGATTAACTCTTCATGACCGGAACCGCACTTGGAAAAGATCGTGTACAACAAAGTTTCGGCGTGGTAACATTTTTATGCCCATTAATTTATTGTCCGTAAAATCTGGTAATATTACGTTTTCATGAAATTTGCTTCCAACAATATATTAAATCCACAAATTGCAAATTATGTTCATAATATGTTCCTCGTATGTTGCCCTGATATATAATATTTTTTTTGTCGAGATATGAACCAGTGTCAAGATGTAAATATTTTGAAAAAAATGTTCGAGCGCTTCCTTTTAATTACCGTGGATTTGTGTCAAGTTTGATATACTCAATCGTCACATAGATAGAAAACTTGTATACGAACTACCCGTCTGATACGATAATAATGGGAAAGTTCTATGTTGTCCCATTAGCGTGAGTAAATTTACAACACCCCCCCCCCCCCCAAATGAAAATACGTTATCATGAAATATTTCAATAATCACAAACTAAATATGTCTTAAATTGCTCGTTTTGGGCTTAATTTGACAATTATGTAATGTCCAAACAAAATATGAAGAAATAATTTATGCTGGGGCTGCATTTGTCAAAATTTCGCAAATTTGTGAAAAATCGATAAAATACCTGATATGATAGCCCTGCTCCACCAGAATTTAACGTCACCGACTCAATTTCTTCCTTATTATTTTCCTCAGCTTATAAGCAATATTAACACGAAAACAAGTTGCAGAATATACAACAGAAAAGATGGCGTCCAATATGGCCGCCCCTTTTTCAGACGGGTCTTTAAGTCCGTTTGATGCAAATTATAGTGAGAAAATCTTGTCATATGTATACAAAAATATATATTTTTGTGAAGCTTAGATATAATGCCTCCTTTATATGTTAAAATTGGAACTTCCTGTTTAAAATGGCAGCCATAATGGCAGGCGGAGGTGCAAAAAAATTTACGTTTTTTCACTATTATCTTCTAGATCAGTTTCTGCTGTTTGGAACTGGTTAAGATTTCTGAATTTATTTTGTATTGCTCATGTTAAATGATCACTGCAGAAACGAAATATCCCATTCATGTGGATACCAGCCCCTCCCAATCCTTCAAAAATTCGATTTCACAGAACGTGGTATCAAATTTGATACATGGTCATTTGTGTTGTGTTTATGTATATACGGAACGGCCGTATCATCATAGGTTGGTTGTACTGGTATACATTTTGATGGCCCTATCATTTTCCACAATAACTCAAGGATATGTTAATCTATATAGCGGTAATGTCAGGGGGTTCTCCATCTTGATACCGTTTTATATGCACACTGGAGGACACGGTTTTTCTGACATTAGTCAATCAATTTGTATGCCAATGGGCCAGAAATGTGATATTATTGCGTCAAGGTACACACATAATATGGCCCCTCTCAGTTCAGTTTCAAAGTTCTGCCGATTTCGGTTTCAAAACATGGCCAGAATCCCAAAAGAAGAGTTCGGTAAAATTTCATACTGCATCCTGCGGAATTAACTTTGTCATGCCTCATATGGTACTGGGACGACCAGAATAGAACATTTAGTTGTCAGTTGATTAAAAAACATGTTTAATGACAATATGAGTCGCAATTTGCAATCTTTTTCAGAGAATACTGTTTAGTATATATTTTTTAAATCAATTTTTTTTTTTACCAAATTAGGTTGTTATTTTGCGAGCCATCTTTAGTAATTTTGTCAAACAATCAGTGTGATTATGTTAAGACAGATCAAAACAATAACACCTTTGATATTTAAAGAACTTCCATGTTACTTAAGAAAAATGGTCCAAACCCGAATAATGAATTTTTGTCAATTTTGATGTCAAGTTTGTGATAGAAAATTCCAATACTTTTGGTAATGTCAGTGGCTACAATTATTAAACTGAACAAATGTGCATCAGAACGGTTAGTAGTAAATGTATGTAAGACAGAATAGTCAATTATTTCACCAATTACAATTTGTAAGCGATTGCATGACACGATGTGTCAATATCTACCATTTTCCATATTTGGCCGCTATTTTGAGCCAAGGTGAATTTTTTGGTTCCATTGAGTTGGAATATTAATAAGTAAAGCTATGCCTTATTTACATTGTACAGTTCTGCCAATTTCTTGTTGAAATATGTCTAGAATTGCAATGGTGATATTTGGTGAAATTTTATACCACATTATGTAGAATCGAATTTTGAGGGGTGGGGTTAATAAAATTACATATTTATTAAAAGAGGTTGGGGAATGGTTGATAATTTAGATATTTCTCAAACAACCATTGAACTGGGAAAATTTTAATGTATAACATGTCTTCATACCTGAAAGAATATTTGGTTTAATCGTACTTTTGTTGCTGTTCAAAAGTGAAAAATGGTACATTTTTTCGAAAACAATTCAAATAAAAATGTAAAAATAAAAGGCGATCTCTTTATTTTTTCTTAGTTAGATAATTCCAATATAGCATTTTCGTGCATGTTTCCATGCTTCTAACAAAATTTATCCTTTTTTCAGAAATTAGTAAACATTAATTCCATTTTTTTTTGCATAAAAAGTTCGATTTTCAACCTTGGCACAGGGCTCCGGCACCGTTGAATATTATTTTGACATGGCCCTTTTAACACTTGATTAACATTGAAAGTTTAAACTTGTATTTATCGCCGGCGGGGTATCTCTAAAATTTGAGGACTTTTTCGATCAAAGCCGCTCTACTAATACAGATTGTATGTAAAAAGATGCATAAAGAGGACGACGTTGGCGTCACTTCGTAAATGATGTCTGTCCGGCAAGGGAACGGAGCTATCAAATAAAATTATCATCAAACATTACAACGCAAAACCTTTCCGTTTCTGAATAAACCATGTGTATCACTTTGTGGTAATCCAACTCCATATGCAGCGCCATCTACGTTATCACTGCGATACAGCACTACCACACGTATGGTAGTTTGCGGACCGATATAAAAAAGCTATAATTAAAGTATGGCTAATGACTGACACACACCTTCTACGATATAACAGAAATAAATTCAGGCAAAATCTGACAGATGCCTTATGTCCAATGTGTAATGATGATAATGAGGATAGATATCACTTCATATCAAGCTATCCGAAAACAAAATTCCAAAGAGACAGATATATACAAAAGATAAAGGAAATACTAACAACAACAGTTATAGAAAATAACAATATTAGACAGCCAAGCATTATACTGACACAACTAACTATAGACTGTACCAAGTTAGAACATTGGAGTCTAAATATGACAATAAAGCTTCAAATAGAAAAAGCTGCAAGAAACTACCTCTATGCATTACATGTACACAGAGTAAATACTCTGATATCAATGGAATAATAAATGACAAATATATACCGAGCTGTACAGGTATGAAAAAGCCATAGTATGATCTAACAATTAAACAGATCATAGTTTGAAAAAAAATAATATATATATATATATATATATATATATATATGTTGTAAATAGACAGAATCTATTTTTATTCAATTACTTTTATCCAATACTACTATCTTAACATAATGATTATCCAATATCCTCATTTTAGACTTTTTACTCTACTTATACTCTTACTACTTAGTTTTTTAATGTAACCCATCAACTTGGGGTGCTCCTCACACATAGGAGGGATCTCCACAACAACTGAACTATATCTATTTTTACATATCGTCGGAACTATATTTAGTCGCCTATTATCTTATTTTGACCAGTAAACGTTTGCAATAATGATAATTATTTCGGTATTGACAAGAACAATATGAACTGAGCCAAACATAGACAATCCTAAAACCTAAGAACGCATAAGAAATCCTTACCAAATGTCCTTATGACAATGGTATTTCAGTGGAACGATGGGAGATAACTCTGCCTGGAGTTTGTGTGATAATGTCTCTTCGTACTATTTTGAAATTGATTATTCTTTATTTGGACTGCGTGCAAGGGCATAGTGTTGTTTGATGTCCTGCTATGGATTACCAAATTTCTAAACTGACTTTTTTTGCTTTGTGCACAATACTTTCTTCAATACACTTGTTTCGCGAAGACACAACAGTGACAACACGACACTACTAGTAATAACAATCTGCAATCTACGAGGTCCACTAATTCGTAGCGGTGTGTACCAGTATGTACTATTGTATATACAGTCGTTTGCTTGGTATTGAACCAGCTTGTAAGTTGTATGTATAATATCACACGGAGGAACCGATCCCGGGAAAACGAGGATATCCCCGGAAAACAAGAATGGCCAACGCGGCAACAAGTAAAATTTGTGTTTTCCGTGGCGGTAAAATTGAGTTTTCGCCGCCAAAGTCCGTTTCTTAGGACAATGGAAGGGTACGTATCACCTATCATTGATTTATCCCAGTGAACTGGTTATTGTGAAGGGTGCTGGCAGTGGTTAAATGTCTGAACAAACGATACACGCTGCTGTAGTGGTGCCACCAACTGGATACCCTTGGCCAAAATACCGGCATTGTTGACAAAACATCCATCATTTTTTTCAAAAATATACACTTATCGATGGGTGCGATTGAGCCGATTCGAAGCCAAACATCTCCCAAGCATAATTCCACAAAATTTCGATGCAAATGTCCCATAAATAAGCATTTTATTGAGCATAACGTGAAGGTGGTGCAACGTTTATTTGACAACGCGGGTGACGAGGAAGTGCCAACGCGGAACACAAGATACGAATGTATTCAAATATGATGTTCGAAAATAGGTCTGTGGACTCTGTGCAGCTATGTGGTACATATATCACTATTGTTGTTGATATATATGCCGTAAGATGCAAATCAAGTATCATAGGATTATTCAGCTATGGAAATGTAGTAGTTATATAGCTATGTGGTATATATACAACACGTGTACGCTTTGTCAATATTAAACCCCTATATATGCGACCAAGTTAAATATGTTAACTACTTTTATATTTACAGAACGAGATCGAATAGTGCCGATATGTCCGATATGGATATGCTCGCATGCCATCATTTTCCCCGAATGTTTTTTCGTGTGTCGATTTAATCGAATCGCCGATTTGAATGATTTCTCACATATCCGCATGTTAACGCACTCTCAAGCTCAGGCTCAGACTCAGAGGTTGACTTTTTTGACGACTTTGGTGTTGATGTCATAACAACTTCATCCTCAAACGGAATGGTTTGATCAAGGAATATTCCCTCGACATCTATCCCGTCTATGTCTTGAAGTGGAGCGACTCCATCCATATCGGACATATATATCGACACTACTATATTCTATCTCGTTCTGTAAATATAAAAGTAGTTAACATATTTAACTTGGTCGCATATATATGGGTTATTGACAAAGCGTATACACGCGTTGTATATACCACATAGCTATATAACTACTACATTTCCATAGCTGAATAATCCTATGATACTTGATTTGCATCTTACGGCATATATATCAACAACAATAGTGATATATGTACCACATAGCAGACTTTCATTTTTAGAAAATGTAGGCGCGCATAGTCTCGCTCGCTGGGTTTTGGGCCCAGGCGCGCAGTTTCGATCAAGATAAAATAAACAGCGGATTGCCGGAAACACATTCATAAATGACGTGTAAATTGAATTACCGGTAGTTACATGTAACTCACGATCGATGTCCAGTGAATCTCTTTGATGGTTTAACACTGCTTAATCCACTATCCATAAGCACAAGTGAATGTCACACACTATGTTTTATATTGTACATGCTCCTATATTAATTGTAATTCATAATTATTAATAAAGAATCAATTTAATACTCCGATTCCATGCTGACAGAATAATATCAACATCTCCCGGCCACGTGGTCTCGCTTTGATTTTCCAGAAATTTATGTGACGTCATAAGCCATACATATAAATCATTCAAATGTATTTTTAGCTTAAACGAATCATCCAGACAGATAGTGCATTCGACATCGTGTGACCTCAAATAATTTACTGGTGTCGGTGATCAAACATCGGGCGGGTTGATTGACACCGCACTGTGAATGGAAAGTTGTGGAATTGGTAACTAGGTCGCGGCACCTTTGATCTCGCGACACATCATACAGGCATTCTCGCAACGCGATAATAAAACGGAATATGGGACACATTATTAACCAATCTCGTCTGGGTAGATACTGAAAATAGCGTTATCAGGTTCGGCCAACTTCGCTCTCTGTATTTGGCCTAGGTGCGCAATCGATCGCTCGCTGGTTTTCAATTTCAGGCGCGCGATGGTGCGCAAGAGCGATCGCGTGCCTCAAAAATGAAAGTCTGACATAGCTGCACAGAGTCCACAGACCTATTTTCGAACATCATATTTGAATACATTCGTATCTTGTGTTCCGCGTTGGCACTTCCTCGTCACCCGCGTTGTCAAATAATCGTTGCAGCACCTTCACGTTATGCTCAATAAAATGCTTATTTGTGGGACATTTGCACTGAAATTTTGTGGAAATGCTTGGGAGATGTTTGGCTTCGAATCGGCTCAATCACACCCACTGATAAGTGTATATTTTTGAAAAAATGATGGATGTTTTGTCAACAATGCCGGTATTTTGGCCAAGGGTATCCAGTTGGTGGCACCACTACAGCAGCGTGTATCGGTTGCTCAGACATTTAACCACTGCCAGCACCCTTCACAATAACCAGTTCACTGGGATAAATCAATGATAGGTGATACGTATCCTTCCATTGTCCTAAGAAACGGACTTTGGCAGCGAAAACTCAATTTTACCGCCACGGAAAACACAAATTTTACTTGTTGCCGCGTTGGCCATCCTTGTTTTCCGGGGATATCCTCGTTTTCCCGGGATCGGTTCCTCCGTGTGAATATTAATAATATGGTGTCAGGTGATGGTGCAAACTCCAGGCAGAGTTATCTCCCATCGCTCCGCTGAGATATCACTGCCATAAGGGCATTTGGTAAGGATTTCTCACGTGTCCTTAGTTCTTATGTTTTAGGATTAAAATTGTCTATGTCTGGCTCAGTCTATATTGTTCTTATCAATACCGAAAAATGACCATTATTGCTCAAACACAGGCCTCTGACTCATGATCTGTACCGTACCACAAACCTTTACATGCAAGTAGATCTGAATTCAGCTGTGAATCCTTTTATATTTAAAGATAAACTAGGTCGATTGAATCGATAATTAAAGTACATGTAGATGTATGAGAGTGGTGGTATAGATTTTGTTTCAGGAGCCTTTTGATCATTACATTTATTTTGATTCTTATCACAGGAGCTTGGAATTTGGTAAAAACCCCTCTTTTATTGGCGGAACCACCACCCGGGACCATAGGTCACGGAAGGAACGAAACAAGAAATCGTTGCCACCCATTTTGAACTCAACTGTATTCCTAAAAAAAATATATTTTCACTAAAAACTTTTGGTACCTCTTACACCTTAGATGCCAATCTACAACATTCCATAGGTATATTTTTCCAGTTCTTCGAAAACCTCACTTTATTTCGGTAATGTATTATAAATTCACCAACGAAGACAAATCTGCGACTTCTTCATCACCCGTTCTAGAATCTGAGTAGCGGAACTGGTACCGAAATATGCGGAAACTTTAAAACTATGATCCGGAGACGGATAGCATGAAAGTACCGTTTATAATTTCGAACATAGCTGCTGATCACATGTTTATTACATGACCGTACCGATCCGATGCACTGATCATCATGAACTTTTTGATGGATGATAACATTGGCGTCTAGATGGGAACGAATCATTTTGGGCTCATTTGCATAAAAACATGGCCGCTGACAGTTTGTCGACAGAGAAAACAATAACTTTGAAATAAAGGGATATAATCATATAACAAGGCCCACGTGCATTTTCGCATAATTTTTTAGAGTTATATCCCTTCGACCATAGCGCTCAACACCACACATTAAGGACCACATTCGGTTTCAAATTTCCATTTTATTTATTCATGAGGAATTGGTCATTTGTGAGACTATTTATTTGTGGTAATTGGTAGTTGGTTGCACCGTGAGACTGCAATGTACATATACGGCAGCCCTGGGCAGTGCCGAGGCAAAAGCCGACGCGAAATGAATTTGCGTCAGCATTTTTTTAGCCGAGGAAAATAAATATAGACATGTTCAATTAGTTTGTGAATTTGACGTTCGTTGAAGTGATAGTGATGCCATGATCCATACGGCACATGTCCACAAAATAATTTTACTCGCAATTTGCACACATTTACACGATCAGCTAGTTTGGTCAATACAAATCTGACATCGTAATCCGCCTCCAAGCAACCGGTTACGGTTGATAGAGCAAGCTGCCCCAACTTGAAAGGAGGTCATTGTGCCAGTCGCATGCGCGCGACATACCAATCATCTCACAACGTCGCCAACTAATGCTAGCGCTTTGATGTTTCCGACGAAGCATATCCAACTTGACAAGCACGTGCTCCGATGTTTTTTAACTTTTTCGACTGCGTATTTTCGGGAAGTTTGGGACTATTATACATTTATACTTGCTCTAACTTCCCTGTTTGTTGGGACCATATGATGGGTTTCAACCTACATGGAGAATATTATAACTTGGGACGGTATTACGATATTTTTATTTCAGACGATATTATTGACGATATCAAAATTAAAACCGGCTATACCCGATATATCGTCATATCGCCCAGCACTATTCATTGGGGCTCGCCTGAATATGAAAAGCTGGCCATGGCTACAAATGTGATCGCCATAGAAAAGCTGGCTACATTTGTGATCGATTAAAAAACCTGGCTACGAATGTGATCGGATCGCGGAGCCTTGTGACAATGACCCTATCAGCGAAAGTTACATTAATTAATGTTTTTAATATTTTTTTGGTATTTTTGATTTTGAGAAAAACAATGCCGATGGTGGCTAGCTGTCTTGAATTTAAAAATTGAATTTCCAATTCATGAGCACAGGCTATATAATCATATGCATAAAGCCATTCTTTGAGAGTTTTGGTGCTGATTCGTTACGACACACGAGTCACGAGTGACGTATACTATTTATAGATCCTGGTACCGGTACAGTTGACAATACTTATAGTTGCTTATTACATAAAATTTATGTTAGCGAGTTTATCACTAACACAAATTTACAACTAGTTATTCGGTAAACCAGTTTGCATTACAACTTGCAAACGCACACATAAAACGTATACTGTAAAGAATACGCAGGTTAATTTTGTGCTCTGACATTAAAGAATCTTATTACATTTTGTTACTGTATTTGGCATATTAATGGCGAGTTTTTGTACCCTACATTGACAATTTTGAATTTCGCGAAACTAAACACTCGTTCTATATATGCATGGCCAATATCATTACCTAACTCAAGAAAAATGTCTTCTCTCATCAACTAAGATATATATTTGTTCGTCAGAACTAGTAAAAAACAGCATTTAATGTGGAAATAATTCAGATATTCTGGCAACGAATCTGCACCAAAACGCACAAAGGAATCGCTTCATGCATAGGCATATATACCAGGCCTCCCCGTGAGTCTATATATCTTTTTCTTCTACTTCGTGATATTGGACCAGTAATCAGTGGGTTGATTACTATTACTATTATATGATGGATATTTTAGGCCTATACAACGGAGCGCGACACAACCTCCTATGGGGGGGGGGGAGAGAGAGAGTTTTGGTCCCCTTATGACCAATCATTGCAACCAGTAGCATTACAAAGTCAAGGAGTACATATATAGGCCTACCGGTACATAACGAACATAAAACAAGAAGAAAAAAACAATACCACGTGGTCTTGCCATAAATAGAAATAAATTATATATGAAATATTTGTACAAATTACCATTCAGTCAAATGAAGAATATCTTCTTGGGTAGTCGTCATTTTCATGAGATGATAACAGCAGACACAGCAAAAATACAGATATTTTCAGGAAAATGCACAAAACATCAGGATTAGATCTTCAAAAATGAGCATAGTATTACGCAAACATAAACTGATTTAAGTTTTCTGGCGCCTAAGTTCGAAAACCGCACGCACTTTCAAATATTTTTGAATTTCGCGGGCTTTAAATTTAGGTTTCAATTTTATTTCGTTCCGACTTTTTTATTCCGGAAAAATGGTTTTGTGTCGTTTGTCATTCCGATTCTAGAACGGGTGATGAAGAAGTCGCATATTTGTCTTCGTTGGTGAATTTACAATACATTACCGAAATAAAGTGAGGTTTTCGAAGAACTGGAAAAATATACCTATGGAATGTTGTAGATTGGCATCTAAGGTGTAAGAGGTACCAAAAGTTTTTAGTGAGAATATATTTTTTGTAGGAATACAGTTGAGTTCAAAATGGGTGGCAACGATTTCTTGTTTCGTTCCTTCCGTGGCCTATGGTCCCGGGTGGTGGTTCCGCCAATAAAAGAGGGTTTTTTTACCAAATTCCAAGCTCATGTGGTCTTATTCACCTGGACATTTTATTTTGTTGTCATCATTCATCTATTTGTTATATATGTGTGCATGTTTGTTGTTTAGGGCTTGAGGCCTGAAGTGTATTATCTCTGTCTGGTTGGTTCATGCGGAATAAATCATTAAGTGATAGCTGCCTTTATCTCAAGTTCTGAACCCTACCCTGGTCATTCTAACTTTTGGTTGTCAAAATAAGATAATACATGTAGGTGACTAAATATAATTCTGACGATATGTAAAAATAGACGTAGGCAGGGGGAGCCGGAAGCATCCAAGGGCGGGGGGGGGCAGAGCCTACAAAAAGGGCACTTTTCCGCCAAAAACAGGGGGGGGGGGGGGTCGGAAAAAAAATTCAGGCACGTATGGCATTTTTTCCCTTTCGATCATTTTTTGTACCCACCCACCCTCACCGCCAAATTTTTTTCCGTTTTCGGCAGTTTTTTCCGACCATTTTTGGACCCCCACCCCCCCCTTTTAACACTAAAACAGAGATTTGCGGGGGGGAAATTCACTGTAAACAGCTGTATATGAATTTCTGTGCATACTATTTATCATGGATGTTAACATGGACATGTAAATAGGAATGAGTCATTTTGAGGTCATTCGGCCAAAAAAACATGGCTGCCAGCGGCCATCTTGGATTTCAAAATTTGCAACAAAATACAACACGATAACTGCCTGCAGTCAGTTTACCAGTTAGAATTACATTATTTCTCTCATTCAAAGTGGTTTTGAAGCCCAACTCATTGCCAAAACACTAAAAAACAAGCAGGAAATGTTTTTTTTAGTTGCGGAAAAAATTGCTTGTTGGTGGCTTTGACCACCCACCCACCCCGGCATACGTGTCGGAAGAAATTTTTTCACCCCCCCCCCCCCTGCCAAAAAGGGCATTTTCTCCGCAAACTCGGGAAAATAACCATAAATTCATTGTGGCAAAAATCCCTATTTTAATGGTATTTGTCGGTTTTTATGGCCGTTTTGTGATAAAATTGACAAAAAATTAATATTCCTTGTGAAATTGGTGGTATTTGGACCCAAAAAGTCACATTTTGCTATAAAAACACGAGATTAAACACACAAAAAGCATTTTCTGTCTGCAGAAAAAGGGCAAGTCCTGCCCCCGCTCGCTCCCTTTGGTCAAGGGCAGGGGGGTCAGCTGCCCCCCTCTGCCCCCCCCCCTCTTCCGGCGCCCCTGGACGTAGGCCTATTGGTTGCGCAAAGTACTGTTCTTGTGGTAGTGCTATATCGCAGTGATAACGATAATGTATTGTATTTCAGAGGTCTGTCCATCTCTATCCACACAGTTTAAACACCATGCACGTGTGCGATTTGTTAAACTGGATTCACTGAGAAGAACACCATGGATTTAGACACGAGGATCCGCACAGACGAGACAGTGGATAAGTGTGACATTTGTCAGAAGGAATTCACTACGAAGGGTGGCCTGACCCGACACACGAGGATCCACACAGGTGAAAACCCGTATAAGTGTGATATTTGTGAGAAACTATTTAATGAAAAGGGAAATATGATTCAACACACGAGGACCCACAAGGGTGGAACGCCGTGTGAGTGTGGTTTTTGTGAGAAAGTATTTACTCGGAAATCTGATCTGACTATACACGCGAGAATACACACGGGAGATACACAATATAAGTGTGACATTTGTGACAAGGTATTCACTAAGCACAGTAGTCTGACTACACACATGGTGATTCACAGCGGAGTCAAACCTTACCAATGTGAGCTGTGCAGCGCATCATTTACTCTGAAACACCACCTATATGTACACACGAGGATCCACACGGGAGAAACGCCATATAAATGTGATATTTGTGACAAGGTATTCACTCAGCACGGTAGTTTGACTAGACACGTGAAGATTCACAGCGGAGTCAAACCTTACCAATGTGAGCTGTGCAATATATCATTCACTCTGAAACATCTCTTAACTGGACATATGAGGATCCACACGGGAGAGACGACATATAAGTGTAATATGTGTGACAAGGTATTCACTCAGCACGGAAGTCTGACTACACATATGAAAATTCACAGCGGAGTCAAACCTTACCAATGTGAGCTGTGCAACAAAACATTCACTCTGAAACACCACTTAACTGGACACAAGAGGATCCACACGGGAGAAACGCCGTATAAGTGTGACATATGTGGCAAGGGATTCATTCAGAAGATTAGTCTGATTGTGCATATGAGGATCCACACGGGAGAGGCACCATTTAAGTGTGATATTTGTGACAAGATATTCACTCAGCATACAGGTCTAACTACACACATGAAGATTCACAGCGGAGTCAAACCTTACAAATGTGAACTGTGCAACAGATCATTCACTTTGAAACATCACCTAACTCACCACATTAGAATACACAGTGGAGTCAAACCTTAAATAACAGCAATGTTGCAAGGCGTTTATTGGTTCTAGTGGCTTGCGAGGTACACGTGAAAATCCGCACGAGAGAGACGTCGCTGAGGAACATGTCCCTTACAAAGGCGACTTAAATCAACGCAAGACGATCCACTCGGGGGGGGGGTGCGACTTAAATCAAGCAGGCAGAGAGATTGATCCGTCAATAATGCCCACCTCAACGAGACGTGATGCGATGTCGGGAATCAACTCACTGCTGTGATAAAAGGTTCATTATATGACGCCAAGTTTTTACAATAATAACCACTTTATCTGATTTAATTACCAATTGTTTTAATTTGAGGAGTTTAATTTTCTTTTTTTCGACGGATAAATAGTCCGTCATCGTTAATCGGCACATCCCGGCAATCTCCGTATAGGAGTGTTATCTGATTTGAGTGTTATACGTGATATGGCCTACCTTTCGAATCGGGGGGGGGGGGTATACTATATAGTAATGGTTACCTCTATGTCGGTTTACCCAAACCAAGCAAACTAAGGGAAAGACAAAAAGGTCGACCACATAGCGTATAATATTAATAATTCACAAACTACTAGTGAGATAATCATGTTTTCGGCCTCCGATACAGCCATATAGTAGATTAACTTTTACTTCCGACGTCCAAAAACGAAAAATTGCGATCTCCCAATTGTTCCGTTTTAGTGGGTTGTCATTTTTCATTTGCCAGTTTATTTCCGCATTCGATTAGTTTCGATTAAGAATTCAAGGATGGTGTCGAGTCACTGGACGATCACGGTGAAAAATGTTTTAAACTCCGTTAATTTGGCGTCCGGACTGATTTTATCGCTGCATAGTTGTAGGTGAGTATGTTATTTATAGGAAACAAGCGACATTATGGCCGGTATTTTGCGTTTAGTGCTTTTATTTGAGATATGTTTGTCGGGCCATGAATTTAAAAAAATCAAAAGATACATAACTTTATTTCGTTATATAAGGATACCGACTTCTAAACTCGATTAAAACCTTATTTTTGGGACTTTATGTCCAATAACTGTGATATGTGACAAACTTACACAATAAAATTCCTGGTCTATATTAACAGTAACCACTAATGTTCGTTATCTAAACAACCACACCTTTTTAGACAAGAAAATATGCGAAATAAAATGAATATTAATCGATAGAAGCATTTCTGGACAGGAGTCTTCGATTCATATCTAATATTTTATACCCCGGTAACTATATAGCACATGTTTACAAAGAGATAATCCACCTTTAAAGAGACAATCCAACTTTAAATATTTTCATCTTATCACTTCCCCGTGAATATAATTTGTAACTTTTTACATTCATTCTCTAATAATTGCCAGGAAAGTTGCCATTGAATTGGCTGGAGGCGAATAAAAACTCTGCACAGATATCCCGGTTTCGCGAAGTGTGCAGTGATAGTTCAAGGGTCGTATGCATGCAGGCTGGGTTAAAATATAGCCCATGTAGTTTATACCGGGCAATGCCCAAGTCGAATGTATCTGTAATCGTCCACCTGATACTCATAGGCATCGCCGCGGGATATGATAATCCAAACATCCCCCATGTGATGTGTTCATAAAGCGGTGCAATCAGTTTAGTAAGGTAACAAAACACGAGAAGATCCAAGAAGGAAAGGATGTCCTATCAGTGCGATGTGGTTTTGAAAGATTTGATGAGTATGGTGATAAAAAAATACACATTAGTATCCATACAGTAAAGGCACCGAGTAATTGTGACGATATCTCATGTATCTCGGGATATATTCAAATTATCATGTAACTGAAACAACACTTTGTCTTTCATTCCGTTACTTGAAACAGAGCCCTTATAAAATGTCCATGGTTTACTATAATAAATCTATGATATTAACCATGGTTTAACCTTAGTTATGGTCATTTTGTGGTATTTGCGTACCCGTTTTTGGGTTTACCATGAACGTAATCAATCTCATAACTACACCATTGTAGAAAAGATGGATTATCTCTTTAAATAACAAATTTGAATAGGTGCGTGGGTATAAAATAATAAATATGAATTGAAGACCCCTGTCCGGAAAGGCTTTTATCAATTAATATTGATTTTATTTCGAATATTTTATTGGGACCGTTTATTTGTCTATTTTTAGAACAGGCCATTCGGGTGATACCATATAGCGACAGAGAGCATTAGCTGTTCCTGTGACTAGAAAAGCTCAGCAGGCTCACGACTTCATTGACCAAATGGCTTCGTACCGAACGTCAAATATCCCAGATTGATCGATTGTATTGTTTTATTCCATAGTTATAAGTGATAATGAGTATAAATAATGTTTATTTGTGAAAAAATTACACCATAAAATTCCTGGTCTCTGTTAACAGTAACCACACCTTTTTATACCAGAAAATATTCGAAATAAAATGAATATTAATCGATATGTTGATTTTATTTCGAAAATTTTATTGGGACCGTATATTTGTGTATTTTGAGAACAGACAATTCGGGTGATACCATATAGCGATATAAAGCATTAGGCTGTTCCTATGGCTACGTACCGAAAGGCAAATGTCCCAGATTGATTGGTTGTGTTGTTTTATTCCGTAGTTATAAACGACAATGAGTATAATGACAAAATTACACAATACAATTTCTGGTCTCTATTAACAGTAACCACTATTGTTCGTTAGCTAAACAACCACACCTATTTAGACCAGAACATATTCGATATAAAATGAATATTAATCGACAGAAGCATTTCCGGACAGGAATCGTCGATACATATCTAATATTTTATACCCGGGTAACTATACAATACATGTTTTTCAAAGAGATAATCCACCTTTAAAGAGATAACCCACCTTTAAAGAGATAACCCACCTTTAATCGATAGAAGCATTTCCGGACAGGAGTCTTCGATTCAAATCTAATATTTTATACCCGGGTAACTATACAATACATGTTTTTCAAAGAGATAATCCACCTTTAAAGAGATAACCCACCTTTAACCGATAGAAGCATTTCCTGACAGGAGTCTTCGATTCAAATCTAATATTTTATACCCGGTAACTATATAATACATGTTTACAAAGAGATAATCCACCTCTAAGTAACCATGGTTTTGATTTACCATGACTAGTTTTACCATGAATTATGTAGTATTTGCACACCATGTTTGAATTTATCATAGTTTTTGGTGTAGATTATAGTTTTTGGTGAAAGTAACCAATCTCACACACTACATGAAAGTTAAATCATGGTTTATATACAGTAAACATTGTTTTAGTTTACTATAGTACCATGAATAGTTTTACCATGGAGTGTTTGGCATTCGCACACCACGTTTGGATTTATCATAGTATGTGGTAAACAATAGTTATTGTTGTAAAATGTGATGCAAGTAATCCAACTCACACTCACAAATACACTATAGTAAACATGGTTTAACTACATTAACCATGGTTGTAATTTACAGTGGATTCTCGAAACCATGATTAGATCTAGTTAATCTCCAACCAACCATAATTACATTTAAATTGTTGTTTTGTTACGATAACTATGGTAATACTATATTTTAATGTTCGATGCATGACTTTACCATGGTTTAGTGGTAGAACAGTTCTTTGGTTGAAGGTCTTACACATTCAACCATAATTTTACTATAACTCACTGTGGTATAATAAAAAACAATGTTGTATTATACACCCCATGTTTTATTATATGTGCGTGGTATTATCTTGTGACAGTGTTCTACATGTATATACACACACACGTATATGCATACATGGTAAATTAAAACCATAATATTATCATCCATATAACATGGTTACTGTAGTTAAATCATGGTTTTACTTTAGTATATAATATATACATTTATATATATATATATACACGCACCTCTCGATTTCTTTGACTATATAGTTTTACCTCAAATATTATAGTAAACACAAACATATGGTATGCAAAGACAACAAAATTACAATAAATACGCAATATTTAACTAAATGTCTTGATATTGATTTTGGCCACAGTCAGATGATTATGGACAGAGTTGTGCCCCTTTTCGACTTAAAAATTACTGTCTTCGGATGGTCCGGATAGTAACTTGGGCAATATTCAACATAATTTCTTGATATTTGTTACATGGTTCACATTTTAGAAGACGCAGGACAAGTTCGAATCTTGTCACGGTTCGATTATTTTTCACGGAGTTATCCTGCTTTTTCGACTTAGGAAATTAGGAATCACTGATTTTGGGTTGTCCGCATGGTAACTTCTGTCTGTAGATATACACGCACTGATCCAGGTGCTACCACGGCCGAGTAACCATGTAAACGTGCACCCACCGAGGCGTGTATATGGGTGAGCCATTAATGTCGCGCCCGTTCGGTCAGCGTACTCCACCTTCGACAACATATATGGACACATTTTGTAATGGAGGGGGGTGGGGGTGGGAAACGTCATTTTACAATCCCCGGTCCGCTAACAAGAGAGACCAGTACGCTACCTCTTGATATTTGGTACGTGTTTCTCAGTTCAAATTTATTCGACTTAGAATAAATAATATTTGTGTTCTCTTAATGATAAATGGAGCAATCTCGAAATAATCTCCTGATACTTGGTGTATAGCTCACAAGACATCGTCTAGTTGCAGTCAAATTTTACCAAAAATTTAACTGTTTGTTTTTAAAAAATCCAACATCACAAAAAAACACCTCGATTCGGGGTACGTGATTTTAAACGGAGTTATTCTCCATTTACGACTTAGAAATCATAATACTTGCATTAGCTAGTTATTAAAGTGATTAAAACCTTCCGAAGAATTGTCATTAAGGGTTAAATCGACATTCAAGAATGACTAAGAACCGTAACTTCACATCATGGGATACATTATTATTGTGCTAACACGTGGAATTACAGTTGATTTATTCTTTTAGAATTTCCACTTATCCTGTTTTTTTCTACAGTGAACTACATTATTAAAGAGCAGATATTAACTAAGAAATATATTAATTGCACTGATTTATTATAAACTTCTCTGTCACAACATCAACCAGTTCCCAGGTTTTGTTCTGGTGGAATATGATAATATACGAGCGCAGTAGAAGCACTGGAGTAGAGATTCATGGAATTATCTAATAATCTCAACGCTATGAAACGATCTGTGTACGTTTTTGGTGTGTACGCAGAGATGAATAATCAGCCGATAAACGTTGGCATTTAGCGCTTGATGAGTATCTTTATTTTTCCATCGATTTTTAATTTGAACAAGACTCGCGCGGGCGGTTCAAATTACCGTTTTGTACGCCATACCACTATCAAATGCGTCAACTTTGTGAAATTACATCCTTGAATTATTTTATTTTATATATAAAAAAGAACTAAATTGAACACAATTAGTATAAAGGTAATTGAGGGGCGCCGGTGGTATTATTTGCAATCGTCGACATCGGTACCATTGTCTGATAGAATAAATATCGACTAACTTTGGTAGTTTTCCCAGTGATGGTAAATCGGCCAAATTTCCATAGTTTACCTTGTTTTGTGTGACACATGGCAGGTGCGTATGTAAATTTTGGGATGACACATACATGTCAGATGCAGTGATATATAAGAGCACGCTCCCAGCCAATGTATTTTCCACCATAAACTGAAATTTATTGACTTCTGTAATGAATAGCAGTCAAACCCGTTCTCAATGATCGTATTTCTGTAAAAAATGTTGTTGCGGGACATTCATAACAAAGTTAACCACAGCCGTGTGGATTCACTTGTTTATTCAGAATAGAAAAGCGATCAACTATCACACATTCACGTATATAAGGCGTTTTCTATCGTGTTCACATTTTGTGTTAAATTATGATATAATGGTGGCATGTGGATATTATTATGTCATTTTATGTCACTCTGGTTACCGAACTCCTTCTGACAAATATCACACTTGCACTTGTACGTCTTTTCTCCCATGTGCATGATCCTCTTATGTCGATTTAGGTCACTCCTGTTTCTGAATTCCTTCTGACATATATCACATTTATACGGCTTATCTCCCGTGTGGATCATCTTGTGTCGAATTAGGTGAGTCTGGCGACCGAACTCCTTCTGACAGATATCACACTTATAAGGTTTTTCTCCCGTATGGACCCTCTTGTGTCGAGTCAGACTACTACTGTTAGCAAACTTATTGCCACAAATACATGCATATGCACGTTCTCCTGTGTGGACTCTCTTATGTGTGATCAGGTGACCAATCTGAGTGAATGATTTGTCACAATCGGCACACTCGTATGGTCTTTCACCAGAATGTGTTCTCACGTGAGTCCTCAAGGCAGAAGCACGAAGGAACGATTTGTCGCATTCAGTACACCGATGTGGTCTCTCGTCCTTCTTACACTGATGTGGTCTCCCACCCTCTGTACGCTTAAGTGGTATCTCGTCCTCTGTATTCTGATGTGGTCTCCCACCCTCTGTACGCTTAAGTGGTATCTCGTCCTCTGTATTCTGATGTGGTCTCCCACCCTCTGTATGCTTAAGTGGTATCTCGTCCTCTGTACTCTGATGTGGTCTCCCACCCTCTGTATGCTTAAGTGGTATCTCGTCCTCTGTACTCTGATGTGGTCTCCCACCCTCTGTACATTTAAGTGGTATCTCGTCCTCTGTATTCTGATGTGGTCTCCCGCCCTCCATACGCTGGTGTGGCCCCTCGTTCTCCGCGTACTGATGTGGTATCCCGCCCTCCATACCTTGAATTGGTATCACGCCCTCCACACCGTGATATGGTCCAACATCCTGGTGTTTTCTCTCTCGTGTAATCAGCGCACTATGATCTTGGTCATTCCACATCTCCTCCTATTATGGGTTATGGGTGTGACATGATTCAGTCTTATTGCGGTCAGCGAACTTGTTATTTTCTGGGTTGACATACAACTGGAAGTGAAATTTGATAAAAATAAACGTGCTAATAGAACTATAAAGTGTTGCCTTGATTGGAAGTGGCAATTAAGACCAGTGGAATATACTTAAGGTAACACGCAGGTGATAACATATCAACTAAACGGGTTGACGGCACAATACAGTTGTGACTAAAAGGTGCTAATATAATTAGAAACTGTTGACTTGTTACAAATGGCACTTAACACTAATGCAATTGCGGTAAGATGCAAGTGGTAAAGTACCAAGTAAATGCGCTGACGTCATTATATATTGCTGACTAAAATGCGTTAGTAGAAAAAATACTAGAATTAGAAACTGTTGACTTGACTGGATATGGCAATAAGACCAAAGTAAACGCGCCAATATTAAAAGAATGTGTAAACTATTTTAGGTAAGTCGTAAAGTGGCAATGTGGTAGTTAAGTGGCAATGTTACTAGAAAAACTAACATTAGCAGACTGGTAGAGACATGTAAACTAACATTAGCAGACTGGTAGAGACATATAGCTACGGTTAATTGGAAAGCCATGTTAGGTGATAGTATCCAGAATCACTGACCGAATTGGAAGCATTGAGAAACTAATCAAATTCCCCCACAAAAGTAGAGTCCTATCATTGTCCACGGAACAAATGTTGTGATATAGTTGGATCATTTGGGAGCATCTCTGGATTATATGTGGTAGTCCTGCAGAACTGTGCTGTAACCCGAATTTATCTGTTAAAGATGGATTATCTCTTTAAATAACAACTTTTAAATAGTTGCGTGGGTATAAAATAATAGATATGAACTGAAGACCTATGTCCGGAAAAGCGTCTATCAATTAATATTGATTTTATTTCGAATATTAAATCGGGCCCGTTTATGTTACTATTTTTAGAACCGACCATTAGGATGAGACCGTATTGCGATATAGAGCACTGGGCTGTTCATACGGCTACGCAGCGAATGTCAAATGTCACATATTGGTTGTTTGTATTGTTTTGTTCCACAGGTATAAGCGATAATGTGTATAATTAACGTTTATTTGTGACAAAATTGCACAATATAATTTCTGGTCTCTGTTAACAGTAACCACTATTGTTCGTTAGCTGAACAAACACACCTTTTTAGACCAGAAAGTATTCGAAATAAAATTAATATTAATCGATAGAATCATTTCCGGACAGGAGTCTTCGATTCAAATCTAATATTTTATACCCCGGTAACTATATAAAACATGTTTACAAAGAGATAATCCACCTTTAATGGTTTTCTCTGTTGATAACTTATCACCGGTCGGGTCATTTATATTGACATCCCGGTTGATGTGTGTAACAATTGTAGGACTTTTGTTAGTCAAGATAACCAATTTCCTTATTTTATTTTTCAACAGTTCAGCATGCCAGCGGCTACTCCATGCACATAACAACATTGATGACATAATTGGTATGTTGGGAAACCTGTATACTGATATTATGTGACATATAAAATAAACGCGATAAAGTCAATGAACAAATACTCAAAACGGCCGTTCTCAATATTCCAACCATGACGGTTGCAAGGCTATCGGACAGTGTTTCCGATATATAACGTCTGCTCTTTATTTAGTGATAGCATGTCAACAACGAATACATTATATTGGCCAAAGCTATGAAAATCGATATAGTAAAGAATCAAATCACTAGTTTTACACATTTACACAATTGGGAACTCTGAATACACATAAGCGAATCCATACAGGTGATCGCCCGTATCAGTGCGATATATGTGAGAAATCATTTAGTAGCTATAGGTCGTATAAGTGTTGGTCGTCAGTATCTGCCTCACCATGTCAAGCTAAACCCGCACGACTAACCCATCAACGTTTTGTCATGCAAGAAGGCTTATATGAAGTACAACATCTAAAGGGTGGCTTCCAAGTTTGAAACAAGCAAAAAATAAAAATTGGGACGAGTGACCCGTCTTCTCAAAAACGGCGTTTTGGACATCACCCAGCAGCTATTCAGGTAACAGAGGGCATACCTGGCATAATTTATTGAATTGAATCGGTTTATTATGTCGTAATAATAATCATTGCATAAGTATATACCGGTATAGTTGATAAGATGAGAATGAGAAACAGCCACGAGTTACATTTTAGAATGAGTACCGTATAGATGGATGAAAGGTTACCTCAGTATTATGAAAAATGGACCAGAGCATACATGTAGCTGTCCTGCCCTCCCGTGCGTTTGCCCCCCGAACAACCAAGATGGCCACATGCATCGAGGATCATGGATATTTTCAAATACTGGCCGGAATAACTATTCTGCCAACAGACGCACAGCTCTTACATTATGCGAAATGTTTTGTCTTCGAGCATATTGCCTTAAAGCAGACGAAGCGGACTTAAACGAAATTACGAAAAAGATTAGAAGAATGACAAACTGTGATGCAAACAATATTATTTCATTCGAGAGGCTTTGATATCAAACAGAGGAAAGAAACCGTCCCATAAAAGTAATCGTGAATCAAAACAAATTAGAGACAAAATGGTTAAAGAGGCCATCATATATTTCAATGTAGAGTATTCGAAGACAGAACTAACCGGCCAATACAAATATGTGAGCGAAAGGAAAGGAGAACAAACCACATGTACCCAAATAAACAAATCCGTATACAGGACATGGGCATATGTAAATACCAACTAGAGTTAATACTAAATCTATTGTAACTAAATGAAGAAATATTTTTATTTTAAGCGGGAACCAACAGTCAATATGACTCGCTCCCAAATGCATTGATTGATTGGACACCAGTCTCGCGTAGTGATTGATTGGACACCAGTCTCACGTAGAGTCACGCGACATGGTCATTGTCGTAGTGTTTTCTACATAAATGCCCACGTGTTGATATTTTTTGTAAGTTCATTTTCTTCCGTTCATTGATCAAACAACCATGCAGTTATGTCGGTTCCTGTAAGATCAATATGCGACAGATGAACAATTTTATTGCAGTTTCTTCATTGTGACAAAAGAATGCCTTTGTCGGAACTACGGAAGAAAAATAGTCTGAATTAAAGCAGATGGCAATTATTTAAGGCAACATTTCAATCTCGCGCCGACTGAGATTTGTGTGCATTTATGTATAAACGTTACAACGACCCCATTATATCAAATGACTCCTGCAGATATATTATTACTCGCACATATCACATGGATACGGGCGATCCCCCATATGGATTATCTTATGTCTCGCCAAATGACTCACGCAGATAAATGACTACCTTAATCGTATTTAAATTCGCGCAGTACTATTTTTCGCGCACCAATGGGTGCGCGAATTTAAAACTGACCGAAAAATAGTACGATTCCTGAGTTTTATACCAAATCACAGGGGAGTATCAGCTATATTGCGTTACATGTACATACATTACAGACAAATTGAGTGAGAATATAGACAATTATATTGACATGCGGACATGCATTTTCAACACCATTATTCATATCCAAATCATGCTAATGTCTTAGCTATTGCAATATTTGTAAGACATACAAATATTCCCCTACGAACGGACACGAAAGCATGTCTCCGTATCCACACCATGGAGTGACAACGTATGTACATGTATGGTATCGGTTAAATATGTCAACCCAGCTATTTGAAACACTAGCAGCCACATCCACAGATCTTCTCTCGTCAGCCACATCTATTCGTGATTGTTTTGCATGTACTTCTTTGAAGTTCATTTCATTGATGTCCATGTCCGAATGATGTTTTTGAGCCCATAACCACCTATCGTCTCAACAACATATTGATGCAGTTACAATTTACTCGATGTTAATTGTCGTCGTGGTGGTCTTTTAATATACACAGGTACCTTCAGGGACGATTAATAACTGAAATTATCACCAGATGCAAGTCTTTTACGAAAATATTTTTGTCAGTTTTGAATTCGCGCAGCACGGTGCGCGAATTCAAAGTGCGCGAATTCAAAACTGAGCGAAAAATAGTACTGCGCGAATTTAAATACAAGTAAGGTACTCGCACAGTTCACACGTCGTGCGGATATGGCCGATCGCCTTTGTATTATCCTACCTGTATGTACCGTATCATCAGACTATTTAAATGAGCAAATAGTTTTCAACCGCGGCATACATGGACATGTATATTGCACAGATACAGACGGTCTCCGGTACGGTATGTATTATTGTGTGCATCATCAGATCTGTCCCCATTGATACGTGCGATCCGCTGTGTGTACCCTATAATGTTTCGTCAGGTCGCGCAACCGAGTACCGGTACATGTTTAGGTCTACCGGTATATTTTATGATTTCTCGCACACATCACATTGGATCACATTGATACGGGCCATCTCCCGAGTGGATTCTTGTGTGTAACATAAATTTTGCAGATGTGTTGCATGATTTCCAGAATATATTGCAATAATAGAAAGGAACATTGCTTTGCCTTGTGTCATTCACATGTATCAATCGTGTTTGAGACGTGCATGCACTCACCATTGTAGCCTATATTTATGGACTTGATGATGATCTGATGATCCTCTCCGGTCTCCATTGATGAAGGCTGTGCACAGCGCTACATTCACAGTTTTACAGAATTACCTGATGAAATATAGTTAACAGAAAATCTCATGCAAGAGTCGATTTGTCGAAAAGCCGATGCAATTATGTTATTAAACCATATGATCGCTAAACAAAATAAAACTATTTCTATCCCAATAAAAGATTATCAAAAAGTGGTCTTAAACAGCGGGCGACGGAATAGAACAATGTGACGAGACATAGTCTATAAAAAAACGTAATGGGATAGACTCCTCCCTGGCTGTGAAACACTACGACGCTATCGCGGTAACTTACCCTCCCATACGATTATAATAACGACGTCCAAATCAGAGCAATGGCAAAGTCCGGGAGCAATCAAGTAATAGACACGCTAACCTTGTTGGACACTGCTCGCTTAATATATACATCCATTCGCAGAAACCAAATTTTTATATAACTGTGACATCATTCAACGAAACAAAGGAAGTAGGTAATTCGGAATCAATCATTTGCCACTTGAAGGTACAACATGCATCGGTGTTTGTTGTTGATGATTTTGTATATCACAGTCATGTCCTTTCCACTATAACGGTTAGTTTCGCGTATATAGTCCTGTATTGGTATTATTATAACCAGACGAAGAACCCCGATATCGAGCGGAACGAGATGTGGATTTAATACTTAGGCCTACCTCTCGATATCACGGCGTCAATGAGAACAACGATGGATTAGTGTATTGACAATTTCGAAACACGTGGACGGGCATTAAACACGTCTTCATCGGAACAAAGGAGAATCTACATGGGAGATCGCACACAGGCCATACACGAGTGTGATATATGCGGGAAAGTGTTCAAACAATCGGGAAATCTGACTTCACATATGAGAGGTCACTCAGGCGACCGTCCATTCAAGTGTGATGTATGTGAAAAAGTATTTACGAACCCAAGCAATCTGACTGTTCATATGCGAATCCACACTGGGGATCGTCCGTATCAGTGTGATATATGTGAGAAATCTTTCATCGACGCAAGCGCGCTTGTGAAGCACAACTTAATCCACACAGGAGCTCGCCCACATGTTTGTGATACATGTGGGAAATCATTTACACAATTGGGAACTCTCAATACCCATAAGAGAATCCATACTGGTGATCGTCCGTATCAGTGCGATATATGTGAGAAATCATTTAGTAGTTCATCTCAAGCCACTTATCACAAGAGAACACACGCAGGTGATCGTTCATATCAGTGCGATATGTGCGAGAAATCGTTCATTTACTCAAGTGGCCTGATAAAACACAAGAGAACCCACACAGGGGATAGAGCTGATGAATGTGATATATGCGGTAAGGTATTTACTCACTCTGGATATCTGACTGTCCATATGAGAATACACACGGGAGATCGTCCATATCAGTGTGACGTGTGTGAAAAATCGTTCATTTCCTCGAGCAGTCTGACTAAACACAAAAGGACACACACAGGAGATAGATCAGATGAATGTGAGATTTGCGGTAAAGCATTTACTCACTCGGGATATCTGACTGTCCATATGAGAATACACACGGGAGAGCGTCCATATCGGTGCGACGTATGTGATAAATCATTCATGGACTCCAGTGCCCTGATACACCACAAGAGAATCCACATGGGGACCCGGTCATACGAGTGTGAGTTATGCGGTAAAGCATTTAATCATTCGGGACATCTTACTGTCCATAAGAGAATACACACAGGAGATCGGCCTTATCGATGCGACGTGTGTGAAAAATCGTTCATGGATTCCAGTGCCCTGATACACCACAAGAAAATCCACACAGGAACTCGGTCATATGAATGTGAGATATGCGGTAAAGCATTTTCTCGCCCGGGCGCTCTGACTGTGCATAAGCGAATACACACGGGTGTGCGGCCGTATCGATGCGACATGTGCGATAAATCGTACATTGACTCGAGCGGCCTGACAAAACACAGGAGAACACACTCGACAATGATATAATTCCGAATAGTAGGTTTAAAGAAGGTCTATCTCTTTGTGTTGTTTTATAACATATAAGCAATAATGAGTCTAATTAACGTTTATTTGTTACAAAATTACATAATACAATCTCTAGTCTCCGTTAACAGTAATTGTTCGTTATCTAAACAACCACACGGGTATAGACCATAACATATTCGAAATATAAGCAATATTAATAGATAGAAGCATTTCCGGACAGGGGTCTTCGATTCATATCTAATAATTTATACCCTGGTAACTATATAACAGATGGTCACAAAGAGATAGACCATCTTTAATCATCTCATTTTGTAATAAAACTTTCGAAATAAAATAGATATCAGTTTAAACAGTATTCATTCCATGTAATTTCATTATATATACAGTTACACATATAGGATGAATCAAGGTTTCATGGATCGGATCCGACAGCAAGCGTATGTGCTTATATGAATCGTTTCTGTGGGTGAGTTTTCCCGTCCAACCATGAGGCAGCATGCAGCCAATATCAAAGGATGAGTCTTTGTTTGTTTTTTGTGTTATCAGGTGTTGATAACGAGCACGTGGAGACTAGAGATTACATGATACGCACGCGTGGTGGGAAGGAGTGACGATCTAGAATATTTCAGTTTTCTTGTATAAAGGTAGAACTATAGAGGATGGTGGTGTTAGTATGAAAGTAATATTAACTTGAATGTGTTAGTGATCAAATGGATATTGATAGAAGCATTTTCGGACATGGGTCTTCAATTAATATTTATAATTTTATACACACGAAACTATTTAAAATTTGTTATATGAAGAGATAATTGATCTATAAAAGGTCCATAATGCAGTTTAACTCTTTTGCTGTGAGAACAGTTTAATTGCTTTCACTATGATTGGCTATACCCTTGCTTCTTAAGTGATATATACGATGTCGTGTTATAGAATATAACGATATGTACAATGATAACTTCTAAATGAAAATGTTAAATATAGTGTATGGCCCACGTGTGTTAAAATGGTGTAAGGGGGCGAACAAGGCGCACGTGATGTAATGCCAGTAAACGAAGACTGGATCTATTGAGGGTGGCATATACTATAATGTAAGATAAGTTTCAAACAGTATGGATATGTCTGTTATTTATTTGTGAGCAATTGCTTTAATTTGACGATAATTTTAATTATTTTTATTGTAACGCTAAAGTGCAAAACCACGCAATACACTGACGTTTGCTTACATGGGAAAAGGGGAGCAATACATGAAGAAGCCAGAAAAATACATATTCTAATTGACTTGCGTATGTAATATAATACGACAACATCCACCCCAAAATATGTAAGTATATACGAGCTGACCTATGTATCAAGAAGCTATAGGCTACAATACATTACTTTGGTCATAGATGAACCTTTACTCGTGGACCTCTGCATTTAGAACAAGGTTGTTGCAAAGATGTCCGGGAATCAAGGTTAATTCATAAGACAAGTAACATATAGCATTAATTAATCAGTCGTAAAATACGAGCTGCTTAACAGGGGTCGACGCCCACAGTGACTGAATACTAGTTACCTGACTAGTCTTCGAATAATGCTTCCGTTGCCTGGTGTAGATTATATATATATATATAAATTTAATTTCAAAATGATAGTTCATCCTTCAACTACCATAAGCAAAATTTGATTTGGAATTTTTGAATTATGGATATTGAACTATTAGAAATTACGTGTCACCTCATACTTAAATGTGTTTCTTAGTGTGGTAGAGCACAGGGGTGGGTCTTAAATGAACCATCAGTCGCTACCACAAACATTTGTAGGGCTCTGGGTCTAAACATCTGGTAGGGTCTATAGTAAACTGAGCCTACCTTTAAAAGTCTTCATCATGCATTTATTCAGATACTTATGCAACGGAAATACAATCCAACATCACGGCACATGGATGACATCACACACATATATACAGACAGCCAACAACATCAAACAGACATCAAGATGAGAGATCCAGATGACCAACGAAATAACCAACAGGACCATGGCGAACAAATACATAGGTTGTAGTTGCTGCCGAATAAATATCCAGTATGGATATTAATAAATATGTGAAATGTGATTGTGTCAAAATCCAACTTCCCTATTGTCGATATAAACAACTATTTGACACAATCCTAACTGTGACGAACAGTTAGAAATAAAACCTACATACTAGTATGAAAGTGAGATTACGAACGCAGCGTGCGATTTCCACATCCCTAAACTATTGGGCAAATATATATTGCAAATGTGACCAACACTAAAGTTTCAAAACCGAAGACAATATTATTAAAATACAAGATATAATAACGGGTAAAAACATATAACAAATATTACATACCATCCTTTGGAAAGCATAGGTCAGATGTCATAACGTAGTATTACTTCTTAACTTATTACATTCTTCGAGCATGAATAAATTAGGATAACACTGAGAGTGTTATACGATATAGCGATGCGTACACCTTGGTGACGAAATACGGAATGAGAAAGCGTGGTAAATAAGCTTACCTGTGATTGGCTGAGACACCTTAGTGTCCGAAAGTTAGATCTCAGATTGGGCGGTAAATAAAAGGTAGACAATAGAGTGGATGAGATATTGTGCGAAAGTAGAAATACGAAATAGCAAGATGCAGAACAGGACTGGGAACGGGAAATGTATAGAACGGAATAGTGCAGAATGGAATGAACCAAGTACGTGGAATTAAATTATTACAATGCGGCTATAAAATGTATATTAGTGAGTTAGGTTTAATAACTTAGTTAGTATACATGTGTAGCATGTAATAAAGGCATATACTGCTTTTGTATATAAAATAGCACTGTCACACTCTCCCCTCTGTTGACAAAATGACTCCCTAGTCATTTAAACAAATACTGAAAGGAAATGTCGCTAATAGACATGACTTTCAAACTCTGCAACTGATAATGGAAAATTATCATCTATAACATTCTCATACACAGAGATAACCTTGACACCGACCTATCTTCAGAACTGAAATCAAATATCAGCATTATATAACTGCAACTTAATCAACAGTTACTGAACCGACTCTTCACTATCTGGCTTAGACAGTAAACAAGGTGAATATATCACACAATACAGCTGAAATGGAATCACCACTGATTCACACTTGCTGTCCTATCTGAGAACTTCAATTATTAATACACAAAAATCAACACAAATATGTTAAAATCATAATCATATATAGAAAGGAACACTTTATCACCTCACAGAGTATATAAAAAAAAAATAGAATTCCTTGAAAACTGGTACCTCATATGAGTCGTAGCTCTACACTGGATCGTCAGCTGGAATAAGTGGAAATATCTCTGATCGTACGAAGATGATAAGTGATACCTAACAATACATAATATCAATACCTAATTTATAAAAGAATCAATATTAAAAACAACTAACACAACAGGACAATGCCTATGTCCAATGTATACACACATCATTGAAACTGACATATCAGTAATATGGAATCGCTGAATATAAGTGAGTGAACTGAAAATGAAAATCTTATTCATCCAAGATAGTCTTCAGAATGGACTGAAGAACAACAGGAGCTACCTTGGTGCAAATCTGATTTTCCATAAGCTTACGCAAAAGCTGATTCTTATATTCATCTTTTCCGCCTGAAATGGGCTGAATATTATTTGAAATATAATCACCCATCCATGATGAAGGTTTCTTTGCTCTGCTAGATTTTCTAGGTACTGGTTTTGGTATGGACGCTGAAAGAGAAGTTCTTTCTCTATCTCCACTCTGACTACTACTTGAGGCACCATCATCACCTGAAACATTCGCTTTCGCACCATCAACATTACCATCAACAATAACAACAGTATCTTCTGCAATAGATGCTAAAGGTATACAGACAATATCAACAATTTCATCATCATTATTCTCATCAGCCTCATCATTGCTATCACCTGTGGAACGAAGTTCAAGTTGACCTGTCGAATCCTGTGTAGCTGAAATATCAACATTACTGTCATCACCGACATCAGTTCTAACTTCCCTGAACTCATCTATTTGAGTGCGGTCGTCACCACAGGAAGAAGAAATACCACCAGCTTCCAATCTCGCAGGAAAGTCGTCACCCCGACGAGATGGAGCTGAACTGTCCACTGCATTAGGAGCAGATTTTATACCTGCAACGCCCTGTGGAACAAACAATATCACCGACTCTTCATCTGAACCATCTATATGGTCTGAACCATTAATATGGTTATCACGAACTGCATCATGTGAAGTATCACTACCAGTACCTGGAATATGACGTTTCCGCACCTTAGGCTCTGGTGGCCGTACAGGTGGGATAAGAGGATCTACAATTGGGGCATCAGCATCTCTCTGTTCAAGAGGAGATTTAAGGGCTGTGTCGTCATCTGGAAAGTCAAAGGGTAAAGAACCAATAGGCAACAAGTGGTTCCTATGTAAAGTTCTTTGCTTTCCACTGTCATCTTCTAAATTAAAAACAGGAATGTCAGAAATGGGTTGAGATTTTACAGTATAAACTTCAGAATCATATTTATCTGCCAATTTATGTCTGCCTTTGAAAGCTAATGTCTTTACTAAGACTCTGTCACCTACATGTATAGTTGCACCACGAAGCTTTCGATTATAATATTTGGCATTACTACTCTGAGCACCAGACATATATTTGGATGCTAATCTGTAAAAATCAGAAAGTCTCTGTCTAAGGTCTGAAACATAATCACAATAAGAAGTTTGATCAGAATCAGGTTTATTCAGACCAAATAAAACATCAAGAGGTAACCGTGGTTCTCTTCCGAATATCAACTGAAAGGGAGCAAAACCAGTAGTTTCATGCCTAGTACAATTGTAAGCATGAACAAGAGGACCTATGTGAGATTTCCAATCATGTTTCTGGTCAGGATTAAGAGTATCTAACATACTAATAAGTGTGCGATTAAATCGCTCTATAACACCATTCCCCATCGGATGATAAGGAGTAATTCGGGACTTCTTGATGCTGCAAAGCTGACAAAGTTCAGAAATAAGTTGAGATTCAAAATTAGCACCTTTATCACTATGAATACGTTGAGGATAACCATAATGAATAAAGAAATTGTTAAACAATACATCAGCAGTAGTCTTTGCAGTCATGTTCCTTGTAGGATAAGCCTGTGCATTGTTAGTAAAATGATCTGGCATAACAAGAACATATTGGTAACCACCTTTAGAACAATCAAGAGTAAGAAAATCAATACAAACAAGTTCAAGAGGTTGAGAAGTAGTGATGGATACTAAAGGGGCTCTGAAATTCTGATTAGTTTTCACTCGAATACATCTATGACAATGTTTTATCCAATCATCGACAGCACTGTCAATACCTGGAAAATAAAATCTTTCTTTCTCAAGTGAAACTGTTCTGTCACGATCTGGATGTCCTATATCATTATGTAACGATTTTAGAACAAAAGAAATCTGTGAATGTGGTAAAACAAGCTGAGTGGTGGTTTTACCATTAAAAGTGGACTCTCTATAAAGAACTCCTCGCTGCAACCTAAGCTTAGAAAAATGTCTTTAAAATGCTGAATGAAGCTTAGAAGGGGGGAGGGACTTTCTCTTTGGGCAACTATTTCTTCTCACGGCTGACAACCATACGGACAATACATCATCTCTTTCCTGTAATCTTCTCCAATCCTTATAATTCATTTCATCAAGATCATGACCTACATCATCTTGAACAGAATTAAAAACATCAGTGCTGCAATATAAACTTTCAACAAAAGGTTGCTGCACCTGTAGTGAATTACAAATAACTTGTACTGTATCATTTGTAATAATATCTGGAGGAGGTGTATCCAACCTGGATAAGGCATCTGCATCGGTATTAGATTTACCGGGTCTGTAAACAATATCAAATTTAAAAGAACCTAAGGCTGATAACCATCTCTGTCCGGTAGCATCTAATTTGGCTGAAGTTAAAACATATGTTAAGGGATTGATATCAGTATACACTACAAAATAATTACCATATAAATAGTCATAAAACTTTTCTGTAACTGCCCACTTTAAAGCTAAAAATTCTAACTTATGTGCCGGATAATTCTTTTCTGCTGCTGTGGATCCTCGGCTGCCATACGCAATAACTCTCTTCACGCCATCGATCTCTTGGTAAAGGACACAACCTAAACCATGAAGGGACGCATCAGTATGGACTTCAAAGGGCCTGCTGTAATCGGGGTAACCTAACATTGGGGGATTAGAAAGACGATCTTTCAAAGTATCAAATGCAGACTGCTGCTCATGCTCCCATTTCCATTTCCCTGTAAAAGGTGGATTTAACCTTGTTCTTTGGCTTCTTTGTATTTGTAGGGGGAAGTAAATCTGTCAAGGGCTTAGCAATCCTGGAATTTTGTTTTTAGCATAAAACTGATCAAATCGTATTGTCTCTTCCAATCCAACGCTAAATATCTCCAGAAATCCTGATTGTCATTTTTCACGGTTTTTTGAAACACGAAAACACGAATTTCCACAAAGTTCCAATTTTCACGCCAATTTCAAAGTTCCACACTATACTCAAAGATTAAAGCTATACACGTGGGTGCCATTGTGGTAGAGCACAGGGGTGGGTCTTAAATGAACCATCAGTCGCTATCACAAACATTTGTAGGGCTCTGAGCCTAAACATCTGGCAGGTTCTATAGTAAACTGAACCTACCTTTAAAAGTCTTCATCGTGCATTTATTCAGATACTTATGCAACGGAAACACAATCCAACATCACGACACATGGATGACATCACACACATCTATACAGACAGCCAACAACATCAAACATCAGATATCAAGATGAGAGATCCAGATGACCAACGAAATAACCAACAGGACCCTGGTGAACAAATACATAGGTTGTAGTTGCCGCCGAATAAATATCCAGTATGGATATTAATAAATATGTGAAATGTGATTGTGTCAAAAACCAACTTCCCTATTGTCGATATAAACAACTATTTGACACAATCCTAACTGTGACGAACAGTTAGAAATAAAACATACATACTAGTATGAAAGGGAGATTACGAACGCAGCATGCGATTTCCACATCCCTAAACTATTGGGCAAATATATATTGCAAATGTGACCAACACTAAAGTTTCAAAACCGACGACAATATTATTAAAATACAAGATATAATAACGGGTAAAAACATATAACAAATATTACATACCATCCTTTGGAAAGCATAGGTCAGATGTCATAACGTAGTATTACTTCTTAAACTTATTACATTCTTCGAGCATGAAGAAAATAGGATAACACTGAGAGTGTTATACGATATAGCGATGCGTACACCTTGATGACGAAATACGGAATGAGAAAGCGCGGTAAATAAGCTTACCTGCGATTGGCTGAGACACCTTAGTGTCCGAAAGTTAGATCTCAGATTGGGCGGTAAATAAAAGGTAGAGAATAGAGTGGATGAGAAATTGTGCGAAAGTAAAAATACGAAATAGCAAGATGCAGAACAGGACTGGGAACGGGGATTGTATAGAACGGAATAGTGCAGAATGGAATGAACCAAGTACGCGGAATGAAATGATTACAATGCGGCTATAAAATGTATATTAGTGAGTTAGGTTTAATAACTTAGTTAGTATACATGTGTAGCATGTAATAAAGGCATATACTGCTTTTGTATATAAAATAGCACTGTCACATTAGTGCGCTCAACATTTCACAAACTTTGTCTGCCTTATCCTGCTGTTTTCACCGTTTTTCATCAAACTGTGCGGGTGGGTCGCCAATTTCTCTTGGTAAAACTTGTTTTAGGTGGGTGGGTGTTCGAGATATGAAAAGAAACATAACTTGCATTGCCAGGGTGGTGGGTCCCAAAAATAAAAAATAAAAATTTGAACCTTGTATCCTGGATTTTGT
Organism: Siphonodentalium dalli; assembly: GCA_032622095.1. Lineage (NCBI taxonomy): Eukaryota > Metazoa > Mollusca > Scaphopoda > Gadilida > Siphonodentaliidae > Siphonodentalium > Siphonodentalium dalli. The sequence goes on from CP136063.1 coordinate 60,432,115, forward strand.
TCCTGCCCATGATCATAGCACAAGTCTATATATGCCCAAATAGCAATATGACTGGACGTGTGCGTCATAAACGATGGTATTCCAAAAGCTACGAATATATACTAGAATGTAATCACATGTGGAAAGTTATCAACATATACTACGAATGCGATCGCATGTGGAAAAACTACGAATATACTACAAATGTGATCGCATGTGACAAGCTACGATTGTATACTACGAATTGGATCCCATGTGAAAAGCTACGAATACATACTGTGAATGTCATCGCCTGTGAAAAGCTACGAATAGATTCTACGACTGTGATCGCATGTGAAAAACTACTAATAACGAACCAAAGCTGGACGCTTGGGTCGTATATAGACTATATCTGATTTTGTGACGTCAACAATTATTATATAATACGACGCAGCTGTTTTGAATTTCGCGAGCGCGTTTGTCGCAAATGGGAATTATGAATATTGAATTACAATGCAAGTTAATTATTAGCGTTAGTTTACCTTTTATTGAGAAAATAAGACACAATAAATAACGACACTATAGTAACTACAGTCTACACACATCAGTGATCGACATTCCTGATGTGAAATATAATAAGAATCTCATCACGAATTTACCGCTCTACTGTTCGAAGATGGGCCGTGCGGTACCGTGCGAAACGAAATAACATATATTTAATAAGGAATTAATTGTTATCATAAGACTACATAGTACATACATGCATGTGATAATCCATAAATATACTATTCTATTTTCTGGAATCGAAAGGAAACACATAGTTATGAAGATGCATTCAGGCGAACTCGGTCAATGGGGAAAGTTACATGAAATGAAATGAACAGCTATGAAATGGACATACTCGGTAGAGTATCTCCACCGCAGTGCTCACCCAGCGTCAAGAAAAGAAATAAATTGGTTAAATTCATTATTAACGATTTTCCCGTTCCCCTCTCGACAAGGTATAACTATTTTCACTTTGATGTTGGTACTATTAGTTTATAACCACGAATAGTCTAGCCGTCGATCAAGACTACACTGCAGTTTTATTTGCCTAATTTATACTCGAAATTACGAAAGGGGTCCATTAATTCGACGAACCCAGGAAATATAGCCTTATGTGAATCTTATTTGGAGGGAATCATACCAGAGAATCTATAAACTGATTTTGATAAAAAAAAAAAATTTAAAAGTCATATGATTGGTTTTGCTTTGGTTCGTTAATTACATACTGCGAAAGTGATCGCCTGTTAAAAGCTGACCACATTTTTGGTCGATTGTAAAAGATCGTTACGGATGTGATGGGTGCATTGTGACAATGACCCCATCGGCTATAATTGAGGTTTTCGGCTTAGAAAACAAAATAATATAGTCTGACTTCGATGCTCTTCAAATGACACATAACGATTAATATGTCGCCTGCTGACTTCGTCTATGTCCATTCGATATCATTCCACATTAGCCACGTGGCAGGGGCTACGGGTTGCCGTCATGTTTAAAATAATGTTAGTTATATTGTATCCAATTGTCACAATTTGTTATTTAAAGTATTGTTTAGTTAATTGTCAGTAATTTTAGGGATGATCTTTAATTTTCATTGAAGAATTCTATTTCGTTTCCGATTCCTTACATTGTATTTGCACATTAAATGTGTCATTTCTCTCCTATGTTATCTAAAAGAAGTACACTTAAGTCAGCAGTAATTGTAATATCATCTGATATTGTAGCAGATGGCGCCTTCAGTAATTCTAATTGCTCTCTTTTTCACTCTGAAGAGTTTGATTGCATATGGTGAAATTCCCCATGCCTCGATTCCGTATATCGGCTGACTCTGTATGATATATTTATTCCTTAGTGTGCTATTCTCTATTTATGGCATATAAGGTTTTTCTGAGTTTGGAACAACCATAATTTATGTGTACTTTGATAGTCAAAGCATCGTCAAGGACTATGTCCAAGAATTTAATGGTGGAATTTTCAGATGTGCCCGATTGTTTTTCCTTCAAGAATTAAACATTTGTCACAATTATTCTGGTTATATTTCATTGTGTTGAAAATCATTTTTTACGTTTTAGAATTGTTTAGTATTAACTTATTGGCTATGCACCGGTCGTGGATTGACTGGTTAGAATTAGATATCGGATACAATTCAGTTCTAATTTTATCAGACAGGTAAAGTGTTGTATCATCAGCAAATGCTAATAATTTTCTCAGATGTGGAATTTGGAATATCATTTACGTTCATGTAGAGTAAAAATAAAATCGGTCCGATTATTGAGCTCTGGGTCACTCTAGTGTTTATTCTTGAAGGCGTTTAGTTGAAAAATGCATTGGCGACTCCTCTAATTTCTGCAATACGATGTTGTGGTCAATTGTGTCGAATGCTTCCGAAACGTCTAATAAATGGCTAATTATTATCTTTAGTCGTTTTGTCATTGCTAATTCCTGTGTCTCATAATGTTGCATTGTATATCCTTTCTTTCGAAAACCATATTGGTGTGCAAATAATAAGATATCTATAATATACAGATACACGCAGTCCAATATAAGTTAAGGTTTTTACTTTTTATGCGATGGCGAAGTATCTGGTTCTGTGTTCATCCGACTATGTTGCATTATGTTCAAGTTGAAACGGACATATGATTTTATTCTTCCACTATTGGAGGAAATACAAACAATATACAATGTTAGGTATAGGTGCTACGAAATATTGATTGCAAGATCGTCAAATGTCACAGTTTATGTAGGTAATATGCTAATACGTTTTTTTTTACGAACGATTACGGTGATACTCTCAAATATCATACCCGGTATGCGTGATATTAACTTCTTTCTCAAAGCATGTTAAATATAATTTTGGACAATTTCGATGTTTTTGCTGCAATTGATATTAATACTGGCCCCATGACCCCGAAGGATTTTCTTGCTCTAGAGCAGAATCTATATAAGTTATTTACTTTGGGTCAAGGGCTTCCAAAATTTGTGGGTATACTTCATAAAATGGTTCTCCCGTCTCCATGGCAACCGTTTTCAAAATGGCCGCCAAAATGTATTATTTTCACATTAGAAATTCGGTAAATGGTGATTCCAGTCGCAAGATTTTGTCTCATTGAATTAAAAGACATGTGTATGCACTGTATTATATATGAACTGACTGGTCATCATCATACCTCTCATTTCGTGGTGTTTTTGGCGAATATAACTGTTGTCATGGCGACTGATATACCCCTGAATATGTACTATTCTCCGTCTATATAATTCTCTGAATCAATTTCAGCATTATAAGCTGTAAAATCTTACCAAATGTGAGACATGAATTAAAAAGTAGACATATTTTGGTTGAGAGTAGGTAATGCGATGCTGTGGTAAAAACATTGAAGTCGCGAAACCCCTGGCAACTGAATTTCACCACGTCAACCCAGACAGTACTACGTAATCTGCTCTAACCATTCGTCGGGCAGCTAAGAATGAAAACAATTGGCCACATGTTTAGAGTTTAACCATATGGTAGTTCAACAAGGAATGTCATGTGTCAAACTTATCGTACGGATCTTTACTTTCAGGAAACATAAATATGTTGCAGTGAATTAAACCTTGAACGAGTCTATATATTTGGGGGGTAAAATGGGCTATTTTGTTAAAAAAAAAATGGTGAAAATTGGAATTTTGGCGTAAATACACCTTGTGAATCATTAGGTCATATCTTTTGGCACGGATCCGACTATTGTCATGTCGTTAGTGAGTTTTCATTCGATCACTTCCACTAATTCGTGCAATTTGGGTCATCCTATGTTAAATCCCCTTATTTTGCATGTGAAACAGGTGAGCTGGGAGGGAGAACGGGCCATAATTTTTGAATGCAAATGTTCAACAAGCAGGACCATATTTCAAAATGTTTATCCAAATTTTGTTTATCTTTAAAACCATTTTTCAGTGAATGCCTTTCAACATAGGTCATGATTTTGGGGACAAAACATACAATTTTGTTGAAAAACGGATGAATTTGGAATTGAAATTAACCTGCTATGTCAATTGAACCATTTTTAGATCAACATGACAAAGTCAAGTTTGAGCTACAACTATGTGTTGGCATCAGTCGTCCGTGATCCGAAAACAATATCCGTTAACACAATATACACGGACCTTCGGGGTGACCCATATAGCAAGAAAGAAATTACTTACACGAATGAACTCAATCAATAGTCTCGTGGGTATAAAATTGTCCGGAAACGCTTCTATCAATTTATATTGATTTCGAATATTTTATTATGAAATGCGATGAATAAGTGCGACACTTTATTGTTCTATTTTTAGAACAGACCATTCAGGCGATACCATATATCGATACAGATAATTAGGGTGTTCCGATAGCCATGTACCGAACGTCAAATGTCCCAGATTGATTTTGTATTGTTGTATTACATATTTATAAGCAAAAATGAGTCTAATTATCATTTATTTGTTACAAAATTACACAACAAAATTTCTAGTCTCTGATAACAGTAACCGCTATTGTTCGTTAGCTACCAACCACATGTTTTTAGACAAGAAATATTCGAAATATAATCAATATTAATCGATAGAAGCATTTCCGGACCGGGGTCGTCGAATCATATCTCATATTTTATACCCCGGTAACTATATAACATGTTACAAAGAGATAGACCATCTTTAATGAACAAAGGCGATGATGATTCACACTTAAATATTGTTTATCTCTTTGTAAACATATGCTGCATTAATATTATATTTAGAACAGCGCGAGCAGATCTTATGTCAGATAAATTACGCCGGACTTACTTCTCTGTGGCAGGAAAGCGGGCGCTACAGTCAAGCACTCCGAGAATTGTTGTTAAAATAATGAAGTTTGTTGTGTTTCCTAGAGCCTTATACGGAGCTGAATTATTCCCGCTTACCAGCACCACTGTCATTCAAACCCTAGAGAAGAGCCTGCGTACATGTGTTAAATATTGTCAGTTTTTGCCAGTTCGAGTACGAACTAGTCTGTCGCTGGGTCTCTTAGGAATGCTGCCTATAGAGAAGGAAATTCACTTTAAAAAAGCTTTCCTTCATTGGAAATTTGATCCGGCTTCCGATTGGTCATCAAAGTCCACTGGAACTTTTCGTTTTCAAGGCACATCAGTATATAATCTTCGACAAACGACCATTTGGATTCGTAACGGATGTGATCCCTCTCCTTGAAAAATATGACCTTCTTACGTTTCTTCTAGACTTCCTTGACATTGGGATTTTCCCAGAGAAACAAGAATGGAAGAACCTCGTCAAAACGCACATCGAAACCTACTACAGGGCAGAGTGGTTGGAATCTGTTACTAGCGATCCAGATATGTCTTTCTTTCTGCAGTGTCACTCGGACCCCCTCGTTCTATGGGACGTCTGGTATCTCTTGTCGCGGAACCGCCACCGTTCAAGAGAACTACGACACCTTGTGATCCTTCTAAACAAAACCACATACTCAAATAACCTGTTCTGCGCTCAATGTGGTTCGACGTATACTAATGAAATTATACATGTAACGTTTGAGTGCCGTGCAGCAGTGTTGATTCGCCTCCGTGATATATTCTGGGAAAGAGTGATTGATATGTACGATATAGAGGAATATGAGTTTCTAGCTTCTCTCTCGGAGGAGTCCCTTACATCTCTCTTCCTAGGAAATGTAAACATTTTCGAACGAACAAATACTCTACTTAATGTTGGAGACCTCATCGTCGACACTGCCGTCTTCCTTCTTCATTGTGAAGGGAATTCGGAATTACTGACTCTATTGAACATGCTACCGGATGTTCGATTGTGTCCACATCAAGACACCGTGTCTAGGTCTATTAAAGATTGTATATTCCCCAATTTAGGCGGGGTGTACATATGTATAATTTTTGTTCTCATTTGTATGTATTTTGTGTAATATAATGTTTATATAATCTCTCCATAGAGGAGGCAATAAAGATATATATGATGATTCACACTTAAAGATTGTTTATATCTTTGTAAACATATGCTGCATATAGTTACCGGCGCATAACATATTAGATATGATTCGACGACTCCGGTCCGGAAATGCTTCTATCGATTAATATTATATTTAGAATATTTTCTGGTCTAAAAAGGTGTGGTTGTTTAGCTAGAGACCAGAAATTTTATTTTGTTAGAAATAAACGTTAATTAGACTCATTATCGCCTACAACTATGGAATAAAACAATACAATCAATTAATCTGGGACTTTTGTCGTTCGGTGCGTATCTATGGAAACAGCCTAATAATCTATATCGCTATATGGTATCGCCTGTTCTAAATATAGAACAATAAAGTGTCCCATTTAATCATCAGTAATCATTTCATAATAAAATATTCGAAATAGAATCAATATTAATTGATAGAAGAGTTTCCGGACAGGGGTCAATTCATATTTATTACTTTATATCCACGCAAATATTTCAAATGTGTTATTTAAAGAGACAATCCATCTTTAAGAACGTAGCTAATGTAAATTGTATTCTATTATAATTTAACTGCTATATTTACAAATTGTACAACCTGTAGTCGAATTTTATATCTTTCACAAATCATCATTTAAAAAGTATAGTTGAAACAATAATTGTTAAATTTAGTCATATCCTCACTCATGAGCATACATATAAAGATGGATTATCTCTTTAAATAACAGATTTGAAATAGTTGCATGGGTATAAATTAATACATATGAATTGAAGACCCTTGACCAGAAACGCTTCATTCAATTACTATTGATTTTATTTCGAATATTTTATTATGAAATGAGATGATTAAATGGGACACTTTATTGTTCTATTTTTAGAACAGACCATTCGGGTGATATCGTATAGCGATGTAGATCTTTAGGCAGTTCCCACAGCTATGGTGACACTCCACAGTTTCGAATGATCAGCAGGGGTAAATTTCTTTGAATAGAGTACCAGTGTTTTCTGTCACAATGGGTGTGGCATGTTTATTGAGAGGTTAGTTATGAATTTGTGGATATTTTAGAGGATGTCTTTGAGTTTTGAAAAATATTGTTTCATGTGACCTTGACCCCACCAGTATCAAGTAGTCGCGATTTCTGCGAAACATAGGCGGCTATACTCTGGAATATCTTGTTTTTGTGTCCCACGGGCATGAACATCGCTTATTTTGGCCATTTTTGCATCAAAATTTCATTTTTCAGGCACACAATCAAGGGGCATATCTCTTGCTACCCCCAATAAAATGACAATTCTGTATCAAAATCTGCCTAGTATGTGCTCAATCCAGGCATATATACATTGTATATGTGATGTGGGATCACATTTCAGTTATTTTTCAATGAATTGATACCGCCCCTTATTTTTGCACCAATCCCTGCAGAAACTGTGGAGTGTCACATTCAAGACCAGCAAATAGCACCATTATCATCTGTCAACTTGACTATATTGTCACTGAATTTTTTTTGGCAAATCTTCTCAGTTAGAAGGAATATTTTTATGTTAAATACACAATTCTTCCATGGATATTCCAATACAGGTGGCCTTTAGTCATATAAATTGGTGGGATATGGAGTCTTGGAGCAGTGGGAAAGGGGTGGGGTGGGGGTGGTTCATGTATGGTTATTGATTATTTTTCAGATGATAGGTACTTCTCCGTGACATCATGATCCTCGATTCTTAGCTGAAAAGGCTGACATTGGCATTACACAGTATACTACAAGATTAGAGCCTTGGGGCGAGTGAAATCTCATTTAAGCCAAAGTGCGATGAAACATGCCGTTCTACCTCTGGTTGTTTCTAGAGTTGACACTTTTAATCCATTATTAACACATCTTACAAAGGGAAGTGTCCGGAGGATTGACATTTTATTGAAAAGCTGCGCTCGTCTCATTTCTAATGTACCAAGATACAGCAGAATAACACATGTCATGAAAGAAATACACATGTTGAAGTTTGAGTACCGTGTCATATACAGATGTCCCTTAATTGTTTTCAATTCTCTGCACGGAGATACACCATCTTACATTTCTGAAATGTTTACCAAACACAGCTCAGTTACTCGAAATGGCCGAAGTGGAGTCCAACTGTCTCATATACCCGATAAACTAAATGTGAACTAAGGAAAGTGCTCATTACAAAATGTCTCAGTCTCTATTTGGAACAGCCTACCCGTTGATATGAGGAAGATTGACTCAGTATCATCTTTTAAAACAGCTCTTAAAACTCACCTGTTCAAAATGTGCTATTCGTTATAAGTGCACCACTTTTTCTTTTTTTAAAACTTTTTTAGGCTTATCCGTTATAGTTGGAAATTGATATTAACTTAATATTTTAATCAGGTCTATTAATCTACTGGATATTTTATTGTTAATTGTAGTGCCTATTTCAGTCATCTTTCCGAGTTATCTCCCATATATCGATGAAGCTGGTATTGCTTTTTATGTGTAAATGTGCGCGATGTTATCTTGTTTGTGTATATTTGTGTATGTAAATGCGCATTGAAACTAATTGCTGTAGAATGCGTTTCTTAAATGAATATATAATAATTTGCTGAAGAATGCGTTTCTTAAATGAATATATAATAATAATAATAATAATAATTAGATATTAAAGGTGGATTATCTCTTTGTAAACATGTATTATATAGTTACCGGGGTATAAAATATTAGATTTGAATCGAGGACTCCTGTCCGGAAATGCTTCTATCGATTAATATTAATTTTATTTCGAATAATTTCAGGTCTAATAAGGTGTGTTTGTTCAGCTAACGAACAATAGTGGTTACTGTTAACAGAGACCAGAAATAATATTGTGCAATTTTGTCACAAATAAACGTTAATTATACTCATTATCGCTTATATCTGTGGAACAAAACAATACAAACAACCAATCTGTGACATTTCACATTCGATGCGTAGCCGTAGGAACAGCCCAGTGCTCTATATCGCAATACGGTCTCATCCGAATGGTCGGTTCTAAAAATAGTAACATAAACGGGCCCGATTTAATATTCGAAATAAAATCAATATTAATTGATAGAAGCTTTTCCGGACATAGGTCTTCAGTTCATATCTATTATTTTGGCTAACCACTTGGTTGGGGTGTGGTTTTAATCAATGGGGGGGGGGGGGTCACAGAGATATACAGAATATACCCACGCAACTATTTAAAATTTGTTATTTAAAGAGATAATCCATCTTTAAGTCTTTCTTATTCACAAGTGTGAAATATAATAATTCAGGTTTCCCTGGTCATATTTCACTTGAACATATTGTTCGTGTGATGTCATAACCTTGTATAGCTTTCCCTTAATGATAAATAAGACTTTGAGTTGTTTAACCCATGGTTTTGGGAGAGTATTAAAGATGGATTATCTCTTTAAATAACACATTTAAAATAGTTGCGTGGGTATAAAATAATAAATATAAACTGAAGACCCCTGTCCCCAGAAAGGCTTCTATCAATTAAAGGTGTATTATCTCTTTGTAAACATGTATTATATAGTTACCGGGGTATAAAATATTAGATCTGAGTCGAAGACTCCAGTCCGGTATGCTTCTATCGATTAATATTAATTTTATTTCGAATATTTTCTGGTCTAAAAAGGTGTGGTTGTTTAGCTAATTAACAATAATAGTTACTGTTAACAGAGACCAGAAATTTTGTCACAAATAAACGTTAATTATACCCATTATCGCTTATAACTATGGAATAAAACAATACAACCAATCAATCTGGGACATTGGACGCTCGGTACGTAGCCATAGGGACAGCCCAATGCTCTCTATCGCTATATGGTATCACCTGAATGGTCTGTTCTAAAATTAGACAAATAAACAGGCCCAATAAAATATTCGAAATAAATTCAATATTAATTGATAGAAGCCTTTCCGGGCAGGGGTCCTCAGTTCATATTGATTATTTTATACCCACACAACTATTTAACATTTAAAAAAAGAGATAATCCATCTTTAATATTGATTTTATTTCGAATATTTTATTGGGAACGTTTATTTGTCTATTTTTAGAACAGAGGATTCGGGTGATACCATATAGCGATATGGAGCATTAGTCTGTTCCTATGGCTACGTACCGAGCGTCAAATGTCCCAGATTGATTGGTTGTATTGTTTTATTCCATAGTTATAAGCGATGATGAGTATAATTAACGTTTATTTGTGACAAAATTACGCAATCAAATTTCTGGTTTCTGTTAACAGTAACTACTATTGTTCGTTAGCTAAACAATCATACCTTTTTAGACCAGATAATATTCGAAATAAAATTAATATTAATCGATAGAAGCATTTCCGGACAGGAGTCTTCCATTCAGATCTAATATTTTATACACCGGTAACTATATAAACATGTTTACAAAGAGATAACCCACCTTTAAAGATATAAGTAGCATGAAATATTATGTTTCATTTTGATATCTGAGGAAAATCTGCATTTCATAATATATTGTATACAACATTTTAGCATTTCAGACCTTTTTCAAGCTATAGATGGTTGAATATATCCATTTTGTCGCTACGTCAAGCATGACGTCATTGGGTTCTGAAAGACCCAAAAAGGGGTGAAATCATGGGGGTGCGTGTAAACACCCACCCAATCTTGCTGCCTGTGATTGCAATAATGCACGGGGTGTAATATATCATTTTAAGCGGAATAATGCATAGAATATGGATGTGTGGTCCCTATTAAAGATTAATGAAATTACATTCCCCTTAAAGATGGATTATCTCTTTAAATAACAAATTTTAAATAGTTTCGTGGGTATAAAATAATAGATATGAACTGAAGACCTATGTCCGGAAAAGCTTCTATCAAATAATATTGATTTTATTTCGAATATTAAATCGGGCCTGTTTATGTTACTATTTTTAGAACCGACCATTCGGATGAGACCGTATTGCGATATAGAGCACTGGGCTGTTCCTACGGCTACGCATCGAATGTGAAATGTCACAGATTGGTTGTTTGTATTGTTTTGTTCCACAGATATAAGCGATAATGAGTATAATTAACGTTTATTTGTGACAAAATTGCACAATATTATTTCTGGTCTCTGTTAACAGTAACCACTATTGTTCGTTAGCTGAACAAACACACCTTTTTAGACCAGAAAATATTCGAAATAAAATTAATATTAATCGATAGAAGCATTTCCGGACAGGAGTCTTCGATTCAAATCTAATATTCTATACCCCGGTAACTATATAATACATGTTTACAAAGAGATAATCCACCTTTAAGGTGACACTCCAGTTTCGAATGGTCAGTAGGGGTAAATTTCTTAGAATAGAATACCAGTGTTTTCTGTCACCATGGGTGTGGCATGTTTTGAAAAATATAGTTTCTAGCCACGTCCCTGTGTGGAGGAAGACCACTATATATAAACCCATGTGGAGGAATGCCACTACATATACAGTGTAAACCTATGTGGAGGACTGGACCGCTATCTATAATCCCATGTGGAGGAATGGACCACTATATATAAACACATGTGGAGGACTGGACCGCTATATATAAACCCATGTGGAGGACTCGACCGCTATTTATAATCCCATGTGGATGAAGTGTGTTGGACTCGACTGTGACGTTGCCGTGGAAGCCATTTGCGCTAATTTTAAGATCAAAATTATATCTTCAAAATTTAATCGGCAGAAAAATTCAGTATGAGTCTCTGTACCGTTATGTGTGTAAATGGATTTTTTCCGGTGAGTGTTTGCAATTTAGTCATAACTGGCAACACTGGGGAAGGTACATGCACATAAACTACCATTAAAATAAACCCAGGTGATGTCGAGAATGTCGGAATACTTTCACGCATATATCACACTCCTGCGTGGATTCACTCATGCATCTCAGTTAGTTTTCCAAATGTTAATATGGAAAATCATGTCAGCTTTACCCCAGATAGCATGACTGCGTTGGGCCAACGTTGGTATACTGTCGGCACGGTTGGCATTAGGTTTGGTTGACGTTGTTGGCCCAACGTATTCCTCCCAACCGTTGGAAATATAACGTTGGCCCAACGCGAACATGCCAACGGAATTATCTACAGCAAATTGGTTGGGTTGGCGTGGTTAGGCCAACGCATTCCACCCAACCGTTGGAAATATAACGTTGGCCCAACGTTGTGCCAACGCGAACATGCCAACAGAATTATCTGCAGTAAATTGGTTGGGTTGGCCCAATGTATTTCTCCCAATCGTTAGAAATATAACGTTGGCCAACATTGTGCCAACGCGAACATGCCAACGGAATTATCTGCAGTAAATTGGTTGGGTTGGCATGGTTGGCCCAACGTATTCCTCCCAACCGTTGAAAGTATAACGTTGGGCCAACGCCAACACGAAAATGGAAGTTACTGTACACATCACATTGGTTGGGGTTACGTTGTTGGCCCTTGGTTGACCCCAATTAAGGTATTCCTCCCATGCAAGAGTTGGAATTATAACGTTGGGCCAATGTTGGGTCAACGCTAACGGCCTCATGGCAGTCCAATTACATATAGCGTATACATAGGCCTACATGTGATATAAATCTCAACGATATGCCGATACTTTATGTTCCGTAAACACACGTACAATCATTGCTGACACAATATATGCTACGATATGCCATAAAATACGTTGGATGGTGTCGGTTGGTATATCGTTGGCCCAACGTAATGCCAACGTAGATGACGTAGAAAGCTCTGACGTCAAACTCTACGCGCGTGCACAACGGATCAGGTGTCTGCTTTTCTTATTGCGCGCTTTGTTCTGGTTCTCGTTCAGTGTTGCTGCTGGTATTGATTTGAGCAAATAAAGGATTCAGTTTCTTTAATTTGGAATTCAAGGATTTGTTCGTTCTTTTGATGCCACCATCGGTCATCGAGTCGCTATCCGTGGTAGGTTTACGTTTGTGAGAAACTACTCTTTTGTGTAAAACTAATTATTTTTCCCAACATTTTTCTCGGAATCACAAAGTTCTGAATGTGTGCACGGCGTACATATAAGTTATAGCAGCGAATACTTATTGACATGCATAGTAGTTTCTCACAAACTTGCATCAGATAGCGACATGGTGGCTGAAGGTGGTAACTGAATTATGAACGGATTATTGGATGCCAAAAAAAATATAAAAATTCCCCAACGTTATGCCAACCAATTTAGTTTGAGTTCCCAACGTTGTCCCTCCGTTGGGTCAACGTTATCCCAACCAAAGGGTTTCGTTTCCAACGTTGGGCCAACGTTATGCCAACCATGTGGTCTGGATATCAACGTTGGCCCAACGCTCTGTATATGTCGTCCAACGTTGGCTCAACGTAGGCCCAATGCGTTGGCCCAACGTTTACCCAATGAGCAAAATTACGTTGGCACAACGTTGGGTTGCCAACATTGGCACAACCATTCAGATGATGGTTGTGCCAACGTTGGCCCAACCATGTCATGCTATCTGGGACTGCACTTTCCACATTCATATGATCAGGTTCGTGTGTGGCTATCGGGTTACTTAACCGTGTAAAAGATCTCTCACATACATCGCACTAATGTGTACGATCGCCTGTGTGGATTATCTTATACATGACGATACAGTCTGGCACAGATAATTATTTCTCACACAGCACAAACGTTTGAACAGTCATATATGGTATTTCTCCATATGAGTAAATACTTTAAGCAAACCTCACACACACGGTCGATTTCCTGCATATATTTCATTGTGCGTTCTTCAATTAGAAGATTGGGTGTAAGATTCACTCTGCTCTCGAAACTCACCAGTTTGAATAATTATATATACATTTAAAGGAAATCGGCGATAAAAACATTCTGCGGTGACTTGAAATGAAGAAAAGGCGGATAATATTATGTTTCATCAGATCACTTTTCTGACCGAATTGTTTCTCACACACCGCACTGATATGGACGATCACATGTATGTGTTGTCTTATGAACGGTGGCTTGAGATGAAGTAACAAATGATTTCTCACACACATCGCACTGATATGGACGCTCTCCTGTGTGGATTCTCACGTGTGATATCAGACTACACTTCTGTGTGTATGATTTATCGCACAAATCACATGTATACGGACGTTCTCCTGTGTGGATTCTCTTATGTGCAATCAGATGACCTCTCCTGTTGAATGATTTCTCGCACAGATCACACTGATACGGACGATCACCAGTGTGAATTCTTTTATGTCCGATCAGACCACTTTTCTGGGCGAATGATTTCTCACACACATCGCACTGATATGGACGATCACCGGTGTGTGTTCTTTTATGAATAGTAGCTTGATACGAAGTAGCAAATGATTTATCACACACATCACACTGATATGGACGCTCTCCCGTGTGTATTCTATTATGTGTCATCAGACCACTTTTCTGGTCGAATGATTTCTGACAAACATCGCACTGGTATGGACGCTCGCCGGTGTGTGTTCTTTTATGAATGGTGGCTTGAAATGAAGTACCAAACGATTCCTCACACACGTCGCACTTATATGGGCGGTCACCAGTGTGGATTCTTTTGTGTTTCATCAAATCACTTTTCTGGGTGAATGATTTCTCACACACATCACACTCATGTGGGCGAACACCGGTATGGATTATTTTATGTGCGTTCAGATGACCTCTCTCAGCGAATGATTTCTGACACACATCGCACTGATACGGTCGCTCGCCCGTGTGGATTCTTTTATGTACAATCAGATGACTTTTCTTGATGAATGATTTAGTACACACGTCGCACTCATGTGGACGGTCACCCATGTTTAGGCCTACTGTATTCTCGTATTTGCAGTTAGACTACCAGCTCGGGTTAAAGCTTTCTCACATGAATACATCCCATTCGATGTGGATGATCTCATATGTTGGTTCTCTTTTGTTCCGACGAATGGGTAGATCTATTCACGACCTGCTATCCACAATGTTCTCTTTGGTGACTTGTAAATCCGCCGTGAAACAAACGGATACACAATCAGACAATTCCCAAAAAATATAAACAAATAATTTATAAACCGATTTCTGCCCAATATAGGACGGTCTACTCTTGTGTTCGTCTGCTGTCACAATAATGTCATTATAAGCGAAATCCCCCCTTTACAGACAAGATCATTATCGACAAGAAACATATAATTTCTTTGTTCCTTGAACGCCGCTAAAAGTGACGACAGCTTGATACCGATAGCATTTTAAAAATATGGTTCCGTAGAATGGATATATGCATTGGGCGATGAGTAGGAGAAGGGCTAAGTACAATCCGAACAATCGAAACCGATTTATAATCCTGAACAACACCAGGTGATGGCCAGGAGATGACCCAGAGAATAGCACAACCATCCAGAAATGTCGCTTCAACCGGCATACGGTCTGGAGATTGATCAGACAACTCTAAGAGCATTCTTCAAGTTGGCTTTTGACCTAGAATTCCCTTATGTGACCATCTGGCTCTAACATGGAAACTGAATATGGGGCGAGTTCGTGAGATACGCGAGCTGTCATTTAGACATTCAACAACTGACCTGATTTTGATCTTGACTCATTGCTATGATAATTTAAATAATAACCAGAAAATTTGTGTAATTTTGTCACAAATGAACGTTAATTATATTCATTATCGCTTATAACTATGGAATAAACCAATACAACCAATCAATCTGGGACATTTGACGTTCGGTGCGTAGTCATAGTAACAGCCTAATGCCATATATCGCTATATGGTATCACCCGAATGGTCTGTTCTAAAAATAGACAAATAAAGTGTCCCAATAAAATATTTAAAATAAAATTAATATTATAGTTCCTTTCCAGACAGGGGTGTTCAGTTCATATTTATTATTTTATACCAATAATCTAATAATATCTTTAATATTGGTTATATTTAAAAGATTTTCTGGTCTAAAAATGTGTGGTTGTTTAGCTAACCAAAAATATTGGTTTCTGTTAACAGAGACCAGAAATTTGATTATGTCATTTTGTCACCAATAAACGTTAATTAGACTCATTATCGCTTATAAGTATGTACTAAACAATACAAACAATCAATATGGGACATTTGACAATAGCTATGGGAACACCGTAATAATTTCTATCGTTATATGATATTGTTCTAAAAATGGTCTGTTCTAAAAAATAGGACAATAAAGTGTCCTACTTTCATCATCTCATTTATAATAATAAATGAAACACATGCCGCCTCTGGATAATTATCGCCCACTCTAAAAACGGGAGAATAACATCGAAATTACCATAATCAACTTCCAAGTGGGACATTGGCTGGTGTGCTAACAAGGTCGTCCCGGTCAGCATACATGCAAAAGCCTCTATTCGAAGTTGGATTGATTTATCAAAATAAAACACCCTCTTTCAAGTCAAGATATGTACCGGTACATAATATAATTTTGCTTAATTTTGAGTGATTTATCGGAAGTTTTCATGAGGGCGTGGTGTTCTCTTGTAGGTCTCTATATATAACCATACATCGTATGATTGTGCGCTTGTTTATTGCCCACTGGATTGCCTGCCAATATCCCCGTATGTATGTGTGAATGTATGTATATAAGTAGGCATATGCTTCTATGTATGCATGTACGTAAGGGTGTGTGAGCGTATGTGTGTGTATGCGTGTGTATGTATGTAGACCTGTGCGTGTATGTATGCATGTGTGTGTATATATATATATGTATGTATGTATGTGTATGGATTATGTATATATGTATGTATGTATGTATGGCCCGTTGTATGTATGACCAACAGTCTGCTTACAGACATGTCTCTCTATGTACGTACGTGCATGACTGTCTCATCTAATCTGTGGCTGGCTTAACTGTCTATCACATACTTTAATGTTTATTTATTTATTCGATTTTTGTATTGTATTGTGTAAACATTCAAATTAGACTGTAAAAGCTCTTCGTTAACGGAGGAAATAAAGGATATATAAATATATATATTCCCACATTTTGTGTAATCATACACTAATGATTCATCGTGACATACTGCGTATATGATATCGTTGTCCCGTGGATACCATCGCCCAATACACATATCCATTCTTGGGAACCATATTTTGAAATGTTATCGGTATAAAACTTTTGTCACTTTTAGCGACGTTTAATGAACAAAGGAAATCGGTATTTCTTGTCGATAATTATCTTGTCGGTGAGTTTTGTGTGTGCCACGACGGCGAAGAGAGCAATGACTATAACAAGCCGTCAATTCATCCGCTCCTTCACGAGATAATCCACAGATTCAACACGAGTCAGGATATTTGCCGGAAAGTTTTCAGACATTCGGAAATCTGAAAGTTTTGATCGTCCACTCGAGGTCTCGAGTGTCACGACACATGATGTATGTGGAAATGTATTCACACAACCAGAAACTATCAACGGAATAAGGGAATCCGGGCAGACGATCTGACCCCTCTCATCGACATATGCAGGACACCACACGCTCTGATTGTCTGACGGCACATAAACATGGGCGATCGTCCACACAAGTGCGATATATGCCAAAAGACATTTACTAAATCAGGACATCTGACTAGGCATAAGCTCATACACACGGGTGATCGTCCGTATCAGTGCGATGTGTGTGAAAAATCCTTCACCCAGAGATATGTTCTGACAACACATAAACAAATTCACAGAGTAGATCATTCACATGAGTGTGATATATGCGGAAAAACATTTACTCAATTCGGAAATTTAACTAGACATAAGAGAATTCACACGGGTGATCGTCCGTATCAGTGCGATGTGTGTGAGAAATCATTTACAACATCATCTCACGTCACCGTTCATAAGAGAACACACACCGGTGATCGTCCGTATCAGTGCGATATTTGTGAGAAATCATTCGCTGATAACTGTAACTTAACGCAACATAAGAATGTCCATATAGGTGATCGCCCATATCAGTGCGACGTGTGTGATAAATCATTTTCTACGTCGTCTCATGCCAGCTATCATAAGAGAACACATACCGGTGAGCGTCCGTTTCAGTGCGATGTGTGTGAGAAATCATTCGGCCAGAAAAGAATTCTGATGGAACATAAAAAACTCCACACAGGAGAGCGTCCGTATCAGTGCGATGTGTGTGGGAAGTCATTTGCTACTTCCGCTCATGCCAGCTATCATAAGAAAACCCATACCGATGATCGTTCATACCCGTGCGATATGTGTGATAAATCATTTGCTACTTCCGCTCATGCCAGCTATCATATGAAAACACATACCGGTGATCGTCCGTATCAGTGCGATGTGTGTGGTAAATCATTCCGCCAGAAAAGTGGTCTGATGACACATATAAGAATCCACACAGGAGAGCGTCCGTATCAGTGCGATGTTTGTGAGAAATCATTTATTACTTCATCTCAAGTCACCGTTCATAAGCGAAAACACACCGAGGATCGTCCGTCCGTCCAGTGGGAAGTGTGTCCGAAATAATTTGCCCGGGACGGTAATATTATATAATGAGGCATAAATTAATCCACACTGGCGATCGTCCGTATCATTGCGATATATGTGGGAAATCATTCGACAGGAACATGGAATTGAGACATACGCAATTTCACACTGGCGACCGCCCGTATCAGTGCGACGTCGGTGAGAAATCAGTCGCATACTCAACTTTTGTCCATTTCGAGTCATGGATGGGGCCGGGGCACCAAATGATCAAACCTATTGTTTTTATCGCCAATTTCCATCACATGTATATAATATATATAATTCTTCAATGTTGTGAGTGCCCGGATCAGTGTGATGTCTGTGGGGAATCTTTCACCAAATCTTCTAATCGGAGAACGCACAAGAAATGCTATACAGGAAGTTGACCACATACCTGTACGATATGCGATATATGCGACAAAATACATAACATTGACATATTCCTTGACTGTGCATATGACACAAGAGAGCGTATCTATCATTGTGTGTGACAGACTATCTCGTCGTTCATAAGATAATCCACACATGTGATCGCCTCGTACACATCAGTGCGATATTTTAAATATGTCAATGCAACATACACCGCACGCCACCCATCATGACAAAGTCAACAGTATACAGTTGTCGCCTGTTGTAGACAAAGACATTGAGATTTGCCACTAGGTCGAGAACGGACTGTCTCTCGGGGAACGAAACTCTGAGGAAGACAGTCCGTTCTCGAGCGGGGGATAAATCTCAAAGTCTCACGAGAAGAAGGGCGATAACTGTTTGGTTACCCACATCATTCGTTAATTTCTGTAGACAGTTGGTTTGCGTGCTGTTTTAGAATTACTCGATAACAAATTTTGGTTATGTACAAGTTTTAATTGTACATGTATGACAATGTTTTATAACAAATACGTATGAAGTTTAAATGAATAACATTGGTTGTTACTGTTACAGTGAAAAGTTTGTAAATACCCAACAAACAATTTATGACTATACTATATAATTAGTCAGTATTGGATTATACATGAATTCTATATTTTATTGATTCCCATTCGATATTTTTGTTGAGACTGATAGGTTTTACAGGTAGAATCCAACATGATATGGATCCCACTTATTCATTTATTATGATATACTATAGACTGTTATGGTATATAGGCACTGTAAATATTACATGCTTAAAAAGAATTGATACTACAAATGTTTTAAGGCTACATGACCAACAATGTTTTAGAACTAACAAGGATGAAGTGTACATGAACAACAATACTGTTACAGTGAAAAGTTTACATATAATAGCGACAACAGTGTTCCGGCCATTTCCGGTTTCTCAATCTGTGAATGAGGAAAACGTGTCTTTTTGCAGAGCTCAAAAGTGATATCAATTCAATAAATTATTGGATAAACTACTTACTTTTCTGTTTAAAATAGGTAAATGGACAATCGGGGTGTGCACCAGACAATTGTAATCGAGTTTCAGGTGAAATATTGTCAACTGTAAGTGAAATAAATTCCGTTTGACTTTTGTTGTGTGGCCACCATTTTGATATCGATAAATGACCCCATCGAACTTTGATTTGATTTTGTAACAAGTTATTGTATTGTATTGTATTGTATTTATTTCAGGCAAGATATGCCCATATATAGTCATACATACATATAATTACAAATTAAATATAAAGAAGTTGATTCCAATGATTGAATAGATTTAACCGATAGATCAGATCTGAGTTACAAATAGCATTCAAAATACTGTTTAAAGATTTATAAATTCTCACACGAAATCCATACACACCCTTTCGAATCAGCACTGTCAGAGAACACATTCTGTCACCTACAAACATCCCACTCGAACTACATGATCTCTCATAACCCATAAATTTTCTATATGCATTATTATAACAAACTGTAAGTTTTCTATAACAACGTTTGTTATAGTTAATCCAAAGATGAGCACAATATAATGGAGATACGAACATTTTAAATAAATACATTTTCACATTAGGCGAACATTTGTAAAACTTTCTAATAAGCATATTTGAGCGTGAGAATATAGACCGATATTGGCGCATAATATCGTATCATCGGAAAATTCGTTGTTGAGTATATGTCCGAGATACTTATAGGAGGACACGAACTTGAGTTCATTGCCCATTAAGTATAGTTTTGGAAATGACCGAATATGAAGAGATTTAGGGATAAAAGTCATCCCCACAGTTTTTATAATATTATAAGTTAAATAAATCTTCTTAGCCTCGTGTTCACATATTCTCAACAAACGACGTAGTCCCTCCAAAGATGGTGCAATAATACACATATCATCAGCATAACATAAATGATTGATTTTTGCACTGCCAACAATGCACACAACGTCACATGTATTCAGTCTTTCGCTAATCTCGTTGATATACACATTAGATAAATAAGGGCTTAATATGCGCCCTGTCTAACACCAGTCGTGGGCCGGAAGCATGTTTTTGTTATACGTTAAAATTTTAGAATACAAATAAATGACAATGCACAATAAATATTGGCATTAATGTTGGACAAGGTTGTGTTCCATGTTATTATTTTTTTTAAGGTAATAATCGTCTGAAAAAGTAGCCTATTTTCGTGCATAAAAAAGTTAAAGGAATCATCAGTAACTTCCAGTAACTCACGTGCCATGTTATTGGTAATCCAATTGGCTATTGAATGCATATTTTTATTTTATTTTTGGCTAGCATTTTCATTGTGTTTTGACTTAGTAAATACTACTACCCTACAAGAATCAACGTCATTTACATTGTGCGGCAATGGTATGGAGGGAATAGTATGAAAAGTTCTGTCAGCATGACTATGAATTAAGTTCTCTAGCCACAGTAGTATTCTTCAATGTGCATTAACTGCCTAAATTATCAATTTGATTGATTATAATGATCTGACTCGCGCCTCTAGGGGAAGTTCTGCCCAAATTGTCGGGAAACGACAATGCTAGTACATATAGTAGGCCTACACGTGTTGGCGACAACAGAAGTCTGGTCAGACCTGTCACTGAGCAAACTTGTAGTTTTGTAGCGATTTAAAGAGTATAACAAAAGTATTAAATAAAGCGTTGAACAAGCAACACACCGGGATGTGAACCAGACAATTGTAATTAAGTTTGAGGTGCAATTTTGTCAAAGATAATATATTGAAACAAATTTAGTTTAATTTAATAGTGTTTACATGGTGGCTGTCATTTTGACGAATGACCAAATAATTATTTAATTATGTATATAACCATTTAAATAATTAAAATGTTGGGGGAATAATAAGTAATAGTGCACAACGAACATTCATATTAATCATAGACATGGTCAAATTCCAAGCTTAAATTTTTTTGTATGTAATAATCAGCTGAATAGATAACCTATTTTCATGCATAACAAAATGAACAAATATTCAATAACTTTCATGCCATGTAATAGGTAATCCAATTCGCTATGGAGTCATAACTTTATTTTTGTAGGCATTTTAATCGTGATATGACTTAGTTAATGCTGATGTCCTTCAAAAATCAATGCTGTTGACATTCTTCTCATATCCTTCTCCAAGACATTAACATTTGCCTCAAGAATTTGAAGAAAATAATTGATTGTTGTGTTGATAATATGAAATCAATTCATTAATAATATATTGTAAACAACATTTTAGGCTAGACAACTTCCTGTTTACATTGTTTGAGCCCGTTCATGTAAATCTGTGGGTCAAAGAAAGCCCAAGATTGAGGTACTACATGTATTCTATGATTTAGGTACAAGATACACATCAACTTTATTTAGGTTAACTGTACCATGTGATTAGTTACCAGGACCCCCTCCACATATACCGATATCAACATCAAATTCAATGTTGATTGATCGGCAGGAGTAGTCCCTTTTTTATCGAAACAAATAACACATCTAACTCAAATGTTAGTCAATTTTCATTTATGAAAAGAAAGTATGTGGTATTTTCTTAAAACTATTCTAGCAAATACTCATTGATGAGTAGTGACCCATAAGGGAATGCTCAGATAATATTCAAGTTTAACAAATCAAACGATAGCTTGTAATTGTTGAACTTATTATCTGAACACTTCCCTAAAATGTACTTTTATTTGTGTTATACTTGCATCTGTCGTCTGCTTATATTTTCCTGAAAACCCACCAAATGATTATAGACCATTCCAATGCACTTTAAAAACTGAGTGGGAACTTCCATTCAGTACATGTAAAAATGGTTATGCGATAATAACTGGAGTCTATCATGTCCTTCTATACTACCGGAACTGAACAACTCAACTTCTCAAGATCACCTTATAATGTATTCATCCGACGCCAGTTTTATTTATTGTAGTCTGGATGCTTGGGCACATGAAGTTGCATTACAGGATAGTTTTGTATTATGTAATAAAAATTAACCATTGGTCTTGCCCAAGATCTGTTACTTATATACCTGGCGATTGTCTTCGTTGTTGTCTCATGTCAATCAACCTCTGTGCTGATGATTTCCCAGGCATTCAACAAATCATTCTACATGTATTAGTGTTATTGCTGGAAACCAAATATATAACATACAATCTTCACATATCCTAACTGAAAAAAGACAATTGATCTTACAAGCTTTTTGTCCCTTAATACACCACCACGAACAACAGACTAATGTAGGAGAGATATAACTACACTGAATTAAGAGTGGAAAGCACATTAGCAGTGTCTACAGACATTATTTGGCAACTTCTGGGTGACATAATGAGTTGACAGAATTTTTTTCCCGAAGTCCGAATTAAAAAAAATTGGCAAAAAAAAATATTCATAGGAATTTTCTTTTGTTGCTTTCTATATGACGGTAGATGTCTCTGGCTATGAAAAACATTGAAAATTTGATCACCACTTGATTTTTTTCAAAAACTTGTGTTGTCGCTACATATAATCATTCATATGTGGTATATCTTCGACTACACCGGTTTTACTACACATTAAAGGTGGATTAACTCTTTGTAAACATGTATTATATAGTTACCGGGGTATACAATATTAGATCTGAATCGAAGACTCTTGTTCGGAAATGGTTCTATCGATTAATATTCATTTTATTTCGAATATTTTCTGGTCTAAAAAGGTGTGGTTGTTTAGCTATCGAACAATAGTGGTTACTGTTAACAGAGACCAGAAATTTTATGGTGTAATTTTGTCACAAATATACATTAATTATACTCATTATCCCTTATAACTATGGAATAAAACAATACAACCAACCAATCTGGGGCATTTGCCGTTCGGTGCGTACCCATAGGAATAGCCTAATGCTCTCTATCGCTATATGTTATCACACGAATGGTCTGTTCTAAAAAATAGACAAATAAACGGGCCCAATAAAATCATAGTATTCGTAATAAAATCAATATTAATTGATAAAAGCATTTCTGGACAGGGGTCTGCAGTTCATATTTATTATTTTGCAGTGCATGTATTTTGATGGGTACACTTTCCATTTTGCATAGATGATCCAGTCGTGTTCACAATTTATTAAACAAGATAAATTAAACAGAAACATTTAACCATAGAAACATAATTATTCTATTAAAGTCTCCATTCCAATTACTTATTAAAATATAGTTTGATGCACAACTTATCGCGAACGGATATGTTTCAATTTGTCAAATTTTTGGGGGATTTATACCATATATAGTCATATCAATGTTCCGGTCTTTTTTTATTTGTATGTTCATTGTGTAACTGAAAATAGAAGGTACGCGAAAAGTGTGGTTTTCGTAAGTTTGTCAAGAGTTATCTACCCTGGAAACGCGCCAACGTTTCAGATAACCATCTGCGCTTTTCAATGTCCGTTATATTTAAAAGTTCCCTTTATTTTTGCATACTTAAACATTACAAAGATCAACGAGAAGATATAACTGCAACATCGGCAAGGAATAAACATATTTAATTAATTTAAATAAATGTGCACAGAATGGGGCAGTCGGTTATCTTGTAGGTTAGACCGTTTCCAGGATAGATAACTCTTGAAAACCATGGCATAAGAATAAAGCGCTATGGAATATGTAACTCAGCTATGTGTCTCTCAGTCGGTCTAACCAATAGTTCACGAGATATCTCAATCCCGATCCATAGAGTTTTATACATTTATAAAACAAGAATAACCAATTTAATGTCTTCCACGCTTCGTAACTTGTGAGTTTCTGATGTAGGGGAGTTGGGGCGCATAATGAGAAGGTTTATACTTTACATTCTGTATTCTGTTAATCTGAATCAATCACAATCTGAACAGCACGCATGAGAATATGGGAAAGAGAAATACCTTCCAATACAAATAATATATTAACCATTTCCATTGTTACTGGAAATGAAAACCAAACTGTATATAAATATCTAAAGGGTCCAGAATGGAGACTTCCCATAATGCAACTTTCTAAGTTATTGGAAGTTTTATAAAATAGTAAAATATCAAATAACACACAAAGGGAATAATTATTGGTTACCATTTAGATAGTGAACCATCCATATGGAAAGGGACTTAGTTATGGATAGACACAACTAAAGATGAATAAATATATGGGACGAAATTGGGTTAAAACATCACAATACACAATCAACGAATTGGTACATAAAAACATAATAACTCACCAATTCGGAAAGATTTAGGTCCTGGATGTTTTAGTAATTGTAATACAGTTGCATTTTACTTAAATCTACATTGTACTTTTGTAAAGATAAAATACTTTATGATTTATGATTTAAACATAATTGTTTGCAAACGTCCTGTTTGATTTTGTTCGCACTATTTTATTTAGCGGGAAAGATTACTACGCGGTAATGCGTTAATTTAGTTATTGGGCTGGTTTATATTTGGATTGGGATTGGGTTGGGCTAAAAGATAACAAGATAGTCTAGTGATTTAAGAATGCTAGGTTGATTAGACAGATTATTAGGTTTAAAACAAATAAGTAACAAGCATGTATACAAGAGAATTAGTATAATTCCTACAAAACTTACTTATGCATGTAAATGTATCACCGTCACAAGAAGGCATAACAAAGTTCTTCGCTGCAGAGAACTTCACATAAATCAGGCTTTCCACTAGGGTTTAAGGAACGGGTCCTGTATCCGCCGAGGGGTAAATGCCAGTCAATGTTTTCAATGTCGTGGAAACACTAGTGGACCTACTTTTGTTGTATCGGCCAATAGAAGAAACAGAGGCTAGATTTGGTGATCGTTTTGCATCCATTTTCTTAACTTTAAAACAGAAAATTATTTATTACATTAAGATTAATTGCTGTATACGGAAACACGCCCGTTGAAGTTAAACGACCACTATGTAATACCCGGCAGAAAGTTCGGATGCATAACGTACCGGAATATAACATGATTAAATTATCGGCGGTCATTTTTCGTAACCTAACCACAGCAACGTAACAAGCGGACCCCAAAGCATGTGTTCTAGCGATGTCGGATTTTATCACTTCCTCAGTTCGTGTTAGATCGGTCCGACTGCGAGTGTGTATTCTCGCTAGAAATAAAAAAAAGTTGTCAACAATTTAAATTTCTTAGTACTGTCCCAACGAAATTGAGAAGTAAACATCTTTATACCTGTATACATATGGAATATGTCCTGTGATATGACAGAAGGGGAAAAATTGGCTGGGGGAATGGGGCCCAAATAGGCATCCCCTGCCTGCCGCTATAGCGGAAACCCTGCATAAATGTCGATAAAAGTTGAAATAAAAACTTTTTAAAAACTTTTTAATTTATTTTATTTCTAATTGGAATTGCTCATCACGCACATAAAAATAGCATTATTTGGCATTATAGTAACGACAATAAATGATCCACACCATATGCCACAATCCAACGATATAGGCACATAACTATGTTCTATGATGGGCCCTTAAAATGGTGAACCCCAAATATGAGCCTATGCAGTGAAAACATGTCAACTATGTCCAGATATGTCCCAATATCCATATTATATGCCAGAATCCAAATATATAGGCACATACCCATTTTCTATGACGGACCTTAAAATGCTGAACCCCAAATTTGAGCCAGTGCAGTCTAAACCTAAGGAAACTATACATGAGTCATGTCCAGATGCATGATCGTCCAGATATGTCCCAACATCCATACTATATGCCAGAATCCAACGATATAGTCACATAAACATTTTCTATGATGTGCCCTTAAAATGGAGAACCCCAAATTTTAGCTCGTGCAGTGAATACCAATATCAGCTATACCGGAGTCATGTTCAGATGCAGGAAGGTCCAGATATGTCCCAATATCCATATCATATCTCAAATTCCAAAGATATAGGCACATAACAATTTTCAATGATGGGCCCTTAAAATAGAGACCCCCAAATTTGAGCCCGTGCAGTTTGATCCTAAGTAAACTATACGTGAGTCACGTCCAGATGCATATTGGTCCAGTTATATCCCAACATATATATTATATGCCAGAATCCAACGATAATGGCACATAACCATTTCTATGATGGACCCTTAAAATGGTGAACCCCAAATTTGAGCCCGTGCAGTGAAAACCTGTGTCAACTATATCTGAGTCATGTCCAGGTGCAGGGTGGTAACAGAAACTAACACGTTGTAGTGGTGCAAAAAGAAACTGACAACTGTTACGCAAAATAAGGGTATTCTTGTGAAGCCTGGGGAATATACAGCCGAAAGAAAATTGTCAATTGATAAACAATCAAGAGTGGCCATTTGATCTTTAGAGAAAGAAACGTATTTGTAACGCATGTACACAGTGTATGCAATAGTCTGCATTACATACCAACTGCATAATACGGTTTATTTATTTGTTCCACGGTATTTAGTATCGATATAAAAATGTACAATAGGAACATTACATCCTATAACTGATTTATGTCCGTGATAACTCCATGTATACATAGAATTAAAAACAACAATTATGCAAATTAGCAAACACCACAATTCGCGGTTGCTACGAAATGGGGTTATAAGAAAATTGTTCTCGAAAATTGTTAAGAGAGCTGTGAGGGAATCTACTCGTTGAGTTCTTCGTAGTTTTATGTTTGCTGGTAATCGCTGAGCGGTCAACAAATGTCGAAATGTTACCCTCGAGGGTAACAAGTGACTTGCGGCCCACCATGTGACGCACAGTCAGCGAATCAGGAGAGAGGGAAATGGGATGAAAGATAATAGGATTTGTCGCATCACGAGGATGATAATACTGTTAATAAAATCAGTGACAACAAATATTGTTTAATAAGTTTTGGTGCAATGCTATCTTGTGTCCCGCCAACTTAGTTGAGTGTAGGAATTATTTCTCACATGGTACGGGCGGTCGCCAGTGTGAAATTGCGTATGTCTCAATTCCATGTTCCTGCCGAATGATTTCCCACATATATCGCAATGATACGGACGATCGCCTGTGTGGATTATTTTATGCCTCATTATACAATGTCACCGTCCCGGGCGAATGATTTCCCACACACATCGCACTGATATGGCGCTCTCCTGTCTGGATTTGTTTATGCGTCATCATAATTCATTTCTGGGGGAATGATTTACCACACACATCGCACTGATACGGGCGATCACCGGTGTGTGTTTTCTTACGATAGCTGGCATGAACGTAAGAAGCAAATGATTTCTCACACACATCGCACGGGTATGAACGATCACCGGTATGTGTTTTCTTGTGATAGCTGGCATGAACTATATATATATTATATACATTTGATGAAAATCGACGATAAAAACAATACGTTTGACCATTTGGTGCCCCGGCCCCGTCCATGACATCGCACTGATACGAGGATGATAATACTGTTAATGAAATGATTTCTCACAGACACCGCACTGATACGGGCGGTCGCCAGTGTGGATTCGTGTATGTCTCAATTCCATGTTCCTGTCGAAAGATTCTCCACATATATCGCAATGAACGGGAAGTCGGTGGCCGAGAGGTAGCGTACTGGTCTCTCGTGCTATCGGACCGGGGATCGCAACCTGGTCAGGGTATTCTGACAAAAATCAGAACTGGGTCAGATACCAAGTTTGTCAGGCTGAAAAGTCTCATTCGAGATAACTGAATAAAGATCCGAATGCAAAATGCCGACTTCCCCCCATTACAACACTTGTCCAGGTATGTTGTCGTGGGTGCAGTACGCTGTCCGATCGGGCGCGGACATTAATGGCTGACCCGTGTACACGCCTCGGTGTGTGCACGTTAAAGAACGCTACCGGAGTCACCACAGGGTTAAACAGTTACTCGGCCGTGGTAGCACCTGGACCTCCACATAATCCTCAGCACATTGAGGGCGATGGAGTATCAAGTAGATAGATGATACGGACGATCGCCTGTCTTGATTAGTTTATGTCTTGTTATGTTACCGCGAATTATTTCGGTCACACGTCGCACTGATGCGGACGATTTTCGGTGTGTTTTCGCTTATGAACGGTAACTTGAGATGAAGTAGTAATAATTTCTCACACACATCACACTGATACGGACGCTCTCCGGTGTGGATTCGTTTATGCGTCATCAGAGCACTTTTCTGGCGGAATAATTTCTCACACACATCGCACTGATACGGACGATCACCCGTGTGGATTCTTTTATGTTCGATCAGATCAGTTTTCTGGCGGAATGATTTCTCACACACATCACAGTGATACGGACGATCACCGATATGTATTCTCTTATGCCTAGTCAGATGTCCCGATTTTGAAAATGTCTTTTGGCATATATCGCACTCGTGCGGACGGTCACCCATGTTTATTTCCTCTTGTGTGCCGTCAGACTATCAGAGCGTGTGGTTTCCTGCATATATTGACGAGAGGGTTCAGATCGTCTGCGCGGATTCCATTATGGCTGTTGACAGTTTCTGATTGTGTGAATGCCTTTCCACATGCATCATGTGTCGTGACACTCGAGTGGACGATCAAAACTTTCAGATATATTATTGTCTGAATACGTTAAGGCATATGTCCGGACTCGTGTTGAATCTCTGGATTTCGTGTGTTGATTAGTTTGTGTTCCCACGAAGGAGCGGATAAGTTCACGGCTTACTATAGTCATTGCGCTCTTCGTCGTCGTGACAATCGATCACAGTTGTTGGAAATTTGTGTCAAAAATCCCGAAAACAAATATCCCCACCCTACTTAGTATATTATTGACAAGTATGGAAAGCTGGTCGATACATTTCATAAAACGAGCCCCCCATAACCATGTCACCGCTCGTTTCGTGTTCAATTGCAACAATAGAAACATTAATTTCAGAAAAGTATCACTTCCTAGTAATAAAACATATATTTCTTTTCTTGTTTCCGTAAGCTAGTGCAGTAGAAAATTATCACTTTATAATTACTTTTATCGTATACAACTTCCCAAACAACAGCGGCTCGCTGATTCCACGAGTCGCCATCCAAGAGTCAAGCGCAGATAATAGCATTTGAAATTAATATTGATTTTATTTCGAATATTTTATTGGGACAGTTTATTTTGTCTATTTTTAGAACAGACCATTCGTGTTATACCATATAGCGATATAGAGCATTAGGCTGTTCCAATTGCTACCTTCCGAACGTCAAATGTCCCAAATTGATTGTTTGTATTGTTTTATTCCATAGTTATGAGCGATAATGAGTATAATTAACGTTTATTTGTGACAAAATTACACAATAAAATTGCTGGTCTCTGTTATCAGTAACCAATATTGTTCGTTAGCTAAACAACCACACCTTTTTAGTCCAGAAAATATTCGGTACACCGGTAACTATATAATACATGTTCACAAAGAGATAATCCACCTGTTAATAGTATGAAATGTCCAATTCTGGAGAATGTGCGGAAGCCTCTTTTGACTCAAATAATAAGCTTTGGATAATATTCTCGTGTCAGTACCATGTCAGCAAGTGTAACAACATTGGCTTGGAGTGACTGAATGACCGAATGTTGTGAACAGTGACAGTCGAATTAACAACTCGAAAATATCAGATTCTACGGTTCACATTCAGACCCAAAGAAAACAGAGTTGACATTATTCCAGAACATCTACAGTACAAGAAGTAACTATTTGATCCAATTTCACCAAATTTGGCCAAAAATAAAAACTATTTATCATTTAATTGTTCACGGCTTCGGTTTTCACGGCTCAGCAACCAAGTTGTATAATTTTAGGTAACACTAAAACTTCAAAAGTGTACCTGCAAGTCGAAGCCGAATTCGGCTTCAAATAAAAGATGCAAGCGGGTGTTATGTCGAGTTTCTCCGTTGTTATAAGGTACTGTAAAACGATAGATGACGGCGAGTCGAAGCGCGGCCATTTTTTTCACTTCAATTTGATCATTTTCACCTGACACACGTGATCGCCACCAACAGCTTGTGTCATCAATGTGGCATTGAGATAATACCAAACACTTTGGCACTCAGACTAAAAGGTGGATTATCTCTTTGTAAGCATGTATTATATAGTTACCGGGGTATAAAATATTAGATTTGAATCGAAGACTCCTGTCCGGAAATGCTTCTATCGATTAATATTAATTTTATTTCGAATATTTTCTGGTCTAAAAAGGTGTGTTTGTTCAGCTAACGAACAATAGTGGTTACTGTTAACAGGGACCAGAAATTATATTGTGCAATTTTGTCACAAATAAACGTTAATTATACTCATTATCGCTTATACCTGTGGAACAAAACAATACAAACAACCAATCTGTGACATTTTACATTCGTTGCGTAGCCGTAGGAACAGCCCAGTGCTCTATATCGCAATACGGTCTCATCCGAATGGTCGGTTCTAAAAATAGTAACATAAACGGGCCCGATTTAATATTCGAAATAAAATCAATATTAATTGATAGAAGCTTTTCCGGACATAGGTCTTCAGTTCATATCTATTATTTTATACCCACGCAGCTATTTAAAATTTGTTATTTAAAGAGATAATCCATTTTTAATGGAATCGGTGACAACAAATATTGTTTTAACAGTTTTGGTGAAATGCTATCTTATGTCTCGTCAACTTAGTTGGGTGTGAAAACGACATCGCACACATATCGCAATGATATGGACGATCGCCGGTGTGGATTCTTATATGTCCGATCAGACTACTTTTCAGGCCGAAGGATTTCTCACACACATCGCACTGATACGGACGCTCTCCTGTGTGGATTCTTATATGTCCGGTCAGATTACTTTTCTGGCCGAAGGATTTCTCACACACATCGCACTGATACGGACGTTCGCCGGCATGTGATTTCTTATGATAGTTGGCTTGAGATGAAGTAGCAAATGATTTTTCGCACACATCGCACTGATACGGACGCTCTCCTGTGTGGATTCTTTTATGTCCGATCAGATTATTTTTCTGGCTGAAAGATTTCTCACACATATCGCACTGATACGGATGATCACCGGTATGTGTTCTTTTATGAATGGTGACGTGAGTTGAAGTAGCAAATGATTTCTCACACACATCGCACTGATACGGGCGATTGCCTATATGGACTCTCTTATGTTTCGTGAAGTTACCGTTATCGGCGAATGATTTCTCACACAGATCGCACTGATACGGACGATCACCGGTATGGGTCCTTTTATGTTTAGTTAAACTTCCGGATTGAGTAAATGTTTTCTCGCATATATCACACTCATGTGGATGATCGCCTGTGTGGATTCGTTTATGTGTTGTCAGATTACATCTCTGGGCGAAGGATTTCTCACACACATCGCACTGATATGGACGATCACCCGTGTGAATTCTCTTATGTCCAGTTAAACTTCCGAATTGAGTAAATGTTTTTCCGCATATATCACACTCATGTGGATGATCTCCTCTATGGATTTGTTTATGTGTTGTCAGAACAGATCTCTGGGTGAAGGATTTCTCACACACATCGCACTGATACGGACGATCACCTGTGTGTATGAGTTTATGCTGAGTCAGAGATCCTGATTTCGTGAATGTCTTTTGGCATATATCGCATTCGTGTGGACGATCACTCATGATTATATCTCTCGCCAGACTATCAGAACGATGTGTTTTCCTGCATAATATTTTATCGATGAGAGGGGTCAGATCGTCTGCGCGGATTCCATTATATCTGTTGACAGTTTCTGATTACAGTGTGAATGGCTTTCCACATACATCATGTGTCGTGACACTCGAGGGGACGATCAAAATTTTCAGATTTCCAAATATCTGAAAACGTTGCGGCATATATCTGGACTCATGTCGAGTCTCTGGATTATCTCGTGTGTTGATTCACATGAAGGAGCGGGTGAATTCACGGATTGTTATGGAAGTGATTGCAATCGTCGCTGACTGTACGTTCGAAGAAAATCATCAGTAATTTTAAATTACTATGGAAACCCCATTCTGGTCGATATATTCGTGTCTTCTCGATTGTGATAATAATGTCAATACACACATAAACACACCGTTATAACCGACAAGATCACTATCGACAAGAAACACCGATTTCCTTTGTTCTTTAAACGTCGCTAAAAATGACAACTTTTGATACCGGTAACATTTCAAAATATGGTTCTCAAGAATGGATATGTGTATTGTGCGATGGTGTATGGCATGGCAGATCCGTCCGATCTAATGGACGTACACGTAGGCCTACTCTGCGAATTTCCAAACATAACAAGATGTGACGTTATATTAGGAAGCAACCACGGGACAACGATACAATATACTCAATATGTCATTATGAATCTTGAGTTAATAATTACACAAAAGGTGTGCTGTCCTACTGGTAAGCTGTGTTCATTGTACGACAGTTTGTGTTTATTGATGGTTGGTATTAGACTAAGTGGAGTGTTGTTTGTTAAAATTTCTGTTTTGTAAATTGTTAAACTGAGTTTGTTTGTTGAAAACAAGTTAAATCTAGGGGTTCGAGAGGCCAGTAAAAAAGGAACCGCTGCAACTAGTCCAACAGCCAAGTATTCGTATTTGGTATTAGATTTTGCTCTGTTATCTCTAATTTTTCTTGAGTTTGATGTGGAAACTTCACAATTACTATGCCCTTCACTATTAATTAGAACCACTCCATTTGGAAATTATGACTAAGACGGAATGGCCATAATATTATTTATTGAGATCTGATCTCCCAACAAATATACATTAAACATGTGAACAATAATGAAACCTTACTCTCACTTTTCTCTCCTCCTCATGCTTGCACTCTACCTTTTACACATGAAATGATTATGAATTCTCCAACTTCTGCCCACATAAATATATAACACATATTATTAATATTATGTAATCAGAACAAGACAAAATCTCAAGAAATAAACATTATTCTAGCGGTAAGCGAATTACCGTCAACAATCATCTAAAACTTATCTAAATTAGAAAAAAGGGGAATAGGGTGGGTGGGAAAACTTAATCGAAGTGCCATGTCGAAAAATTTGAAATCGAGTGAATATTTTCGGCGCGAAAAGTGTTTTATACCCGATATTAGAATTATGGGAAATCCAAGAGAATCATGGGAAGTTCAAAGGTCACTATAGTTCGTGTAACATAAGTGTACCGGTATCGTCGGAGTAATATATAGTCTATAGAGTAAATATTTCCGGTTTAGAAATTACACATTTTGATAACAAAATTGCCCAATTACTATGCCCTTCACTATTAATTAGAACCACTCCATTTGGAAATTATGACTAAGACGGAATGGCCATAATATTATTTATTGAGATCTGATCTCCCAACAAATATACATTAAACATGTGAACAATAATGAAACCTTACTCTCACTTTTCTCTCCTCCTCATGCTTGCACTCTACCTTTTACACATGAAATGATTATGAATTCTCCAACTTCTGCCAAGCCAACGGCCACCAGAAATTCATAATGATGCATTCTTGGAGAGGGGCCCAAAGGTCAGAGGAGTCATCTGGGCCTCTGATCACTCTGGGAGGAGATGCGGTTCACACTATCTCCTAAAATGGACAATTCGAGGAGACATCAGTATTAAATTATATGATAATTCAACAGTCATACATGATTCAATATATATCAGTATAAATATGTACTTCCACAACAGCAAATATATTTCAATCCTTTACCAGAAAGTACTCTACGTAATTTGATGCACAATGAATGATCCAATCTAATTGACAAGAGTCATCATAATACCAATTGGGGAAGGGTACACTATAAATAGAGACTTATACTTTAAGCGTTACACACACAGACTGATTGTCAATATATTCCATAAAAAAATTAAATATTCAATGCGATGTTTCACACATTAAAAGGATGATTTTAAAACCCTGGTATCTTTGTTTTGTGTGGTAGAATTCAACAGGTGTATGTAAGAATGTAGAGATAATCGAGTTACAATTTGTAATAGTCAGAACTTAATATCAGTAAACTGAGAGAAATAATTCTCATCTACTCCTATAATTTGGCATTATAGACTTCGAACGAAACAAAATATGATACAACGGCGGAACATACAATTTATTAAAGCAATGTTGTTTATCAACGTCATACTTATGTGATAGGATATATATGTGTACGTTGAATATATTACCAAGAACTGATCTACATCAATGTAAATGCATGTCTTGGGAATACACCATCACTAAACCTGAATTCATGTTCCAATTGGTCAAGTGATTCTATTTGATTGAATAGTTAATACAGATTCAGCTGTAAGCTGATAAAGAAAAACTGTTTATGTTATACAGGATAAAGTCCATATTTATGCTAAAAATGCACTGGAAGGGGACGATTCGATTCGGTGGTCGCGTATCATCAGATTCTAACAATATTTCTACAAAAGATGGTTTGGTTGTCATCAATTTTGTCAGGTATGATTTAATGCCAACACATACGGTTAACCACTGTGAACGATATTATATAAATTTAGGAGCGTTAAAAAATAATTTAGAGTATGTATCTTTAATTGCGGTCAGTAACGTGATCCAGTTGAGAGCAATGTGAGGCATTCACTTCTTTTGCAATTGTATATATATCTATATATACATGTATATTGATATCTATATTGATGCTCCGAATTACATAACAAGGTAGTAGTGTTTCTGTTATAGAAGTACGAGTGTTACAAGGGTAACAGTTTGCTATTATAGAAGTACGAATGTTACAATGTACATGTACCTCAAGATTCAAAGTTAATTTTCCAATTACAAAGTTTCCATATAAAACTTTCGAGTTGTTGAAGTAATGTTGTAGATGTAGGTTGGCTACAAGTTGTTTCGGAACTGGAATTTCGAGTCGGATAGTAGTATTAAACAAGCATAAATGTCCAATAATTACAGTTTGAATTGCTATACGTGACATTTAATTGTCGGTATAATTGTGTACACTGATAGTATTGCTGAATATGTTGCCTTGTTAAGTCTAACTTAAGAACTGTACATTACCAAAATTTATGCTTAACGGTTTTAAAAATACCGTGGATATCGTCGCATATCAAAATATATAAATTATGATATGTCATCTAATCGCAAAATACGGGTAATGTCATTGTTTCTGGGACGAAATTGTCTTCGCATGAAAATTGCTCGGCGGGTGTCAAACTGTCTGTGAGACGTCAATAGTACCTGTGGGACGTCAATAACACCCGTCGAAGTTGCCCATGTGGGCGTTGAAGTTGCCCGATTGGCGTCAAAGTTACCCATGTGGGCGTCGAAGTTGCCCGATGGGCGTCGAAGTGCCCGATAGGCGTCGAAGTTGCCCGGTAAAAGGCGTCGAAGTTTCCCGATGGGCGTCGAAATTGTCCGATAGGCGTCGAAGTGCCCGATAGGCGTCGAAGTTGCCCGGTAAAAGACGTCGAAGTTCCCCGATGGGCGTCGAAGTGCCCGATAGGCGTCGAAGTTGCCCGGTAAAAGGCGTCGAAGTTGCCCGATGGGCGTCGAAATCGCCTAATGGGCGTCGAAATCGCCTAATGGGCGTCGAGGTTGTCCATGTAGGCGTCGAGGTTGCCCATGTAGGCGTCGAGGTTGCCCATGTAGGCGTCGAGGTTGCCCATGTAGGTGTCGAGGTTGTCCATGTAGGCGTCGAAGTTGTCCATGTAGGCGTCAACGTTGCCCGATGGGCGTCGAAGTTGCCCGATAAAAGTCGTCGAAGTTGCCCGATAGGCGTCGAAATTGCCTAATGGGCGTCGAAGTTGTCCATGTAGGCGTCGAAGTTGCCCATGTAGGCGTCGAATTGCCCATGTAGGCGTCGAATTGCCCATGTAGGCGTCACATTTGCCCATGCAGGCGTCAAAGTTGCCCGATGGGCGTCGAAGATGCCCGATAAAAGGTGTCGAAGTTGCCCGAAAAAAAGGCATCGAAGTTGCCCGATAAAAGGTTGTCCGATGGGCGTCGAAATTGCCTTTATATATGTGCGTCGAAGTTGCCCTTATAGGCGTCGTAGTTGCCCGATGGGCGTCGAAGTTGCCCGATGGGCGTCGTAGTTGGTCGATGGGCGTCAAAGTTGCCCGATGGGCGTCGAAGTTGCCCGATGGGCGTCGAAGTTGCCCGATAAAATGCGTCGAAATTGCCCGATGGGCGTCGATATTGCCCAATGGGCGTCGAAATTGCCATAGCTGGATGGCTTAAATTTCACCTCCAAAAGTCATCGGATCCATGTCTCAAATTCGAGACACCGAGACAAAGAAGTTCGTCGGTTCAAAGCGACAAAGTCGACTCGCCAATGTCTCAAAGGGAAGCTATGCTTACACACACACATATATATATTCCAAAACAAAGGCGATGGGACCTAGTCACTAGAGCATTTTACTGTAATAATGATAATCTTATGATGTAATACAGTATATAGTTTATGTACTAAAACAAGAGAGTAAATTACTAAAAATATATAGCTTATGCAGACATAAAACCATTTTTCTTAAGCAAGCATGTTATAAATATATATATGCAAACTGAAAATATTTTTAAATTACTTAAATTAAATTAAATTAAATTAAATTAATTAAAAATGATCAACTTGATTGCAAGGAGCGGATTGCAGGCTACAATTTTTTGTATAGTAAAGCAACTCATGAATATTGACAAGAGATTGTTACAATGTATAACGTATTGGACATTTAGTAATCTATACATGTATGTGACATTAACACTAAAGTTAACTCCATGTAATAATTCAACCAGCATCCAACCAAATTTTAAAATGATTGTCAAGTCAAAATATAAGCTCTGTAATTTGAATAATATTCAGTATAACCTACATATAACTGAACTTCTACATACAGAGAAAGGCAGCTATTCAGTTTACTTGAACATTTGTGGTGATATTGATCATGTTATGATCGGGCACATGTATGCCATTTCATGAAATTTGTTAACTCCATGTGATAATTCAACCAGCATCCAATAGATTTTTTAAAAAGATTGCTCAAGTCAAAATATAATCTCTGTAATTTCAAAAATATAAAGTATAACCTACATAGAACCGAACTTCTACATACAGAGAAAAGCAACTATTCAGTTTACTTGGACATTTGTAGTGATATTGATCCATGTTATGATCGGACACATGTAATATATGTATGCCCTTTCATGAAATTTGTAAAAATTAGAACCAAATTTTCAAAGTTCAACTTCTCTATTGAAAAATGATAACTAGCCAAACTTATATCTAAGTCAGACTATCAAACTATATTTGCAATACCTAATACTAAATTATTCAAAGTCGGACGCCTGACAAAATAATGTTTAAAAACTTTCTTAAAAAGTTGACAAGTAAATATTGGGTATGCAAAAATCACTAAGTCAAAACTAGGATAGATTCGATTTGAAAAATTCATAACTCAAAAAGTTCATATTGAAAACATAAAAATTAAATTACATGTTCAAAATTGAGAACAAATTAAATTTCAGAGCAAGTTGACTGAATAAGAAAATTAAAATATATTTCATTTCAAAACATTTAAAAATTAAATATCAATGTATACAATTTAGAATTAAAAAAAATTAATTCAAAGTCAAAATTTTAAGTATAACATTCAATAAGTGAATAAGTCATTAATGTCCATCTTGAATTCCACGATGATGTCACAATATGAAAGTAGACACTGCATGGTCCATATAGAATTGACGTCACTGATAAACATGGCAATAATATAAATAGATCGTGATGTCACAGATGATGTCACTTCCAATAGTAATAACAGATTCAGGTTATAAATAACTCTTAACGTCATATCCACATGCTAAACATGGATGCAGCACAGAACTCCATTCGAACAAGCAGTTAGCACCATGAACGTAAATGATATATACATCGCTGTTAGCACGGACGTCAATCGTTCAATAGCGGGCATTGCTGAGAAAGCCCCAGAACCAAGTTCGTTGTTAACCGTGAATATCGTGTAGTGTTAACATTTGATAAAATGTAATTAAAACTTCCATAACCATTGACCATTAAACGCTCTGATGGTTCGACGAACGATGATATTAAGGATTTATATTACCTTAAAGTCCAGATAGTCGGGAGTCCATTTCCTTGATATAATAAGAATTACCACAGAAGCGCCCACGGAATGAACACATGTAATTGCTCCTGAGTGAATACATTCCTCCATTGGCCGATACATTAGCAATAATTAACTGATTAATTCGGTATCTCGATGACAATATTGCTGTGCTCTGTCAATATACTGATTGAATCTCTCGTTCCGGCCTTCGGATGACAATATATCAATCTGTCGAAAGTTTTTTTAAATAACTAAACAAGGAACTAAAAACTTAATCGAAGTGCCATGTCGAAAAATTCGAAATCGAGTGAATATTTTCGGCGCGAAAAGTGTTTTATACCCGATATTAGAATTATGGGAAATCCAAGAGAATCATGGGAAGTTCAAAGGTCACTATAGTTCGTGTAACATAAGTGTACCGGTATCGTCGGAGTAATATATAGTCTATAGAGTAAATATTTCCGGTTTAGAAAT
The DNA here is from genome assembly GCA_032622095.1 of Siphonodentalium dalli. Classification (NCBI taxonomy): domain Eukaryota; kingdom Metazoa; phylum Mollusca; class Scaphopoda; order Gadilida; family Siphonodentaliidae; genus Siphonodentalium; species Siphonodentalium dalli. The sequence goes on from CP136063.1 coordinate 60,471,492, forward strand.
TACACATTTTGATAAAAAAATTGCCCCTTTGGGAATTACACAATGGTCTTTTTACCTTACGTGTGACACCCCGTGTACAGTATCTTCACAAAGGTAGACATGTACCCTAGTCGCCAATGTCATGATAGGTGGCGTGCGGCCTACGTTGCTTCGAAATATTTTCGGAGTATATCCGTCATGTTTACATGTACGTTTAACAGTATTGTAGATTCAATGCTCTCCCAGCGTCGAGTGTGTATACACGGTACTCACTAAAGCACACGGATTGCCGCTTCGCCTACGTGGGCTTATTAAAGATGGATTATCTCTTTAAAGATGGATTATCTCTCTAAATAACAAATTTGAAATAGTTGCGTGGGTATAAAATAATAAATATGAACTGAAGACCCCTGTCCGGAAAGGCTTCTATCAATTAATATTCATATTATTTCGAATATTTTATTGGGCCCGTTTATTTGTCTATGTTTAGAACAGACCATTCGGGTGATACAATACAATACAATAATTAATTTGTATAGCGCTCAATATTATGAGTACATATTCAACGGCGCTTTACATTACATCGAGCTCATTGCCTAATCAGCATAATACATGTACATGCACATATATCTAGGAATTAAATGCTACATCAAAGAGATATGTTTTGAGGCCGGTCTTAAACATATTTAAATCAGTGAATATTTTCAAGTGAGGTGGAATGCTATTCCATAGATGTGGACCTGCAAATGAAAATGCCCTATCGCCAAACGTTTTCTGTTTGTTGAAAGGAGTGTACAAAAGCATACTGCTATCAGATCGTAATCCATATGTACACACATTTCTGTCTTTGATCATATCCTGTATATACAATGGTGACATGTTATTACGAGATTTGAATACAAGCAAAATAATTTTGAACATGATTCGATACTCCACTGGCAGCCAGTGTAATTGCTTGAGAACTGGAGTTATATGTTCATGCCGAGGAGTGTATGATACAACTCGCGCCGCAGCATTTAGCACTTTTTGCAGGCGATCACACTGGTAATCCGGTAGTCCATACAGTAAAGAATTACAGTAATCTAAGTGTGACGTGACAAAAGCATGGACCAATGTCTTAGTTGAGTCTACATCGAGGTATTGTCTAATTTGTCGGATTTTGTATAAACCTCTGAACGCCTTCTTACACATATTAGAGATATGGTTATCCATTGTCATGTTTGTGTCAAAATACGATCCCAGGTTGCGAACAGTGTCCTTTGTTGGTATGTCGGCGTCTCCCACATGAATTGAACTGATGTTGACTTTCTGAAGTTGTTGTCGAGAACCAATGATTATGAATTCAGTCTTATCGTCATTTATCATGAGTCGGTTGGTAATCATCCACGCTCTAATGTCCACAATACAGTTCTCCACAATTTGACGTGCTTTAGTTTCGCCTCTCTCTGTCGGTCGAAATGAAAAGTAGATTTGGGTATCATCTGCATAGCCGTGAACATCGGGGAGGTGACTTTCAACAACAGAGAATAATTTTGAAATGTAGAATAAGAACAGCACGGGTCCAAGACAACTTCCTTGTGGAACTCCGCACTCGATGGGGAAATTTGTAGACTTTGAGCCATTAATGGATATTTGCTGTGATCGGTTCGTGAGGTAAGATTTCAACCAGATAGCTGCAGTGCCGCGAACACCAAAGTCAGATTGTAGAGTATCTAGAAGAATATCATGGCGGACGGTGTCGAAAGCAGCACTCAAATCTAGTAGCACAAGCAGAGTGACCTTTCTTGTTTCCATGCTGCAGAGAATATCATTTTGGACTTTAAGCAGCGCGGTTTCAGTTGAATGGTGTTGACGGAAAGCAGAAGTGTTTATTGGAAGAGGTGCATGTTGTTCGCTGTGCCGAATGAGTTGGTCTATTACTGCCTTTTCACACAATTTAGAAATGAAGGATAGGTTACTGACGGGTCGGAAGTTCTTGAAAACAAGGTCAGCACCGGATTTCTTGAGAAGAGGGTGAACTATGGCTGTTTTCCAGCTACTGTGAACATGTCCTTGGCTTAATGATAGGTTTATCAACTGGGTGATGATAGGTATCAGGGAGTCACATTTCTTGAGTAGCGTTGTTGGTATAGGATCGAGTTCACAAGATGCATTTGAAGAGCGTTTGATGATTTTAACGACATCGTCAAGGTCGAGATCGTCGAATGTTGTGAACGTTTCCGTGGCTTCCTCTTTGTCGACACAAGGCGCTTTCACGGTGATGTTGTCAATCTTCTTTTGGATAAGTTCTATCTTTTCAGAAAAGAATTCACCAAACTGCTCCGCCAATTTTCCTGCGTCATCATGCGGTGGTAGTGTCTCATTCGGTTTCTCCTCACACATTTTTTTCACAACTTTGAAAAGTTGCCTGGTGTCACCTTCGCACTTGTTGATCGAGTCGGTGTAGTGCGACTTCCGGGCTTCCTTTAGTTGATTGGAGAACTTGTTTCGGGCATCACAGTACGATCTTTCATGTTCTGCAGACGTGCCTCGGGTCCTCTCCTTTTTTCTCCGGTCGGCTTTGAGTTCTTTCAGGTTGTCGTTGAACCAGGGTAGCGTTGGACGCACGACTATTGTTTTGGTCTTAGTTGGTGTATGTTGGTCTAGCAGCTGGGATAACGTGTTGTTGTAACAAGACACAAGTCCATTTAAATCAGTCCATTGTTGTTTATGCAGATCTGATTCTTTGATGTCACTGTCGAATTTCTCAATATTGATGTTGTTTATTTTGCGGAAAGTCACAGTTTTCTTTGTCAACTTCGGTCTGAGGGTGCTGATTGTGCAGTCCACAAAGGAATGATCTGAGAGTTTAGTTGTCACGGTTGGTGGGGTTATGGAAAAGTCGTCTGAACATCTGGTGATGATGAGGTCTAGAATATGTCCAGATTCATGTGTAGTAGTTTTGACGTGTTGTGTAAGTCCATACGAATCTAGGAGTTTGTCAAAGTTTCGAGCAGTAGCGTCGTTAACATCATCGACATGAATGTTGAAGTCACCGCAGATGATGAGTTTTTCTGGACACACAACCAACGATTCAAGATATTCTTTGAATTCCTTTAAGAAGGTGCAGGATGTGACTGGATGGTTGTCAGAAAACGGAGGACGATATAGGCAAACGGCACGCAGAACATCGTTGTGTAGTTTAAGTTTCCACTCGAGGAATTCAAACGAGGATTATTCCCCGCTGGTTGATGACATCAGTTTTATGTTTTCTCTACACATCAAAGCAACACCACCGCCAGTTCTGTCGGATGGTCTTGGAGCGCTTTTGAAAATATATCCATCACAGCAAAGAGACGAGATTGTCACGGTATCATTATCGTTTAGCCAGGTCTCTGTAACCATGCAAATGTCTATGCTGTTGTTGACCACATGCTCTAGAAAGTAAGGCACTTTTTTCCTCAGAGATCTTGAATTTACAGTTGAGAAGTTGATATTTTGGGAAACCACATGTAGCTGATCATGTGAAAGTTGGTCATCATCGGTAGTAGATAGTGGATAAGTCAAGTCTTTGTTGAGGTTTCTCAGGTTGTTAATATTTACACCTCTGTAGCTGTTGTAGTTATGGGTGTATTGTCTGCATTGGGGTGCAACCGTCTTGATATGGTACACCATATCACACTTGTTAGTGTGAATACATAGATCAGGTTTCAACAACCTTTCCTTCATCAGTGCCTTGATAACACATGCTCTAGGCTGATGATATGTGTGGTCCATTGTTTGGTTGAAGGCGTGAAGTTCGAAAGAACTGTAGCTGATCATGTTGGCAGTTAACAGGTATAAGTCCGATGAAGGTGTGAATACATTTGCGAAGGTGGGAATCGGATTAGCAGAGTGATTAGCCCTTGGCAGGACTAAACAAAAGATTACACAAGTTGTAACATTATCTGCAACTGAGCATAGCCACGAAATTAGGAAAATCACTAACATTTCCAGAGTTTTTTGTCCAAATGAAGAATTTTGTTGCACTAATGTCAGTGAAAATCACATATTAATGTTCAGAATCCGTAGTAGAACAAACTCACAAAGTTTCAGAACATAAATCCATAGAAATACGAAGTAATAATACATAAACCAGGAGCTCAAAAATAGGCGACCACACAGGGTGGCAATTCAAGTACCATAATATATAGCGATATAGAGCATTAGACTGTACTTATGAATACGCACTGAATGTCAAATGTCCCAGATCGATTGGTTGTATTGTTTTATTACATAGTTATAAGTGATAATGAGTATAATATTTGTGACAAAAGTGCTCAATAACATTGATTTTATTTCGAATATTTTATTGGGACAGTTTATTTGACTATTTTAGAACATACCAATAGGGTGATATCATATAGCGATAGAGAGCATTATTAGTCTGTTTCTATGGCTACGTACCGAACGTCAAATGTTACAGATTGATTGGTTGTGTTGTTTTATTCCATAGTTATAAGCGATAATGAGTATAATTAACGTTTATCTGTGACAAAATTACGCAATAAAATTTCTGGTCTCTGTTAACAGTAATCACTATTGTTCGTTAGCTAAACAACCACACCTTTTTAGACCAGAAAATATTGGAAATAAAATTAATATTAATCGATAGAAGCATTTCCGGACAGGAGTCTTCGATTCAGATATAATATTATATAGCCCGGTAACTATATACTACATGTTTACAAAGAGTTAATCCACCTTTAATTGTGAGACCCGAAAATGAGGATTTAATTTGGCCAATGTCTTTTCAATTAGGCAAAACAAAAATCAGAATTGGCCAAAAAATTGTCCAAAAGATTTTTCGCCCAAGTGTGAACATTGTCCACCAGTAACAGGCACACCCAAAACATTCATTGTTTAAATAAAATGTTTACACTAATATGAAACGAATTCTACGTTTTGGCAAAAGACTTTCTCCAAAGCATACCGACACCACTGTACGGTCCCCCGACAAGAACGCGGTTCTCACAATCCACAGTAGTTTGGTCTATACACAAATTGGCAAGGCACATTTAAAATAGACCAAGCAATAAACACCTTTAATTCCAAAGTTAGTTACATTTTTAGTTAAAAAATGGTTAAAATCTGAAAAGTAAATTTTTTCCGATATTTATATCAAGTTTGTGAGAGTAAAATCCAATATCTGGTAAACTGGGTTGTTACAATACTAACACTTAACCAAGGTGTACCAGCTATGTTATTTTCAATGGATTTAGGGCAGATTAGCATTATCTACAACTTGTAAGAGATTACAGGGCACTCTGGGGAAATATCTACCATTTTCATATTTTGGCGCCCATTATGAGCCAAAGTAACTTGGAATATTCATGGGTTATGGTATGCCTCAACTTACATTTCACAGTGCTGCTGGAGAGGATGTACTCATAAGCCAATCAGCACTTGTCCTCCAATTCCATTTTCTGTATAAAAATATATGTGTCATTTCCTATGTAATATTGGATTATCTCTTTAAATAACAAATTTGAAATAGCTACGTGGGTATAAAATAATAAATATGGACTGAAGACCCCTGTCCAGAAAGGCTTCTGTCAATTGATATTGTTCTAAAAATAGACAAATAAACGGTCCCAATAAAATATTCGAAATCAAATTAATATTAATTGATAGAAGCCTTTCCGGACATGGGTCTTCAGTTCATATTTATTATTTTATACCCACGCAACTATTTCAAATTTGTTATTTAAAGAGATAATCCATCTTTAATGGTATCGAATGCTTTGGAGAGGTCCAGGAAGATAGCTAATGTTGAGTCCTTAGTTTTTTTATCGTTATTTTCGGTCACATAGTTTAGCAGATGTAAGACATAAAATGACAGAGACGCTCTCTTGTGGCACATGCGTAGTCAAGGAATACGTCAATGTTATCTATTTTGTCGCATATATCGCAAATCGTACATATATGTGGTCTATTTCCTGTATTATATGTCTTGTGCGTTATCCGATTAGTAGATTGGGCGAACGATTCACCACACACATCACACTGATCCGGACATCAGTTTGAATAATTATATATATTATATTCATTTAAAGGGGGACAGCTCAGGGGGGGGGGCCGGAAAAAAACTGCAGACACAGGGTGGAAAAAACTGTTTTCTTCGGTTTGGGTAACCCCCCCCCCCCAAACAGCAAAAACTGCAGTTTTTTCCACTGACCATTTGCCCCCCCCCCCCCCCCCTCCAGAAAAAAAAATCAAATCTACCCCAGCCGGACAACAACTCGGTTTGACCGGAAACCGAAAAAAAACACCGGAGCATACAATTCACGAGAAGGTGCTTGGTAACTTAGTTTAGATTATTATGACTAAAATGGTCATTGTCTACCAGTAGAACGCAGATTTGTACCTCGTGATGTCATGACATGTACAAACATGTATATTGGTGATCGCAACGCTTTGTATGCACTTTAAAAAATGACAACTAGTCATTACCTCGACTTTGAAAAAGATGCAAATGAGATGAGTGAGATACCAGCATATAACTGTTTTCTGATACCATTGGAGGAGAAATTGTTTAATACATGGGATAGTTCTGCAGTAAAAATTTGCCAGATAAGCGATCGCAGGGTAGAATTCTGCATTCGACTGGTAGACACTGACATAGTCGGCATTATTAAGAGGGTTAATGGGGTCAATATCACACATGTAAACCAAGACAGTGGTTATCCAAAATTGTTTTAGGTGGACTGTGTACTACTCATGTATATATGATTTGGACATTAAGGTTAATCCATATTCTATAAAATGAGAGAAAATTGAAGTTGTGAGTCTGAAAATACATATTTGGAAAACAATTACATGCAATTGTTTTCCGACAACCCCCCCCCCCCCCCCTAAATGAATAAGGAAAAAATTTACGTGTAAATTTTTGACGCCTAGGTACCCCCCCCCCCACCCCCGGTACGTTGTGTCCCGCAGTATTTTCCCGGCCCCCCCCCTGGACAGATCACACTTATCCGGGCACTCACCAGATTGAATAATTATATATATTATATACATTTGATGGAAATCGGCGCTAAAACAATACGTTTGATCATTTGGTGCCTCGGCCCCAACCGGGACTGGAAATAGCGTATTTAAACTGCACGATAGGATTTATCGCATCACGAGGATGAATATGCTGTTAATGAAATCGGTGACAACAAATATTGTTTTATCAGTTTTGGTGCAATGCTATCTTGTATTGTGTCTCGTCAACTTAGTTTAGTGTGTGAACGATTTCTCACCGACATCGCACTGATACGGACGGTCGCCGGTGTGGATTCGTGTATGTCTGACTCTCAAATCCATGTTCCTGCCGAATGATTTCCCACCTATATCGCAGTCAAGGAATATTATGTTTTTTTTTTGTCGCATATCGTATATGTATGCGGTCTATTTCCTGTATAAAAATTCTCCGATTAGAAGATTGGGCGAACGATTCTCGACACACAGCACAATGATCCGGACATCAGTTTGAATAATTATATATATTATATACATTTAAAGGGGGACTGATCACACTTATGCGGGCACTCACCAGATTGAATAATTATATATATTACATACATTCGATGGAAATTGGCGACAAAAACAATATTGTTTTATCAGTTTGGTGCAATGCTATATTATGTCTTGTCAACTTATTTGAGTGCGCGAACGATTTCTCACACATATCGCACTGATACGGGCGATCACCGGTATGTGTTCTCTTATGATAGCTGGCATGAGCTGAAGTAGCAAATAATTTCTCAAAAACATCGCACTGATACGGGCGATCACCGGTATGTGTTTTCTTATGATAGTTGGCATGAGATAAAGAAGCAAATGATTTCTCACCAACACCGCACGAATACGGACATTCTCCCGTGTGGATTCTCTTATGTGTCATTAGGATACTATTCTGAGAGAATGATTTACCACACAAATCGCACTTGTATGGGCGATCGCCGGTGTGTGTTCTCTTATGATAGTTGGCATGAGATGAAGTTGCAAATGATTTATCACACTGATACGGAAGCTCTCCGGTGTGGAATCTTTTATGTTTCGTTAGGTTAGTGTTCCCGGCGAATGATTTACCACACACATCGCACGGGTATGGGCGATCACCGGTATGTGTTCTTTTATGACAGTTGGCATGAGATGAAGTCTTAAATGATTTCTCACACACATCGCACTGATACGGACGATCACCGGTATGTATTCTCTTACGAACGGTGGCTCGAGATGAAGTCTTAAATGATTTACCACACACATCGCACGGGTATGGACTATCACCGGTCTGTGTTTTCTTACGATAGTTGGCATGAGATAAAGAAGCAAATGATTTCTCACAAACACCGCACGAATACGGACATTCTCCCGTGTGGATTCTCTTATGTGTCATTAGGATACTATTCTGAGCGAATGATTTACCACACAAATCGCACTTGTATGGGCGATCGCCGGTCTGTGTTCTCTTATGATAGTTGGCATGAGATGAAGTTGCAAATGATTTCTCACACATATCACACTGATACGGACGCTCTCCGGTGTGGAATCTTTTATGTTTCGTTAAGTTAGTGTTCCCGGCGAATGATTTACCACACACATCGCACGGATATGGGCGATCACCGGTATGTGTTCTTTTATTATAGTTGGCATGAGATGAAGTAGCAAATGATTTCTCACACACATCGCACTGATACGGACGATCACCGGTATGTATATTCTTATGAACGGTGGCTCGAGATGAAGTCTTAAATGATTTACCACACACATCGCACGGGTATGGACGATCACGGTATGTTTTTTCTTATGATAGTTAGCATGAGATAAAGAAGCAAATGATTTCTCACAAACATCGCGCGAATACGGACATTCTCCCGTGTGGATTCTCGTATGTGTTATTAGGAAACTATTCTGAGCGAATGATTTAGCACACAAATCGCACTTGTATGGGCGATCACCGGTATGTGTTCTTTTATGATAGTTGGCATGAGATGAAGTAGCAAATGATTTCTCACACACATCGCACTGATACGGACGATCACCGGTATGTATTCTCTTATGAACGGTGGCTCGAGATGAAGTCTTAAATGATTTACCACACACATCGCACGGGTATGGACGATCACCGGTAGGCCTATGTGTTTTCTTATGATAGTTGGCATGAGATAAAGAAGCAAATGATTTCTCATAAACATCTCACGAATACGGACATTCTCCCGTGTGGATTCTGTTATGTGTCATTAGGATACTATTCTGAGCGAATGATTTACCACACAAATCGCACTTGTATGGGCGATCACCGGTATGTGTTCTTTTATTATAGTTGGCATGAGATAAAGTAGCAAATGATTTCTCACACACATCGCACTGATACGGACGATCACCGGTATGTATATTCTTATGAACGGTGGCTCGAGATGAAGTCTCAAATGATTTACACCACACATCGCACAGGTATGGACGATCACCGGTATGTGTTTTCTTATGATAGTTAGCATGAGATAAAGAAGCAAATGATTTCTCACAAACATCGCGCGAATACGGACATTCTCCCGTGTGGATTCTCGTATGTGTTATTAGGAAACTATTCTGAGCGAATGATTTACCACACAAATCGCACTTGTATGGGCGATCACCGGTATGTGTTCTTTTATGATAGTTGGCATGAGATGAAGTAGCAAATGATTTCTCACACACATCGCACTGATACGGACGATGACCGGTATGTATTCTCTTATGAACGGTGGCTCGAGATGAAGTCTTAAATGATTTACCACAAACATCGCACGGGTATGGACGATCACCGGTAGATGAAGTAGCAAATGATTTCTCACACACATCGCACTGATACGGACGATCACTGGTATGTATTCTCGTATGAACGGTGGCTCGAGATGAAGTCTTAAATGATTTACCACAAAAATCGCACGGGTATGGACGATCACCGGTATGCCTATGTGTTTTCTTATGATAGTTGGCATGAGATAAAGAAGCAAATGATTTCTCACCAACACCGCACGAATACGGACATTCTCCCGTGTGGATTCTCGTATTTGTTATTAGGAAACTATTCTGAGCGAATGATTTACCACACAAATCGCACTTGTATGGGCGATCACCGGTATGTGTTCTTTTATGATAGTTGGCATGAGATGAAGTAGCAAATGATTTCTCACACACATCGCACTGATACGGACGATGACCGGTATGTATATTCTTATAAACGGTGGCTCGAGATGAAGTCTTAAATGATTTACCACACACATCGCACGGGTATGGACGATCACCGATAGGCCTATGTGTTTTCTTATGATAGTTGGCATGAGAAAAAAAAGCAAATGATTTCACACAAACATCGCACGAATACGGACATTCTCCCGTGTGGATTCTCTTATGTGTCATTAGGATACTATTCTGAGCGAATGATTTACCACACAAATCGCACTTGTACGGCGATCACCGGTATGTGTTCTTTTATTATAGTTGGCATGAGATGAAGTAGCAAATGATTTCTCACACACATCGCACTGATACGGACGATCACCGGTATGTATATTCTTATGAACGGTGGCTCGCGATGAAGTATTAAATGATTTACCACACACATCGCACGGGTATGAACGATCACCGGTATGTGTTTTCTTATGATAGTTAGCATGAGATAAAGAAGATGATTTCTCACAAACATCGCGCGAATACGGACATTCTCCCGTTTGGATTCTCGTATGTGTTATTAGGAAACTATTCTGAGCGAATGATTTACCACACAAATCGCACTTGTATGGGCGATCACCGGTATGTGTTCTTTTATGATAGTTGGCATGAGATGAAGTAGCAAATGATTTCTCACACACATCGCACTGATACGGACGATTACCGGTATGTATTCTCTTATGAACGGTGGCTCGAGATGAAGTCTTAAATGATTTACCACACACATCGCACGGGTATGGACGATCACCGGTAGGCCTATGTGTTTTAATATGATAGTTGGCATGAGATAAAGAAGCAAATGATTTCTCACAAACATTGCACGAATACGGACATTCTCCCGTGTGGATTCTCTTATGTGTCATTAGGATACTATTCTGAGCGAATGATTTACCACACAAATCGCACTTGTATGGGCGATCACCGGTATGTGTTCTCTTATGATAGTTGGCATGGGATAAAGTTGCAAATGATTTCTCACACATATCACACTGATACGGACGCTCTCCGGTGTGGAATCTTTTATGTTTCGTTAGGTTATTGTTCCCGGTGAATGATTTACCACACACATCGCACGGGTATGGGCGATCACCGGTATGTGTTCTTTTATGATACTTGGCATGAGCTTAAGTAGCAAATGGTTTCTCACGCACATCGCAATGATACGGACGATCACCGGTATGTATTCTCTTATGAACGGTGGCTCCAGATGAAGTCTTAAATGATTTACCACACACATCGCACGGGTATGGACGATCACCGGTATGTGTTTTCTTATGATAGTTAGCATAGAGATAAAGAAGCAAATGATTTCTCACAAACATCGCACGAATACGGACATTCTCCCGTGTGGATTCTCGTATGTGTTATTAGGAAACTATTCTGAGCAAATGATTTACCACACAAATCGCAATTGTATGGGCGATCACCGGTATGTGTTCTTTTATGATAGTTGACATGGGATGAAGTAGCAAATGATTTCTCACACACATCGCACTGATACGGACGATTGCCTATATGTATTCTCTTATGAACGGTGGCTCGAGATGAAGTCTTAAATGATTTCTCACACATATCACACTGATACGGACGCTCTCCGGTGAGGTTAGTGTTCCCGATGAATGATTTACCACACACATCGCACGGGTATGGGCGATCACCGGTATGTGTTTTTTAATGATAGTTGGCATGAGATGAAGTAGCAAATGATTTTTCACGCACATCGCACTGATACGGACGATCACCGGTATGTATTCTCTTATGAACGGTGGCTCCAGATGAAGTCTTAAATGATTTACCACACACATCGCACGTGTATGGACGATCACCGGTAGGCCTATGAGTTTTCTTATGATAGTTCGCATGAGATAAAGAAGCAAATGATTTCTCACCAACACCGCACGAATACGGACATTCTCCCTTGTGGATTCTCTTATGTGTCATTAGGATACTATTCTGAGAGAATGATTTACCACACAAATCGCACTTGTATGGGTGATCGCCGGTGTGTGTTCTCTTATGATAGTTGGCATGAGATGAAGTTGCAAATGATTTCTCACACATATCACACTGATACGGACGCTCTCCGGTGAGGTTAGTGTTCCCGATGAATGATTTACCACACACATCGCACGGGTATGGGCGATCACCGGTATGTGTTTTTTTATGATAGTTGGCATGAGATGAAGTAGCAAATGATTTCTCACGCACATCGCACTGATACGGACGATCACCGGTATGTATTCTCTTATGAACGGTGGCTCCAGATGAAGTCTTAAATGATTTACCACACACATCGCACGTGTATGGACGATCACCGGTAGGCCTATGTGTTTTCTTATGATAGTTGGCATGAGATAAAGAAGCAAATGATTTCTCACCAACACCGCACGAATACGGACATTCTCCCGTGTGGATTCTCTTATGTGTCATTAGGATACTATTCTGAGAGAATGATTTACCACACAAATCGCACTTGTATGGGCGATCGCCGGTGTGTGTTCTCTTATGATAGTTGGCATGAGATGAAGTTGCAAATGATTTCTCACACATATCACACTGATACGGACGCTCTCCGGTGTGGAATCTTTTATGTTTCGTTAGGTTAGTGTTCCCGGCGAATGATTTACCACACAAATCGCACGGGTATGGGCGATCACCGGTATGTGTTCTTTTATGATAGTTGGCATGAGATGAAGTAGCAAATGATTTCTCACACACATCGCACTGATACGGACGATCACCGGTATGTATTCTCTTACGAACGGTGGCTCGAGATGAAGTCTTAAATGATTTACCACACACATCGCACGGGTATGGACGATCACCGGTCTGTGTTTTCTTATGATAGTTGGCATGAGATAAAGAAGCAAATGATTTCTCACCAACACCGCACGAATACGGACATTCTCCCTTGTGGATTCTCTTATGTGTCATTAGGATACTATTCTGAGCGAATGATTTACCACACAAATCGAACTTGTATGGGCGATCGCCGGTGTGTGTTCTCTTATGATAGTTGGCATGAGATGAAGTTGCAAATGATTTCTCACACATATCACACTGATACGGACGCTCTCCGGTGAGGTTAGTGTTCCCGGTGAATGATTTACCACACACATGGCACGGGTATGGGCGATCACCGGTATGTGTTTTTTTATGATAGTTGGCATGAGATGAAGTAGCAAATGATTTCTCACGCACATCGCACTGATACGGACGATCACCGGTATGTATTCTCTTATGAACGGTGGCTCCAGATGAAGTCTTAAATGATTTACCACACACATCGCACGTGTATGGACGATCACCGGTAGGCCCATGTGTTTTCTTATGATAGTTGGCATGAGATAAAGAAGCAAACGATTTCTCACAAACATCGCACGAATACGGACATTCTCCCGTGTGGATTCTCTTATGTGTCATCAGGATACTATTCTGAGCGAATGATTTACCACAAAAATCGCACTTGTATGGGCGATCACCGGTATGTGTTCTTTTATGATAGGTGGCATGAGATGAAGAAGCAAATGATTTCTCACACACATCGCACTGATACGGACGATCACCGGTATGTATTCTCTTATGGACGGTGGCTCGAGATGAAGTCTTAAATGATTTACCACACACATCGCACGGGTATGGACGATCACCGGTAGGCCTATGTGTTTTCTTATGATAGTTGACATGAGATAAAGAAGCAAACGATTTCTCACAAACATCGCACGAATACGGACATTCTCCCGTGTGGATTCTCTTATGTGTCATCGGGATGATTTACCACAAAAATCGCACTTGTATGGGCGATCGCCGGTATGTGTTCTTTTATGATAGTTGGCATGAGATTAAGTAGGAAATGATTTCTCACACACATCGCACTGATACGGACGGTCACCGGTATGAATTCTCTTATGAACGGTGGCTCTATTTTAGGAGTTAGTTCAACCGGTCACCAAGAAAATTTCGGCGTGTTGCCTGTTGTGGGGGACCACAGTGCGGTCCATGCAAGGGTGGATGTAATTTCTGAAGGTGTTGCAATTTTTTGTTATTCATGGTTTTCAATTAAATTAAAGGTGGATTATCTCTTTGTAAACATGTATTATATAGTTACCGGGGTATAAAATATTAGATTTGAATCGAAGACTCCTGTCCGGAAATGCTTCTATCGATTAATATTAATTTTATTTCGAATATTTTCTGGTCTAAAAAGGTGTGTTTGTTCAGCTAACGAACAATAGTGGTTACTGTTAACAGAGACCAGAAATTATATTGTGCAATTTTGTCACAAATAAACGTTAATTATACTCATTATCGCTTATATCTGTGGAACAAAACAATACAAACAACCAATCTGTGACATTTCACATTCGATGCGTAGCCGTAGGAACAGCCCAGTGCTCTATATCACAATACGGTCTCATCCGAATGGTCGGTTCTAAAAATAGTAACATAAATGGGCCCGATTTAATATTCGAAATAAAATCAATATTAATTGATAGAAGCTTTTCCGGACATAGGTCTTCAGTTCATATCTATTATTTTATACCCACGCAACTATTTAAAATTTGTTATTTAAAGAGATAATCCATCTTTAAGTTTAAAATTACCATAAACTGAAAAATCAATCTACAGATGGCAGTTTATGTCATGTTGGCATTATTTTCCTTCAAAATATTAGTAATAGATATATTATTCGACATCGCTACACAAGATTTTGGAAAATAAATACTCTTTTCGAGAAAAATTAATTTAAGGGCGTTTTACAGGCAAATATTTGCTTTCGTTTCAATTTATTTCTGAAACCGATGGCACACACCTTGTAATCTCCCTGATGCATTACTTGTTTTAAAGCGTAATAATTTTCTAAAATAAACTGGGAAGTCAAATTGCCAGAAAAAAACTTCAGATAGTGTCTTTAATGGTTACGTTTTGTAAAAAAATTTACCTTCCCCCTAAAATTAGAAAATTGTCATTTTTTGCACAGTTTCGTTAATAGGACTCTTGTTCTGTGATATAACAATGAAAATACACTCGTACCCGATCTTAACGTGCTCACAGTGTCGCCGGAGGGTCAGATTAGTACCGAGATGTAGCTTGAAGCCAAACCTTTGGATTGCATACAAATATTCAAGACGGCCTCCACATCCAATAAGCGAAATCAGACCATACGGATGTGATCAATTTATATTGAGTTGCAGGAATTAAAACTCAAGTTTGAACAACTTCTGTATGTCTAAAAGTTCACACAACAACTGAAAAAGGTTAACTTCCATAGTTTCGTGAAGTAATATAATCTTGAGTTATAGCAATTTACATGTACAACAAGCACTGAACTGGCAATATTATTTTGTTTTGTGCAAAAGTTATTTTTCGCCATCATTCATCGTTATCAGCTTAAACTAGCCATAAACCGAAAACTCGAACTAGCTATGACAAGTTAAGGCTTTATGGCATTACTAATCGTCATGTTAAAGTGATTTTCTATGTCGTAGCTACAACACAATCTCGAATAGTTATACTGATTTCGAAAAATACGCAATGAAGTGCATTTTTAGGGCTAAAATCAGCTTTCGTTTCATTAATGTTTTCTAACTGATATTGCCCGCTTTGTAATTCTCCGGAAAAATTCCTGGTATCAAACCGGAATAACTTGCTGCATTTAACTGGAGATTACAGTGATTCAATTGAAATGGAGACGAGTCCTCTCAAATTAATACCCGTTGCCAAAAAGTGTAAAAAAGCTTCCGATTCTGGGTTGGAGTCGTTTTCAGTTGCTCTGGATGTTCGTCGATCATCATCTGTGTCTGACTTACCAGCGTGGTTATCGACATTCCGCGAAGAATATGGAATTGACCTTAAAGATCTCAACATTAGTTGGCATAAGAGTTGTTTCTCCAATCTCCAGTTTCACAAGATCTTCGAATCTCAGATTAGTCAAAGATCCCACATCCACGACTGTTGATCAGACAAATCCAAAAGTTAAAAGAGAATATTTCTACTTCAGAACTAGATGTCTTATATGCACAAAGTTGTCTCACTTGGGAGTAAAGACATTAGTTCGGGTCAGTATATTTACATTTTGCGAAACTATCGAACAATGTGCGAAGGAAAATGGGGGTGACATGATGCTACGGTGTGTTGGGTGTGACTTTTCGAAGTTGATAGCACTTGATATCTCAGGTTGTGTCATAGTAAATATCAACTGGAGACCACCAACTCCAGTAACACGATTACCACACACAATGTTGCGCTGGAACATTTGATGAGTGATATTCTCCCGGACTTAGAAAAAGGTGTCACATATGATATGGGTCATCTACTATCAAAGTTCCTGGAAATATTACGACAAATAGGTAAACCAAAGTGTAGCACGGCCTACACTAAACAGAAACTGAAGGAATAGATTGAAAAGAATTTCTCTGACAAAGTATGTTTTATTGATCAATCACGGACCAAACCCGAACTCGTTATCAGTAAATCCCTTAAATATATGTATGCGGAAAGTCGTATAACCATGGAGTTCGTTTGCATAATATGATGAACGAAGCATTTGGACAGTTGAGGTAGAAGGCTTTTTTTTAGACTTAATATACAGAATGCCACCAATGTCGCGGCAAACACCAGGGCTATGCTCAAGGAACTGCAGTTATCGTCCAGTATTACATATGCTTTGGAACAAATTGAGACAGACGGACTGACAGTGCCAACCAATGTGACATATGGGGCAGTGACACGATGCGCTGGTGATAATTTCAACAGAGCGACAGAATATGTAGGTGGATATCACCACGACGTGGTGAATGTGGTGTTATATCAGGCCGCTGATCTCAGTAGGGGTTGCTTATATGTTATCCCAAAGAAGGATGAACGCCACCCAGAAACCCACATTCCATTTGATAATACAATTCGTGTGTGTCCTAATCTCGGAGGGAAACAACAGGGCCCAGTGCATCTAACTGGAAAATGCGCATCCGTTGGTTCAACGAGTGTTCCAAAGAACATGCATCCATGAGATTGGTAGACAAAAGCTATGTTCTCTTAGGCACAATACCGACTAAGTTATTCGATGTACATTTTGAGAGGTGAATCGAAATATGTTCCTTAGACTAACATTGGATATTGTCCGATGGTTCCTGGTTCAGCGACTGATTTTGAAACAGTATATATACTACGACGAAACGGTTCCAGAATTTGTTCAGGACTCTAGGACATAATTCGTCTTATGTAGCATACGACGAAGCAATATACTGCAAGGCTCAGATGACTAAATGGAGGAACCCTAATAAATTTGATAACGACGAGTTTGAAATGGGAGGGATGCACAGAGCTATAAACTTTATGGGTGGCTTTGGCGAGGTTATGCAGGGAAGTGGCTTCGATGACATTCTTATAGAAGCTGGGTGCATGGTGGCGCCACTGTAAACCGGATTGTATGGAAAGTTGTATAACCGTGTAGTTCGTTTGCATAAGCCGATGAACGAAGCATTTGGACAGTTGAGGTGGAAGGCTTTTTCAGACTGGCTTAGTTGAAAAGCGGATAATGTAATGACGAAGTTCAGAGACCTGAAAGAGGAGAGCAGGCAAAACTTGCAGTCAAGTGTTGCGAATTCCAATCAGCCGTATATCCGCTTCTCGAACAGTTTGATAAGTTTGTAGGATGGCAGGAAAGTGTCAAAACAGTTATTTTCTGGGACAAATATGTCTCACAGTTGTTGATTGATTACATTGCTGCTAAGTGCGATGACAATAGGTTGCTTGAAATGGAGACACCAGCAGAAATAATTTCTCTGGATTTCACGTGTAAACACGTAAACTACGCATGATATGGCTATAGAACAATCCATAAATATGGAGGACTGTGGTAAGTATCGGAATTTATGTTGCCAGACTGAAGCTCTGAACCGGTTCTATCTCACGTCCCATCCAAAATCCTCAGTTGTGTTGCAAACTTTGGAAATGAGTGGACGGCATGACGCGAACAGAACTTCACAAAATAAACATGGTCAACTTCTTGTTCAATAATTGGTACCTTGAGATAACATTGTTATTGTCGCATGACAATGGGTGGGTGGATTTCCAGATTCGAAGAAAGTAATGTTTTATCAAAGGGTGGTTGCGGTTGGTCTGAGTATCTTGAATTCGACAACGAAGAAGCTGACTCAAGAATGTTTGCACACATGGGACATGCAGCAAGTGAACTGCAAGTTGAACGATTCATTGCGTGGAGTGGTGACTCAGACGTTCTGCCGATGTGCTCAATGTTGTGTGTACTACTGGATATACAAGAGTTATTCTACCCAACTGGTGTTGGCAAACGACGTCGATATATCTCAGTACATGATCGTGCGAAGGTTTTGAGCAACGACATGCACTGATTATTCCAGCAGTTCATGCCTTGAGCGGATGCAATTCGACAAGCGCATTCAGTTTTATTGGGAAATTGAAATGGTTCAGAACACTGGAAGATCACCCAGAACTGATCCCGGCGTTTACACAGATGGAGGAGGACCCGACTTGAATTCCGAACATGTGTGGGAAACGTTTGTGTCTCTTGTTTCTTTGGTTTATTCCAAACGTAATTCGACATTCCTGCATGACTTGCGCTACGAATTGTTCAGCAAGAAGATCGTGAGAAGCGACAAACTCCCACCGACTCATTCAATTTACACATAAAACGCGTTAACTATCAAACGTATATATGGACTCATGCTCTTTTCCCAATGTTGTTGCTGCCATCACGACGACTCAATGGCTGGATACTTAATAATTCTAATGGGCACCTTGTTCCGGAAATGATGCACTCGCTCCAGCTTCGACTGCCGTTCTCGAACTCACAATCTGCAAGTGCAAGTCCGATTGCAGCACAAGACGTTGCCGTTGCAGGAAGAGGATGTTCAATGCACCAATGCAACTGGCTGCGACCAAGAACTTTGTGACAATAACTGCACGAGTGACGGAGAAGTGAACGATGAGAACAGTTTATAGGATACCCAACTTTCTTTATTTCGTACCAATTACTAATTGCATATGTTATTTTACTTAGTGGCGAAAAATATAATTTTTCCCCAAAAAACAAAATGATTATATTGCCATTTCAGTGCTTGTTGTGAATGTAAATTCTTACAACGAATGATTATATCACCTTACAAAAATATATAAGATAACTTTTTTCAGTTGCTGTGTGAACTTTTAGACATACAGAAGTTGTTCAAACTTGAGCTTTATGTCCTGCAACTAAATATAATATAATCACATCCGTATGGTCCGATTTCACTTATTGAATGGTGGAGGCCGTCTTGAATATTTATATGCAATCACTAGCTTTAGCTTAAAGCTACAATTCGGTACTAATTTGACCCTCCGGTGACATTGTGACAACGGCAAGATCGGGTACGGGTATATTTCCATTGTTATATTACAGAACAAGCGTCTTATTATCAAAACTGCCAAAAAGGACAATTTTCTAATTTTAGGGGGGAGGGTTATATTTTTTACAAAAAATAATCCTTCAAGGCATTATCCAAAGTTTTTATCTGGTAATTTGACTTCCCAGTTTATCGTAGAAAATTATTACGCTTTAACATTCGAAATTCATTAGGAAAATTACAAGCTGTGTGCCATCAGTTTCAGAAATAAATTGAAACGAAAGCAAATATTTGCCCAAAAAACGCACTTAAATATTTGTTTTTCGAAAAAAGTATTTATTTTCCAAAAACTTGTGTGGTGATGTTAAATAATATCTCAATTACTAAGATTGTAAAGGGAAATAATGCCAACATGACATAAACTGTCATCTGTAGTTTGAAATTTTAGTTTATGGTTATTTTAAGCTTTATTCAATCAAACACCATGAATAAAATAAATTTGCAACACTTTCAGAAATTACATCCACCCTTGCATGAACCGCAATGTAGTTCCCCACAACAGGCAATAGTCGGAAATTTTCTTGGTGGCCGGTTGAACAGAACCTAAAAAATATTTTCCTAGCGTCTGGACTATATTCTCCCGGACTTAGAAAAATGTGTCACATAATTATGATATGGGTCATCTACTATCAAAGTTCCTGGAAATATTACGACAGATAGGTAAACCAAAGTGTAGCACGGCCTACACTAAACAGAAACTGAAGGAATAGATTGAAAATAATTTCTCTGACAAAGTATGTTTTATTGATCAATCACGGACCAAACCCGAACTCGTTATCAGTAAATCCCTTAATATATGTATGCGGAAAGTCGTATAACCATGGAGTTCGTTTGCATAGTATGATGAATGAAGCATTTGGACAGTTGAGGTGGAAGGCCTTTTTTTAGACTTAATATACAGAATGCCACCAATGTCGCGGCAAACACCAGGGCTATGCTCAAGGAACTGCAGTTATCGTCCAGTATTACATATGCTTTGGAACAAATTGAGACAGACGGACTGACAGTGCCAACCAATGTGACATATGGGGCAGTGACACGATGCGCTGGTGATAATTTCAACAGAGCGACAGAATCTGTAGGTGGATATCACCACGACGTGGTGAATGTGGTGTTATATCAGGCCGCTGATCTCAGTAGGGGTTGCTTGTATGTTATCCCAAAGAAGGATGAACGCCACCCAGAAACCCACATTCCATTTGATAATACAATTCGTGTGTGTCCTAATCTCGGAGGGAAACAACAGGGCCCAGTGCATCTAACTGGAAAATGCGCATCCGTTGGTTCAACGAGTGTTCCAAAGAACATGCATCCGTGAGATTGGTAGACAAAAGCTATGTTCTCTTGGGCACAATACCGACTAAGTTATTCGATGTACATTTTGAGAGGTGAATCGAAATATGTTCCTTAGACTAACATTGGATGTTGTCCGATGGTTCCTGGTTCAGCGACTGATTTTGAAACAGTATATATACTACGATGAAACGGTTCCAGAATTTGTTCAGGACTCTAGGACATAATTGGTCTTATGTAGCATACGACGAAGCAATATACTGCAAGGCTCAGATGACTAAATGGAGGAACCCTGATAAATTTGATAACGACGAGTTTGAAATGGGAGGGATGCACAGAGCTATAAACTTTATGGGTGGCTTTGGCGAGGTTGTGCAGGGAAGTGGCTTCGATGACATTCTTATAGAAGCTGGGTGCATGGTGGCGCCACTGTAAACCGGATTGTATGGAAAGTTGTATAACCGTGGAGTTCGTTTGCATAAGCCGATGAACGAAGCATTTGGACAGTTGAGGTGGAAGGCTTTTTCAGACTGGCTTAGTTGAAAAGCGGATAATGTAATGACGAAGTTCAGAGACCTGAAAGAGGAGAGCAGGCAAAACTTGCAGTCAAGTGTTGGCGAATTCCAATCAGCCGTATAGCCGCTTCTCGAACAGTTTGATAAGTTTGTAGGATGGCAGGAAAGTGTCAAAACAGTTATTTTCTGGGACAAATATGTCTCTGATCTCTCACTGTTGTTTATTGCTTACATTGCTGCTAAGTGCGATGACAATATGTTGCTTGAAATGGAGACACCAGCAGAAATAATTTCTCTGGATTTCATGTGTAAACACGTAAACTACGCCAGGTGGGGCATAGTCAATGTAGCGGAATCGAGAGTAATGTTCGAGAAGAAACCGCATATAGCTTTGGTCGTTTTTTCAGATAGACACTTCTGTTCATCACACATGCAAGCCTTTCTCCGAAGTTTGGCATATGGCTATAGAACAATCCATAAATACGGACTGTGGTAAGTATCGGAATTTATGTTGCCAGACTGAAGCTCTGAACCGGTTCTATCTCACGTCCCATCCAAAATCCTCAGTTGTGTTGCAAACTTTGGAAATGAGTGGACGGCATGACACGAACAGAACTTCACAAAATAAACATGGTCAACTTCTTATTCAATAATTGGTACCTTGAGATAACATTGTTATTGTCGCATGACAATGGGTGGGTGGATTTCCAGATTCGAAGAAAGTAATGTTTTATCAAAGGGTGGTTGCGGTTGGTCTGAGTATCTTGAGTTCTACCACGAAGAAGCTGACTCAAGAATGTTTGCACACATGGGACATGCAGCAAGTGAACTGCAAGTTGAACGATTCATTGCGTGGAGTGGTGACTCAGACGTTCTGCCGATGTGCTCAATGTTGTGTGTACTACTGGATATACAAGAGTTATTCTACCCAACTGGTGTTGGCAAACGACGTCGATATATCTCAGTGCATGATTGTGCGAAGGTTTTGAGCAAGGACATGCACTGATTATTCCAGCAGTTCATGCCTTGAGCGGATGCAATTCGACAAGCGCATTCAGTTTTATTGGGAAATTGAAATGGTTCAGAACACTGGAAGATCACCCAGAACTGATCCCGGCGTTTATACAGATGGAGGAGGAACCGACTTGAATTCCGAACATGTGTGGGAAACGTTTGTGTCTCTTGTTTCTGTGGTTTATTCCAAACGTAATTCGACATTCCTGCATGATTTGCGCTACGAATTGTTCAGCAAGAAGATCGTGAGAAGCGACAAACTCCCACCGACTCATTCAATTTACACATAAAACGCGTTAACTATCAAACGTATATATGGTCTCATGCTCTATTCCCAATGTTGTTGCTGCCATCACGACGACTCAATGGCTGGATACTTAATAATTATAATGGGCATCTTGTTCCGGAAATGATGCACTCGCTCCAGCTTCGACTGCCGTTCTCGAACTCACAATCTGCAAGTGCAAGTCCGATTGCAGCACAAGACGTTGCCGTTGCAGGAAAGAGGATGTTCAATGCACCAATGCAACTGGCTGCGACCAAGAACTTTGTGACAATAACTGTACGAGTGACGGAGAAGTGAACGATGAGAACAGTTTATAGGATACCCAACTTTCTTTATTTCGTACCAATTACTAATTGCATATGTTATTTTACTTAGTGGCGAAAAATATAATTTTTCCCCAAAAAACCAAAATGATTATATTGCCATTTCAGTGCTTGTTGTGAATGTAAATTCTTACAACTAATGATTATATCACCTTACAAAAATATATAAGATAACTTTTTTCAGTTGCTGTGTGAACTTTTAGACATACAGAAGTTGTTCAAACTTGAGCTTTATGTCCTGCAACTAAATATAATATAATCACATCCGTATGGTCCGATTTCACTTATTGAATGGTGGAGGCCGTCTTGAATATTTATATGCAATCACTAGCTTTAGCTTAAAGCTACAATTCGGTACTAATTTGACCCTCCGGTGACATTGTGACAACGGCAAGATCGGGTACGGGTGTATTTCCATTGTTATATTACAGAACAAGCGTCTTATTATCAAAACTGCCAAAAAGGACAATTTTCTAATTTTAGGGGGGAGGGTTATATTTTTTACAAAAAATAATCCTTCAAGGCATTATCCAAAGTGTTTATCTGGTAATTTGACTTCACAGTTTATCGTAGAAAATTATTACGCTTTAACATTCGAAATTCATTAGGAAAATTACAAGCTGTGTGCCATCAGTTTCAGAAATAAATTGAAACGAAAGCAAATATTTGCCCAAAAAAACGCACTTAAATTTTTTATTTTTTCGAAAACAGTATTTATTTTCCAAAATCTTGTGTGGTGATGTTAAATAATATCTCCATTACTAAGATTTTAAAGGGAAATAATGCCAACATGACATAAACTGTCATCTGTAGTTTGAAATTTTAGTTTATGGTTATTTTAAGTTTTATTCAATCAAACACCATGAATAAAAAAAATTTGCAACACTTTAAGAAATTACATCCACCCTTGCATGAACCGCAATGTAGTTCCCCACAACAGGCAATAGTCGGAAATTTTCTTGGTGGCCGGTTGAACCGAACCTAAAAAAAAAATTCCTAGCGTCTGGACTATATGAGCTTATGCCTTCTCAGATGTCCTGATTTAGTAAATGTCTTCCGGCATATATCGCACTCGTGTGGACGGTCACCCATGTTTATATCTTCCATATTCAATCAGACTATCAGAGAGCGTGGTTTCCTGCATATATCGATGAGAGGAGTTAGTCAGTTAAAGCTTGTCTGCATAGATTCCCTTGTGTCCGTTGATAGTTTCTGATTGTATAAATGCCTTTCCACATAGGCTACATAATGTGCCGTGATATCTGAATGTCTGAATACGATAAGGCATATACATGTATTAGACACTACGCCGCCAAAATGTCCAGTCCAAACTTCCCATTTTAGCGGCTGGTTGTCCCCATTGACCTGCTGAGTGTTATCTAAACAAACAAAAATTACTCCTAAATAACAACAAAATAAGCCTTGATATTGTGTTATGTATGTATACTAACAATGACTGGTGTAAATTTACCTTTGGTAAGCATAGCATAATCCAAAATAAAACCATTATTTCCAATTCCAAAAATGGAGTCCCATCTTGAACATGTGGTTTAATATGTGACAAATATGATGTCATCAGGCAGTGTGGAGGTCAAAAGTCACATGGGAAAGCATCATGCCATCCCATTGGTCAAAAGGTGAAAAATCCCCTGGTATTCCTTGCTTTGTAAGCTGGAAACCCCCAAGTTTGACAAAACATGTGATGTCTTTCATTGGACTTTTTGGGGGTATTCACCATTGATGTGTGCCATTCTAGGATACAATGTGTAAACATTGAGATTTCTTGGATTATGCTATGCTTACCAAACGTAAATTTATACCAGTCACGTTTATTATATATCTATAAGAAAATATCAAGGCTTATTTTGTTGATATTTTGTTTTATTTAGTAGTAATTTGTGCTTGTTCAGATAACACTTAATATGTCAATGGGACCAATCAGGCGCTACTACTGATGCCGATGGGGTCATTGCCACAAGGCTCCGGTCACATTCGTAGCCAGCTTTTTAATTCGATCACAAATGTAGCCAGCTTTTCACCGGCGATCACATTCGTAGCCAGCTTTTCTAATTCCATGCTTTATATGGCGCGAAATATGACGTCATCACGTTCGTGACTAAAATGTCGACGTCATGCTCCAGAAATGACTTTGTTTATCAACTTACATTGGATAATAACTCGAGCATTCTAACGATATTGATCGGAAACCTCAGGTTATTAGATGAACTATAATATAACTTTAAAATTCAAGTTGTTTTCATCCATTGAGGCTCGCATGAATATGAAAAGCTGGCTACAAATGTGATCGCCATAGAAAAGCTGGCTACATTTGTGATCGATTAAAAAAGCTGGCTACGAATGTGATCGATGCATTGTGACAATGACCCCATCAGCACTACTGATGAATAGAATCAGTAGTAGCGCCGTAGGGTCTAGCATATATCGGAACTCGTGTGGAGAGGGTGGGTTATCTCGTTTGTGGATTATTTTGTGTTCCCATGAAGGAGTGGATGAATTCACGGCTTGTGGTGACGTCATTGTTCTCTTCTCCGCGTAGCACTAGACCCGATGGCACTAGAAATGTATTTCATCATTTCTAGTGCCGCGTTGCCCCCCCCCCCCCCCATACCCTACATGGGGGTATCTATATCACAACATTTTCAACTAAACAATGAATGCTGGCCTTATTATCTCACCATATATTTTCAGTCGGTACTCCCCGCCACACGTTGATGCCAAAAGTTCCTTGTATCGGCGCATCTAAATGCTCTAATCGGACATTTAAAACTTGTTGAATTTTAAAAGTCGGCCATCTTCACGTTCTTGTTGACATTTTACACAAGGCCATGTGCTCGGAAGAACTACTGGATAATTTACTACGTCCGGTTTGGCCTATAGTCCGTTTCACGAATAACCGTTACCAGATTTCAAGATTTTATTGTTAGCAAACCATAACAACGGTGTGAGTGTGAAATATAGTGAAACTTCCTAGTTGAACCAAGCGCACAATATAATGTCTGTCTTGTGTATATACTATTGCAGCATAGTCTAAAATGTTAGTAATTATGGAGGCCTTGAAGATGTACCCGTATATAGCCAGGTAGGCCTACATAAAAAGAGCATTCTCATTTTATGATATGTGGCTTTGTAGATGTTCGCCAATCGCCATAGCATGTGTCGTACAATCATAGACATGATACCTATAAGTATTCAACGTATTTTGTCTTTTTTATTGGCTTGGTATGCAAACTGACATTAAATTGGACATTTTTGACAAATTTGATGTTAGATCGAACAGTGGAACATTAAAGTTATCAATTGGCTATATGGACGAAGGAATGATCACTATATCTTATTCAACCATGCACGATGCCCAGCGACTTTGATAAGTTTACACCGACTGACATGCCCGCAGCAGTTTTTGTCTCAAATAAATTGTTATCAAAATTACAAACACATATTTCTGGCCGAGAAATAAGCTGAGTAAGTGTGATAATCATTTATCCACGCACTTGACAAATGTGGACCTGGTTTCTATTCGATTCGACACAAGCATGGGACATTGGTATAAATCTATAAGTTTCATTTTCGTCTAACAAACCGACAACTTTAATAGCTTAAAATGCTCGCGTGACAGTAAAACGGGGGTACAGGGATGTCGATTTTTGATATTTTGAACCAGCAAAACAAAAATTACATATATCATTGGAACATGCATCTCCTGAATATACGGGATATGAAGATCGCTCCATTTTATCCGGAAATGTATTTGCTAACCTATAAAACAGTCTCACTTATAATTTCACTTTAAAAAAATCGTGTGGTGGGTGAGCGACATCTCATTTTAGTGACTATGTGGTATTTTACCCCAAAATCCAATTCCGTTTCTGGATATCACGGGAATGATTTATCTCGTATTTTAAGTAGACCAACTCAGCTATATGCCTATGTAAGAGCTATAGTATCCTCATAATATGAAATGGTGTTTGTTGTAGAGGTAAAACATTCACCAAGACGTGCATGTTTGGCCCCTTTATATACCGTATATGCAACCTGACGTGATTTTATTTGAGTTTTGATGACATATAGCGTGCGTAAAACTAAAAAAAACAGTGCGCGATCGCGAAAACTGTTCAGCTTGTTATTTCGTCATTTACAGATGGCTGTGTTTGGATAAGCTAGCTACACATGCTTGCGTATGCGTTAGCGAAAATAATCGGATCCGTTCATCGGATCCGTTCGTCGTGCGAAAGTACGCACACATGTTTGCGTTATCGTTCCGTTGGGGTCATGCGAACGTTGTCCGATAGTGATTGTTTCAGTCACTTCACCATGGATTTACAGGAGGAGGAATTGTTAGTGATTGTTGCTGTGTATCATTACCATAGGAGGTTAAGAAATAAACGATCTTAATTCTCAGGGGGCTCTGGAAAAAAATTGCACATATACGGCCCAAAAAGTTTTTTTCCCCGACCCCGAGGGACCCACCACCCCATTTGTTTTCCTCCAAAATTTGGGGACTCACCCCCTTTCTCATGTTTTTATCAAAATTTCAGAGTTTTTTTTAGCCGTTCTTCAATAACAGTGTTAACTGCCTTTCAATCCCATTCCACTATCCTGTTTTGGTGCAAACTCTTGCTGTGTAAAATTAAGACTCAAGCAATAACATGCTTAATTGGTAAACACAGATCATAAAAACGAAAAATAAACTATTTCCATGTGTTTCCTGGTGTTTTCAGTATCTAACAACAATAATAAAGCATATAGTGTAGGTACACTTTATGTCACAAATCGCCCTAGACCCCATTATAGCCTTAATTAATATAGCGAGTGTGTTGTGTCTGACAGAGAACACTGATCAGTGTAAATAGTGGTAAACAGGTCAGGGGTTCTACAATTACTTATGCATGACCAAAGAACTCTTTAGTCTTATCCACCGGGGTGGGGCGGGAGAGGGGAATTGTTTCTGGTTAGGTATACACATAGATATATGGTTATTATACCCCCGATATTAGTCGGCGGGTATATGTCTGACGTCTCGAGTCATCCGTGCGTCCGCCCGTACAAACATTTTGCATAATAACTCAAGAGTCGATTGTCATATTTTGATGCTCTATGGCATGGCGAAGGACCAGGAATGGGGAACGAATATGCATAATATCACGGGTTGTGCGCACCAATGCCTACCAGAGTTATGGGCCCTGTTCGACTTTATGAAATTCAGTCCGTACAATGTTTTTGCAATATAAGTTGAAGTGTCGGTTGTCGAATTTTGTGGTGATAGACCAGAATGATAGAGGAAGGATGTATGCACATACATGTATTACTGCATATCACAGGTTTCCCCTGTCAATGCATACCAGAGTTACCGGCCTTGTTCCATCCGTAAACACATTTTGCATTATTATAACTCAACCATATGTACATTTGTGCACTAGAGTCTGCAGTATAGTCTCAGTCAGATTTTATTCTTGGTTTTACTTTTAGTTTGAACTTTGAAGACATTGAAGAATGCCATTTCTCAATGCATCTGAATGCATCACATTATTTAAGTTCATCTATTTGTAAGCGATAACAGTATACAACTAGTATTTTAGTTTAGTCTTGTTGAGCAGTAAAGATCCAAGATGAAGTTCGTAAATTCAATGAGAATAGCGTCACCTTCAGTTGGGATTGTGTGAGCACTAAACAGTAACGGTCATTCATAACCAATTCAGTTTTATTTGGATAAGTGTTGCAAATTGACATTATTTGCAATCAATCTAGATGAGAAATAACCAGAAGGAATGAATTTGATTACATGCCAGAACAAGACAGTATTTCAGACATTAGAAATTTATGAGATACCCTTTTCAATTTCATGTTTAATATGCACAATCACTGTCAATCAGGTTAATGATATCTAGTCATCATTGAGTATTCATCATGTAGTATCCAATTTGTGATACAGTTTTTTTTATTTTATAACTTTTATTCAGGTAATTCAACTGGGTAATATATTATTTGTGTTACTAAATAGTTCTTCCGTTGATCATAAGTTTCCTGAACGCTATTACAGTGGTCCACTGTGAAGTGGGCCGGGATCCTGTGAAATCCAGAATGTTGCTAAATCTGAGACTAAAGAGTCTATATAGCTGCCTATATAGCCCTATACCAACACACATGGTACTAACATGCTTACAAACAACATTACATGGTCAGTACTTGTAAATTAAAAAAACCCACTGATCTTAGAACTCGGAAATATCCTGCCACGCATTAAATGATTTCTGGCCTTCGTGATAGTCCACATGCTGGCACACATACAGATAGACCCGGGGTTTAACTAGAAAGGCACAAATCTTCCACTTCTTGTGGTGTTATGGGAGTAGATGTAATTCGCGGCATGTTTTATTACTTTGAAAAATCGCGCCTTTTCCAGAATGACGTCATAAATAATTGGGAATTCCGCTGCGAACGCAAACGGAGCGACGATTTCTATCGGATGGAAAATACGAGTATTTTCGGTCCGATAAAAATCGGAGGCATTCGGAGCGTCATAATAGTTTCGCATCGGAACCGCATGCATGCGTGGGTGCCCGTGCATTTCTACTTGATTTTCCATCCGACAATCGCATGCGATAAAAATAACGCAACGCACCATACGCATACGCAATCATGTGTGGCTAGCTATACTTTCCGTCCCAGAACGCAACATAAGCTCCATGCTGAGTTCAGTCTCCTACACAGGACTTACCGCTGCCAGCACCTACATGGAATGTAAAGCAATGTCGTATTTACTTATTTTAGATTTTTGTAGGTTACAATTCTGCATTATTCTGAGAAACAGAACTGTCCATATTCGTTTGAAAATGGTCTAGGTCAAGCCAGAATGAATGTAACTGACAAAACACTTCTATAAAAAATATACAGCGTTCAGACATCGCTTGGCGCGGGGACTAAACTCTGTCTGCAGCTTGAACTAGCAACATAACACACTTTTTAGTATTTGAGATTTTGTTGAAATATTTTGGGTATTGTAGTAATTTAGAACATAAACATAACCATTTGATTGAGTTCACAACTTAGAAATGGTCTAAGCTAGAAAATTTGACTTTGAAAAAATTTAAGTTTTATGACATGAGAAATTCATATTTCGAGAAATGCTCCAAAGTCGAACCCATGACATAGATCATACCAGGATTCACTCAGTTAGGTAATAGTGTGTCTTTGCCTTACTTAAGGTTATGTGCTGCTGAAATATGATGAAATTGGTGGAATTAATTGTCAGTAATGACTGTGTCATCAGGGGAAAGTGGCGGACAACATGAAAAATCGAAAGAAAATTGCAACATTTTGCGAGTAATGTATATATATCTGAAATGCAGCATACAGAACGACACATCATGCTGCAGCTAAGTTATATGAATGACACTCCAGCTCACTTTATTGAATGTCCTTGATTTGATATTGATAATATTGGCTTTCACTTCTTTAGAACTCCAAGAATGTGAAGTTCAAAATGTGTCAATTGACTCCACCTTAATTAACTAAAAACTGTGTCCCCATGAGCACACTGGTGACCATATTGGAAATAAATGGGCATTGACATGCCTATTATGTTATCATGATAACATTCAGTCAAGTGACAGTGCAGTGGGTACACCCAATTTATTTTCAATATGCTGTGCTGTTACTGTTACACATCACAGCTTTAAATGAGATTATTACATATATGGGCCTACGGTAGATCACAGTTACAGTATAATCTATAGAAACCAATCTTACTTACACAGTTTATATAGACATAAAGTTATACTATTTTATGTAACACTGCACTTTCGTTGGACTATCGGCATGATAATGTCACTGTATAAAAATAAAGGATATAAAACCGACCCTAATTCAACCGAGGGATCACATTATTGAGCTGTATTGGTAAGATATTCACTGGAATCTTGAATCGGCGTCTTGGAACTTATGTCGAGAGCAACAATTTGCTCAAGGATAACCAATCAGGTTTTCGAAAGGGTCGTTCGACACTAGATAATATTTTCGTTTTATACAGCCTAACCGAAATTTTCCTGCGTGATGGGAAGAAACTTTTTTGTACTTTCGTTGATTTTAAAAAGCTTTTGATACTGTTTGGCGAGAGGCGTTATGGGTTAAGCTTATGAGAACCGGAATCAACGGCAAGATATTTAATATAATCCGGAACATGTACCAGGCTACAAAGTCTTGCGTGGTCAGAAATGGTCGTTTGTCAGATTATTTTGTAAGTAGCGTAGGGGTAAAACAAGGTGGAAATTTATCCCCTCTTTTGTTCTCTATCTACTTGAATGATCTGGAAGATTTTCTGGAAACTTGTGTTACCAAGGGGTTAAAGTATCTTAACGATCGTGTTGTCCATGAGTTAGAGATTTATCTCAAACTATGATGCATCTTATATGCAGATGATACTGTTTTGTTTGCGGATAATCCTTATGACATGCAACGAATTTTAGATGCTTTTTTTGATTATTCAGAGTCTTGTGAGCTCAAAATTAACACTAAAACACTAAGGTAATGATCTTCACCAACAAGAAGTTGAATTCTCCCCCACATTTCACGCTTTGTAATGATACATTAGATAGAGTCCAACGGTTTCCTTATTTAGGCATTGAATTGTTTTACAACGGACGATTCTGTCGGGCAATCAAGTCGATAAAAATGAAATCGACAAAAGCTATGTACGGACTCCTGTCCAAAGCGAGAAATCTTCACCTCTCTGTAGACTTAGCATTAAAACTTTTTGATTACCTCATACAACCCATTCTGTTATATGGATGTGAATTATGGGGCTTTGAGAATACTCGCGACATCGAGGCTGTCCATTTCAAATTATGTAAGCTCCTAACGAACATGAAAATGAGTACTCCAAATTATATGGTTTATGGTGAGCTAGGAAGATGGCCATTGCGGGGCGTTTTCTATACGGTTACTGCTAGTCATATATGCACGTTTACTGAGTTCACCTTAAAAGACCATCGAACCACAAAAAATACCAGATCATGTCATGAATCTCTACACAGATATGGCCGTACTATAGACCATATTACACCAATTGCACTGTACAAAAACCTGGGAACGTTTTTATGTTCTGACAGCGAAATTTATATCAATGAATAAACAAGAAGGGAATATATTTCCCTTTATTGTTAATACTTGTTCCTCAATAATCTACTTCACAGTCGGGGTGGTCCCAGCTCGAGATTGCATGCTTGTTTGTGACTTTTGTGATATTATATCGTACTCTCAGGTGTCCTATCATTGTGATAGTCAATAATATTGATAGTGGAGACTTAGACTGAAATTAATAATAGTGATGGAAATTTAATTCTATTTAATTCTATTTTTAAATTTAATTCTATACATGTCTCTATGCCAAATAATTTAATGATCGTTGAGAATTTTATAATTGCCCGGGAGGAATTACATTAGTGTAAGGGACGCAAAGCAAAATAAATCTTGCAATTTCAAAGTTGGACCTTCACATTCTATGAGACACATTATTAAGGAACAGGTATTTCATAATTTATTACCTGTACTGTTTTTTCATTGTTACAAACATCCCAATCGCAACAGCAAAAACTTTGTACTGGTGGAATATATCATTCTCGACGGGCATAGATACACAGAGATTCATGGCATGGTCTAAGAAAATGCTACCAGATTAAACATTTATATGACCATCTGCGATTGCCCCATGAGTCATGTAGAACTAGAAGGTCATGACAGTTCGAACAGCTTGGCCTGGAATTATTATGTTTAGCATACAGATTATTCTAATCCCAAATGTGTCAAGTCGACAATAGCAAGTACGCAGGTCTATATTTAATATTTTCCCCACAAATAGCCACTAGTATATATGCGGGCCATGCTGACCGAGCTCCCGCGTAATGCTTAAGGTTTAAACCGAGAACAGTGTTAAAATCATGAAATATTTAATATGTGAGAATGCTGAAACAAATCACCGTCAACTTAATTATTATATTTAACTTGATCTGTCCATCACAGGAAACACGATTCATAGATGGAAAGTTGAAAGCATACATGTATCCTCTCACCAGTCACTACACTCTGTAGTGTGCCGATACCAAATGGGAGATGTTCTTCTTTTCCTTCACTCACCATGTTAATTGACTCACTTTGTCAGTCACCAATTCACTGGGCTTCACATGTTTGTCACATCTTTGTGTCGACTGCTCTGTAGCTGGCTAGAATTGTATTTTGACCCGAGTCACAGTCACAGTGAGTGGGTGAGGCTGAGCCAGAAGTCGTTGAAAACTAAATTTACTAATCTAATAATATCTAATAGACTAGTTATACTAGTAGTACTAGTAGTAAATGAGTAAATCAGTCAGCTCTAAAATGTCCATTTTCTGATTTCCTTGACCTGACAGTGTCAGATATTAACAATTAAATTTAGAGAAGTAGACAGAAAAATTTGCCGCCTGCAACTCTAACCAGTCCAGGTGAAAACATACTTAAAATTTAACAGAACAAGTCAAATAACCGTGGTGACCACAGACCAGTCCAACGTCCACTCCACTGTCTCCACTGACCATGACAGACACCATCATTTTGATTTTCATATTTTTTCAGTCACAAATTCATCGTTCAGTTTCTTTCCGAATGACTGAGTTTCACTTCCACTGTTCAACCAAGTCCAGAGGCTTCACACACAATGTATGCCCAATCGATTGGCTTATACCAATGAAATGTTACTATTTTTAGTACCGACCATTCGGATGAGACCCGTATTGCGATAAAGAGCACTGGGCTGTTCCCACGGCTACGCAACGAATGTCAAATGTCACAGATTAGTTGTATGTATTGTTTTGTTCCACAGATATAAGCGATAATGAGTATAATTAACGTTTATTTTTGACAAAATTGCACAATATAATTTCTGGTCTCTGTTAACAGTAACCACTATTGTTCGTTAACTGAACAAAGACACCTTTTTAGACCAGAAAATATTCGAAATAAAATTAATATTAATCGATAGAAGCATTTCCGGACAGGAGTCTTCGATTCAAATCTAATATTTTATACCTCGGTAACTATATGATACATGTTTACAAAGAGATAATCCACCTTTAACAGTGTTGCTATGGGGAGGCTGATCGAAGACAAATAATTTTTCAAGGTTATTCCAACATGGCGGCCACCATAAAGGCCCCATAGGTCCGAATCGCCCGGATGTAAAAAAAAAACAACCTTTGTGTTGTGATGAACTGAGCCAGACATAGACAATTTTAATCCTAAAACATAAGAACTAAAAACACGTAAGAATTCCTTACCAATTAATGTCATTATGGTAGTGGAATCTCGGCGGAGCGATGGGAGATAACTCTTCCTGGAGTTTGGTACTCTGCTGCTTTCGCAACGTAAAACGATGCTACGTAATATTA
Source organism: Siphonodentalium dalli (assembly GCA_032622095.1). Lineage (NCBI taxonomy): Eukaryota > Metazoa > Mollusca > Scaphopoda > Gadilida > Siphonodentaliidae > Siphonodentalium > Siphonodentalium dalli. The sequence goes on from CP136063.1 coordinate 60,505,980, forward strand.
AAGGGGGATTATCTCTTTGTAAACATTAATTTTATTTCGAATATTTTCTGGTCTAAAAAGGTGTGGTTGTTTAACTAACGAACAATAGTGGTTACTGTTCACAGTAACCAAAACATTTATTGTGTAATTTTGACAAAAATAAACGTTAATTATACTCATTATCGCTTATAATAATGAAATAAAACATTACAACCAATCAATCTGGGGCATTTGACATTCGGAACGTAGCCATAGGAACAGCCTAAGCTCTATATCGTTATATAGTATTTCCCGAATGGTCTGTTCTAAAAATAGACAAATAAACGGTCCCAATAAAATATTAGAAATATTATTAGTTGATAGAAGCGTTTCCAAACAGGGGTCTTCAGTTCATGTTTATTATTTTATATCCACGCAACTATTTCAAATTTGTTATTTATAGAGATAATCCATCTTTAAAGATGGATTATCTCTTTAAATAACAATAAATTTATTGATTTTATTTCGAATATTTAATTGGGACAGTTTATGTGTCTATTTTTAGAACAGACCATTCGGATGATACCATATTGCGATATAGAGCACTGGGCTGGTCCTATGGCTACGCACCGAAAGTCAAATGTCCCAGATTGATTGTTTGTATTGTTTTGTTCCATATTTATAAGCGATAATGAGTATAATTAACGTTTATTTGTGAGAAAATTGTACAATAAAATTTCTGGTCTCTGTTAACAGTAACCACTATTGTTCGTTAGCTAAACAACTACACCTTTTTAGATTAATCGATAGAAGCATTTCTGGACAGGAGTCTTCGATTCAGATATAATATTTTATACTCCGTTAACTATATAAAACATGTTTACAAAGAGATAATCCACCTTTAAGATATATGATTCATAATATCTACCTTCAAGAAGTTTGACCACTTTCAGAACTTCAGACAAATGTTTACTCCACGTACAGGAAACAGATCAGAAAAACTCCTGAAATCGAGGTATTAAACCTCGAATTGAGTACAAAATACGATCGAGGTTCTATACTAATAAAAGTAACATAATGTGGATTAAGTCATTTTGCACTATGCAAGTCCAGGTAACTGATAACATGACCTCAAAGAACCTCGACCTGGATTTGTACTTAATTCGATGTTTAAACGCCTTGGCAACATTTGGAATCTAACATGCCACATCATTAAATTTGCCGTCGAACAGTTTTACTTATTTCGAGGGCTGGGTTCCTGGACAGGTACTATGCAGTTCCTGCTCAGATACTCGGGATAGATACTCCAGAACACATGGGTAGGTTCAGCACATGGATAGCCACAGGAACAGCCCAGTGTTCTATATCGCAATATGGTATCATCCGAATAGTCTGCTCTAAAAATAGTAACATAAACTGTCCCGATTTAATATTCGTAATAAAATCAATATTAATTGATAGAATCTTTTCCGGACAGGGGTCTTCAGTTCATATATATTATTTTATACCCACGCAACTATTTAAAATTTGTTATTTAAAGAGATAATCCATCTTTAAAGGAAGAACACCCTAATCCCGACACCATATTGAATATTTATATATCTACTATATATTTTGAGAATTACGTATATATATAAATATATAAATATATGTGTATATTTGTCCTCTATAGACTCGAAAACGGCTGGATCGATTGAGTCCAAACTTCCTATCTAAGGGTAAAAAACCACGGTAATGGTCGTCGCGGCGTTTTGGAGAAGCTCCGAGCACCCATTCTTCACTCCCAGTCACAAAAACGGCACTGTGGGGTTGATAGTTAAAGAGTGTTCGTATCCGCAGTGCCGTTGATAAGGAGGGTATGCGTGTAATGTGATTCTTACGTCTGGGTCCGGGCGTGAGCGTGACTGTATCCAGACATGAGCGTGTTGTGTGATTCTTACGTACTTAGGGCTTCCTAGGAACGGGGGAGATTTCCGCCTGAGGTGATCTTCATCTTGAAACGGGTACACAAAAATGATATATGTGTGTGTCCTTTATAGACTCGAACCGATTGAGCTCAAACTTGCTACCTACGGGAAGTGTCATGGACGGGTTAAATTGTGACCCCGACCTGACCTTGAACATGATCAATTCAAGGTCAAATCGGGTAAAACTGGCGGATTTCGACGAAATTTTACACCTAGGTGCAACATACGTGTCTCGGAAGCTGTTGCAATTGCTTTTTTGAACAAAGCCAAGAGACGAATCACGCCAGTGGCGGGCTAACCTGCTAGTCCGTGTATATATATATATATATATATATATATATATATATATATATATATATATATATATATGTGTGTGTGTGTGTGTGTGTATATATATATATATATATATATATATATATATACTTTATAGAATCGAAAACGGCTGGACAGATTGAGCTCAAACTTCCTATCTAAGGGTAAAATCCCACGGACAATGTCGTCGTCGCGTTTTGGAGAAGTTCCTAGCACCGCTTCTTCCTCCCCAGTCACCGTCCTTAGCACTGTGGGGTTAATCGCGTTGATAGTTAAAGAGCGTTCGCGTTTATCGTTGATAAAGAGTATAAATACGGTTCCATTGACCGTCTCGAGACGAAATTTCGTACTTAATTTCGTACTTAGGGGTTCCAAGGAACGGGGGAGATTTTCATCGGGTCAGTTTTTCCGCGCGAGGTTACCTTGACCTTGAAAAGGGTACCCACAAATGATATATATATGTGTGTGTCCTTTATGGACTCGAACCGATTGAGCTCAAACTTGCTACCTAGGAGTACTTTTGTGCGGGAAGTGTCAAATTGTGACACCGACCTGACCTTGACCTTGAAAATGGTCAACTCAATGTGAAATTGGGTAAAACTGGCGGATTTCGACGAAATTTTACACCCAGGTGCAGCACACGTGTCTCGGAAGCTGTTGCAATTGCTTTTCGAACAAAGCCATGGGACGATTGCCACTAGTGGCGGGCTAACCACTATTATATACATTTAAAGGAACATCACACTGATCCGGAATCCAGATTGAATAATTGTATATATTATATACATTTAAAGGAACATCACAATGACCCGGACATCAGATTGAATAATTATATATATATTGTATACATTTAAAGGAACATCACACTGATCCGAACACCAGATTTAATAATTATGTATATTATATACATTTAAAGGGACATCACACTGATCCGGACACCAGATTGAATAATTATATATAATATGTACATTTAAAGGAACATCACACTGATCCGGATACCAGATATAATAATTATATATATTATATACATTTAAAGGGACATCACGGTGATCCGGACACCAGATTAAATAATTAGATACATTATATACATTTAAAGGAACATCACACTGATCCGGACACTAGATTGAATAATTATACATATTATATACATTTAAATGAACATCACACTGATCCGGACACTAGATAGAATTATATACATTCTATACATTTAAAGAAACATCACGCTGATCCGGACACCAGGTTGAATAATTATATATATTATATACATTTAAATGAACATCACACTGATCAGGACACCAGATAGAATAATTATATACATTATATACGTTTAAAGGTGGATTATCTCTTTGTAAACATGTATTATATAGTTACCTGGGTATAAAATATTATATTTGAATCGAAGACTCCTGTCCGGAAATGCTTCTATCGATTAACATTAATTTATTTCGAATATTTTCTGGTCTAAAAAGGTGTGCTTGTGTAGTTAACGAACAATAGTGGTTACTGTTAACAGAGACTAGAAATTTTATTGTGTATTTTGTTCACAAATAAACGTTAATTATACTCATTATCGCTTATAACTATGGAATAAAACAATACAACCAATCAGCCGGGGACATTTTACGTTCGGTGCGTAGCCATAGGAACCGCCTAATGCTCTATATCGCTATATGGTATCACCAGAATGGTCTATTCTAAAAATAGACAAACAAACGATCCCAATACAATGTTCGACATAAAATCAATATTAATTTGATATAAGCCTTTCCGGACAGGGGTATTCAGTTCATATCTATTATTATATACTCATACAACTATTTCAAATGTGTTATTTAAAGAGATAATCCATCGTTAAACTGCTATATTTACAAATTGTACAACCTGTAGTCGAATTTTATATATTTCACAAATCATCATTTAAAAAGTATAATCATAACATTATAATAATTGTTAAATTTAGTCATATCCTCACTCATAAGCATACATTTAAAGATGGATTATCTCTTTAAATAACAGATTTGAAATAGTTGCATGGGTATAAATTAATACATATGAATTGAAGACCCTTGTCCAGAAACGCTTCTATCAGTTACTATTGTTTTTATTTCGAATATTTTATTATGAAATGAGATGATTAAATGGGACACTTTATTGTTCTATTTTTAGAACAAACCATTCAGGCGATAGCATATAACGATGTAGACCATTAAGCTGTTCCCATAGCTATGTTCCGAACGTCAATGTCCCAGATTGATTGTTTGTATTGTTTTATTCCATAGTTAGAAGCGATAATGAGTCGAATTAACGTTTATTTGCGACAAAATTGCACAATAAAATTTCTGGTCAGTGTTAACAGTAACCAGTATTGTTCGTTAGCCAAACAACCACACCTTTTTAGACCAGAAACTATTCGAAATATAATCAATATTAATCGATAGAAGCATTGCCACAAACCAAACCCAACAAACGCTCTGCAGTGGCATTATAGCATACACACGTGGATTGTAGGAGAGGGCTGACAGCCCTTTCAAATCTTCCCGGGGATATTCCCAAACTCCAAACTTCGTTTTTATTCAGAAGCATTTCCGGACAGGAGACTTCGATTCGTATCTAATATTTTATACCCAGTAAATGTTTACAAAGATATAGACCATCTTTAACACATGTCATTCAGTTTTATTCATTTCAGAACCATGTTTGTACATGTTGTGGATATAGAATCCCCCGTCAATTCATGCACAGTCATTAGTGTTTACGACGTACACTTGTCGGCGAATAACAACATGGTCATTATATGAGTGCCATCAAAGCCCATCGATGTGATAATCCGATAGCATGGCTATGACTATCCCATCGATGTAATAATCCGATAGCATGGCTATGACTATCCCATCGATGTAATAATCCGATAGCATGGCTATGACTATCCGATCGATGTGATAATCCGACAACATGGCTATGACTATCCCATCGATGTGATAACACGATAGCATGGCTATGACTCTCCCGTCGATGTGGTAATCCGATATCATGGCTATGACTATCCCATCGATGTGATAATCCGATAGCATGGCTATGACTATCCCATCGATGTGGTAACCCGATAGCATGGCTATGACTATCCCATCGATGTGATAATCCGATAGCATGGCTATGACTATCCCATCGATGTGATAATCCGACCACAGATACTTTACTTTCGCCTTGAACTTCATCCGGTATAAACTGCTACCTACATCGCCGTATGTGGAAGAAGACCACTATATATAACCCGATGTGAAGGACCGGATCGCTATATATAAACCCACGTGGAGGACTGGACCACTATAATTATAACATTCAGGTTAGGCTTGTTGTGTCAGTCTGACCACTTATAGCATTACAGCATTAATCGACCGAATAAATAATTTATCTCACACATCACATTGATACTGGCGATCCCACATGTGCACATGCCACTCAACTGCATAATGATCTATAGCACACATCACATTGGTACGAGAGAGAGCCATGTAGGCAATATCGTATGTGAAGCCATGTTACTCAACTAAGAAAAGGATTTATGGCACACATCACATTGGTATGGGCGATCCCCGGTGTGGACCTTCTTATGTCCAGTCAGGCTAAACAACTGAATAAATTATTTCTCGCGCACATCACATTGATACTGCGATCCCACATGTGCATATTCTTAAGTCCCACCAGGCTACTCAACTGAATAAATGATTTATATCACACATGTAATCTCGTATGTACAGCCAGGTTACTCAACCGAGAAAATGATTTCTGGCACACATCACATTGGTATGGGTGATCACCACACCAGTGTGGATCCTCTTATGTCCAGTCAGGCTTACCGACTGGGTAAATGAATTCTCGCACACATCGCATTGGTACAGCCGATCACCAGTGTGGATAATCTTATGTCTAGTTAGGTGACTCGACAGAGTAAATGATCACTCGCACACGTCGTAAACGTACGGGCTACCCACGGCGTGGATCCTCTTATGTCGCATCAGGGCACCCGACTGAGTAAATGATTTCTCGCAAAAATCACATTGATACGGGCGATCCCCGGTGTGGATCATCTTATGTTTCGTCAGGTCACTCGAATGATTAAATGATTTGTCGCACACATCACATTGATACGGGTGATCCCCCGTGTGGATAATCTTTTGTTTAGTCAAATGGCTCAACTCAGTAAATGATTTCTCGCTTACATCACATTGATACGGGCGATCTCCCGTGTGGATCCTCTTATGTTTCATCAGGTCACCCGACTGAGTAAATGATTTCTCGCACAAATCACATTGATATGGGCGATGGCGGGGTGTATCATCTTATGTTTCGCCAGGTCACTCGACTGAGCAAATGATTTCTCGCACACATCACATTGCTACGGGCGATCCCCGGTGTGGATCCTCTTATGTCTCATTAGGCTACTCGACTGAATAAATGATTTCCCGCACACACCACATTGATACGGGCGATCCCCGGTGTGAATCATCTTATGTGTCGTCAGGAGACTCAATCGATTAAATGATTTCTCACACACATCACATTGATACGGGCGATCCCCCGTGTGGATCCTCTTATGATTCGCCAGGTTACCCGATAGAGTAAATGATTTCTCGCACACATCACATTGATACGGGCGATCCCCAGTGTGTGTTATCTCATGGGTCGTTAGGTGACTCAACTGAGTAAATGATTTCTCGCACACATCACATGGATACCGGCGATTCCCGGTGTGGATCATCTTATGTTTTGTCAGGTTACTCGAATGATTAAATGATTTGTCGCACACATCACATTGATACGGGTGATCCCCCGTGTGGATAATCTTTTGTTTAGTCAAATGGCTCGACTCAGTAAATGATTTCTCGCTTACATCACATTGATACGGGCGATCTCCCGTGTGGATCCTCTTATGTTTCATCAGGTCACCCGACTGAGTAAATGATTTCTCGCACAAATCACATTGATATGGGCGATGGCGGGGTGTATCATCTTATGTTTCGCCAGGTCACTCGACTGAGCAAATGATTTCTCGCACACATCACATTGCTACGGGCGATCCCCGTTGTGGATCCTCTTATGTCTCATTAGACTACTCGACTGAATAAATGATTTCCCGCACACACATTGATACGGGCGATCCCCGGTGTGAATCATCTTATGTCTCGTCAGGACACCCGACTCAGTAAATGATTTATCACACACATCACATTGATACGGGCGATCCCCCGTGTGGATCCTCTTATGCTTCGCCAGGTTACCCGATAGAGTAAATGATTTCTCGCACACATCACATTGATACGGGCGATCCCCAGTGTGTGTTATCTCATGGGTCGTTAGGTGACTCAACCGATTAAATGATTTCTCGCACACACCACATTGATACGGGCGATCCCCTGTGTGGATCCTCTTATGTCTCGTCAGGACACCCGACTGAGTAAATGATTTCTCGCACACATCACATTGATACGGGCGATCCCCAGTGTGTGTTATCTCATGGGTCGTTAGGTGACTCAACTGAGCAAATGATTTCTCGCAAACACCACATTGATACGGGCGATCCCCGGTGTGGATCCTCTTATGTCTCATTAGGCTACTCGACTGAATAAATGATTTCCTGCACACACCACATTGATACGGGCGATCCCCGGTGTGAATCATCTTATGTGTCGTCAGGAGACTCAATCGATTAAATGATTTCTCACACACATCACATTGATACGGGCGATCCCCCGTGTGGATCCTCTTATGATTCGCCAGGTTACCCGATAGAGTAAATGATTTCTCGCACACATCACATTGATACGGGCGATCCCCAGTGTGTGTTATCTCATGGGTCGTTAGTTGACTCAACTGAGTAAATGATTTCTCGCACACACCACATTGATATGGGCGATCTCCCGTGTGGATCCTCTTATGTTTCATCGGGGCACCCGATAGAGTAAACGTTTTCTCGCACACATCACATTGATATGGGCGATCCCCTGTGTGGATCCTCTTATGTCTCGTCAGGGCACCCGACTGAGTAAATGTTTTCTCCCACACATCACATTGATATGGGTGATCCCTCGTGTGGATCCTCTCATGTGTCGTCAGGGCACCACACCGAGTAAATGATTTCTCGCACATCTCACACTGATACGGGCTATTACGCTTTGTCTTACTGTGCAAACCGCTTAACGACCCTGAGTCCACGGTCATACGTGACGTATTTATCGGTTTGTGTTTATCATCTTCAGTCTCCATTGTTGATGGCTCCACCTCCCCATACATGATTTAACTGTATCTGTATATGTAATGTTTCTGTACGGAATCAAATGATCACTCGGCTTACATGAGATTACCTGACTAAATCTAACAGAGAGTATCACGAAAGAGTTAAAATTATCGAACAGACAATCGATACAGTTAAGTTTCATGTAGGAAAGCATCAGATGAAAATAAAAATATTTCTGTCCAGAAAAAAAGTGTTTGAATAAGTGGTCTTAAGCAATGGGGTGCGGAATAGAACAATGTCGCAATACATAGTTCAAAAAATTTAATTTTCAATGAAATCTTTACAGCTCAGTAGACGATTATAGTACACAGTGCTCTTGATCATAACATATTTATGATGAAAGCATTAACATATTCGACAATATTTACGTGACAAGTATTTCACAGGGGGAAGTGAGTTAAATCTATCGAAAAGCCTTGGTGATGCGCGGATAACAACATAAAACGTGTTCATAGCATGCAGGCACTTTACATATTGTCATATCGCCGTATCGTGCCTGGTAACAGTTGGCAATACATTCTTTTGATAAACAATTTGATTCAAGCAATATATCATATATTCATAGCAAATATCACAAGCGCGGATAACAACATAAAACGTGTTCATAGCATGCAGGCACTTTACATATTGTCATATCGCCGTATCGTGCCTGGTAACAGTTGGCAATACATTCTTTTGATAAACAATTTGATTCAAGCAATATATCATATATTCATAGCAAATATCAAAATATCAAATAATCTGAAATGTGTTGTTCCATGTAGTCTGTAGAATACTGAAATGTGATTATGTGACTAGATCATGTGACTATATATTATGAAAATGAATGTTAATAAAAACTTTGGCGCTCTGCCTATCCCTAGAAATGTGATTATGTTGACACATTTCTTGATTAATGAAACTTATTTGATAAATTCAAATAGTATCATTATCTTCATTATGCACTGTTCTATTAAAATCTCGCGCAATAAACTATATGATAATGCAGGATAATCAGGGATAATCAGCTATTTGGCTGGTCAATTGATAATGTTCTCAAATTTAGGGGGTGGGTGTCCAAAACTGACTGGACAAAAATTCCTGAAACGGAACAAAAAGGGTGGGTGTCCAAAATTGCCTGGAAAAAAAGGCCGGAAACGGAAGAAATTGGGTGGGTGGGTCCACCGAGACCGGAAAAAATTAAAATGATCATACGTGCCTGGAAATTTTGTTCCGACCCCCCCCTGACTGATGTCAAATAAATTGTTTGAATATCAAACTACAAGAACATTTTCAACTTAATGTTGGTGTGAAATTTCCAACTAATGTTTTGGCAGGTATGAAATTTCCAATTGTTTAAAATTTTAACCCCCCCCCCGTCGCCACGTCTCTGTCTATACCATATAAATACTTTTTCTAAAAACCCTTAAACCAACTCGACGTGCGATTTCCCTGCGCTCCTGCATGTTGCGCAAATTCTAGTATAAAAAGTGCGTCCATTTCACACGAAGTTCAAACAGTAAATATGACCAGACAAGACATAGAAACCGCTAATCTCATATTACCAATCTAACAATACCAGTCGAACATGATTACCTTTCAAAACAATAATACCGGGCACCATGTTACGGACAACCACAGGCACACACACCATGGATAAATACACGGTCAAAAGAACGGCGTTTTTTGTGTACGGTTATATCTGGCATATACCCATGGTTATATATAAACGGGGTATGAGCATCTGACCTTATGGCTCTATTGAGGGCTACATATGATATAATGTAAGATAAGTCTCAAACAGAATTGATATGTTTGTTATTGATTTGTGAGCAATTGCTTTCATTTTACGATAATTTTAATTATTTTTATTGTAACGCTAAAGTTCAAAACCACGCAATAAACTGACGTATGCTTACATGGGAAAAGGGGAGCAATACATGTGCATAAGAAGTGAGAAAAATGCATATTCTAATTGACGTGCATATGTAATATAATACGACAACCTCCACCCCAAAATGTTTACGTATATACGATTTGGCATATGAACCAAGAAGCTTTTGGCTATAATACATTGCTTTGGTCAAAGATGAACCTTTACTCGTGGGCCTCTGTGTTTAGAACAAGGGTGTTGCAAAGATGTCCGGGAAGCAAGGTTCATTCATAATATAAGAAAGTAACCTATAGTATTAATTAATCAGTCGTAAAATACGAGCTGCTTAGCAGGGGTCGACATACGCAGTGATTCAATACTAATTTACGTGACCAGTCTTCGAATAATACTTCCGTTGCCTGTTTATATATATAAATTTAATTTCAAAATAATAGTTCATCCTTCGACTAACATAAGGCAAATTTGATTTGGAATTTTTTAATTATGGATTTTGATTTATGGGAAATTACGAATCACCTCAGAAATGTGTGTCTTAATGCGCTCAACATTTCACACCATTTGACTGCTTTGTCCTGCTATTTTCACCGTTGTTCATCAAACTATGGGGGTGGATCGCCATTTTCTCTTGGTAAAACTTGTTTTGGATGGGTGGGTGTCCGAGATGGGACAAGAAATAAATTCGCGTTGCCAGGGTGGTGGGTCCCAAAAATAAAAAAATAAAATTTTTAACCTTGTATCCTGGATTCAGTTCCTGCCCCTAATAATAGCACAAGTCGCACTGATATTGACGAGAGTAAACCAATTTCAGAATAATATAATCTATCCACTCATGGCATCGTATATATACCGAGTAGTATGGTCACATCCATAATTATACACTTGCAGACTGTATAATACATACCTCTATGAACCTTTTTATACTATCCATATCCATGTCAAGTAGTTACCCTGTCTACTGACTCCTATTAATAATCTTGCAATTATAGTTACCTGACAACTCTCAAACTTTTGCAATTTGGATGAAGTGTTCGGAATGCAGACCTACAATATATTATATAGTTGATAAGTACCGTGCACTATTCAATTTCAAACACTTACATATTTAGAGTTATCAACCCTAGACAAATCAGTGTAACTACTTGACTGGATTACTATAATCAAGTTATATAATATGTTTTATTTGTTTTGTTAAAATATACCAGTTTATGTTCTAGTCATACCTCTCGGGGTCCATTGTATGTAAATGCATGCATTTGGTTTCAATAAATCTATCTATAGGCCCCAATTAAAACAGCAGTATGACTGGACGTGTTCGTCATAAACGATGGTTTTCTAAAAGCTACGAATATATACTACGAATGTAATCACATGTGGAAAGCTACCAACATATACTACGAATGCGATCGCATGTGAAAAACTACGAATATACTACAAATGTGACCACATGTGACAAGTTACGATTGTATACTACGAATTGGACTCCATGACAATGTGAAAAGCTACAAATACATACCGCGATGTCATCGCCTGTGAAAGCTACTAATACATACTACGAAATTAACGCCTGTTAAAAGCTGGCCACATTTTGGTCGAATGTAAAATATCGTTACGAATGTGATGGGTTCATTGTGACAAGGACACGATCGGCTATAATTGAGGTTTTCAGCTTAGAAAACAAAATAATATTGTCTAACTTCGATGCTCTTCATATGACACAGAACGATTAATATTTCACGTGCTGACTGCGTCTGTCCATTCCGTATAATTCCCCATTAGCCATGTAGCAGGGGCTACGGGTTGCCGACATGTTTAAAATAATGTTAGTTATATTGTATATAATTGTCCCAATTTGTTATTTAAAGATCGATTATCTCTTTAAATAACACATTTGAAATAGTTGCGTGGGTATAAAATATTATACAATGTTGTGTACAGTATGTGTTTTTCTTGTACTCGTCCAGGTTGTGGTGAAAAGTCATATTGGACGAGACACGCCAGTGTCGAGTCCAATATGACTTTTCACCACAACCTGCACGAGTACAAGAAAAACTTATAATGTACACAGCATTGTATAATGACAATTTTATTATCCATCTGCATGTTTATCCAAATTTTAGGAATAAACCTTTTCTTGTTATTTTTGGTATTTGTCAGCACTTAATTATCTATAAAAGCCTATATATTGATAATCAGAAAGCATGATTTTGAAAAGTAAACACGGAAGTGAGAAAAAAAAACTCAACACGGAAGAGAAACGTCTGCTAAAATCCATCAGTGTTGCGCGCGCATCACAATTTCACCGATTCATTTCGCAATAGATTTAATTCGTGACGTCACGGAGTCCCAATAAAAAAGTGATATTGTACAGTCGGGAGTCCAATATGACTTTCGGGAGTCCAATATGACTTTTTCCCGGACTATCACGTGGCGGCTTTTGCCCAATCGGAAATGGTGTTAGTTAAGGGATGGATAATAATAATAATGAATTGACGACCCCGGACGCAAAGGCTTCTATCAATTAATATTGATTTTATTTCCAATATTTTATTATGTAATGAGATGATTTATTGGGATACTGTATTGGTCTATTTTTAGAACAGACAATTCGGGTGATACCATATATCGATAGAGAGCATTAGAATGTTTCTATAGCTACGTATCGAACGTCAGGTGTCCACTATATATTGATTGTATTGTTACAATCAATTAATCTGGGACATTTGACGTTCGGTACATATCTATGGAAACAGCCTAATAATCTATATCACTATATGGTATCGACTGTTCTAAAGACAGAACATTAAAGTGACCCATTTAATCATCAGTAATCATCTCATAATTAAATATTCGAAATAGAATCAATATTAATTGATAGAAGGGTTTCCGGACAGGGGTCAATTCATATTTATTACTTTATATCCACGCAACTATTTAAAATGTGTTATTTAAAGAGATAATCCATCTTTAAGAACGTAATGTAAATTGTTTCTATTATAACTTAAAGTCGCCGTCGCGAAGTTCATATTTTACTCATTTCCCCGCTTATTAGACCCACAGAGTCGTTCTGAGAACGAAATTAATCGTCCCAAGATTAGCCGCTATCGATTCTCATTCCAGGAAACCCCCTGGCATGCGCACAGCTCGAAACGAAAACAACAGATTAGGTGTATTTTATTTTTGGCCCGTGACGTCATAGATTACCTTCCGGCACTCTGTTGACATTGTGTTATCGAAATCGGTTAGTTTTGTTTTATTTCGCAAACATGTTTCGTTTTCGTTGGAAATCGTGAATTCGGAATGGATTTATGTGTGTAATAAAATATTGAATAATACGACATGCATTATTCGCGTGGCCAACAGCTCCGGAGTAAATGCGTACATATTTGGACGATGTTCGTGTGTCGCTGTGACTGTCAGAATAGGACCACAGTAGATCATGCCATGAATCTCTACTCCCGTGCCGCTGGAGTAGGTATTCGTGGCATGATCTACGTGTAGGTCCACGGGAACTTCGAAATTTATTAACTTTCAACCTATTGGTGATATGAAATGCATGGGATACGTGACCGCTTTCGCAGATTTCTGCTTTCAAGTCCCACAAGAAGAGTACGAATTACGTTTATGGCTGAACTATCAGAAGGGCTTCTTGGGCGGCTGTGCTCTCTACGTATATGCATGTATCATCGTTGTGAAAATGATTTTAATATGATCAAATAGTGAAATACAGATCTATACAGTATACTATGGCTTCTTCCATTCATTGAGTTGAACAAGTAAATACTGGAGTGTTATTACGCTAAATAATATAATATCTACGTTCAGGGTAAACACAACAGCCCCTCCCAAAATGGACCACATCCTCAGCATTGTATGGCGTTCAAGTTTTTTTTCCAATTTTCCTCCGACTCATTCTTTTTTATTATAATATACAAAAATGTGACAAAAATAACGACCATAAAAAAGCCTTGCTTTAAAAATAGTGAACAAAAGTCATTATTTTGTCATTTTATGCAGATTAGTTCCATACATCACCTTCTCAGGAGAAGTCTATTTCTTGCCATTTCATGACTATAAACAAAATAATCAATAAAACCCCCAAGATGATTTTTTGTCATGTTTGTCTTGGACTTCTTCCCTTCCTAGCCTGGACATCTTACCCCCACCCAAACCAAGACTCAAACAACATTTTCTCGGAAGAAGTTAATTTCTCGTTGATTCGTGACTATATAAAGCAAAATAAGCAATAAATCCATGATTTTTCTCAAGTAGGCGCTGGTTGTGGGGGGGGGGGGGCTACATCATGTTCTGGAATCTTCGTTCATGACTCTATAAAGCAAAATAAGCGATGAAACCATAAGACAATTTTTTGTCATGTAGGTGCTGAGTTGTGGGTAGCTATCCAGACCTGGACATTTGAAAGAATGAAATTGAATAAAAACAAATTTAAATCACAAAAGTCATTTTTCTCGCCATTTCAGGATCAAATAATCAATTGTGTGATTAAATTATGTCACTTGGAAAAAAATATATTTAAATAAAAAAAGGGAATTATAAAAAAACATTTTTCTGGCAATTTCAGGATCAAACTATGAAAAGTGGGGGGAAATTTGTCACTTGAAAATAAAAAAAATTCAAATAAAAACAAAGTTATATATCAAACAATTTGGCCATTCCAGGGTCAACGTTATCAAATGAGTGAAATTATTTTCAGTCATATATCGGGGAGCTATCCTGGGTGGGGGTGAAGATATCCTGGGGAGATGACGTGTTACACTGAGTACCTCATCTAGTAATTCATTATTCATTGGTGGTTAAAGTTTAGATAATAAGTTCAGGTCATTTGTTGAACATATTATCTGAACATTTCCTTTGGAACTACTGAACGATGGAAGGGTTAAATTATGTTTTTTGCTGAAAAATATTGAATGTCATTTTGTTGTTGGTGATGACAAATAGTTAAACTTCTATCGGGTAAGTCCCTAGATATTATCCAAAAGTTTATATATATATGTCAATTATTAGGTGAATCAAGAAAATACCAGTTTTCATTCGGCATGTTTTAATCTAACCCCCGTCCTGAAATAGATTATTTTCTGGAGAACAAACACATAAAAAAGTAAGTAACCCCCTGACATAAATCACTTTGATAACTTTCATAACAATTAGATTATTACCATGGGAGATAGAGTGATTTCTGTCTGGGGATAATTTACTTTTTTGTGTGTTCATTCTCCAGAGAAAAAAAATCTAAATCTGAGAAAAGCAAACTTTCATGTAAGTGGCGCTCAGTACTACTAATGTGTTAATTTTGTGAGTAGAAACTCCCCGGTCATGCTCCATTCGCCATGTGTCCCATCTTTGATACATTTCACAATGATTAGATTAGTACTATGTGAGAAATAAAGATGCGAAATGTAGCAAATGGAGCATGGCCGGAGAGATTCTACTCACATGAAGAGTTAACCCATTTCTGAGCACCACTTACTTGAAATTTTGCCATTTTGTTATATAACACTTTGATATTTTATCGATGAGTTTTATGGGAGATGAAGATTAGGGAGATACATTGTAACAATAATCTATTAAGATTTCATTCATTTATTCATGCATTTCTCCAGCTCGGGCAAACGAAAGCCCCTGTAATTTCCACCATCATTTGGGAAAGCATACTGATGCCATTTACAACGCACGATGGAAGAGGTCTGCGGTTATGCAAACCATGGTAGCCATAGCACCACCGAATAAACTGTCTATGTTATATGCTGTATTTGTTGTGCAGAGGTCCATTAAACGGATGACTATACTGTTGCTGGTATCCTAACTATGCAACTTCAAGTAGCCATGGGTCCAGGCACACACTCCTGAAGGGGACAGTCTCCGTGATACACTTGAAGTGACCTTCTTCCTATGAAAACGCTTTTGACACTTCCTTTAGCTTGGCCTCAACTTTTTCAATCTCATGGCAACATCTGCACTCACAGGTACATTGTAGTCTCCATCACAGTACATAGGCCGCATGAACACATGAAATGACAAGGGAAATACAAACTCAGAGTTAACATTCAATTCCTCAATTGTGTGTATGCAAACTTTGACAAATGTGTAACAAACTCGACATACAGTAATGCCCTAAATAATCGACCTCTTAACCACATCATAATTATAGGTATACTTTCACGATTCAGTTGGAAATATGGGTTGTTGAAATTCATCGGAAAGCTCTCATGAATGATAACAAGTCATATTTCGGACTAAATCCTGAAAAGTTACCCACAGTTCTGCTGTGGTTAAGGGGTTGAATGTTCAGGTCATTGCTGTGTTCTGATGAATGACAGTGGGCATGCGTCTGTCCGTCCACTTGTTCTCATGGATACATGCATCTTGGATAAGTTCCGCACAAATTTGTTATCAGAAGTTATACCTGCTGAATTGTTTACCAGGTATCTATTTCATTATCCAGTTTTGTTAATATCTTGTTTTAACGATTCACAGCTTATACTAGTAGTTTGTTTACCTGGTGTACATGATATCTCCCCCAGTGCTTCCCTCCTTTTTACTATTTTCAGTCTGTCAAATACTCACACCCACCGATAGTTCAACATATGACAAAATATAAATGTACACGTATTAATTTATTGCTTATTTATTTTGATGTTATAGTCATTAAATGGCGATAAATTAACATGTTACAAGTTGTTTGAGTCAGGGTTTGGGTGGAGATGGGGAATTAGATACCCAGGTCTGAATATCCCCCACACCCAGCATCTACATATGAGTATATGACAAAAATAAACTAATTAATTTATTGCCCTATAATGCTATATATCCATTGAAATTTTGATTGAGTCAGGATTTGGGCTGGGGAGAAATTACACAGGCCTGAATATCCCACCCCCCCAAAAAAACCAGCAGCTGCATATGAGACAAAAATATCTTATTATTTATCACTTACATGTATATCGCTTTATATAGTCATGAAATGGCGAGAAATTAAAATTAATCGAGAAAAAATTCATTGAGTCAGGGTTTGGTGTGGGAGGGGGAAATACCGATGCTTGAGTATCTCTCGCCGTTTAATGACTGTATGAAGCAAAATAAGCAACTTATAAAATTACAAGTTCTTTTTTGTCATAAGTAGCTGCTCGGTTGGGGAGTGGGGGCGATAATTAACCTGGTATCTTTCTCCTGCCCCAAATACTGACTCAAACAACTTTTTCTTGGAAAGTTAATTTCTTTCCGTTTCATGACTATATATTCAGAAATAGCATACATTGGCATGTATAGACCAAGTCTTCTCAGTCCACAACAGCTTGGGAAATTGGTTGGGTTGATGCTCTTTTGGACCGAGAATCCGAGATACTGCCTGTTGCTCTTCTATACCAGTACCGTAACAGACTTTCATTCAAAAGACATACTACATGTACAGGTATAGAACCCCGGCAGTCATGTGAACCCATGAATATGATTAATGATCTCACTTGGACCACAATGAATCTGTCTTCAAAATGATATACAATGTACCATATACTGTTATAGAAAATATCCCCACCAAGATATTATCTCGACTCTCTCGAGATTTAGAGAAAAGAAACTTGAGATATTAACATATTTTCTCGAGATCATATGGCAAGATCTCAAGAAAATATGCAGAGATCTCAAGATAATATCGCGAGATACTAGTAATATGTTCAGAGCTTGAGATGCACATGTCAGGATCTAAAGATGTGTCGAGATAACAATTAACATGTTGAATATTCAACTTAAAAGAGACTTTTTTTTCTTGGACAATGTCACAAATCAAGAGTTAGCTAATTTTTGGCAAATTATTATTTATTATTTATTATTTTAGCCAGTGCAAACACTGTCACTGATTGTGATAGTACTGATACTAATAGCTGAATCCAATGTCAATCCGTGAGCAGCCATGGACTGGCAGTGGTCGAGTCCAGAATTTCAATACATCACAAAATTGACATTTTTAGTAAAAAAAAATACTACTTGTATATTTTTAGACTAACATTTCGGCAGACACAAAACTTTTCCTTGAATTATATTTCATATCTCGATGTATTGAGTATGCGTAATGATTATTACACATGTCCGCTCGTATAAATGGGGGCATTAGCTAGTATTTACATCAATTTTATTTTCACATGTTTTGCCAGTGACCGCGATATTTTTAATAAGAGACGCTCAGTGACTCACCATTTTCGTACGCGATTTTCATCTCTTCGCCATCCAAGGTCTGGATCGTTTGGTGGTCTCACACCATGGTAATTTTGTGATAATTCCGGCTCGTGCTTGTACGCTCCCGTTGTCAAATTTAAAGTGTCTTCTGCTGACGAATCAGACGAGAACAATCAGATCGCAAAAAATGTTTCTGTCCACAATACTGTGGGAATTCCCAGGGTCCTCTATTACGTCACACGCTTTCTCGCAAATAACTGTTTCCGTCAAAATAGATAATGAAGTGAGGCATCAGGCTATCATCCAGGCACCCACAGTCGTAAACACTCGTATCTTTCAGACAGCGGGGGATTGTTTTCTTAAATATGTGTGCATAACTTAATACAAATATGAATAAATGAACATATATTGAGAATTTTCGCGACGGCGACGTTAAAGGGGGGTATATAGTTACCAGGGTATAACATACTAGATCTGAATCGAAGACTCCAGTCCGGAAATGCTTCTATCGATTAATATTAATTTTATTATGAATATTTTCTATTCTAAAAAGGTGAGGTTGCTAACGAACAATAGTGGTTACTGTTAACAGAGACTAGAAATTTTATAGTGTAATTTTTTTCACAAATAAACGTTAATTATACTCATTATCGCTTATAACTATGGAATAAATCAATACAACCAATCAGTCGGGGAAATTTGACGTTCGGTGCGTAGCCATAGGAACGGCATAATGCTCTATATCGCTATATGGTATCACCAGAATGGTCTGCTCTTAAAATAGACAAATAAATGATCCCAATAAAATGTTCGACATAAAATCAATATTAATATGATATAAGCCTTTCTGGACAGGGGTATTCAGTTCATATCTATTATTATATACTCATACAACTATTCCAAATTTGTTATTTAAAGAGATAATCCATCTTTAAACTGCTATATTTACAAATTGTACAACCTGTAGTCGAATTTTATATATTTCACAAATCATCATTTAAAAAGTATAATCATAACATTACAATAATTGTTAAATTTAGTCATATCCTCACTCATAAGCATAAATTTAAAGATGGATTATCTCTTTAAATAACAGATTTGAAATAGTTGCATGGGTATAAATTAATACATATGAATTGAAGACCCTTGTCCAGAAACGCTTCAATCAATTACTATTGTTTTTATTTCGAATATTTTATTATGAAATGAGATGATTAAATGGGACACTTTATTGTTCTATTTTTAGAACAGACCATTCAGGCGATAGCATATAACGATGTAGGCCATTAAGCTGTTCCCATAGCTATGTTCCGAACGTCAATGTCCCAGATTGATTGTTTGTATTGTTTTATTCCATAGTTAGAAGCGATAATGAGTCGAATTAACGTTTATTAGCGACAAAATTGCACAATAAAATTTCTGGTCAGTGTTAACAGTAACCAGTATTGTTCATTAGCCAAACAACCACACCTTTTTAGACCAGAAACTATTCGAAATATAATCAATATTAATCGATAGAATCATTTCCACAAACCAAACCGAACAATCGCTCTTCAGCGGCATTATAGCATACACATGTGGATTGTAGGAGAGGGCTGACAGCCCTTTCAAATCTTCCCGGGGATTATCCCAAACTCCAAACTTCGTTTTTATTCAGAAGCATTTCGGGACAGGAGACTTCGATTCGTATCTAATATTTTATACCCAGTAAATGTTTACAAAGATATAGACCATCTTTAACACATGTCATTCAGTTTTTTTCATTTCAGAACCATGTTTGTACATGTTGTGAATATATAGAATCCCCCGTCAATTCATGCAGTCATTAGTGTTTACGACGTACACTTGTCGGCGAATAACAATATGGTCATTATATGAGTGCCATCCAATCCCTTCGATATGATAATCAGATAGCATGGCTATGACTATCCCATCGATGTGATAATCCGATAGCATGGCTATGACTATCCGATCGATGTGATAATCCGACAACATGGCTATGACTATCCCATCGATGTGATAACCCGATAGCATGGCTATGACTATCTCATCGATGTGATAATCCGATAGCATGGCTATGACTATCCCATCGATGTGATAATCCGATAGTATGGCTATGACTATCCCATCGATGTGATAATCCGATAGCATGGCTATGACTATCCCATCGATGTGATAATCCGATATCATGGTTATGAGTATCCCATCGATGTGATAATCCGATAGCATGGCTATGACTATCCCATCGATGTGATAACCCGATAGCATGGCTATGACTATCCCATCGATGTGATAATCCGACCACAGATACTTTACTTTCGCCTTGATTTCATCCGGTATAAATTACCACCTACATCGCCGTATGTGGAAGAAGACCACTATATATAACCCGATGTGGAGGACTGGACCACTATATATAAACTCACGTGGAGGACTGGACCACTATAATTATAACATTCAGGTTAGGCTTGCTGTGTCAGTCTGACCACTTATAGCATTACAGCATTAGGCTTGCGTGTCAGTCAGTTGATCGCCGTAACGATTCTCTTCTCTCTTCCTAACATTAATCGACCGAATAAATAATTTCTCTCACACACAGGGATGGGGTAATTGTAATTGACTGTAATTAATTACATTTTTTCAAGTAATTGCATGTAATTGGTAATTTAGTTTATTCTCAATTACATGTAATTGCAATTGTAATTGGTTAGGATGTAATTGTAATTGTAATTTGGGTCTAATTTCAATTACTTCAAAATCACATGTACTTATTTCTTCTCAAAGTTCTCTTTCATGATTCATCCAATGGTTTCTATAATGTTTTTTTTCTCCAAATTTCAAAGTGTAAGACTGGTGACTGGCTATCACTATGCTGTCACAACACTGAGTTTTCATCCACTGTGTCTCAATTGTTAATTCTGTTGACACCTCTTTGTTTGCTTAAGCATTGGTTAACCTTTGAGGTAGAAGGTTTGTTTTGATAAATACAATGAGAAACCAACTTTAAATAATTGACAATAGATCACTATAATAGATCACTCTTATGATCATGTTTCATTATCTCCACCTGATATGGTACATATGCTATGGAAGAAATTCATACCAACCATTGCTAAAAATTCTATCAACATGTCTACAAAAACAATCTGGCACCATTTGGTTTGCAGAAAGACAGGTCGTGTGCTATGAAAGCGAAGTGCAAACTTTTCCCAACTACAATCTCCGGCTCCAAAAAAGTTACCTCCAATTTTGTGACACATTTGAAGGTAAGTTTCCATTTCTATGTATGAGTATTGTTTAATTCCATTGACATATTACTTCAGTCATATGGTGGTATTGGTATATGCATTGTGTCTTGTCCCTTCTAATTTGCAACATAATGACAATGTGGGGACAAATAGCTGCCTCACTAATATCCCAATTAGCAGTGTCTATTGGATGCATTGTGTCACCAGTAAGCTGGTGGCCACAAAGGCTAATTATGTTTATGACTCTAATTAACAATTAGAGTGTTGATTATCTCATTGTCCTTTACAATGGCCTGGCTTTGTGTCTGACTTACTGGGATGGTCTTATTCCCTTAATAATTAAATGATGGATACATGTATGTGTTACTAAAATACTCTTATTATTTTCATTTATAGCGAAAGCATCAAGATGTCTATGAATCCAAAGTCACACAAGCACCATCAGCAAGTTACCAACAGCCTAGAAAAAATAGTTAGCAAAGTTCACAAATATCATCCCAATTTCTAGAAGATCAACCCAGGCTACAAGTTGCCAATGCAACACGCTGGAATTACCAGCTAAAAATCATGATTCGCTCAGTTGTACGAACATCTATCATGGACCAAATACATTGGCTGCTCTGTACCAAGTGTGCTTCATTATTGTGCTTCTTCGTGTATTTTATCTTGCTTGTATTAAAGGTGGATTATCTCTTTGTAAACATGTATTATATAGTTACCGGGGTATAAAATATTAGATTTGAATCGAAGACTCCTGTCCGGAAATGCTTCTATCGATTAATATTAATTTTATTTCGAATATTTTCTGGTCTAAAAAGGTGTGTTTGTTCAGCTAACGAACAATAGTGGTTACTGTTAACAGAGACCAGAAATTATATTGTGCAATTTTGTCACAAATAAACGTTAATTATAGTCATTATCGCTTATATCTATGGAATAAAACAATACAAACAACCAATCTGTGACATTTGACATTCGTTGCGTAGCCGTAGGAACAGCCCAGTGCTCTATATCGCAATACGGTCTCATCCGAATGGTCGGTTCTAAAAATAGTAACATAAATGGGCCCGATTTAATATTCGAAATAAAATCAATATTAATTGATAGAAGCTTTTCCGGGCATAGGTCTTCAGTTAATATATATTATTTTATACCCACGCAACTATTTAAAATTTGTTATTTAAAGAGATAATCCATCTTTAAATTTATGTTTTGTTATCAAATAAAGTTCATATAAATAAAAAGTATTCCTATTTCAATTCTGTACTGAAATGTAATTAAATTACATTTCAAAGTAATTGTAATTGTAATTAATTACATTGTGAATTAGATGCAATGGGAATTGTAATTGTAATTAAAAAATATTGAAGTAATTGTAATTGTAATTAATTACATTCACAAGTAATTGCCCCAAGCCTGCTCACACATCACATTGATACTGGCGATCCCACATGTGCACTGGCCACTCAACTGCATAATGTTCTAGATACTTTTATATGTATATGATTATAGTCTGTACGTGTGCGTGGATATGAAATACAAGCCATCGATTCAATTATTTATAGTGATATAGGGGGTAGCAGGAAGACAGCCCGATAGGGCTAGGCTAACCCCCGACAATATACAACATTACCTTTTATGTGTTACTTCCATTGTATTATTCATGTGTATATTGTAAATAAATTATCCTATCCTATGATCTATAGCACACATCACATTGGTACGGGAGAGAGCCATGTATGTAATATCTTATGTGAAGCCAGGTTACTCAACTAAGAAAAGGATTTATGGCACACATCACATTGGTATGGACGATCCCGGAGTGGACCTTCTTATGTCCAGTCAAGCTAAACAACTGAATAAATTATTTCTCGCGCACATCACATTGATACTGGCGATCCCACATGTGCATAGTCTTAAGTCCCACCAGGTTACTCAACTGAATAAATGATTTATAGCACACATGTAATCTCGTATGTACAGCCAGCTTACTCAACCGAGAAAATTATTTCTGGCACACATCACATTGGTATGGGTGATCACCACACCAGTGTTGATCCTCTTATATCCAGTCAGTCTTACTGGGAAATGAACTCTCGCATACATCGCATTGGTACAGCCGATCACCAGTGTGGATCATCTTATGTCTAGTTAGGTGACTCGACAGAGTAAATGATCACTCGCAGACGTCGTAAACGTACGGGCTACCCACGGCGTGGATCCTCTTATGTCGCATCAGGGCACCCGACTCAGTAAATGATTTCTCGCATACATCACATTGATACGGGCGATCTCCCGTGTGGATCCTCTTATGTTTCGTCAGATCACTCGACTGAGCAAATGATTTCTCGCACACATCACATTGATACGGGCGATCCCCGGTGTGGATCCTCTTATGTCTCATTAGGCTACTCGACTGAATAAATGATTTCTCACACACATCACATTGATACGGGCGATCCCCCGTGTGAATCCTCTTATGTCTCATCAGGTCACCCGACTGAGTAAATGATTTCTCGCACAAATCACATTATATGGGCGATCGCCGGTGTGGATCATCTTATGTTTCGTCAGGTCACTAGACCGTGCAAATGATTTCTCGCACTCATCACATTGATACGGGCGATCCCCGGTGTGGATCCTCTTATGTCTCATTAGGCTACACGACTGAATAAATGATTTCCCGCACACTCCACATTGATACGGGCGATCCCCGGTGTGAATCATCTTATGTGTCGTCAGGAGACTCAACCGATTAAATGATTTATCACACACATCACATTGATACGGGCAATCCCCCATGTGGATCATCTTATGCTTCGCCAGGTTACCTGATAGAGTAAATGATTTCTCGCATACATCACATTGATACGGGCGATCCCCTGTGTGGATCCTCTTATGTCTCATCAGGTCACCCGACTGAGTAAATGATTTCTCGCACACATCACATTGATACGGGCGATCCCCAGTGTGTGTTATCTCATGGGTCGTTAGGTGACTCAACTGAGTAAATGATTTCTCGCACACACCACATTGATACGGGCGATCCGCTGTGTGGATCCTCTTATGTCTCATCAGGGCACCCGACTGAGTAAATGTTTTCTCGCACATCTCACACTGATAGTGATACGGGCGATTACGCTTTGTCTTACTGTGCAAACTGCTTAACGACCCTGAGTCCACGGTCATATGTGACGGATTTATCGGTTTGTGTTTATCATCTTCAGTCTCCATTGTTGATGGCTCCACCTCCACATACATGATTTAACTGTATCTGTATATGTAATGTTTCTGTACGGAATCAAATGATCACTCGGCTTACATGAGATTACCTGACTAAAGCTAACAGAGAGTATCACGAAAGAGTTAAAATTATCGAACAGACAATCGATACAGTTAAGTTACATGTAGGAAAGCATCAGATGAAAATAAAAATATTTCTGTCCAGAAAAAAAGTGTTTGAATAAGTGGTCTTAAGCAATGGGGTGCGGAATAGAACAATGTCGCAATACATAGTTCAAAAAATGTAATTTTCAATGAAATCTTTACAGCCCAGTAGACGATTATAGTACACAGTGCTCTTGATCATAACATGTTTATGATGAAAGCATTAACATATTCGACAATATTTACGTGACAAGTATTTCACAGGGTGACGTGAGTTAAATCCATCGAAAAGCCTTGGTGATGCGCGGATAACAACATAAAACGTGTTCATAGCGCCCCCACCCCTGCATGCAGGCATTTGAAAAGTGGTCTTAACCACTTATGGGCAGCTTAAAGCAATATCAAAATACCTAGTTTACGACAATCATCCATCGACAAATGTATGTTATCCATTAAGGTCACGTGACCGACCTTTATTCACTTTACATATTGTCATATCGCCGTATCGTGCCTGGTAACAGTTGGCAAGACATTGTTTTGATAAACAATTTGATTCAAGCAATATATCATATATTCATAGCAAATATCAAAATATCAAATAATCTGAAATGTGTTGTTCCATGTAGTCTGTAGAATACTCAAATGTAATTATGTGACTAGATCATGTGACTATATATTATGAAAATGAATGTTAATAAAAACTTTGGCGCTCTGCCTATCCCTAGAAATGTGATTATGTTGACACATTTCTTGATTAATGACACTTATATGATAAATTCAAATAGTATCATTATCTTCATTATGCACTGTTCTATTAAACTCTCGCGCAATAAACTATGATAATGCAGGATAATCAGGGATAATCAGCTATTTGGCTGGTCAATTGTGTGTGTCCAAAACTGAGTGGACAAAAATTCCTGAAACGGAACAAAAAGGGTGGGTGTCCAAAATTGCCTGGAAAAAAAGGCCGGAAACGGAAGAAATTGGGTGGGTGGGTTCCCCGAGACCGGAAAAAATTAAAATGATCATACGTGCCTGGAAATTTTGTTCCGACCCCCCCCCCTGACTGATGTCAAATAAATTGTTTGAATATAAAACTACAAGAACATTTTCAACTTAATGTTGGTGTGAAATTTCCAACTAATGTTTTGGCAGGTATGAAATTTCCAATTGTTGAACATTTTAACCCCCCCCCCCCGTCGCCACGTCTCTGTCTATATCATATAAATACTTTTTCTAAAAACCCTTAAACCAACTCGACGTGCGATTTCCCTGCGCTCCTGCATGTTGCGCAAATTCTAGTATAAAAAGTGCGTCTATTTCAGACGAAGTTCAAACAGTAAATATGACCAGACAAGACATAGAAACTGCTAATCTCATATTACCAATCTAACAATACCAGTCGAACATGATTACCTTTCAAAACAATAATACCGGGCACCATGTTACGGACAACCACAGGCACACACACCATGGATAAATACACGGTCAAAAGAACGGCGTTTTTTGTGTACGGTTATATCTGGCATATACCCATGGTTATGTATACACGGGGTATGAGCATCTGACCTTATGGCTCTATTGAGGGCTACATATGATATAATGTAAGATAAGTCTCAAACAGAATTGATATGTTTGTTATTGATTTGTGAGCAATTGCTTTCATTTGACGATAATTTTAATTATTTTTATTGTAACGCTAAAGTTCAAAACCACGCAATAAACTGACGTATGCTTACATGGGAAAAGGGGAGCAATACATGTGCATAAGAAGTGAGAAAAATGCACATTCTAATTGACGTGCATATGTAATATAATACGACAACCTCCACCCCAAAATGTTTACGTATATACGATTTGGCATACGAACCAAGAAGCTTTTGGCTATAATACATTGCTTTGGTCATAGATGAACCTTTACTCGTGGGCCTCTGTGTTTAGAACAAGGGTGTTGCAAAGATGTCCGGGAAGCAAGGTTCATTCATAATATAAGAAAGTAACCTATAGTATTAATTAATCAGTCGTAAAATACGAGCTGCTTAGCAGTGGTCGACATACGCAGTGATTCAATACTAATTTACGTGACCAGTCTTCGAATAATGCTTCCGTTGCCTGGTTATATATATAAATTTAATTTCAAAATGATAGTTCATCCACCGACTAACATATGGCAAATTTGATTTGGAATTTTTGAATTATGGATTTTGATTTATGGGAAATTACGAATCACCTCAGAAATGTGTGTCTTAATGCGCTCAACATTTCACACCATTTGACTGCTTTGTCCTGCTATTTTCACCGTTGTTCATCAAACTTTGGGGGTGGATCGCCATTTTCTCTTGGTAAAACTTGTTTTGGATGGGTGGGTGTCCGAGATGGGACAAGAAATAAATTCGCGTTGCCAGGGTGGTGGGTCCCAAAAATAAAAAAATAATTTTTTTAACCTTGTATCCTGGATTCAGTTCCTGCCCCTAATAATAGCACAAGTCGCACTGATATTGACGACAGTAAACCAATGTCAGAATAATATAATCTATCCACTCATGGCATCGTATATATACCGAGTAGTATGGTCACATCCATAATTATACACTTGCAGACTGTATAATACATACCTCTATGAACCTTTTTATACTATCCATATCCATGTCAAGTAGTTACCCTGTCTACTGACTCCTATTAATAATCTTGCAATTATAGTTACCTGACAACTCTCAAACTTTTGCAATTTGGAAGAAGTGATCGGAATGCAGACCTACAATATATTATATAGTTGATAAGTACCGTGCACTATTCAATTTCAAACACTTACATATTTAGAGTTATCAACCGTAGACAAATCAGTGTAACTACTTGACTGGATTACTATAATCAAGTTATATAATATGTTTTGTTTGTTTTGTTAAAATATACCAGTTTATTTTCTAGTCATACCTCTGGGGGACCATTGTATGTAAATGCATGCATTTGGTTTCAATAAATCTATCTATAGGCCCCAATTAAAACAGCAGTATGACTGGACGTGTTCGTCATAAACGATGGTTTTCTAAAAGCTACGAATATATACTACGAATGTAATCACATGTGGAAAGCTACCAACATATACTACGAATGCGATCGCATGTGAAAAACTACGAATATACTACAAATGTGACCGCATGTGACAAGTTACGATTGTATACTACGAATTGGACTCCATGACAATGTAAAAAGCTACAAATACATACCGCGATGTCATCGCCTGTGAAAAGCTACTAATACATACTACGAAATGAACGCCTGTTAAAAGCTGGCCACATTTTGGTCGATTGTAAAATATCGTTACGAATGTGATGGGTTCATTGTGACAAGGACACCACCGGCTATAATTGAGGTTTTCAGCTTAGAAAACAAAATAATATTGTCTAACTTCGATGCTCGTCATAAGACACAGAACGATTAATATGTCACGTGCTGACTGCGTCTGTCCATTCCGTATCATTCCCCATTAGCCATGTAGCAGGGGCTACGGGTTGCCGTCATGTTTAAAATAGTGTTAGTTATATTGTATCTAATTGTCCCAATTTGTTATTTAAAGATCGATTATCTCTTCAAATAACACATTTGAAATAGTTGCGTGGGTATAATATAATATAAAGTTATTATACAATGTTGTGTACAGTATGCGTTTTTCTTGTACGAATCCAGGTTGTGGTGAAAAGTCATATTGGACGAGACACGCCAGTGTCGAGTCCAATATGACTTTTTACCACAACCTGGACGTGGATTGTAGGAGAGGGCTGACAGCCCTTTCAAATCTTCCCGGGAATCGTCCCAAACTCCAAACTTCGTTTTTATTCAGAAGCATTTCCGGACAGGAGACTTCGATTCGTATCTAATATTTTATACCCAGTAAATGTTTACAAAGATATAGACCATCTTCAACACATGTCATTCAGTTTTTTTCATTTCAGAACCATGTTTGTACATGTGGTGAATATATAGAATCCCCCGTCAATTCATGCACATTCATTAGTGTTTACGACGTACACTTGTCGGCGAATAACAATATGGTCATTATATGAGTGCCATCCAATCCCTTCGATATGATAATCAGATAGCATGGCTATGACTATCCCATCGATGTGATAATCCGATAGCATGGCTATGACTATCCCATCGATGTGATAATACGACAACATGGCTATGACTATCCCATCGATGTGATAACCCGATAGCATGGCTATGACTATCTCATCGATGTGATAATCCGATAGCATGGCAATGACTATCCCATCGATGTGATAATCCGATAGCATGGCTATGACTATCCCATGGATGTGATAATACGATAGTACGGATATGACTATCCCATCGATGTGATAACCCGATAGCATGGCTATGACTATCCCATCGATGTGATAATCCGACCATAGATACTTTACTTTCGCCTTGAATTCATCCGGTATAAAGTACCACATACATCGCCGTATGTGGAAGAAGACCACTACATGTATATATAACCCGATGTGGAGGACTGGACCACTATATATAAACCCACGTGGAGGACTGGACCACTATAATTATAACATTCAGGTTAGGCTTGCTGTGTCAGTCTGACCACTTATAGCATTACAACATTAGGATTGCGTGTCAGTCAGTTGATCGCCGTAACGATTCTCTTCTCTCTTCCTAACATTAATTGACCGAATAAAACATTTCTCTCACACATCACATTGATACTGGCGATCCCACATGTGCACAGGCCACTCAACTGCATAATGATCTATAGCACACATCACATTGGTACGGGAGAGAGCCATGTATGTAATATCTTATGTGAAGCCAGGTTACTCAACTAAGAAAAGGATTTACGGCACACATCACATTGGTATGGACGATCCCCGGAGTGGACCTTCTTATGTCCAGTCAGGCTAAACAACTGAATAAATTATTTCTCGCGCACATCACATTGATACTGGCGATCCCACATGTGCATAGTCTTAAGTCCCACCAGGTTACTCAACTGAATAAATGATTTATAGCACACATGTAATCTCGTATGTACAGTCAGGTTACTCAACCGAGAAAATTATTTCTGGCACACATTGGTATGGGCGATCACCACACCAGTGTTGATCCTCTTATGTCCAGTCAGGCTTACTGGGAAATGAATTCTCGCACACATCGCATTGGTACAGCCGATCACCAGTGTGGATCATCTTATGTCTAGTTAGGTGACTCGACAGAGTAAATGATCACTCGCAGACGTCGTAAACGTACGGGCTACCCACGGCGTGGGTCCTCTTATGTCGCATCAGGGCACCCGACTGAGCAAATGATTTCTCGCAAAAATCACATTGATACGGGCGATACCCGGTGTGGATCATCTTATGTTTCGTCAGGTCACTCGACTGAGCAAATGATTTCTCGCACACATCACATTGATACGGGCGATCCCCGGTGTGGATCCTCTTATGTCTCATTAGGCTACTCGACTGATTAAATGATTTCTCACACACATCACATTGATACGGGCGATCCCCCGTGTGAATCCTCTTATGCTTCGCCAGGTTACCCGATAGAGTAAATGATTTCTCGCATACATCACATTGATACGGGCGATCCCCAGTGTGTGTTATCTCATGGGTCGTTAGGTGACTCAAATGAGTAAATGATTTCTCGCACACATCACATTGATACGGGCGATTCCCGGTGTGGATCATCTTATGTTTTGCCAGGTTACTCGAATGATTAAATGATTTGTCGCACACATCACATTGATACGGGTGATCCCCCGTGTGGATAATCTTATGTTTAGTCAAATGACTCGACTCAGTAAATGATTTCTCGCATACATCACATTGATACGGGCGATCCCCGGTGTGGATGCTCTTATGTCTCATTAGGCTACACGACTGAATAAATGATTTCCCGCACACACCACATCGATATGGGCGATCCCCGGTGTGAATCATCTTATGTGTCGTCAGGAGACTCAGCCGATTAAATGATTTATCACACACATCACATTGATACGGGCGATCCCCCGTGTGGATCATCTTATGCTTCGCCAGGTTACCCGATAGAGTAAATGATTTCTCGCACACATCACATTGATACGGGCGATCCCCAGTGTGTGTTATCTCATGTGTCGTTAGGTGACTCAACTGAGTAAATGATTTCTCGCACACACCACATTGATACGGGCGATCCCCTGTGTGGATCCTCTTATGTCTCGTCAGGGCACCCGACTGAGTAAATGTTTTCTCGCACATCTCACACTGATAGTGATACGGGCGATTACGCTTTGTCTTACTGTGCAAACTGATTAACGACCCTGAGTCCACGGTCATATGTGACGGATTTATCGGTTTGTGTTTATCATCTTCAGTCTCCATTGTTGATGGCTCCACCTCCCCATACATGATTTAACTGTATCTGTATATGTAATGTTTCTGTACGGAATCAAATGATCACTCGGCTTACATGAGATTACCTGACTAAAGCTAACAGAGAGTATCACGAAAGAGTTAAAGTTATCGAACAGACAATCGATACAGTTAAGTTACATGTAGGAAAGCATCAGATGAAAATAAAAATATTTCTGTCCAGAAAAAAAGTGTTTGAATAAGTGGTCTTAAAGATGGATTATCTCTTTAAATAACAAATTTTAAATAGTTGCGTGGGTATAAAATAATAGATATGAACTGAAGACCTATGTCCGGAAAAGCTTCTATCAATTAATATTGATTTTATTTCGAATATTAAATCGGGCCCATTTATTTTACTATTTTTAGAACCGACCATTCGGATGAGACCGTATTGCGATATAGAGCACTGGGCTGTTCCTACGGCTACGCATCGAATGTGAAATATCACAGATTGGTTGTTTGTATTGTTTTGTTCCACAGATATAAGCGATAATGAGTATAATTAACGTTTATTTGTGACAAAATTGCACAATATAATTTCTGGTCTCTGTTAACAGTAACCACTATTGTTCGTTAGCTGAACAAACACACCTTTTTAGATCAGAAAATATTCGAAATAAAATTAATATTAATCGATAGAAGCATTTCCGGACAGGAGTCTTCGATTCAAATCTAATATTTTATACCCCGGTAACTATATAATACATGTTTACAAAGAGATAATCCACCTTTAAGCAATGTGGTGCGGAATAGAACAATGTCGCAATACATAGTTCAAAAAATGTAATTTTCAATGAAATCTTTACAGCCCAGTAGACAATTATAGTACACAGTGCTCTTGATCATAACATGTTTATGATGAAAGCATTAACATATTCGACAATATTTACGTGACAAGTATTTCACAGGGTGACGTGAGTTAAATCCATCGAAAAGCCTTGGTGATGCGCGGATAACAACATAAAACGTGTTCATAGCGCCCCCACCCCTGCATGCAGCCATTTGAAAAGTGGTCTTAACCATTTATGGGCAGCTTAAAGCAATATCAAAATACCTAGTTTACGACAATCATCCATCGACAAATGTATGTTATCCATTAAGGTCACGTGACCGACCTTTATTCACTTTACATATTGTCATATCGCCGTATCGTGCCTGGTAACAGTTGGCAAGACATTGTTTTGATAAACAATTTGATTCAAGCAATATATCATATATTCATAGCAAATATCAAAATATCAAATAATCTGAAATGTGTTGTCCCATGTAGTCTGTAGAATACTCAAATGTAATTATGTGACTAGATCATGTGACTATATATTATGAATGTTAATAAAACCTTTGGCGCTCTGCCTATCCCTAGAAATGTGATTATGTTGACACATTTCTTGATTAATGACACTTATATGATAAATTCAAATAGTATCATTATCTTCATTATGCACTGTTCTATTAAACTCTCGCGCAATAAACTATGATAATGCAGGATAATCAGGGATAATCAGCTATTTGGCTGGTCAATTGTGTGTGTCCAAAACTGACTGGACAAAAATTCCTGAAACGGAACAAAAAGGGTGGGTGTCCAAAATTGCCTGGAAAAAAGGCCGGAAACGGAAGAAATTGGGTGGGTGGGTCCCCCGAGACCGGAAAAAATTAAAATGATCATACGTGCCTGGAAATTTTGTTCCGACCCCCCCCCCCCTGACTGATGTCAAATAAATTGTTTGAATATCAAACTACAAGAACATTTTCAACTTAATGTTGGTGTGAAATTTCCAACTAATGTTTTGGCAGGTATGAAATTTCCAATTGTTGAAAATTTTAACCCCCCACCGTCGCCACGTCTCTGTCTATATCATATAAATACTTTTTCTAAAAACCCTTAAACCAACTCGACGTGCGATTTCCCTGCGCTCCTGCATGTTGAGCAAATTCTAGTATAAAAAGTGCGTATATTTCAGACGAAGTTCAAACAGTAAATATGACCAGACAAGACATAGAAACTGCTAATCTCATATTACCAATCTAACAATACCAGTCGAACATGATTACCTTTCAAAACAATAATACCGGGCAACATGTTACGGACAACCACAGGCACACACACCATGGATACATACACGGTCAAAAGAACGGCGTTTTTTGTGTACGGTTATATCTGGCATATACCCATGGTTATATATAAACGGGGTATGAGCATCTGACCTTATGGCTCTATTGAGGGCTACATATGATATAATGTAAGATAAGTCTCAAACAGAATTGATATGTTTGTTATTGATTTTTTTTTTTTTTGGTTTTGTGATACCCATAAACATATGAGCAGAGGGATGCTCGTATCCCGGTTCCACAGTAGAGGCAACCCTGTCTTGGATTCCGGTAGTGGAACTTCACTAATGGTAACCAGAGCAGTCTACCTTGCGGCAGTTTACAAATGTCATGATAAGAGTAACAAAAACATAGAATATACCAGTCTAGACTACCTTGGATTAATCGCTCTTTATCATATTCTCGAATAAAAAACAACTAAAACGCAGACGCTCTTTATCCATGATGTGGCATATTCGCCAGAAACGAATCAACAACGTGTATAACTCATGTTAAAATTGGTCGGGCGGATTCCAAATCCTAACTTTACCCGTTTATTAGTCCAGTAAATTTCCAGACCAAATTCCAGCCAAATTCAGTTGAACCCACCAAACACCTCATAGGGAGATGAACAAGGGAGAGAATACCAACAAAAAGGAGGCCACGGCGTTTTTTGTGTACGGTTATATCTGGCATA
Organism: Siphonodentalium dalli; assembly: GCA_032622095.1. Classification (NCBI taxonomy): domain Eukaryota; kingdom Metazoa; phylum Mollusca; class Scaphopoda; order Gadilida; family Siphonodentaliidae; genus Siphonodentalium; species Siphonodentalium dalli. The sequence continues at coordinate 60,540,405 of CP136063.1, forward strand.
TACCCATGGTTATATATAAACGGGGTATGAGCATCTGACCTTATGGCTCTATTGAGGGCTACATATGATATAATGTAAGATAAGTCTCAAACAGAATTGATATGTTTGTTATTGATTTGTGAGCAATTGCTTTCATTTGACGATAATTTTAATTATTTTTATTGTAACGTTAAAGTTCAAAACCACGCAATAAACTGACGTATGCTTACATGGGAAAAGGGGAGCAATACATGTGCATAAGAAGTGAGAAAAATGCATATTCTAATTGACGTGCATATGTAATATAATACGACAACCTCCACCCCAAAAATGTTTACGTATATACGATTTGGCATATGAACCAAGAAGCTTTTAGCTATAATACATTGCTTTGGTCATAGATGAACCTTTACTCGTGGGCTTCTGTGTTTAGAACAAGGGTGTTGCAAAGATGTCCGGGAAGCAAGGTTCATTCATAATATAAGAAAGTAACCTATAGTATTAATTAATCAGTCGTAAATTACGAGCTGCTTAGCAGGGGTCGACATACGCAGTGATTCAATACTAATTTACGTGGCCAGTCTTCGAATAATGCTTCCGTTGCCTGGTTATGTATATAAATTTAATTTCAAAATGATAGTTCATCCTCCGACTAACATAAGGCAAATTTGATTTGGAATTTTTGAATTATGGATTTTGATTTATGGGAAATTACAAATCACCTCAGACGGAAATGTGTGTCTTAATGCGCTCAACATTTCACACCATTTGACTGCCTTGTCATGCTATTTTCACCATTGTTCATCAAACTTTGGGGGTGGATCGCCATTTTCTCTTGGTAAAACTTGGGTGTCCGAGATGGGACAAGAAATAAATTCGCGTTGCCAGGGTGGTGGGTCCCAAAAATAAAAAAATAAAATTTTCAACCTTGTATCCTGGATTCAGTTCCTGCCTCTAATAATAACACAAGTCGCATTGATATTGACGACAGTAAACCAATGTCAGAATAATATAATCTATCCACTCATGGCATCGTATATATACCGAGTAGTATGGTCACATCTTACTGTCCATAATTATACACTTGCAGACTGTATAATACATACCTCTATGAACCTTTTTATACTATCCATATCCATGTCAAGTAGTTACCCTGTCTACTGACTCCTATTAATAATCTTGCAATTATAGTTACCTGACAACTCTCAAACTTTTGCACTTTGGAAGAAGTGATCGGAATGCAGACTTACAATATATTATATAGTTGATAAGTACCGTGCACTATTCAATTTCAAACACTTACATATTTAGAGTTATCAACCCTAGACAAATCAGTGTAACTACTTAAGTGGATTGCTATAATCAAGTTATATAATATGTTTTGTTTGTTTTGTTAAAATATACCAGTTTATGTTCTAGTCATACCTCTCGGGGGCCATTGTATGTAAATGCATGTATTTGGTTTCAATAAATCTATCTATAGGCCCTAATTAAAACAGCAGTATGACTGGACGTGTTCGTCATAAACGATGGTATTCTAAAAGCTACGAATATATACTACGAATGTAATCACATGTGGAAAGCTACCAACATATACTACGAATGCGATCGCATGTGAAAAACTACGAATATACTACAAATGTGACCGCATGTGACAAGTTACGATTGTATACTACGAATTGGACTCCATGACAATGTGAAAGCTACAAATACATACCGCGATGTCATCGCCTGTGAAAAGCTACTAATACATACTACGAAATGAACGCCTGTTAAAAGCTGGCCACATTTTGGTCGATTGTAAAATATCGTTACAAATGTGATGGGTCCATTGTGACAAGGACACCATCGGCTATAATTGAGGTTTTCAGCTTAGAAAACAAAATAATATTGTCTAACTTCGATGCTCTTCATATGACACAGAACGATTAATATGTCACGTGCTGACTGCGTCTGTCCATTCCGTATCATTCCCCATTAGCCATGTAGCAGGGGCTACGGGTTGCCATCATGTTTAAAATAATGTTAGTTATATTGTATCTAATTGTCCCAACTTGTTATTTAAAGGGGTTCTGTACGCCATTACCAATAAATTTCCGATGATAACAACGATCTATTGTCGATAATATATAGAAACATAAGTAATTTTCGTCGAATATATATTCTGTAAACGCTCAGGTTAATAGGCTATCTTAAAATTTAATAATTTAAAAGTTAATAATTAATATAAATTGAATTTATGGCTGGAGCCATAAAATGGCGTAAATTAAAATACTAATTTCCGTGTACCAGACGTAATCAAATTATAATTGAGGGATACTGGATTAGTAAACCCATTGCACACACGATCGGTTGAAACATTATGCTGATACGGGGAGAAAACTCACTGACTAGTGACGATAAATGAGTATATGGGACTAGTATGCATATATAATATAACTTTTATTTGAGTAAATTTGGTTGCAAATGTACAAAAATTACTCGACAACGACAATTTGTATTTTTGCGTTCCGGTAAATTTGTCATCCCTAACTCTACTTCGTACTCAACAGACTTTCAAATAATGGAAAATTTGTCACCTTGTTCTCCGTCGCGGAGACTATAGAAACCAACAACAACATTGGGCATACAGTATCCCTTTAAAGATCGATTATCTCTTTAAATAACACATTTGAAATAGTTGCGTGGGTATAAAATAATATAAAGTTATTATACAATGTTGTGTACAGTATGTGTTTTTCTTGTACGAGTCCAGCCTTGTGGTGAAAAGTCGAGTCCAATATGACTTTTTACCACAACCTGGATGAGTACAAGAAAAACTCATACTGTACACGACATTGTATAATGACCATTTTATTATCCATCTGTATGTTTATCCAAATTTTGGGAATAAAACTTTTCTGGTTATTTTTTGTATTTGTCGGCACTTAATTATCTATAAAAGCCTATATATTGATAATCAGAAAGCATGATTTTGAAAAGTAAACACGGAAGTGAGAAAAAAAAACTCAATACGGAAGAGAAACGTCTGCTAAAATCCATCAGTGTTGCGCGCGCATCACAATTTCACCGATTCATTTCGCAATAGAGTTAATTCGTGACGTCACAGAGTCCCAATAAAAAAGTGATATTGTACAGTCGGGAGTCCAATATGACTTTCGGTAGTCCAATATGACTTTTTCCAGGACTATCACGTGGCGGCTTTTGCCCAATCGGAAATGGTGTTAGTTAAGGGATGGATAATAATAATAATGAATTGACGACCCCGGCCGCAAAGGCTTCTATCAATTAATATTGATTTTATTTCCAATATTTTATTATGTAATGAGATGATTTATTGGGATACTGTATTGGTCTATTTTTAGAACAGACAGTTCGGGTGATACCATTTTTCGATAGAGAGCATTAGAATGTTTCTATAGCTATGTATCGAACGTCAGGTGTCCACTATTGATTGTGTTGTTACAATCAATTAATCTGGGACATTTGACGTTCGGTACATAGCTATGGAAACAGCCTAATAATCTATATCACTATATGGTATCGACTGTTCTAAAGACAGAACATTAAAGTGCCCCATTTAATCATCAGTAATCATTTCATAATTAAATATTCGAAATAGAATCAATATTAATTGATAGAAGGGTTTCCGGACAGGGGTCAATTCATATTTATTACTTTATATCCACGCAACTATTTCAAATGTGTTATTTAAAGAGATAATCCATCTTTAAGAACGTAATGTAAATTGTTTCTATTATAACTTAAAGTCGTCGTCGCGAAGTTCATATTTTACTCATTTCCCCGCTTATTAGACCCACAGAGTCGTTCTGAGAACGAAATTAATCGTCCCCAAGATTAGCCGCTATCGATTCGCATTCCAGGAAACCCCCTGGCATGAGCACAGCTCGAAAGGAAAACAACAAATTAGGTGTATTTTATTTTTGACCCGTGACGTCATAGATTACCGTCCGGCACTCTGTTGACATTGTGTTATCGAAATCGGTTTCTGTGTGGTTTTGTTTTATTTCACAAACATGTTTCGTTTTCGTTGGAAATCGTGAATTCGGAATGGATTTATGTGTGTAATAAAATATTGAATAATACGACATGAATTATTCGCGTGGCCAACAGCTCCGGAGTAAATGCGTACTTATTTGGATGAAGTTCGTGTGTCACTGTGACTGTCATAATAGGACCACAGTAGATCATGCCATGAATCTCTACCCCCGTGCCGCTGGAGTAGGTATTCGTGGCATGATCTACGTGTAGGTCCATGGGAACTTCGAAATTTATTAACTTTCAACCTATTGGTGATATGAAATGAATTGGTGATATGAAATGAATGGGATACGTGACCGCTTTCGCAGATTTCTGCTTTCAAGTCCCACAAGAAGAGTACGAATTACGTTTATGGCTGAACTATCAGAAGGGCTTCTTGGGCGGCTATGCTGTCTACGTATCTGCATGTATCATCTTTGTGAAAATGATTTTAATATGATCAAATAGTGAAATACAGATCTATACAGTATACTATGGCTTCTTCCATTCATTGAGTTGAAAAAGTAAATACTGGAGTGTTATTACGCTAAATAATATAATATCTATTTTCAGGGTAAACACACCAGCCCCTCCCAAAATGGACCGCATCCTCAGCATTGTATTGGATTTAAAGTTTCCGACTCATACTTTTTTATTATAATATACAAAAATGTGACAACAATAACGACCATAAAAAAGCGTTTGCTTTAAAAATAGTGAACAAAAGTCATTATTTTGTTTATTTATGCAGATTAGTTCCATACATCACCTTCTCAGGAGAAGTCTATTTCTTGCCATTTCATGACTATAAAGCAAAATAATCAATAAAACACCCAAGATGAATTTTTGTAATGTAGGTCCTGGACGTCTTCCCTTCCTAGCCTGGACATCTTACCCCCACCCAAACCCTGACTCAAACAACATTTTCTCGGAAGAAGTTAATTTCTCGTTTTATCGTGACTATATAAAGCAAAATAAGCAATAGAACCATGATTTTTCTCAAGTAGGCGCTGGTTGGGGAGGGGGGGCTACATCATGCTCTGGAATCTTCGTTTCTTGAGTATATAAAGCAAAATAAGCGATGAAACCATAAGACAATTTTTTGTCATGTAGGTGCTGGGTTGTGGGTAGCTATCCAGACCTGGATAGGACATTTGAAAGAATGAAATTAAATAAAAACAAATTGAAATATCAAAAGTCATTTTTCTCGCCATTTCAGGATCAAATAATCAATTGTGTGATTAAAAAATTATGTCGCTTGGAAAAAAATATATTTTAATATAAAAAAAAAAGGGAATTATAAAAAAAAAAAAATTCTGGCAATTTCAGGATCAAACTATGAAAAATGGGGAAAAAATTGTTACTTGAAAATATTTTTTTTTAAAATAAAAACAAAGTTAAATATCAAACAATTTGGCCATTCAAACGTTATCAAATGAGTGAAATTATTTTCAGTCCTATATGCGGGAGCTATCCTGGGTGGGGTGAAGATATCCTGGGGAGATGACGTGTTACACTGAGTACCTCATCTAGTAATTCATTATTCATTGGTGGTTAAAGTTTAGATAATAAGTTCAGGTCATTTGTTGAACATATTATCTGAACATTTCCTTTGGAACTACGGAACGATGGAAGGGTTAAATTATGTTTTTTGCTGAAAAATATTGAATGTCATTTTGTTGTTGGTGATGCCAAATAGTTAAACTTCTATCGGGTAAGTCCCTAGATATTATCCAAAAGTTTATATATATATGTCAATTATTAGTTGAATCAAGAAAATACCAGTTTTCATTCGGCATGTTTTAGTCTAACCACCGTCATGGAGAACAAACACATACAAAAGTAAGTTACCCCCTGACATAAATCACTTTGATAAATTTCATAACAATTAGATTATTACCATGGGAGATAGTGATTTCTGTCTGGGGATAACTTACTTTTTTGTGTGTTCATTCTCCAGAAGAAAAAAATCTAAATCTGAGAAAAGCAAACTTTCATGTAAGTGGCGCTCAGTACTACTAATGTGTTAATTTTGTGAGTAGAAACTCCCCGGTCATGCTCCATTCGCCATGTGTCCCATCTTTGATACATTTCATAACGATTAGATTAGTACTATGTGAGAAACAAAGATGTCAAATGTAGCAAATGGAGCATGGCTGGAGAGATTCTACTCACAGGAAGAGTTAACCCATTTCTTAGCGCCACTTACTTGAAATTTCGCCATTTTGTTATATAACACTTTGATATTTTATCGATGAATTTTATGGAAGATTAGGGAGATACATTGTAACAATAATCTATTAATATTTCATTCTTTTATTCATTCATTTCTCCAGCTCGGGCAAACGAAAGCCCCTTTAATTTCCACAATCATTTGGGAAAGCATACTGATGCCATTCACAACGCACGTGGAAGAGGTCTGCGGTTATGTAAACCATGGTAGCCATAGCACCACCGAATAAACTGTCTATGCTATATGCCTGTATTTGTTGTGCAGAGGTCCATTAAACGGATGACTATACTGTTGTTGGTATCCTAACCATGCAACTTCAAGTAGCCATGGGTCCAGGCACACACTCCTGAAGGGGACAGTCTCCGTGATACACTTGAAGTGATCTTCTTCCTATGAAAACGCTTTTGACACTTCCTTTAACTTGGCCTTAACATTTTCAATCTCATGGCAACATCTGCACTCACAGGTACATTGTAGTCTCCATCACAGTACATAGGCCGCATGAACACCTGACATGACAAGGAAAATACATTTATTATGGAACGACTCAGAGTTAACATTCAATTCCTCAATTTTGTTGATGCAAACTTTGACAAATGTGTAACAAACTCGACATACAGTAATGCCCTAAATAATCGACCCCTTTAAAAAAACATAATTATAGGTATAGTTTCAGGATTCAGTTGGAAATATGGCTTGTTGAAATTCATCGGAAAGCTCTCATGAATGGTAACAAGTCATATTTCGGACTAAATCCTGAAAAAGTTACCCACAGTTCTGCTATGGTTAAGGGGTTGAATGTTTAGGTCATTGCTGTATGTTCTGATGAATGACAGTGGGCATGTGTCTGTCCGTCCACTTGTTCTCATGGATACATGCATCTTGGATAAGTTCCGCACAAATTTGTTATCAGAAGTTATACCTGCTGAATTGTTTACCAGGTATCTATTTCATTATCCAGTTTGGTTAATATCTTGTTTTAACGATTCACAGCTTATACTAGTAGTTTGTTTACCTGGTGTACATGATATCTCCCCCAGTGCATCCCCCTTTTTACTATTTTCATTCTGTCAAATGCTCACACCCACCGATAATTCAAAATATGACAAAATATAAATGTACACGTATTAATTTATTGCTTATTTATTTTGATGTTATAGTCATTAAATGGCGATAAATTAACATGTTACAAATTGTTTGAGTCAGGGTTTGGGTGGAGAGGGGGGATTAGATACCCAGGTCTGAATATCCCCCACACCCAGCATCTACATATGAGTATATGATAAAAATAAACTAATTATTTTATTGCTTATATTGCCCTATAATGCTATATATCCATTAAAATTTTGATTGAGTCCGGATTTGGGCTGGGGAGAAATTACACAGGCCTCAATACCCCCACCCTCCAAAAAAAAAACCAGCAGCTGCATATGAGACAAAAATATCTTATTATTTATCACTTACATGTATATCGCTTTATATAGTCATGAAATGGCGAGAAATTAAAATTAATCGAAAAAACAATTCATTGAGTCAGGGTTTGAGGTGGGAGGGGGAAATACCGCTCGGTTGGGGAGTGGGGGCGATAATAAACCCGGGTATCTTTCTCCTGCCCCAAATACTGACTCAAACAACTTTTTCTTGGAAAGTTAATTTCTTTCCGTTTCATGACTATATATTCAGAAATAGCATACATTGGCATGTATAGACCAAGTCTTCTCAGTCCACACCAGCTTGGGAAATTGGTTGGGTTGATGCTCTTTTGGACCGAGAATCCGAGATACCTCCTGTTGCTCTTCTATAGCAGTACCGTAACAGATTTTCATTCAAAAGACATACTACATGTACATGTATAGAACCCCGGCAGCCATGTGAACCCATGAATATGATTAATCATCTCACTTGGACCACAATGAATCTGTCTTCAAAATGATATACAATGTACCATATACTGTTATAGAACATATCCCCACCAAGATATTATCTCGACTCTCTCGAGATTTCGAGAAAAGAATCTTGAGATATTAACATATTTTCTCGAGATCATATGGCAAGATCTCAAGAAAATATGCAGAGATCTCAAGATAATATCGCGAGATACTAGTAATATGTTCAGAGCTTGAGATGCGCATGTCAGGATCTCAAGATGTGTCGAGATAACAATTAACAAGTTGAATATTCAACTTTCAAGACACTTTTTTTTCTTGGACAATGTCACAAATCAAGAGTTAGCTAATTTTTGGCAAATTATTATTTATTATTTTAGCCAGTGCAAACACTGTCACTGATTGTGATAGTACTGATACTAATAGCTGAATCCAATGTCAATCCGTGAGAAGCCATGGACTGGCAGTGGTCGAGTCCAGAATTTCAATACATCACAAAATTGACATTTTTAGTAAAACAAAATACTACTAGTATATTTTTAGACTAACATTTCGGCAGACACACAACTTTTCCTTGAATTATATTTCGATGTATTGAGTATGCGTAATGATTATTACACATGTCCGCTCGTATAAAGGGGGTATTAGCTAGTATTTACATCAATTTTATTTTCACATGTTTTGCCAGTGACTGCGATATTTTTAATAAGAGACGCTCAGTGACTCACCATTTTCGTACGCGATTTTCATCGCTTCGCCGTCCAAGGTCTGGATCGTTTGGTGGTCTCACACCATGGTAATTTTGTGGTACGTGTCTTCTGCTGACGAATCAGACGAGGAACAATCATATCGCAAAAAAAATTTCTGTCCGCAATACTGTGGGAAATCCAAGGGTCCTCTATTACGTCACACGCTTTCTCGCAGATAACTGTTTCCGTCAAAATAAATAATGAAGTGATGCATCAGGCTATCATCCAGACACCCACAGTCGTAAACACGCGTATCTTTCAGACAGCGGGGGATTGTTTTCTTAAATAAGTGTGCATAACTTAATACAGATATGAATAAATGAACATATATTGAGAATTTCCGCGATGGCGATTTAAAGGGGGGGGGGGGGGGTATATAGTTACCAGGGTATAACATACTAGATCTGAATAGAAGACTCCAGTCCGGACATGCTTCTATCGATTAATATTAATTTTATTATGAATATTTTCTATTCTAAAAAGGTGAGGTTGCTAACGAATAATAGTGGTTACTGTTAACAGAGACTAGAAATTTTATTGTGTAATTTTTTCACAAATAAACGTTAATTATATTCATTATCGCTTATAACTATGGAATAAAACAATACAACCAATCAGCGGGGACATTTGACGTTCGATGCGTAGCCATAGGAACAGCCTAATGCTCTATATCGCTATATGGTATCACCAGAATGGTCTGTTCTAAAAATAGACAAATAAACGATCCCAATAAAAAGTTCGACATAAAATCAATATTAATTTGATATAAGCCTTTCCGGACAGGGGTATTCAGTTCATATCTATTATTATATACTCATACAACTATTTCAAATTTTTTATTTAAAGAGATAATCCATCTTTAAACTGCTATATTCACAAATTGTACAACCTGTAGTCGAATTTTATATATTTCACAAATCATCATTTAAAAAGTATAATCATAACATTACAATAATTGTTAAATTTAGTCATATCCTCACTCATAAGCATAAATTTAAAGATGGATTATCTCTTTAAATAACAGATTTGAAATAGTTGCATGGGTATAAATTAATACATATGAACTGAAGCCCCTTGTCCAGAAACGCTTCTATCAATTACTATTGTTTTTATTTCGAATATTTTATTATGAAATGAGATGATTAAATGGGACACTTTATTGTTCTATTTTAGAACAGACCACTCAGGCGATAGCATATAACGATGTAGACCATTAAGCTGTTCCCATAGCTATGTTCCGAACGTCAATGTCCCAGATTGATTGTTTGTATTGTTGTATTCCATAGTTAGAAGCGATAATGAGTATAATTAACGTTTATTTGCGACAAAATTTCACAATAAAATTTCTGGTCAGTGTTAACAATAACCAGTATTGTTCGTTAGCCAAACAACCACACCTTTTTAGACCAGAAACTATTCGAAATATAATCAATATTAATCGATAGAAGCATTTCCACAAACCAAACCCAACAAACGCTCTTCAGCGGCATTATAGCATACACACGTGGATTGTAGGAGAGGGCTGACAGCGGCATTATATCATACACACGTGGATTGTAGGAGAGGGCTGACAGCGGCATTATAGCATACACACGTGGATTGTATGAGAGGGCTGACAGCGGCATTATAGCATACACACGTGGATTGTAGGAGAGGGCTGACAGCGGCATTATAGCATACACACGTGGGTTGTAGGAGAGGGCTGACAGCCCTTTCAAATCTTCCCGGGGATCATCCCAAACTCCAAACTTCGTTTTTATTCAGAAGCATTTCCGGACAGGAGACTTCGATTCGTATCTAATATTTTATACCCAGTAAATGTTTACAAAGATATAGACCATCTTCAACACATGTCATTCAGTTTTTTTCATTTCAGAACCATGTTTGTACATATATATAGAATCCCCCGTCAATTCATGCAGTCATTAGTGTTTACGACGTACACTTGTCGGCGAATAACAATATGGTCATTATATGAGTGCCATCCAATCCCATCGATATGATAATCCGATAGCATGGCTATGACTATCCCATCGATGTGATAATCCGACAACATGGCTATGACTATCCGATCGATGTGATAATACGACATGGCTATGACTATCCCATCGATGTGACAACCCGATAGCATGGCTATGACTATCTCATCGATGTGATAATCCGATAGCATGGCTATGACTATCCCATCGATGTGATAATCCGATAGCATGGCTATGGCTATCCCATCGATGTGATAATCCGATAGTATGGCTATGACTATCCCATCGATGTGATAACCCGATAGCATGGCTATGACTATCCCATCGATGTGATAATCCGACCACAGATACTTTACTTTCGCCTTGAATTCATCCGGTATAAAGTACCACCTACATCGCCGTATGTGGAAGAAGACCACTACATGTATATATAACCCGATGTGGAGGACTGGACCACTATATATAAACCCACGTGGAGGACTGGACCACTATAATTATAACATTCAGGTTAGGCTTGCTGTGTCAGTCTGACCACTTATAGCATTACAACATTAGGACTGCGTGTGAGTCAGTTGATCGCCGTAACGATTCTCTTCTCTCTTCCTAACATTAATTGACCGAATAAAAAATCTCTCTCACACATCACATTGATACTGGCGATCCCACATGTGCACAGGCCACTCAACTACATAATGATCTATAGCACACATCACATTGGTACGGGAGAGAGCCATGTATGTAATATCTTATGTGAAGCCAGGTTACTCAACTAAGAAAAGGATTTATGGCACACATCACATTGGTATGGACGATCCCCGGAGTGGACCTTCTTATGTCCAGTCAAGCTAAACAACTGAATAAATTATTTCTCGCGCACATCACATTGATACTGGCGATCCCACATGTGCATAGTCTTAAGTCCCACCAGGTTACTCAACTGAATAAATGATTTATAGCACACATGTAATCTCGTATGTACAGCCAGGTTACTAAACCGAGAAAATTATTTCTGGCACACATCACATTGGTATGGGTGATCACCACACCAGTGTGGATCCTCTTATGTCCAGTCAGGCTTACTGGGAAATGAATTCTCGCACACATCGCATTGGTACATCCGATCACCAGTGTGGATCATCTTATGTCTAGTTAGGTGACTCGACAGAGTAAATGATCACTCGCACACGTCGTAAACGTACGGGCTACCCACGGCGTGGATCCTCTTATGTCGCATCAGGGCACCCGACTCAGTAAATGATTTCTCGCATACATCACATTGATACGGGCGATCTCCCGTGTGGATCCTCTTATGTTTCGTCAGGTCACTCGACTGAGCAAATGATTTCTCGCACACATCACATCGATACGGGCGATCCCCGGTGTGGATCCTCTTATGTCTCATTAGGCTACTCAACTGAATAAATGATTTCTCACACACATCACATTGATACGGGCGATCCCCCGTGTGAATCCTCTTATGCTTCGCCAGGTTACCCGATAGAGTAAATGATTTCTCGCATACATCACATTGATACGGGCGATCCCCAGTGTGTGTTATCTCATGGGTCGTTAGGTGACTCAAATGAGTAAATGATTTCTCGCACACATCACATTGATACGGGCGATTCCCGGTGGGGATCATCTTATGTTTTGCCAGGTTACTCGAATGATTAAATGATTTGTCGCACACATCACATTGATACGGGTGATCCCCCGTGTGGATAATCTTATGTTTAGTCAAATGGCTCGACTCAGTAAACGATTTCTCGCATACATCACATTGATACGGGCGATATCCCGTGTGGATCCTCTTATGTTTCATCAGGTCACCCGACTGAGTAAATGATTTCTCGCACAAATCACATTGATATGGGCGATCGCCGGTGTGGATCATCTTATGTTTCTTCAGGTCACTCGACCGTGCAAATGATTTCTCGCACACATCACATTGATACGGGCGATCCCCGGTGTGGATCCTCTTATGTCTCATTAGGCTACACGACTGAATAAATGATTTCCCGCACACACCACATTGATACGGGCGATCCCCGGTGTGAATCATCTTATGTGTCGTCAGGAGACTCAACCGATTAAATGATTTATCACACACATCACATTGATACGGGCGATCCCCCGTGTGGATCATCTTATGCTTCGCCAGGTTACCCGATAGAGTAAATGATTTCTCGCACACATCACATTGATACGGGCGATCCCCAGTGTGTGTTATCTCATGGGTCGTTAGGTGACTCAACTGAGTAAATGATTTCTCGCACACACCACATTGATACGGGCGATCCCCTGTGTGGATCCTCTTATGTAGTGATCGCCGATATCCGGACATTGCCGAAGTATGAATCGGAGCACCGATCGTGACGTCATGTTCTCGATTACCCGGATGAAGAAGGCTCTCTCGTCAGACCAAGAACAGAATCCAAGCGAACCAGCAGCCATGTTGACTTACTGTCTATTGTATATCTATTGTGACCATGTTAGACCATATAAAGATGTGTAACCATAGTGAATAGTCCTTCGTTTTCACTATAATGACGACGTTGTAGTGTCGAACCACGCGGGGAGACGAAAATGTGTATTTTGATGTCATAACTTTTGTGAAAATGACTTTGTCAATTTGGTGTAATTTTCCGTTCCTGAAGACTATACTTTCAGAGTTCGGTCGTGTTTGAACAATGATAATGTTGCTGAATATATATATTTAATAATACAATTGATGATTTCTACTGTCCACATGTTTCAAAGTGTAAAATTGACATTTGCTGTGCCGTTTCTGCACAAAATTCCAATGTGCCGCTCTGTTCTAAAAATAGCATGTAAACACCGGGAAATACAGTTTCCGGGCAAGAACTTCTAACGCCACAGCTATCCGGTTTCTGACGACAGGGGAGATTGGATTCGACAACTTCATTGCCCAGTTCCTCCAGATTCACGGTCAGATAAACTTTACTGTTCATAATTTACAAGATAAATGTCAATGACAATGCAGCTCATTTTGCCATATGTTTATCAACAACCGATTGAACAACCAAATCAATCTACATTCTGCCAGTTTGATTTATGTGATTTTTTATCACATTGATTCCTGCCCAGGGTTTATTTATTAGCCAGGGAACACCCCTTCCTTCTAATACATAATGCCATGGGTATCATTTCACATTTTGATTAACTGGTACCTGAATATCACAGTACAGGCATAATTCAATTCAAGAGAATACACAATATTATAGTTTACAGTTCACAGAACTAGGAAAGAATACAGATTTTCTAGTCAGCTTTATTCATCAACCATTCAACTGAGTTTTCAACCAAATCAATCAACAGTCTGCACAATTGATTCATTTTCTGAGAATTTTGACCAATTGATTCCTGCCCACGGGTTATCTATTAGCAAGGGAATACCCCTCCATTCTAATACATAGCGCCTAGGGTAAAAATCAGTACTAGTATACTTCAACCTTCTAGAGAATATTCAGTACAGACGGTATATCCAAGACCACAGAACTCTGATACAGTACGCAGTGTTCTTGTCAGCTTCTCTAGTGGAAAAACAAAACACTTCAAGAAGCTAATATGTTTTTGTATTTTTGCATTTATTTATATATTTTCATGCCATTGTGATCAGTGTCTCTATATGAGTATATTTACTTTTGAGACACTGATTTATTATATTTCTAATGTCACTGTGATCAGTTTCTCGGCATAAGTTGATTAACTTATGAGACCCTGATTTATTCTCCAATAACTGATACACATCTTTGATATATGCATATTTTTTCATTAATATTTTGTATGTGTTTATTTTTGATAAATGAATTAATTATTTGTGTGTATCAGATAAAGTATTTTCATTAATATTTTGTATGTGTTTATTTTTGATAAATGAATTAATTATTCGTGGGTATCAGATAAAGTAATATTTTTTCGTTCAATGTGGAATATTTCATGAGTATTTTGAGTAGACATTTTTCGTATAGATATGATGTTGTTGTGAATGATTTTTGGAACCTAGGTTTAGGTTCAGTCATTCATACTGACATTGCTACTTATTATTGTTGTTAAATTGATCGCATAACTACTCAGATTGCTTTGTGCGATATTCATTTTTGATTGTGTATTTCTATTTATATGTATCAAGATACCATATATATAATTTGAATTCTTAGTGGTACTAGAAGGAATAGAACACTTGCCACTTTGAAACTGCTTGATTTATATATCAGGTATAAAATATATCGAGCGACAAATCAGAATGAAAATGATATCTGTATGCCTGAGTTATTAGGTAAACGCGGGTTCATTTAATCATTCTTCACTAAATTTGACAAACTTTCTCAAGACATTAAGATCAAGAAATGGCAAGCTTTGGATATATCAATTCATACAATTGTGCACCAACTTTGGTTCAATATGGATCGAGTGTGTATCAACCGTATGTTTATCAACAACTGCCACCAATCCAGCCATATGTGCAAAATCAATGGCCAACAACCAATTATAACAATTACCCACCTGGTTTGCCATACCCAGTCCAACCAATGTATCGACCGCCGCATGCTTCTCAACAACTGCCACCAATTCAGCCATATGTGCAAAATCATGGGCCAACAACCAATTATAACCAACGCCCACCTGGTTTGCCATACCCACCTGGTTTGCCATACCCAGTTCAACAGACCAAGGCTACACAAATACCCGATCCAACTGAGTCAAATCAACAGGCTGTTAGCTTTAAAATGCCGCAGCCAGAAGATCAGTCAAACCAAGCTGAGACAACTCACGAACTGAGGACCGATCCTCCTGAGTCGGGCAAGCATTATGTCTGGAATAGGATTTCATCTCGGTTAGAGAAAGAGGCACACGAAAGGACCCAGTGGATGGAAGGTCAGAAGTTTGTGTTCCATCAAGGCGTGGATTTACTGAAGAAATTTCCGAAATACCATCCTATTTCTATCAAGGTCATGTCCTTTCTAGAGACGCTAATGAGAGAATTGGAATATATGATAGAAATGAGTACTGAAGAGAAGCACAAACGCGACGATATGATTCTCAACTGCTGTGCGTACAAGCCGGGGACGACGAAGAATGAGTGGGGAAATATCTCGTTCAGCGAGCTGATGAGCAAATTAATGCGATGGGAGTTGAGTAAAGACCAAGAAAGCGCAGCTCGGAAGAAATCTCATTCTCGACTACTCGAATTTTCCAGCCAGATGGGAAATTATATAGTTAATCGGAAGGATGAATTGGTTCAATCGACGACTGCTATATACAATAAGGACGCTGATTTCTCAAAGAAAATGGGCCGAGTAAATGTGACTGACCTTTATCCCAATGACCGCATCCCGGTTAGGAAATCAACTGCTGCGCTCACAAGATGCGCCGGTTTTTCCACTGGATCCAGTCCAATGCTCGAACCAATACCAGAAAATGAGTTATCAGAGAAGATGGCAGTCAAAATGGGCCGAGTAAATGTGACTGACCTTTATCACAATGACCGCATCCCGGTTAGGAAATCAACTGCTGCGCTCACACGATGCGCCGGTTTTTCCACTGGATCCAGTTCAATGCTCGAACCAATCCCAGAACAGGTGTTACCAGAGAGGATGGCAGTCAAAATGGTCGCCGAAGATCAGCTATCGGGAAAAGCCTCCATCCAAGACTCCAAGACTCAAGTCGTTGAAAAATTACCAGGGTTAAATGACTATGTCATGAGATTTGATGTTGAGGAAAATAACGGACCACATTCCAATGACCAGAAGCTGA
Organism: Siphonodentalium dalli; assembly: GCA_032622095.1. Lineage (NCBI taxonomy): Eukaryota > Metazoa > Mollusca > Scaphopoda > Gadilida > Siphonodentaliidae > Siphonodentalium > Siphonodentalium dalli. The sequence continues at coordinate 60,557,050 of CP136063.1, forward strand.
TTATATCACTGGGGGGAATAGTGGAGAAGGCGGATCGTCTTTCCAACTCTCTGAAGAACTTGCAGTCGGAAATAGACGACATGCAACTAATAACACCAGAAGAGTATACCTTCTACACAAGAAATCCAATTCAGCATGATAAACCTGACGAGCCAGCTATCAACACACTTATGGACAATGAACAAGACGAGGAGCCAGTCCATGATATCAGTCTCGAGTGGGACGACAGATTTTCCCTTGATCTGAGCAGGGTAGATAGCATATGTCTCATGCTGGATTGGGATATACCAGAGTGTACCACAACTCAAGTGAATGATGTATCGCAAGCATCTATGGCATCTGCCATATCCCAATTGGAATATGGTAACTCATCATTCAGTGGACTCTGCCCGTCATGTTCGTATTTTCCGGACAGCTCACTATCATCAGATGCTCAGCCAACCACGTGTTCATATGATACAGGCTACCAGTCTCCATCAGAAGAGATCGTTGGCACTGATGGTAAAACTACCGGTATTCAACAGCACATAGATGTCCAGATCACCGACGACATACATGTATCCCATGATGATACTGCGTCGGCGTCTGAGTCACCATACAGACAAGAAGCTCAAGATGCCGGAGCGGCGAAATCGGCAGACAAACCAGATACCGGTACTGCAACAGAAGCTGTAGCGAACATGAGCCAGACTGAGGACCGTTCAAATGAGTTGCAAACAGCCGAACCGAGGTGCACACGGTCTCAGACTGAATTAGAGGGCCCAGATCAGTGGCCATGGGATCCGGGTGGAGATCAGTGGCCATGGGATCCTGGTGGGAATAATCATCCCTCAAATTCTGCAGTGGTATCCAATGCCTCATAGAGGTTTGGAAAATATGATAGTTGCCGTCAACTGAATCAACCCTGCCACTGCTATACAAGAGAATTCAACAACTACATGTATTAAAGAAAATGACACGATCACTGGATATGATTAGGGTTTAGATTTATAATATCATTAAGTCATACATGAACCATGCACATGTATCAGGTAGATCTAAGATAATGCTTAGGGCTTGTTTATATCCTAAACAAATGCACTGGGTAGATCTGGTGATAATGCTCTGATGCTTCATGGTTCAGTCCAGAAAATGATGCTAGAACAGTGCATACAAGCATCAATACACAACCCGGTTAAGTTTGCACGTACGTTTTGACATTTGCTAGTTCATATATATTTAGCTTCAATAAAGCGTTGTGTTGATTTTCGATATGCGATATGTTGAGGTCGATATGATATGAAACCCGGTGAAATGCATATATAAAACGTCGTGTAGCTTCAGGGAAATTTGTGCGAGTCATAAAGTGACATACCTCATTTATTTTACGAAATGGTCGACACCAGTCTCACCAACAGTTGCCAAGGTTAATGGGCGAATATCCAGACATCTGGGCGAATATGGAACTTACGGCACCAACAGCATGTGTTTCTGATCCGGATGTTTGCCATTGAGCCATTCATCAGCCATTGACTAATTAACAATACTGGACAGATCATACCATATACCAAGAGACCACACTGATGAGACACGTTACCAAAGAGCACTTCTGACATGGCAGCTAGCGGGGTTATAGGCCGAATATCCATCTCATTGACCCAGGGATATGACGGTGTCTCATATCGGTATCCAGATTCAGGACCTGTGATCCTACACACCATCCACCCTGCGAGGTCCAACATACCCAGGGCTGTGTTCTATAAAGCTTGGGGGAGTGTAGTGATCGCCGATATCCGGACATTGCCGAAGTATGAATCGGAGCACCGATCGTGACGTCATGTTCTCGATTACCCGGATGAAGAAGGCTCTCTCGTCAGACCAAGAACAGAATCCAAGCGAACCAGCAGCCATGTTGACTTACTGTCTATTGTATATCTATTGTGACCATGTTAGACCATATAAAGATGTGTAACCATAGTGAATAGTCCTTCGTTTTCACTATATCTCGTCAAGGCACCCGACTGAGTAAATGTTTTCTCGCACATCTCACACTGATAGTGATACGGGCGATTACGCTTTGTCTTACTGTGCAAACTGCTTAACGACCCTGAGTCCACGGTCATATGTGACGGATTTATCGGTTTGTGTTTATCATCTCCAGTCTCCATTGTTGATGGCTCCACCTCCCCATACATGATTTAACTGTATCTGTATATCATACTATATGTAATGTTTCTGTACCGAATCAAATGATCACTCGGCTTACATGAGTTACCTGACTAAAGCTAACAGCGAGTATCACGAAAGAGTTAAAATTATCGAACAGACAATCGATACAGTTAAGTTACATGTAGGAAAGCATCAGATGAAAATAAAAATATTTCTGTCCAGAAAAAAAGTGTTTGAATAAGTGGTCTTAAGCAATGGGGTGCGGAATAGAACAATGTCGCAATACATAGTTCAAAAAATGTAATTTTCAATGAAATCTTTACAGCCCAGTAGACGATTATAGTACACAGTGCTCTTGATCATAACATGTTTATGATGAAAGCATTAACATGTTGGACAATATTCACGTAACAAGTATTTCACAGGGTGACGTGAGTTAAATCCATCGAAAAGCCTTGGTGATGCGCGGATAACAACATAAAACGTGGTCACATAGCCCCCACCCCTGCATGCAGGCATTTGAAAAGTGGTCTTAACCACTTATGGGCAGCTTAAAGCAATATCAAAATACCTAGTTTACGACAATCATCCATCGACAAATGTATGTTATCCATTAAGGTCACGTGACCGACTTTTATTCACTTTACATATTGTCATATCGCCGTATCGTGCCTGGTAACAGTTGGCAAGCCATTGTTTTGATAAACAATTTGATTCAAGCAATATATCATATATTCATAGCAAATATCAAAATATCAAATAATCTGAAATGTGTTGTTCCATGTAGTCTGTAAAATACTCAAATGTAATTATGTGACTAGATCATGTGACTATATATTATGAAAATGAATGTTAATAAAAACTTTGGCGCTCTGCCTATCCCTAGAAATGTGATTATGTTGACACATTTCTTGATTAATGACACTTATATGATAAATTCAAATAGTATCATTATCTTCATTATGCACTGTTCTATTAAACTCTCGCGCAATAAACTATGATAATGCAGGATAATCAGGGATAATCAGCTATTTGGCTGGTCAATTGTGTGTGTCCAAAAATTCCTGAAACGGAACAAAAAGGGTGGGTGTCCAAAATTGCCTGGAAAAAAAGGCCGGAAACGGAAGAAATTGGGTGGGTGGGTCCCCCGAGACCGGAAAAAAATTAAAATGATCATACGTGCCTGGAAATTTTGTTCCGACCCCCCCTGACTGATGTCAAATAAATAGTTTGAATATCAAACTACAAGAACATTTTCAACTTAATGTTGGTGTGAAATTTCCAACTAATGTTTTGGCAGGTATGAAATTTCTAATTGTTGAAAATTGTAACCCCCCCCCCCGTCGCCACGTCTCTGTCTATATCATATAAATACTTTTTCTAAAAACCCTTAAACCAACTCGACGTGCGATTTCCCTGCGCTCCTGCATGTTGCGCAAATTCTAGTATAAAAAGTACGTCTATTTCAGACGAAGTTCAAACAGTAAATATGACCAGACAAGACATAGAAACCGCTAATCTCATATTACCAATCTAACAATACCAGTCGAACATGATTACCTTTCAAAACAATAATACCGGGCACCATGTTACGGACAACCGCAGGCACACACACCATGGATAAATACACGGTCAAAAGAACGGCGTTTTTTGTGTACGGTTATAGCTGGCATATACCCATGGTTATATATAAACGGGGTATGAGCATCTGACCTTATGGCTCTATTGAGGGCTACATATGATATAATGTAAGATAAGTCTCAAACAGTATTGATATGTTTGTTATTGATTTGTGAGCAATTGCTTTCATTTGACGATAATTTTAATTATTTTATTGTTACGCTAAAGATAAAAACCACGCAATAAACTGACATATGCTTACATGGGAAAAGGGGAGCAATACATGTGCATAAGAAGTGAGAAAAATGCATATTCTAATTGACGTGCATATGTAATATAATACGACAACCTCCACCCCAAAATGTTTACGTATATACGATTTGGCATATGAACCAAGAAGCTTTTGGCTATAATACATTGCTTTGGTCATAGATTAACCTTTACTCGTGGGCCTCTATGTTTAGAACAAGGGTGTTGCAAAGATGTCCGGGAAGCAAGGTTCATTCATAATATAAGAAAGTAACCTATAGTATTAATTAATCAGTCGTAAAATACGAGCTGCTTAGCAGGGGTCGACATCCGCAGTGATTCAATACTAATTTACGTGACCAGTCTTCGAATAATGCTTCCGTTGCCTGGTTATATATATAAATTTAATTTCAAAATGATAGTTCATCCTTCGACTAACATAAGGCAAATTTGATTTGTAATTTTTGAATTATGGATTTTGATTTATGGGAAATTACGAATCACCTCAGATGGAAATGTGTGTCTTAATGCGTTCAACATTTCACACAATTTGACTGCCTTGTCCTACTATTTTCACCGTTGTTCATCAAACTTTCGGGTGGATCGCCATTTTCTCTTGGTAAAACTTGTTTTGGATGGGTGGGTGTCCGAGATGGGACAAGAAATAAATTCGCGTTGCCAGGGTGGTGGGTCCCAAAAATAAACAAGAGCTACGCTGGGCGTGCAATATACGCCCTCTCTTGGGTCGGCGGAAACTGGTAAAAAAGGGACACAACTCTGGTAAAAATTGGCGGACGGAACTCAAATTTGAACTTGACCTGCGTTTTGGTGGGAGAAAGTAATATACCAAATTATCATTGAATCCGATAAGCTCTAGTAAAGTTATCATGCGGACAACAAATTTCAGGGATTTTCTAAGTCAAATTACGTCAAATAAGGGGCATAACTCCGGACGGAACCCAAATTCGAACTTGAGCTGTCTTTTCTCCTAATAAACCCACATACCAAATTTGATTGAAATCGGTTCACTCTAACTAAAGTTATCATCCGGACAACAAATTTCATGGATTTTCTAAGTCAAATTACGTCAAAAAAGGGGCCATAACTCTCGCAAAAATTATCGGATTAAAACGAAATTCGGACTTGAGCTGTATTTCGATATATGTAATCCACAAAAATACGGGTTTTGCGTATAAACATTCCAAAATCGAGTTATCATCCGGAAACCAAAAAACATAAGAAAAATTCAGTTTTTCTGAGTCGAAAAAGGGGCATAACTCTGCCAAAAATGGTCGGACAGAACCCAAGTTCGAACTTGACCTGTGTTTTGGTGGGAGAAAGTAATATAACAAATTTTGATTCATTCCGATAAACTATACTAAAGTTATCATCCGCACAACAAATTTCAAGGATTTTCTAAGTCAAAAAACGTTAAATAAAGGGCATAACTCCGGTGAAAATTGGCGGGCGGAACCCAAATTCGAACTTGAACTTACTTTTCGGCTAATAAACCCACATACCAAATTTTACTAATTTTGGTTCACTCTAACTAAAGTTATCATCCGGACAACAGGTTAACGGACGGACGGACGGACGCCCGGACGCCCGGACGCCCGGACGCCCGGACGGACAGACCAATACTATAATACGGCCTTTTTTTCAAAAGGGCGTATAAAAAATAAAATTTTCAACCTTGTATCCTGGATTCAGTTCCTGCCCCTAATAATATCACAAGTCGCACTGATACTGACGACAGTAAACCAATGTCAGAATAATATAATCTATCCACTCATGGCATCGTAAATATACCGAGTTGTATGGTCACATCTTACTGTCCATAATTATACACTTGCAGACTGTATAATACATACCTCTATGAACCTTTTTATACTATCCATATCCATGTCAAGTAGTTACCCTGTCTACTGACTCCTATTAATAATCTTGCAATTGTAGTTACCTGACAACTCTCAAACTTTTGCACTTTGGAAGAAGTGATCGGAACGCAGACTTACAATATATTATATAGTTGATAAGTACCGTGCACTATTCAATTTCAAACACTTACATATTTAGAGTTATCAACCCTAGACAAATCAGTGTAACTACTTGACTGGATTACTATAATCAAGTTATATAATATGTTTTGTTTGTTTTGTTAAAATATACCAGCTTATGTTCTAGTCATACCTCTTGGGGTCCATTGTATGTAAATGCATGCATTTGGTTTCAATAAATCTATCTATAGGCCCCAATTAAAACAGCAATATGACTGGACGTGTTCGTCATAAACGATGGTTTTCTAAACGCTACGAATATATACTACGAATGTAATCACATGTGGAAAGCTACCAACATATACTACGAATGCGATCGCATGTGAAAAATTACGAATATACTACAAATGTGACCGCATGTGACAAGTTACGATTGTATACTACGAATTGGACTCCATGACAATGTGAAAGCTACAAATACATACTACGAAATGAACGCCTGTTAAAAGCTGGCCACATTTTGGTCGATTGTAAAATATCGTTACGAATGTGATGGGTTCATTGTGACAAGGACACCATCGGCTATAATTGAGGTTTTCAGCTTGGAAAACAAAATAATATTGTCTAACTTCGATGCTCTTCATATGACACAGAACGATTAATATGTCACGTGCTGACTGCGTCTGTCCATTCCGTATCATTCCCCATTAGCCATGTAGCAGGGGCTACTGGTTGCCGTCATGTTTGAAATAATGTTAGTTATATTGTATCTAATTGTCCCAATTTGTTATTTAAAGATCGATTATTTCTTTAAATAACACATTTGAAATAGTTGCGTGGGTATAATGACAATTTTATTATCCATCTGTATGTTTATCCAAATTTTGGGAATAAACCTTTTCTTGTTATTTTTGGTATTTGTCGGCACTTAATTATCTATAAAAGCCTATATATTGATAATCAGAAAGAATGATTTTGAAAAGTAAGCACGGAAGTGAGAATAAAAACCTCAATGCGGAAGAGAAACGTCTGCTAAAATCCATCAGTGTTGCGCGCGCATCACAATTTCACCGATTCATTTCGCAATAGATTTAATTCGTGACGTCACGGAGTCCCAATAAAAAAAAGTGATATTGTACAGTCGGGAGTCCAATATGACTTTCGGGAGTCCAATATGACTTTTTCCACGACTATCACGTGGCGGCTTTTGCCCAATCGGAAATGGTGTTAGTTAAGGGATGGATAATAATAATAATGAATTGACGACCCCGGCCGCAAAGGCTTCTATCAATTAATATTGATTTTATTTCCAATATTTACGTGCGCTCGCGCAACAGTATGGCGATCAGACCGATTCGTAGGTTGGTGTCACCTACTCCGTTTCACTCCATGACGTCACCAAAAAGGACGTAAAACCTCGTGGCGTTCTGACACTTTTACTGTGCCGCGTTTTTGCTATGTTTATTTTATGTGTTGTTTTCGATTATTTGTTTGTCGCCGATATCGCCATTTGTCGGGATTCCCTGTTTCTATATTTAAAACTGGCATGCTCGTAGTGAGCCTCGATTTCGATATTTCTCCCAGGTCAAAATACGTCAGAGTTATGACAAAAATAGATCGACCTACATTTTCTCCATCAGAACTCTACATCAAAGAGTCTATAGACTCCTTCGGGACCTACATAGACTCCTTCATTTGGGTATTTTTTACTTATAATTGGGAAGTGTTATCATTTTTGGTTCGTGCGAAGACCTCTTTTTATCGTGCGGGGAAAGAGAGACATTTAAAACGCGAGTTCGTAATTCGACGCAATAGGCTGAATAGCCTAACCTTCAGCCAAGTTCCGGGTCAAATACGACGAATGACGTAACACAAAACAAAACGCATTTGTTGACACAAACACCGTTTGAAGAGTTTATTATTACATAAAATGATCGTTATTGATTAATTATTGATTAATTATTGATATTTATTGTTGCATATTGACAGCTATCAATATTTACACAAATAGTATTAATTATTTCTTATATAGAGGATCTCACATGAGTTTCTATTTTATACTGAATTTATCAACCGAGTTCACTAAATTAGATTTGAGCCGAGGTTTACCGAGGCTCAAATAGAAGTTAGTGGACGAGGTTGATAAATTACGTATAAAATAGAACGAGTTTGAGATACCTTTTATCACATGATCAAATAAACCCGAAGCAACGCGCAATATTCATCGAAAACAACAATCATAAACTACAGTGATCGCAAGTTATTTGAAGAACGCCGTGACGTCATCGCACGCGCTGATATTAAACGTGTCTATTACCGATAATTGTGAAACTGCTTTTATGGCCAAATTATGTGATAAAATTGCTTCTTTGGTCAACTTTGACTATCGGAAAATGAAAATGAAAATATGCCGCTGAAAAAAATGTAATCGATATTAAAGTCTCATCCTTTCGGCAACATGGAATTGGTTTTAATTACTTAAATGATTAATATAGTAATTTGCATTTATCTGTCATGAAATGAAAAATGGTATTTTTTCTAACATTAAATTAAATTAAATAAATTAAGTAAAATACAGTGAAATTATTTTTTAAATTATTGTTTATTACATTTTTGCGCACGTTGGCATCTCTCTGAGTGCATTCTAGTTTATTATGTAATGAGATGATTTATTGGGATACTGTATTGGTCTATTTTTAGAACAGACAATTCGGGTGATACCATATATCGATAGAGAGCATTAGAATGTTTCTATAGCTACGTATCGAACGTCAGGTGTCCACTATTGATTGTATTGTTACAATAAATTAATCTGGGACATTTGACGTTCGGTACATATCTATGGAAACATCCTAATAATCTATATCACTATATGGTATCGACTGTTCTAAAGACAGAACATTAAAGTGCCCCATTTAATCATCAGTAATCATCTCATAATTAAATATTCGAAATAGAATCAATATTAATTGATAGAAGGGTTTCCGGACAGGGGTCAATTCATATTTATTACTTTATATCCACGCAACTATTTCAAATTTGTTATTTAAAGAGATAATCCATCTTTAAGAACGTAATGTAAATTGTTTCTATTATAACTTAAAGTCACCGTCGCGAAGTTCATATTTTACTCATTTCCCCGCTTATTAGACCCACAGAGTCGTTCTGAGAGCGAAATTAATCGTCCCAAGATTAGCCGCTATCGATTCGCATTCCAGGAAACCCCCTGGCATGCGCGCAGCTCGAAACGAAAACAACAGATTAGGTTTATTTTATGTTTGACCCGTGACGTCATAGATTACCTTCCGGCACTCTGTTGACATTGTGTTATCGAAATCGGTTTCTGCGTGGTTTTGTTTTATTTCACAAACATGTTTCGTTTTCGTTGGAAATCGTGAATTCGGAATGGATTTATGTGTGTAATAAAATATTGAATAATACGACATGAATTATTCGCGTGGCCAACAGCTCTGGAGTAAATGCGTACATATTTAGACGAAGTTCGTGTGTCACTGTGACTGTCAGAATAGGACCACAGTAGATCATGCCACGAATCTCTAATCCCGTGCCGCTGGAGTAGGTATTCGTGGCATGATCTACGTGTAGGACCACGGGAACTTCGAAATTTATTAATTTTCAACCTATTGGTGATATGAAATGCATGGGATACGTGACCGCTTTCGCAGATTTCTGCTTTCAAGTCCCACAAGAAGAGTACGGATTACGTTTATGGATGAACTATCAGAAGGGCTTCTTGTGCGGCTATGCTGTCTACGTATCTGCATGTATCATCTTTGTGAAAATGATTTTAACATGATCAAATAGTGAAATACAGATCTATACATTATAGTTTGGCTTCTTCCATTCATTGAGTTGAAAAAGTAAATACTGGAGTGTTATTACGCTAAATAATATAATATCTATGTTCAGGTTAAAAACACACCAGCCCCTCCCAAAATGGACCGCATCCTCAGCATTGTATGTGGTTTCAAGTTTTTTTCTTCCAATTTTCCTCCGACTCATTCTTTTTTATTATAATATACAAAAATGTGACAACAATAACGACCATAAAAAGCGTTTGCTTTAAAAATAGTGAGCAAAAGTCATTATTTTGTTTATTTATGCAGATTAGTTCCATACATCACCTTCTCAGGAGAAGTCTATTTCTTGCCATTTCATGACTATAAAGCAAAATAATCAATAAAACTCCCCAAGATGATTTTTTTGTCATGTAGGTCCTGGACTTCTTCCCTTCCTAGCCTGAACATCTTACCCCCACCCAAACCCTGACTCAAACAACATTTTCTCGGAAGAAGTTAATTTCTCGTTGTTTCGTGACTATATAAAGCAAAATAAGCAATAAAACCATGATTTTTCTCAAGTAGGCGCTGGTGGGGGGGGGGGGGGGGGGCTACATCATGCTCTGGAATCTTCGTTTCATGACTATATGTAGGTGCTGGGTTGTGGGTAGCTATCCAGACCTGGACATTTGAAAGAATGAAATTAAATAAAAGCAAATTTAAATCTCAAAAGTCATTTTTCTCGCCATTTCAGGATCAAATAATCAATTGTGTGATTAAAAAATTATGTCGCTTGAAAAAAAATATGTTTTAATAAAAAAAAAGGGAAATATAAAAAAAAAAATTCTGGCAATTTCAGAATCAAACTATGAAAAGTGGGGGAAAATTTGTCACTTGAAAATAAATAAAATTTAAATAAAAACAAAGTTAAATATCAAACAATTTGGCCATTCAAACGTTATCAAATGAGTGAAATTGTTTTCAGTCATATATGGGGGAGCTATCCTGGGTGGGGTGAAGATATCCTGGGGAGATGACGTGTTACACTGAGTACCTCATCTAGTAATTCATTATTCATTGGTGGTTAAAGTTTAGATAATAAGTTCAGGTCATTTGTTCAACATATTATCTGAACATTTCCTTTGGAACTACTGAACGATGGAAGGGTTAAATTATGTTTTTTGCTGAAAAATATTGAATGTCATTTTGTTGTTGGTGATGCCAAATAGTTAAACTTCTATCGGGTAAGTCCCTAGATATTATCCAAAAGTTTATATATATATATATATGTCAATTATTAGTTGAATCAAGAAAATACCAGTTTTCATTCAGCATGTTTTAGTCTAACCACCGTCAAGAAAGAGATTTTTTTCTGGAGAACAAACACATAAAAAGTTACCCCCTAACATAAATCACTTTGATAAATTTCATAACAATTAGATTATTACCATGGGAGATAGAGTGATTTCTTTCTGGGGATAACTTACCTTTTTGTGTGTTCATTCTCCAGAAGAAAACAAATCTAAATCTGAGAAAAGCAAACTTTCATGTAAGTGGCGCTCAGTGTTAATTTTGTGAGTAGTAACTCCCCGGTTATGCTCCATTCGCCATGTGTCCCATCTTTGATACATTTCATAACTATTAGATTAGTACTATGTGAGAAACAAAGATGTGAAATGTAGCAAATGGAGCATGGCCGGAGAGATTCTACTCGCAGGAAGAGTTAACCCATTTCTGAGCGCCACTTACTTGAAATTTTGCCATTTTGTTATATAACACTTTGATACTTTATAGATGAATTTTATGGGAGATGAATATTAGGGAGATACATTGTAACAATAATCTATTAAGATTTCATTCATTTATTCATGCAATTCTCCAGCTCGGGTAAACGAAAGCCCCTGTAATTTCCACCATCATTTGGGAAAACATACTGATGCCATTCACAACGCACGATGGAAGAGGCCTGCGGTTATGCAAACCATGGTAGCCATAGCACCACCGAATAAACTGTCTATGCTATATTCCTGTATTTGTTGTGCAGCGGTCCATTACACGGATGACTATATTGTTGCTGGTATCCTAACCATGCAACTTCAAGTAGCCATGGGTCCAGGCACACACTCCTGAAGGGGACAGTCTCCGTGATACACTTGAAGTGACCTTCTTCCTATGAAAACACTTTTGACTCTTCCTTTAGTTTGGCCTCAACTTTTTCAATCTGATGGCAACATCTGCACTCACAGGTACATTGTAGTCTCCATCACAGTACATAGGCCGCATGAACACCTGAAATGACAAGGGAAATACATTTATTATGGAACAACTCAGAGTCAACATTCAATTCCTCAATTTTGTTGATGCAAACTTTGACAAATGTGTAACAAACTCGACATATAGTAATGCCCTAAATAATCGACCCCTTAACCACATCAGAATTATAGGTATAGTTTCAGGATTCAGTTGGAAATATGGCTTGTTGAAATTCATCGGAAAGCTCTCATGAATGGTAACAAGTCATATTTCGGACTAAATCCTGAAAAGTTACCCACAGTTCTGTTGTGGTTAAGGGGTTGAATGTTTAGGTCATGCTGTATGTTCTGATGAATGACAGTGGGCATGCGTCTGTCCGTATGGCAAGATCTCAAGAAAATATGCAGAGATCTCAAGATAATATCGCGAGATACTAGTAATATGTTCAGAGCTTGAGATGCGCATGTCAGGATCTCAAGATGTTTCGAGATAACAATTAACATGTTGAATATTCAACTTTCAAGAAACTTTTTTTTCTTGGACAATGTCACAAATCAAGAGTTAGCTAATTTTTGGCAAATTATTATTTATTATTTTAGCCAGTGCAAACACTGTCACTGATTGTGATAGTACTGCTACTAATAGCTGAATCCAATGTCAATCCGTGAGCAGCCATGGACTGGCAGTGGTCGAGTCCAGAATTTCAATACATCACAAAATTGACATTTTTAGTAAAAAAATATACTACTAGTATATTTTTAGACTAACATTTCGGCAGACACACAACTTTTCCTTGAATTATTTTTCATATTTCGATGTATTGAGTATGCGTAATGATTATTACATATGTCCGCTCGTATAAAGGGGGTATTAGCTAGTATTTACATCAATTTTATTTTCACATGTTTTGCCAGTTACCGCGATATTTTTAATAAGAGACGCTCAGTGACTCACCATTTTCGTACGCGATTTTCATCGCTTCGCCATCCATGGTCTGGATCGTTTGGTGGTCTCACACCATGGTAATTTTGTGGTAATTCCGGCTCGTGCATGTACGCTCCCGTTGTCAAATTTAAAGTGTCTTCTGCTGACGATTCAGACGAGGAACAATCAGATCGCAAATTTTTTTTCTGTCCGCAATACTGTGGGAATTCCCAGGGTCCTCTATTACGTCACACGGTTTCTCGCAAATAACTGTTTCCGTCAAAATAGATAATGAAGTGAGGCATCAGGCTATCATCCAGACACCCACAGTCGTAAACACTCGTATCATTCAGACAGTGGGGGGATTGTTTTCTTATATAAGTGTGCATAACTTAATACAAATATGAATAAATGAACATATATTGAGAATTTTCGCGACGGCGACTTTAAAGGGAGGTATATAGTTACCAGGGTATAACATACTAGATCTGAATCGAAGACTCCAGTCCGGAATGCTTCTATCGATTAATATTAATTTTATTATGAATATTTTCTATTCTAAAAAGGTGAGGTTGCTAACGAACAATAGTGGTTACAGTTAACAGAAACTAGAATTTTATTGTGTAATTTTTTCACAAATAAACGTTAATTATACTCATTATCGCTTATAACTATGGAATAAAACAATACAACTAATCAGTCGGGGACATTTGACGTTCGGTGCGTAGCCATAGGAGCAGCCTAATGATCTATATCGCTATATGGTATCACCAGAATGGTGTGTTCTAAAAATAGACAAATAAACTATCCCAATAATATGTTCGACATAAAATCAATATTAATTTGATATAAGCCTTTCCGGACATGGGTATTCAGTTCATATCTATTATTATATACTCATACAACTATTTCAAATTTGTTATTTAAAGAGATAGTCCATCTTTAAACTGCTATATTTACAAATTGTACAACCTGTAGTCTAATTTTATATATTTCACAAATCATCATTTAAAAAGTACAATCATAACATTACAATAATTGTTAAATTTAGTCATATCCTCACTCATAAGCATAAATTTAAAGATGGATTATCTCTTTAAATAACAGATTTGAAATAGTTGCATGGGTATAAATTAATACATATGAATTGAAGACCCTTGTCCAGAAACGCTTCTATCAATTACTATTGTTTTTATTTCGAATATTTTATTATGAAATGAGATGATTAAATGGGACACTTTATTGTTCTATTTTTAGAACAGACCACTCAGGCGATAGCATATAACGATGTAGACCATTAAGCTGTTCCCATAGCTATGTTCCGAACGTCAATGTCCCAGATTGATTGTTTGTATTGTTTTATTCCATAGTTAGAAGCGATAATGAGTCGAATTAACGTTTATTTGCGACAAAATTGCGCAATAAAATTTCTGGTCAGTGTTAACAGTAACCAGTATTGTTCGTTAGCCAAACAACCACACCTTTTTAGACCAGAAACTATTCGAAATATAATCAATATTAATCGATAGAAGCATTTCCACAAACCAAATACAACAAACGCTCTTCAGCGGCATTATAGCATACACACGTGGATTGTAGGAGAGGGCTGACAGCGGCATTATAGCATACACACGTGGATTGTAGGAGAGGGCTGACAGCGGCATTATAGCATACACACGTGGATTGTAGGAGAGGGCTGACAGCGGCATTATATCATACACACGTGGGTTGTAGGAGAGGGTTGACAGCGGCATTATATCATACACACGTGGGTTGTAGGAGAGGGCTGACAGCGGCATTATAGCATACAGACGTGGGTTGTAGGAGAGGGCTGACAGCGGCATTATAGCATACACACGTGGATTGTAGGAGAGGGCTGACAGCGGCATTATATCATACACACGTGGGTTGTAGGAGAGGGCTGACAGCGGCATTATATCATACACACGTGGGTTGTAGGAGAGGGCTGACAGCGGCATTATAGCATACACACGTGGATTGTAGGAGAGGGCTGACAGCGGCATTATATCATACACACGTGGGTTGTAGGAGAGGGTTGACAGCGGCATTATAGCATACACACGTGGATTGTAGGAGAGGGCTGACAGCGGCATTATAGCATACACACGTGGGTTGTAGGAGAGGGCTGACAGCGGCATTATATCATACATACGTGGATTGTAGGAGAGGGCTGACAGCGGCATTATATCATACACACGTGGATTGTAGGAGAGGGCTGACAGCGGCATTATATCATACACACGTGGATTGTAGGAGAGGGCTGACAGCGGCATTATAGCATACACACGTGGATTGTAGGAGAGGGCTGACAGCCCTTTCAAATCTTCCCGGGGATCATCCCAAACTCCAAACTTCGTTTTTATTCAGAAGCATTTCCGGACAGGAGACTTCGATTCGTATCTAATATTTTATACCCAGTAAATGTTTACAAAGATATAGACCATCTTCAACACATGTCATTCAGTTTTTTTCATTTCAGAACCATGTTAGTACATGTGAATATATAGAATCCCCCGTCAATTCATGCACAGTCATTAGTGTTTACGACGTACACTTGTCGGCGAATAACAATATGGTCATTATATGAGTGCCATCCAATCCCTTCGATATGATAATCCGATAGCATGGCTATGACTATCCCATCGATGTGATAATCCGATAGCATGGCTATGCCTATCCGATCGATGTGATAATACGACAACATGGCTATGACTATCCCATCGATGTGATAACCCGATAGCATGGCTATGACTATCTCATCGATGTGATAATCCGATAGCATGGCTATGACTATCCCATCGATGTGATAATCCGATAGCATGGCTATGACTATCCCATCGATGTGATAATCCGATAGTATGGCTATGACTATCCCATCGATGTGATAACCCGATAGCATGGCTATGACTATCCCATCGATGTGATAATCCGACCACAGATACTTTACTTTCGCCTTGAATTCATCCGGCATAAAGTACCACCTACATCGCCGTATGTGGAAGAAGACCACTACATGTATATATAACCCGATGTGGAGGACTGGACCACTATATAATATGACCATACGTAAACGTAATAAAGCCCACGTAGATTAAATCTGACAGTTTGCGATACGAAATACATTTATAATAATTACCGCTTTTGAATTATACCGGTATCGAAATTAGTCGACGAAATTGATGTGACAAAGATAAAGGGAAATAAGGACATTTCTTCCTGTGCTCAAATAGAACTTGCGAAGAGGTGTTCTTTTGTGCGACACTGTTAACATTTTCACAACATTTTTTACTCGATGCGTTTACTGGTAACACCGAAGATCTGGTCTGCTTGACAGCGTGGAAATATAATAAAATTACATTACAAAATGCTCCGAGTTGTGTGTTGAAATTCTGCACTACATGTGGGGTGATTACAGGGTGTGCTGTATAGCTCATGGTGTGTTGCTACACAGCTAAGTCATGTAGTCCGAAAATATCCAACGTCTGTTCAAATCTGAGATAGCAATGCTTATTTGCATAAGTTGGAGGGAATTGTGTGAGCAAATGGTAACGTCGTACAGTATAGTACAGTTCACAATCCGAAGAAACAAGTCATGTTACAGTCATGTCGCAAGGATATGGGTGCTCGTCCCATATCCCAACTAAAGAACACATGTGTGACATTAAGAATTAACCGGCACGATAGAACATAGTGACATTAACGGATTGACAGACCCATGTCACAGTATATGTCGCAAGCATATGAACGCATGCATTTGACACTATATCACTACGTGGGATACATACAAAAAACCGCACGCGTATGTTACTGGTATCAGTATATCGAACGATTGCGACCCTATAGGTGTCATCCTTGCGCGACGCAGGCATGCACATAATTCCCAAAATTCAGTCATACCAGAGTTAAGAATATTGTACCCAAATATACAAGTTATGTCACACCGTTATATAATCGTTATTTGTTTGTGTGTAAAGCGTTCCTACATCAATAATTTGTACACTGCTACTACGTCAATAAAGCAATTTTCAGTCAATATATTCCAGGATATGTTAATCAACTTCGGAACGCAATGTGAAATTAAGAAGTATCCACGATTAAATACAATGTCCCACTACCAGTTGCACAGACTATTGCCATAACTAGTGGTTGTCGCAAGCATGTGGATGCACTTATGACACGATATCAATGTCGCATGCTTGGTATGGAATATATACACAAAACTACATGTGTGTGTTACTGTTGTCAGTATATCGGACGAGTTCAATGGCGTAGGATAGCACAATCTGCCAAAAAACAGTATTGTTCTCATTAAAAGACGCATGCATGATTATCATACACTGTCGACCAGTAACAAACATGCAACTGGGTCTGTTTACCACACGCTCGATCGATATATTCTAACTGACTCTTCCCCATCGATGTCTCTATATCCCTTCAAGACACATGTTGCCTAACACTGTTTCTTGAGTGAAAGTGCTCAATTTCAGGTAAGAAACGCATATAGATTTAACCATAAAACCTGCATTTTAGTAACTTCATTTGTATTCTTCTTGCGATAATTGTCATATCTGCTTCAAAATAACACGGACACCAAACACCATCAGCACCAAAATTCAGTCATACACGTAGTGGAGAATACTGTACCCAATTACTGGTTGTGTAAACATTTTTGAGGCTTTATTTTTTGTACACTGCGCTACTACGTTAATAATGCAATGTTCAGTCCATATGCCAGGATCCATTAATCGATGTCGCAACCATGTGAGCGCCCCTTCCGGAATATCGACGTACCCCAACTCTAGAACGCATGCAATGTGAAATTAAGAATTAACCACAATTGAACATAGAATACCACTAACGGATTGTCAAACTATTGCCATATACTGTATGTCGCACGCATATGGACGCACTTGACACGACATCAATATCGCACACTTGGTACGGAATATATACACAAAATCGCATGCGCGAGTTACTGTTGTCGTATATCGGACGAGTGCAGTGGCATAATGATCGCAAGATCAGTCAAATACAAACTGTTATCCTTACGCGACGTATGCAAGTATGTCATATACCAGGGGGAACTAACACACATATGCGGCTGTTAATAACACATTGGAACGGCATATTCTAACCCACCCTTCCCCACAAGTGTCTCTACATCCCTGCATTATGGATGTTGATCAACACGGTTTCTTCCATGAAAGTGCCAAATACATATAACGATTTATACCCATAGATTTAATCACACAACCTGGAAATTGTTAGTATTTTAGTGACTGTCTGTATTTTTCCTGCAATATTTGTGTATCCTCTTAATGCTGGGAGCTGCATTCTTGTGGTATTAAAGACCATGTTCCAGTGCTTTCTCTTATATAGGAAGCCTCGTATATGTAAGAGAATGCGTTGGTACAGGGTTTTTCGTAATATTTCCGGAAACTCAAGTTATGACATTGTTAAATTTAGTAGACACCACGCACTATCAGCATCAAAACTCTAATAGCAGGTAGCGCTGAGAACACTGTACATAATTACTGGTTATGTCATAAGTGTAAGGCCGTATTATATATTTTAATGCACTCTCACATCACCCATTTTCACACTGCGCTGGTACACCAATAAAGGATTTTCAGTCTCTATTCTAGTATGAGTTGATCAATGTCGCAACCATTATTACCATATGTTCGTCCATTCTGGAATATCGACATACCCAACTATGGAACGCATTGTGAAATTATGTAATAGCAACATTGAACTTCCTACCACTAATGGGTAGACAGACTATTTCCATAGTGTATGTCGCAAGCATATGAAAGCACTTGCCGCCATATCAATATCACTCGCTCGGTATGAAATATGTTATACAAAACCGCATGTGTGTGCTCGTTTCGTTGTCTGACAAGTGCAATGACGTAATGATAGCTTGACCTGTCAAATACACTTCCACGATCGCACAGAATTTCATAAACATTCCGGAAGTCCACACCGCATCTTAACATATTTGCAATGTGTCTGTTCCTGCATGTGCAATGGAATTGTGAAATTGCCAGTTTGAAACTGAATTGTTTTCCGATTTTAATGCAATTGCTTGTAGCTACAGGTACCTGCTTAAATATAACTGACACCACAAACCGTCAATATCAAATCACAATCATACCGAATTGAGCTGAGGACACTGCTACCAATCACTGGTATACCACGATGCCAGTCTTATTAAAACTAGACCTAACTTTCATTACTTTCAACTTACGTTGAGAGTTGACTGTAAGGAAACCTTTGTCTAGTTATTACTAGACTGCCACGATGCTAAAGCTGTAGTTTTATGTTGGTTATACTGAGTAAATACGTCAATCATTTTCCACAGCACTACTGCATCAATAAAGGATCTTTCAGTCCATATGCCAGGACGTGTTCATCAACGTCACAACCGTATGGACACACCTCCCAAAATATTGAAACATCACGAGTCTGGAACACATTGTTAAGAATAGAAATGACCAAATTAGCAGACTCTTGCCATCGTGTATATCGCAAGCATATGGACGCATGTGTCACTACCGGTATATCAATATGAAACGTTGGTATGCAATACATACACACAACTGATTATGTGTTTTCCTGTCGTCGGTTTACCATATGAGTGCAAATGCGCAAAGATAGTACAATTTTCTGCACGAACAGTGAAATACCTCATGCGTTATTGTTATGGGATCGCAGGAGTTTCATAAACTTGGGGCCATAGCACCGATGTATGTTCTTTCTTTGAATGTCTAATTCAACATAATAATTGCTGTTTGCAGTCATGTTTCGGGAACTTATATAGCTATAGTAGTATATGTACCCTGATGTATGTAAGGCAAAATTATAGTAAATATTTGTATGTAGAGGATCTCACATGAGTTTATATTTTGTACGGAATCTATCAATCGAGATAACTAAATTCGATTTGAGCCGAGGTTCACCGAGACTCAAATAGAATTTAGTGGATGATGTTGATAAATTATGTATAAAGTAGAATGAGTTTGATATACCTTTTATCACATGATCAAATAAACGTGAAACGCGAAACAACAAAGAATTCATTGAATAAAACTATCATAAACGTCAGCAACCGCAAGTCATTTAAATAATGACGTGACGTCATCGCACGTGCTAATATTACACGTGTGTCTTACCAATAATTATGAACCTGGTTTTGTGAGTTAATTATGTGATAAACTGTGATATTAAACGTTCGTTGAATAACAGGAAATAGTGCCAGGTGACCCTTGACTTCCGGTCTGTCTATTTACACTCCATATATTATGTCTTCCAATATTTTTCCAACCAGCTATAATCACGAAGAGTTTGAAAAGTTATGTCATTATATATACACCATTAAATACATCAAAGTGTCTTTATTTATCTGGGACTATTTCTTTACACGCGCAAACAATGCACAGTTACATGAAAAGTCATCCCATGTCTTATAGAAGCCGATGTTAGTTTAGCGTCCCATTTGTTGATTTAAGTAGGTTTTGTCGAGGCTTTAGATCATGTAATAAATATAATCTATAACTCGTCCCCAGAGTATAGGCTTTAGCGGAATTTTCAAAACTCGTCCACGTCCACTACATTAGGTCAGGACCTCAACAAAGGCTCGTCCAGTTCTAATTTATTTTCTGTACTCGTTCTGTAAATTCCGCAATAAACTGGGGACTCGTTGTAGATCCTCTCTTTATTGCACACCCTGATCCCTGGAACATGACAAATGTGGCAAGAATGAAAAAATACCAACCGGTTTGATGGAAGTATCTCATTCTGATAACAATATATTGCTTATTGGAGAATTTGGATTTAGTTCAAAATAATATGATCATACTGTTGGCCCAATATTTTATTAATCAGAAGGCAATCACATCACCCAGGAGTCGTCATGTCTTTTCATTACACTTTCTGTTAGACATTATATGTACAGCCACCTTCAAATGTAAATTATGACACTTTCCAAATGTAATAGATTTACATTCTCCAGAATTGAAGCAGTGTATATTTTCCTTAGAACAAGTGGATCAATACCCTGTACTTTCATAAGATGTTAACTTTTGCACTGAATAAATAAATACACATCAGCTTCCTTGAGTGAATTCCTTGTTACCTCAGGACAAGAATCACTATACTGTGTGCACATATTACACATGTGTGCCTCCACGCCAAAAGTATCAATTGCACACATGACTACCTCCAATATAATTTAGAATAGATGGTGTATTTTCTGTTATCCTGTTTTCTCATCATTTCCTTTTCTAGTAGTATTATAAGGGAGCTGAAGTTTGTGTCCTTGGTGTTGATATTGTCTTTGTGTGTGACTAACATTCCAAGAAGAAAGCCCACAGAAAATAGTGGATTTGACATTTGTCTCATCATAGTCAGGGTACAACAGTTCCATTTAATCCCTGATTGTGAATTTTTATTTTACAACTGTCCAAAAAATTGTCTGATGCCTTTTCAAAATGTATTCAGAACCAGTAAATGTCAGATCACAGAGTTGAACTTCTGAGAGTTGACATAGTTCTATAGTTATATGTGTGATAAGCAGGATGTAGATCCAAAATATCCCTGAAAATAGAAAATAAAACACTTTAAGTATACAATAATAGAACATGTATACACAATACAGACATGATTTTAACAAGTGTGGTTGCACAACTAATCAATTGATCAAGTGTATGCTGCATTGTACATGTAAGTACTATGGCTTCTTTTCATGGAGTTTGAACTGTTAAATAAAAGGAACGACTGACAGTCCTTTTTTATGCCAAGCAGTTTGAACTACCGAGTACAACCATGTAAATTTTGCTGACATCTAAAAGCATTGTTGTCAACATTAAAAATAAACAGTAGTAACTACTACTGTAGCTGGGATACCAGGAGTTTGCTTTAATGAGGGTTAAATAATTATTGTGCCTACAAGTCATCCAAGCTAATTATTAGTGTCTCTTTGATTTGCCGCACCTACCATATGCCATGAGACACCTGA
This sequence comes from Siphonodentalium dalli, assembly GCA_032622095.1. Taxonomy (NCBI): domain Eukaryota; kingdom Metazoa; phylum Mollusca; class Scaphopoda; order Gadilida; family Siphonodentaliidae; genus Siphonodentalium; species Siphonodentalium dalli. Next base: position 60,579,081 of record CP136063.1, read on the forward strand.
GACAGTTCCCCCCACATATATTCTAAGCTGATGACATTTAAACACTCTTTATTGCTAATTATTAGTGCAACTTTAAAATCATCTGAGAAACACAGCACCTATCCCACGACAATCCATGGGCCACGTTACAGTACTCAGGGCTGTGTATTAATTTTCCTACATATATTAGCTTCTAAGCTGATACTACTTAGGTGATGCTATATTATTAACCCTTTCCTAACTGGAGCTTCCTGAAATTTGGCAAAAACCCTGTGCCAATGTATTCTCTTATAAATATATGCGAGTCGCCAATGTGGCACGTCACCTACTAGTATAAAAGAGAATGCATTGGCCAAGTCTTTCCCAGGAAAAGGGAGCGATTGCTCCCACACCTATAATTACTGGCAATATTTTATTCGCAGGTGCCAAAATTTGCACTTGTCAAAATGTTCACGATCACTGTAATAGTTGATTAAGGTATAGACATGTAGGTTGATCGAAGGTATATTTATAACCTTTCCAATCAGTTAAATTATGGGCATGTGAAAAGTTTAACTGGACATATGTCTATTCCACAATTCCACAGGTATTATTTTTGTTTTGCCTTATATGATTGAGGATTATCAACCATTACTTAAACAGTTGCTACTATGATGCTAATAAGACATATATCTTTCAAGCTAAGTTTGCAGCGGTACAAGTAATTTAAAATGGTTGAGTTTTAACATGTACATGTATGTTTCCATGGTACTAGTAACTGCGATGAACAGTGGCTTGTCACTGGGGAGCCACTGACCATGCACATGAGAAGTTAAATGTACTTTGAGAAAAGTTCTACTTGTGTGAAACGAAAGGAGAACAATGTAATTGTACTTGCTCTCACTGATCGTTAGCTGACTAAACAATAAAAGAATTGAAGACAGACCAATTGGGTTTTAACATATTAAACCACAAATCATGTATGGTAGCAATTTCGCATTCAGTAAGTTAATCCATTTTTATATCTCAGCATACACATGGATAGGCCTACATGTACATGGGGAAACTGAAAAAATGCATGGTTATAAATGATCATGATGGAAGGCTTGTATGATAGTTGTTTCGGTTTAATGTATAGTGTTTTCACAATGGAGTTGTGTTAAAAATTTGTTTTGTATTTATAACAGGAAGAGGCAAAAGTGTGTAACGCTAAAGTTCGGCAAAAAAATTATCGCTGTCGAGGGAAAAAAATTAGGTTTGAGGTCCTGAACATGGATTTTGGTCAGTCGAAACATGGAAGTTTTTTTTGTTTTGGCCTTTATATATGTACCGGTACTGGTGCATGCAGTATATGTACATGTATGTTGTGCATGGCGGTTCTCAAATATATTCAACATCGATTAAGAACTGTATCTGTAGCTGCGTAAATTTAAAACTGAGCGAAAAATAATAATGTTCATACATGAGTGTCAGAGAGACTATTATAATATTACAAATATTAGGATGAAAGTTTAAAAAAATAATAGCTGGATCCAACAGGATCCAAGACAATTCCCGCTACGTATGGTATTTCCTTGCAATCATGATTAACCTGAACTTAAAAAAGATGAAGTGTATAAAAATACTAGTAGTGTGACGGTGAGGCCATTTGGTATTGCAGAATAGCAGAATGGGTAATAATAATACCAGTTTACTCTGACAAGTTTCAAAACTGAAAACAAACTGTTATATTAATAAACCGTATATTAAACGGTACTGTACTGTAGTCACTAAGTCAGTGTTGTGTACGGTAGACTTATTGTATTATTCCATACTTTCTCATCAGGATTATCACCGTGAAAACAATTGCCATCGCCGTGTGTCAGTGTTCTATCATTCGACAGTTAAGTCAACATTATTATGACAACAATGCGAGAATTCGATCGCTTCCGTCCTGTGTAGTGTGTAAATAATTTCTGGTTGCAGGTAATGACACCTTTGACAAAACTGTGTTCATAAATTAATTTTGTCGCTGTGTTCGTAACATAGTACTCGCAAGTATAATCACAAATGAAGTAGATAACTTGATTCGTTCAAATTGTAATTTCTAAATTTGTTGCAACTTAATGCAAGGGTGAATCGTGGAATTATGACTTTGAACCCGAGTCACTATTACACTAAGCCATCGCCTGGAAATTGGCTGGAATTGGTGAATTTGTTACATTCGCCGCCAAACAAGACGTACAAATACTACAATGGTACATCATACACCCGATAATGATCATGTACATGTACTCACCTTGTATATCATAATGTAAGCAGCTTTTCTCTCGCCCAACGCGTGTGTTGTAATTAGTAATTCGTGGAAATAATAATCCGAGGTGGCATTTTTCAACTTTGTTTGAATAGCACCACTTGCCTAACAACCGTCTGTGAGCAACGTTGATTCTGATTGGTTAAAACAAACGCGATTATCCAATCGCTGCATATGTGGCTCGGGAAGACGAGTTGAAAGTTCAAAGTGTGTTGGGGTCATGATATATTTTTAGAAATTAATTTTTCGTTTAACAGTATTGCAGATTCAATGCTCTCCCAGCGTCGAGTGCGTATGCTCAGTACCATCTAAAGCCCACGGCTCCGCCCCTTCGGGGCGTCGCCTACGTGGGCTTATAAACCCACGTGGAGGACTGGACGACTATAATTATAACATTCAGGTTAGGCTTGCTGTGTCAGTCTGACCACTTATAGCATTACAACATTATGATTGCGTGTCAGTCAGTTGATCGCCGTAACGATTCTCTTCTCTCTTCCTAACATTAATTGACCGAATAAAAAATTTCTCTCACACATCACATTGATACTGGCGATCCCACATGTGCACAGGCCACTCAACTGCATAATGATCTATAGCACACATCACATTGGTACGGGAGAGAGCCATGTATGTAATATCTTATGTGAAGCCAGGTTACTCAACTAAGAAAAGGATTTATGGCACACATCACATTGGTATGGACGATCCCCGGAGTGGACCTTCTTATGTCCAGTCAAGCTAAACAACTGAATAAATTATTTCTCGCGCACATCACATTGATACTGGCGATCCCACATGTGCATAGTCTTAACCTCTTCGCTGCTATGACGTCCGTATCTATTACGGACGTAAAAGTGCACGCCGTGTGCTATATGGTCCGTAGGTACTACGGACCTACTTCAGCACACTAGAAGTAGGCCATTATACATAACTGGAACTCAGATATTAGTTCATCGGAATAACTGTATCTCGACGTTTCAAACAGTGTATGATGTTCCACGATTGTGAACAATGATAGCCTTTCAGCTGAGTCACTTTTATGGTTCTTTTGACATTCCCGCTATATTTTCCCATTGGAAAATGCCAATAACGTCAACAGCCCAGCACACGACGTCATAACGTCATTTAGCAGCGAAGAGGTTAAGTCCCACCAGGTTACTCAACTGAATAAATGATTTATGGCACACATGTAATCTCGTATGTACAGCTAGGTTACTCAACCGAGAAAATTATTTCTGGCACACATCACATTGGTATGGGTGATCACAACACCAGTGTTGATCCTCTTATGTCCAGTCAGGCTTACTGGGAAATGAATTCTCGCACACATCGCATTGGTACATCCGATCACCAGTGAGGATCATCTTATGTCTAGTTAGGTGACTCGACAGAGTAAATTATCACTCGCAGACGTCGTAAACGTACGGGCTACCCACGGCGTGGATCCTCTTATGTCGCATCAGGGCACCCGACTCAGTAAATGATTTCTCGCATACATCACATTGATACGGGCTATCTCCCGAGTGGATCCTCTTATGTTTCGTCAGGTCACTCGACTGAGCAAATGATTTCTCGCACACATCACATTGATACGGGCGATCCCCGGTGTGGATCCTCTTATGTCTCATTAGGCCACTCGACTGAATAAATGATTTCTCACACACATCACATTGATACGGGCGATCCCCCGTCAGGTTACCTGATAGAGTAAATGATTTCTCGCATACATCACATTGATACGGGCGATCCCCAGTGTGTGTTATCTCATGGGTCGTTAGGTGACTCAAATGAGTAAATGATTTCTCGCACACATCACATTGATACGGGCGATTTCCGGTGTGGATCATCTTATGTTTTGCCAGGTTACTCGAATGATTAAATGATTTGTCGCACACATCACATTGATACGGGTGATCCCCCGTGAGGATAATCTTATGTTTAGTCAAATGGCTCGACTCAGTAAATGATTTCTCGCATACATCACATTGATACGGGCGATCTCCCGTGTGGATCCTCTTATGTTTCATCAGGTCACCCGACTGAGTAAATGATTTCTCGCACAAATCACATTGATATGGGCGATCGCCGGTGTGAATCATCTTATGTTTCGTCAGGTCACTCGACCGTGCAAATGATTTCTCGCACACATCACATTGATACGGGCGATCCCCGGTGTGGATCCTCTTATGTCTCATTAGGCTACACGACTGAATAAATGATTTCCCGCACACACCACATTGATACGGGCGATCCCCGGTGTGAATCATCTTATGTGTCGTCAGAAGACTCAACCGATTAAATGATTTCTCGCACACATCACATTGATACGGGCGATCCCCCGTGTGGATCATCTTATGCTTCGCCAGGTTACCCGATAGAGTAAATGATTTCTCGCACACATCACATTGATACGGGCGATCCCCAGTGTGTGTTATCTCATGGGTCGTTAGGTGACTCAACTGAGTAAATGATTTCTCGCACACACCACATTGATACGGGCGATCCCCTGTGTGGATCCTCTTATGTCTCGTCAGGGCACCCGACTGAGTAAATGTTTTCTCGCACATCTCACACTGATAGTGATACGGGCGATTACGCTTTGTCTTACTGTGCAAACTGCTTAACGACCCTGAGTCCACGGTCATATGTGACGGATTTATCGGTTTGTGTTTATCATCTTCAGTCTCCATTGTTGATGGCTCCACCTCCCCATACATGATTTAACTGTATCTGTATATGTAATGTTTCTGTACGGAATCAAATGATCACTCGGCTTACATGAGATTACCTGACTAAAGCTAACAGAGAGTATCACGAAAGAGTTAAAATTATCGAACAGACAATTGATACAGTTAAGTTACATGTAGGAAAGCATCAGATGAAAATAAAAATATTTCTGTCCAGAAAAAAGTTTTGAATAAGTGGTCTTAAGCAATGGGGTGCGGAATAGAACAATGTCGCAATACATAGTTCAAAAAATGTAATTTTCAATGAAATCTTTACAGCCCAGTAGACGATTATAGTACACAGTGCTCTTGATCATAACATGTTTATGATGAAAGCATTAACATATTCGACAATATTTACGTGACAAGTATTTCACAGGGTGACGTGAGTTAAATCCATCGAAAAGCATTGGTGATGCGCGGATAACAACATAAAACGTGTTCATAGCGCCCCCACCCCTGCATGCAGGCATTTGAAAAGTGGTCTTAACCACTTATGGGCAGCTTAAAGCAATATCAAAATACCTAGTTTACGACAATCATCCATCGACAAATGTATGTTATCCATTAAGGTCACGTGACCGACCTTTATTCACTTTACATATTGTCATGTCGCCGTATCGTGCCTGGTAACAGTTGGCAAGACATTGTTTTGATAAACAATTTGATTCAAGCAATATATCATATATTCATAGCAAATATCAAAATATCAAATAGTCTGAAATGTGTTGTTCCATGTAGTCTGTAGAATACTCAAATGTAATTATGTGACTAGATCATGTGACTATATATTATGAAAATGAATGTTAATAAAAACTTTGGCGCTCTGCCTATCCCTAGAAATGTGATTATGATGACACATTTCTTGATTAATGACACTTATATGATAAATTCAAATAGTATCATTATCTTCATTATGCACTGTTCTATTAAACTCTCGCGCAATAAACTATGATAATGCAGGATAATCAGGGATAATCAGCTATTTGGCTGGTCAATTGTGTATGTCCAAAACTGACTGGACAAAAATTCCTGAAACGGAACAAAAAGGGTGGGTGTCCAAAATTGCCTGGAAAAAAAGGCCGGAAACGGAAGAAATTGGGTGGGTGGGTCACCCGAGACCGGAAAAAATTTAAATGATCATACGTGCCTGGAAATTTTGTTCCGACCCCCCCCCCCCTGACTGATGTCAAATAAATTGTTTGAATATCAAACTACAAGAACATTTTCAACTTAATGTTGGTGTGAAATTTCCAACTAATGTTTTGGCAGGTATGAAATTTCCAATTGTTGAAAATTTTAACACCCCCCCCCCCCGTCGCCACGTCTCTGTCTATATCATATAAATACTTTTTCTAAAAACCCTTAAACCAACTCGACGTGCGATTTCCCTGCGCTCCTGCATGTTGCGCAAATTCTAATATAAAAAGTGCGTCTATTTCAGACGAAGTTCAAACAGTAAATATGACCAGACAAGACATAGAAACTGCTAATCTCATATTACCAATCTAACAATACCAGTCGAACATGATTACCTTTCAAAACAATAATACCGGGCACCATGTTACGGACAACCACAGGCACACACACCATGGATAACTACACGGTCAAAAGAACGGCGTTTTTTGTGTACGGTTATATCTGGCATATACCCATGGTTATGTATACACGGGGTATGAGCATCTGACCTTATGGCTCTATTGAGGGCTACATATGATATAATGTAAGATATGTCTCAAACAGAATTGATATGTTGTTATTGATTTGTGAGCAATTGCTTTCATTTGACGATAATTTTAATTATTTTTATTGTAACGCTAAAGTTCAAAACCACGCAATAAACTGACGTATGCTTACATGGGAGAAGGGGAGCAATACATGTGCATAAGAAGTGAGAAAAATGCATATTCTAATTGACGTGCATATGTAATATAATACGACAACCTCCACCCCAAAATGTTTACGTATATACGATTTGGCATATGAACCAAGAAGCTTTTAGCTATAATACATTGCTTTGGTCATAGATGAACCTTTACTCGTGGGCCTCTGTGTTTAGAACAAGGGTGTTGCAAAGATGTCCGGGAAGCAAGGTTCATTCATAATATAAGAAAGTAACATATAGCATTAATTAATCAGTCTTAAAATACGAGCTGCTTAGCAGGGGTCGACATCCGCAGTGAATCAATACTAATTTACGTGACCAGTCTTCGAATAATGCTTCCGTTGCCTGGTTATATATATAAAATTAATTTCAAAATGATAGTTCATCCTTCGACTAACATAAGGCAAATTTGATTTGGAATTTTTGAATTATGGATTTTGATTTATGGGAAATTACAAATCACCTCAGACGGAAATGTGTGTCTTAATGCGCTCAACATTTCACACAGTTTGACTGCCTTGTCCTGCTATTTTCACCGTTGTTCATCAAACTTTGGGGGTGGATCGCCATTTTCTCTTGGTAAAACTTGTTTTGGATGGGTGTGTAATCTTGCAATTATAGTTACCTGACAACTCTCAAACTTTTGCACTTTGGAAGAAGTGATCGGAACACAGACTTACAATATATTATATAGTTGATAAGTACCGTGCACTATTCAATTTCAAACACTTACATATTTAGAGTTATCAACCCTAGACAAATCAGTGTAACTACTTGACTGGATTACTATAATCAAGTCATATTATATGTTTTGTTTGTTTTGTTAAAATATACCAGTTTATGTTCTAGTCATACCTCTCGGGGTCCATTGTATGTAAATGCATGCATTTGGTTTCAATAAATCTATCTATAGGCCCAAATTAAAACAGCAATATGACTGGACGTGTTCGTCATAAACGATGGTTTTCTAAAAGCCACGAATATATACTACGAATGTAATCACATGTGGAAAGCTACCAACATATACTACGAATACGATCGCATGTGAAAAACTACGAATATACAACAAATGTGACCGCATGTGACAAGTTACGATTGTATACTACGAATTGGACTCCATGACAATGTGAAAAGCTACAAATACAGACCGCGATGTCATCGCCTGTGAAAAGCTACTAATACATACTACGAAATGAACGCCTGTTAAAAGCTGGCCACATTTTGGTCGATTGTAAAATATCGTTACGAATGTGATGGGTTCATTGTGACATGGACACCGTCGGCTATAATTGAGGTTTTCAGCTTAGAAAACAAAATAATATTGTCTAACTTCGATGCTCTTCATATGACACAGATCGATTAATATGTCACGTGCTGACTGCGTCTGTCCATTCCGTATCATTCCCCATTAGCCATGTAGCAGGGGCTACGGGTTGCCGTCATGTTTAAAATAATGTTAGTTGTATTGTATCTAATTGTTCCAATTTGTTATTTAAAGGGGCACTGTACACCATTTCCAATAAATTTCCGATGATAACAACGATCTATTGTCGATAATATATAGAAACATAAGTAATTTTCGTCGAAGATATATTCTGTAAACGCTCAGGTTAATAGGCTATCTTAAAATTTAATAATTTAAAAGTTAATAATTTAATATAAATTGAATTTATGGCTGGAGCCATAAAATGGCGTAAATTAAAATACGAATTTCCGTGTACCAGACGTAATCAAATTATAATTGAGGGATACTGGATTAGTAAACCCATTGCACACACGATCGGTTGAAACATTATGCTGATACGGGGACAAAACTCAAGCCAATCACTGACTAGTGACGATAAATGAGTATATGGGACTAGTATGCATATATAACATAACTTTTATTTGATACATTTGGTTGCAAATGTACAAAAATTACTCGACAACGACAATTTGTATTTTTGCATTCCGGTAAATTTGTCATCCGTAACACTACTTCGTACTCAACAGACTTTCAAATAATGGAAAATTTTTCACCTTGTTCTCCGTCGCGGAGACTATAGAAACCAAGAACAACATTTGGGGTACAGTATCCCTTTAAAGATCGATTATCTCTTTAAATAACACATTTGAAATAGTTGCATGGGTATAAAATAATATAAAGTTATTATACAATGTTGTGTACAGTATGAGTTTTTCTTGTACGAGTCCAGGTTGTGGTGAAGTCATATTGGACGAGACACGCCAGTGTCGAGTCCAATATGACTTTTTACCACAACCTGGACGAGTACAAGAAAAACTCATACTGTCCACGACATTGTATAATGACAATTTTATTATCCATCTGTATGTTTATCCAAATTTTGGGAATAAAACTTTTGTGGTTATTTTTGGTATTTGTCGGCACTTAATTATCTATAAAAGCCTATATATTGATAATCAGAAAGCATGATTTTGAAAAGTAAACACGGAAGTGAGAAAAAAAAACTCAATACGGAAGAGAAACGTCTGCTAAAATCCATCAGTGTTGCGCGCGCATCACAATTTCACCGATTCATTTCGCAATAGAGTTAATTCGTGACGTCACGGAGTCCCAATAAAAAAGTGATATTGTACAGTCGGGAGTCCAATATGACTTTCGGGAGTCCAATATGACTTTTTCCAGGACTATCACGTGGCGGCTTTTGCCCAATCGGAAATGGTGTTAGTTAAGGGATGGATAATAATAATAATGAATTGACGACCCCGGCCGCAAAGGCTTCTATCAATTAATATTGATTTTATTTCCAATATTTTATTATGTAATGAGATGATTTATTGGGATACTGTATTGGTCTATTTTTAGAACAGACAATTCGGGTGATACCATATATCGATATAGAGCATTAGAATGTTTCTATAGCTACGTATCGAACGTCAGGTGTCCACTATTGATTGTATTGTTACAATCAATTAATCTGGGACATTTGACGTTCAGTACATATCTATGGACACAGCCTAATAATCTATATCACTATATGGTATCGACTGTTCTAAAGACAGTACATTAAAGTGCCCCATTTAATCATCAGTAATCATTTCATAATTAAATATTCGAAATAGAATCAATATTAATTGATAGAAGGGTTTCCGGACAGGGGTCAATTCATATTCATTACTTTATATCCATGCAACTATTTCAAATGTGTTATTTAAAGAGACAATCCATCTTTAAGAACGTAATGTAAATTGTTTCTATTATAACTTAAAGTCGCCGTCGCGAAGTTCATATTTTACTCATTTCCCCGCTTATTAGACCCACAGAGTCGTTCTGAGAACGAAATTAATCGTCCCAAGATTAGCCGCTATCGATTAGCATTCCAGGAAACCACCTGGCATGCGCACAGCTCGAAACGAAAACAACGGATTAGGTGTATTTTATGTTTGACCCGTGACGTCATAGATTACCTTCCGGCACTCTGTTGACATTGTGTTATCGAAATTGGTGTCTGCGTGGTTTTGTTTTATTTCACAAACATGTTTCGTTTTCGTTGGAAATCGTGAATTCGGAATGGATTTATGTGTGTAATAAAATATTGAATAATACGACATGAATTATTCGCGTGGCCAACAGCTCCGGAGTAAATGCGTACATATTTGGACGAAGTTCGTGTGTCAATGTGACTGTCAGAATAGGACCACAGTAGATCATGCCATGAATCTCTACCCCCGTGCCGCTGGAGTAGGTATTCGTGGCATGATCTACGTGTAGGTCCACGGGAACTTCGAAATTTATTAACTGTCAACCTATTGGTGATATGAAATGAATGGAATACGTGACCGGTTTAGCAGATTTCTGCTTTCAAGTCCCACAAGAAGAGTACGAATTACGTTTATGGCTGAACTATCAGAAGGGCTTCTTGTGCGGCTATGCTGTCTACGTATCTGCATGTATCATCTTTGTGAAAATGATTTTAATATGATCAAATAGTGAAATACAGATCTATACAGTATACTATGGCTTCTTCCATTCATTGAGTTGAAAAAGTAAATACTGGAGTGGTATTACGCTAAATAATATAATATCTATGTTCAGGGTAAACACACCAGCCCCTCCCAAAATGGACCGCATCCTCAGCATTGTATGGGGTTTCCAGTTTTTTTTCCAATTTTCCTCCGACTCACTCTTTTTTTATTATAATATACAAAAATGTGACAACAATAACGACCATAAAAAGCGTTTGCTTTAAAAATAGTGAACAAAAGTCATTATTTTGTTTATTTATGCAGATTAGTTCCATACATCACCTTCTCAGGAGAAGTCTATTTCTTGCCATTTCATGACTATAAAGCAAAATAATCAATAAAACCCCAAGATGATTTTTTGTCATGAAGGTCCTGGACTTCTTCCCTTCCTAGCCTGGACATCTTACCCCCCGTTGTTTCGTGACTATATAAAGCAAAATAAGCAATAAAACCATGATTTTTCTCAAGTATGCGCTGGTTGGGGGGGGGGGGGTCTACATCATGCTCTGGAATCTTCATTTCATGACTATATAAAGCAAAATAAGCGATGAAACCATAATTTTTTGTCATATAGGTGCTGGGTTGTGGGTAGCTATCCAGACCTGGACATTTGAAAGAATGAAATTAAATAAAAACAAATTGAAATCTCAAAAGTCATTTTTCTCGCCATTTCAGGATCAAATAATCAATTGTGTGATTCAAAAAATTATGTCACTTGGAAAAAAATATATTTTAATAAAAAAAAAGGGAATTATAAAAAAACATTTTTCTGGCAATTTCAGGATCAAACTATGAAAAGTGGGGGGAAATTTGTCACTTGAAAATAAAAATATTTTAAATAAAAACAAAGTTAAATATCAAACAATTTGGCCATTCAAACGTTATCAAATGAGTGAAATTATTTTCAGTCCTATATGCGGGAGCTATCCTGGGTATTTTCAGTCCTATATGCGGGAGCTATCCTGGGTTAAGATATCATTGCGAAATGAAGTGTTTCACTGAGTACCTCATCTAGTAATTCATTATTCATTGGTGGTTAAAGTTTAGATAATAAGTTCAGGTCATTTGTTGAACATATTATCTGAACATTTCCTTTGGAACTACTGAACGATGGAAGGGTTAAATTATGTTTTTTCCTGAAAAATATTGAATGTCATTTTGTTGTTGGTGATGCCAAATAGTTAAACTTCTATCGGGTAAGTCCCTAGATATTATCCAAAAGTTTATATATATATGTGACAATTATTAGTTGAATCAAGAAAATACCAGATTTCTTTCGGCATGTTTTAGTCTAACCACCGTCATGAAAGAGATTTTTTTCTGGAGAACAAGCACATAAAAAAGTAAGTTACCCCCTGACGTAAATCACTTTGATAAATTTCATAACAATTAGATTTTTAACATGGGAGATAGAGTGATTTCTGTCTGGGGATAACTTACTTTTTTGTGTGTTCATTCTCCAGAAAAAAATCTAAATCTGAGAAAAGCAAACTTTCATGTAAGTGGCGCTCAGTACTACTAATGTGTTAATTTTGTGAGTAGAAACTCCCCGGTCATGCTCCATTCGCCATGTGTCCCATCTTTGATACATTTCATAACGATTAGATTAGTACTATGTGAGAAACAAAGATGTGAAATGTAGCAACTGGAGCATGGCCGGAGCGATTCTACTCACAGGAAGAGTTAACCCATTTCTGAGCGCCACTTACTTGAAATTTCGCCATTTTGTTATATAACACTTTGATATTTTATCAATGAATTTTATGGGAGATGAAGATTAGGGAGATACATTGTAACAATAATCTATTAAGATTTCATTCATTTATTCATGCATTTCTCCAGCTCGGGCAAACGAAAGCCCCTGTAATTTCCACCATCATTTGGGAAAGCATACTGTTGCCATTCACAACGCACGATGGAAGAGGTCTGCGGTTATGCAAACCATGGTAGCCATAGCACCACCGAATAGACTGTCTATGCTATATGCCTCTATTTGTTGTGCAGAGGTCCATTAAACGGATGACTATACTGTTGCTGGTATCCTAACCATGCAACTTCAAGTAGCCATGGGTCCAGGCACACACTCCTGAAGGGGAAGTCTCCGTGATACACTTGAAGTGACCTTCTTCCTATGAAAACGTTTTTGACACTTCCTTTAGCTTGGCCTCAACTTTTTCAATCTCATGGCAACATCTGCACTCACAGGTACATTGTAGTCTCCATCACAATACATATGCCGCATGAACACATGAAATGACAAGTGAAATACATTTATTATGGAACAACTCAGAGTTAACATTCAATTCCTCAATTTTGTTGATGCAAACTTTGACAAATGTGTAACAAACTCGACATACAGTAATGCCCTAAATAATCGACCCCTTAACCACATCAGAATTATAGGTATAGTTTCAGGATTCAGTTGGAAATATGGCTTGTTGAAATTCATCGGAAAGCTCTCATGAATGGTAACAAGTCATATTTCGGACTAAATCCTGAAAAGTTACCCACAGTTCTGCTGTGGTTAAGGGGTTGAATGTTTAGGTCATTGCTGTATGTTCTGATGAATGACAGTGGGCATGCGTCTGTCCGTCCACTTGTTCTCATGGATACATGCATCTTGGATAAGTTCCGCACAAATTTGTTATCAGAAGTTATACCTGCTGAATTGTTTACCAGGTATATATTTCATTATCCAGTTTTGTTAATATCTTGTTTTAACGATTCAGCTTATACTAGTAGTTTGTTTACCTGGTGTACATGTTATCTCCCCCAGTGCATCCCCCTTTTTACTATTTTCAGTCTGTCAAATGCTCACACCCACCGATAATTCAACATATGACAAAATATAAATGTACACATATTAATTTATTGCTTATTTATTTTGATGTTATAGTCATTAAATGGGATAAGATACCCAGGTCTGAATATCCCCCACACCCAGCATCTACATATGAGTATATGACAAAAATAAACTAATTATTTTATTGCTTATATTGCCCTATAAAAATGCTATATATCCATTAAAATTTTGATTGAGTCCGGATTTGGGCTGGGGAGAAATTACACAGGCCTGAATATCCCACCCCCCAAAAAAACCAGCAGCTCCATATGAGACAAAAATATCTTATTATTTATCACTTACATGTATATCGTTTTATATAGTCATGAAATGGCGAGAAATTAAAATTAATCGAAACAAAATTCACTGAGTCAGGGTTTGGGGTGGGAGGGGGTAATATCGAGGCTTGAGTATCTCTAGCTGTTTCATGATTGTATGAAGCAAAATAAGCAACTTATAAAATAACAGGTTTATTTTTGTCATAAGTAGCTGCTCGGTTGGGGAGTGGGGGCGATAATAAACCCGGGTATCTTTCTCCCGCCCCAAATACTGACTCAAACAACTTTTTCTTGGAAAGTTAATTTCTTTCCGTTTCATGACTATATATTCAGAAATAGAATACATTGGCATGTATAGACCAAGTTTTCTCAGTTGGGAAATTGGTTGGGTTGATGCTGTTTTGGACCGAGAATCCGAGATACCTCCTGTTGCTCTTCTATACCAGTACCGTAACAGATTTTCATTCAAAAGACATACTACATGTACATGTATAGAACCCCGGCAGCCATGTGAACCCATGAATATGATTAATAATCTCACTTGGACCACAATGAATCTGTCTTCAAAATGATATACAATGTACCATATACTGTTATAGAAATTATCCCCACCAAGATATTATCTCGACTCTCTCGAGATTTCGAGAAAAGAATCTTGAGATATTAACATATTTTCTCGAGATCATATGGCAAGATCTCAAGAAAATATGCAGAGATCTCAAGATAATATCGCGAAAAACTAGTAATATATTCAGAGCTTGAGATGCGCATGTCAGGATCTCAAGATGTGTCGAGATAACAATTAACATGTTGAATATTCAACTTTCAAGACACTTTGTTTTCTTGGACAATGTCACAAATCAAGAGTTAGCTAATTTTTGGCAAATTATTATTTATTATTTTAGCCAGTGCAAACACTGTCACTGATTGTGATAGTACTGATACTAATAGCTGAATCCAATGTCAATCCGTGAGCAGCCATGGACTGGCAGTGGTCGAGTCCAGAATTTCAATACATCACAAAATTGACATTTTTAGTAAAAAAAAAATACTACTAGTATATTTTTAGACTAACATTTCGGCAGAGACACAACTTTTCCTAGAATTATATTTCATATTTCGATGTATTGAGTATGCGTAATGATTATTACACATGTCCACTCGTATAAAGGGGGTATTAGCTAGTATTTACATCAATTTTATTTTCACATGTTTTGCCAGTGACCGCGATATTTTTAATAAGAGACTCTCAGTGACTCACCATTTTCGTACGCGATTTTCATCACTTCGCCATCCAAGGTCTGGATCGTTTGGTGGTCTCACACCATGGTAATTTTGTGGTAATTCCGGCTCGTGCATGTAAGCTCCCGTTGTCAAATTTAAAGTGTCTTCTGCTGACGAATCAGACGAGGAACAATCAGATCGCAAAAAATGTTTCTGTCTGCAAAACTGTGGGAATTCCCAGGGTCCTCTATTACGTCACACCCTTTCTCGCAAATAACTGTTTCCGTCAAAATAGATAATGAAGTGAGGCATCAGGCTATCATCCAGACACACACAGTCGTAAACACTCGTATCTTTCAGAAGCGGGGGATTGTTTTCTTAAATAAGTGTGCATAACTTAATACAAATATGAATAAATGAACATATATTGAGAATTTTCGCGACGGTGATTTAAAGGGGGGTATATAATTACCAGGGTATAACATACTAGATCTGAATCGAAGACTCCAGTCCGAAAATGCTTCTATCGATTAATATTAATTTTATTATGAATATTTTCTATTCTAAAAAGGTGAGGTTGCTAACGAATAATAGTGGTTACTGTTAACAGAGACTAGAAATTTTATTGTGTAATTTTTTCACAAATAAACGTTAATTATACTCATTATCGCTTATAACTATGGAATAAAACAATACAACCAATTAGTCGGGGACATTTGACGTTCGGTGCGTAGCCATAGGAACAGCCTAATGCTCTATATCGCTATATGGTATCACCAGAATGGTTTGTTCTAAAAATAGACAAATAAACGATCCCAATAAAATGTTCGACATAAAATAAATATTAATTTGATATAAGCCTTTCCGGACAGGGGTATTCAGTTCATATATATTATTATATACTCATACAACTATTTCAAATTTGATATTTAAAGAGATAATCCATCTTTAAACTGCTATATTTACAAATTGTACAACCTGTAGCCGAATTTTATATATTTCACAAATCATCATTTAAAAAGTATAATCATAACATTACAATAATTGTTAAATTTAGTCATATCCTCACTCATAAGCATAAATTTAAAGATGGATTATCTCTTTAAATAACAGATTTGAAATAGTTGCATGGTTATAAATTAATACATATGAATTGAAGACCCTTGTCCAGAAACGCTTCTATCAATTACTATTGTTTTTATTTCGAATATTTTATTATGAAATGAGATGATTAAATGGGACACTTTATTGTTCTATTTTTAGAACAGACCACTCAGGCGATAGCATATAACGATGTAGACCATTAAGCTGTTCTCGTAGCTATGTTCCGAACGTCAATGTCCCAGATTGATTGTTTGTATTGTTTTATTCCATAGTTAGAAGCGATAATGAGTCGAATTAACGTTTATTTGCGACAAAATTGCACAATAAAATTTCTGGTCAGTGTTAACAGTAACCAGTATTGTTCGTTAGCCAAACAACCACACCTTTTTAGACCAGAAACTATTCGAAATATAATCAATATTAATCGATAGAAGCATTTCCACAAACCAAACCCAACAAACGCTCTTCAGCGGCATTATAGCATACACACGTGGATTGTAGGAGAGGGCTGACAGCGGCATTATAGCATACACACGTGGATTGTAGGAGAGGGCTGACAGCGGCATTATAGCATACACACGTGGATTGTAGGAGAGGGCTGACAGCGGCATTATATCATACACACGTGGATTGTAGGAGAGGGCTGACAGCGGCATTATATCATACACACGTGGATTGTAGGAGAGGGCTGACAGCGGCATTATAGCATACACACGTGGTTTGTAGGAGAGGGCTGACAGCCCTTTCAA
The DNA here is from genome assembly GCA_032622095.1 of Siphonodentalium dalli. Classification (NCBI taxonomy): domain Eukaryota; kingdom Metazoa; phylum Mollusca; class Scaphopoda; order Gadilida; family Siphonodentaliidae; genus Siphonodentalium; species Siphonodentalium dalli. The sequence goes on from CP136063.1 coordinate 60,596,127, forward strand.
ATCTTCCCGGTGATCATCCCAAACTCCAAACTTCGTTTTTATTCAGAAGCATTTCCGGACAGAAGACTTCGATTCGTATCTAATATTTTATACCCAGTAAATGTTTACAAAGATATAGACCATCTTCAACACATGTCATTCAGTTTTTTTCATTTCAGAACCATGTTTGTACATGTTGTGAATATATAGAATCCCCCGTCAATTCATGCACAGTCATTAGTGTTTACGACGTACACTTGTCGGCGAATAACAATATGGTCATTATATGAGTGCCATCCAATCCCTTCGATATGATAATCAGATAGCATGGCTATGACTATCCCATCGATGTGATAATCCGATAGAATGGCTATGACTATCCGATCGATGTGATAATACGACAACATGGCTATGACTATCCCATCGATGTGATAACCCGATAGCATGGCTATGACTATCTCATCGATGTGATAATCCGATAGCATGGCTATGACTATCCCATCGATGTGATAATCCGATAGCATGGCTATGACTATCCCATCGATGTGATAATCCGATAGTATGGCTATGACTATCCCATCGATGTGATAACCCGATAGCATGGCTATGACTATCCCATCGATGTGATAATCCGACCACAGATACTTTACTTTCGCCTTGAATTCATCCGGTATAAAGTACCACCTACATCGCCGTATGTGGAAGAAGACCACTACATGTATATATAACCCGATGTGGAGGACTGGACCACTATAAAAAAAACCCACGTGGAGGACTGGACCACTATAATTATAACATTCAGGTTAGGCTTGCTGTGTCAGTCTGACCACCTATAGCATTACAACATTAGGATTGCGTGTCAGTCAGTTGATCGCCGTAACGATTCTCTTCTCTCTTCCTAACATTAATTGACCGAATAAAAAATTTCTCTCACACATCACATTGATACTGGCGATCCCACATGTGCACAGGCCACTCAACTGCATAATGATCTATAGCACACATCACATTGGTACGGGAGAGAGCCATGTATGTAATATCTTATGTGAAGCCAGGTTACTCAACTAAGAAAAGGATTTATGGCACACATCACATTGGTATGGACGATCCCCGGAGTGGACCTTCTTATGTCCAGTCAAGCTAAACAACTGAATAAATTATTTCTCGCGCACATCACATTGATACTGGCGATCCCACATGTGCATAGTCTTAAGTCCCACCAGGTTACTCAACTGAATAAATGATTTATAGCACACATGTAATCTCGTATGTACAGCCAGGTTACTCAACCGAGAAAATTATTTCTGGCACACATCACATTGGTATGGGTGATCACCACACCAGTGTTGATCCTCTTATGTCCAGTCAGGCTTGCTGGGAAATGAATTCTCGCACACATCGCATTGGTACATCCGATCACCAGTGTGGATCATCTTATGTCTAGTTAGGTGACTCGACAGAGTAAATGATCACTCGCAGACGTCGTAAACGTACGGGTTACCCACGGCGTGGATCCTCTTATGTCGCATCAGGGCACCCGACTCAGTAAATGATTTCTCGCATACATCACATTGATACGGGCGATCTCCCGTGTGGATCCTCTTATGTTTCGTCAGGTCACTCGACTGAGCAAATGATTTCTCGCACACATCACATTGATACGGGCGATCCCCGGTGTGGATCCTCTTATGTCTCATTAGGCTACTCGACTGAATAAATGATTTCTCACACACATCACATTGATACGGGCGATCCCCCGTGTGAATCCTCTTATGCTTCGCCAGGTTACCCGATAGAGTAAATGATTTCTCGCATACATCACATTGATACGGGCGATCCCCAGTGTGTGTTATCTCATGGGTCGTTTGGTGACTCAAATGAGTAAATGATTTCTCGCACACATCACATTGATACGGGCGATTCCCGGTGTGGATCATCTTATGTTTTGCCAGGTTACTCGAATGATTAAATGATTTGTCGCATACATCACATTGATACGGGTGATCCCCCGTGTGGATAATCTTATGTTTAGTCAAATGGCTCGACTCAGTAAATGATTTCTCGCATACATCACATTGATACGGGCGATCTCCCGTGTGGATCCTCTTATGTTTCATCAGGTCACCCGACTGAGTAAATGATTTCTCGCACAAATCACATTGATATGGGCGATCGCCGGTGTGGATCATCTTATGTTTCGTCAGGTCACTCGACCGTGCAAATGATATCTCGCACACATCACATTGATACGGGCGATCCCCGGTCTGAATCATCTTATAAATGTGTCGTCAGGAGACTCAACCGATTAAATGATTTATCACACACATTACATTGATACGGGCGATCCCCCGTGTGGATCATCTTATGCTTCGCCAGGTTACCCGATAGAGTAAATGATTTCTCGCACACATCACATTGATACGGCCGATCCCCAGTGTGTGTTATCTCATGGGTCGTTAGGTGACTCAACTGAGTAAATGATTTCTCGCACACACCACATTGATACGGGCGATCCCCTGTGTGGATCCTCTTATGTCTCGTCAGGGCACCCGACTGAGTAAATGATTTCTCGCACATCTCACACTGATAGTGATACGGGCGATTACGCTTTGTCTTACTGTGCAAACTGCTTAACGACCCTGAGTCCACGGTCATATGTGACGGATTTATCGGTTTGTGTTTATCATCTTCAGTCTCCATTGTTGATGGCTCCACCTCCCCATACATGATTTAACTGCATCTGTATATGTAATGTTTCTGTACGGAATCAAATGATCACTCGGCTTACATGAGATTACCTGACTAAAGCTAACAGAGAGTATCACGAAAGAGTTAAAATTATCGAACAGACAATCGATACAGTTAAGTTACATGTAGGAAAGCATCAGATGAAAATAAAAATATTTCTGTCCAGAAAAAAAGTGTTTGAATAAGTGGTCAAGCAATGGGGTGCGGAATAGAACAATGTCGCAATACATAGTTCAAAAAATGTAATTTTCAATGAAATCTTTACAGCCCAGTAGACGATTATAGTACACAGTGCTCTTGATCATAACACGTTTATGATGAAAGCATTAACATATTCGACAATATTTACGTGACAAGTATTTCACAGGGTGACGTGAGTTTAATCCATCGAAAAGCCTTGGTGATGCGCGGATAACAGCATAAAACGTGTTCATAGCGCCCCCACCCCTGCATGCAGGCATTTGAAAAGTGGTCTTAACCACTTATGGGCAGCTTAAAGCAATATCAAAATACCTAGTTTACGACGATCATCCATCGACAAATGTATGTTATCCATTAAGGTCACGTGACCGACCTTTATTCACTTTACATATTGTCATATTGCCGTATCGTACCTGGTAACAGTTGGCAAGACATTGTTTTGATAAACAATTTGATTCAAGCAATATATCATATATTCATAGCAAATATCAAAATATCAAATAGTCTGAAATGTGTTGTTCCATGTAGTCTGTAGAATACTCAAATGTAATTATGTGACTAGATCATGTGACTATATATTATGAAAATGAATGTTAATAAAAACTTTGGCGCTCTGCCTATCTCTAGAAATGTGATTATGTTGACACATTTCTTGATTAATGACACTTATATGATAAATTCAAATAGTATCATTATCTTCATTATGCACTGTTCTATTAAACTCTCGCGCAATAAACTATGATAATGCAGGATAATCAGGGATAATCAGCTATTTGGCTGTTCAATTGTGTGTGTCCAAAACTGACTGGACAAAAATTCCTGAAACGGAACAAAAAGGGTGGGTGTCCAAAATTGCCTGGAAAAAAAGGCCGGAAACGGAAGAAATTGGGTGGGTGGGTCCCCCGAGACCGGAAAAAATTTAAATGATCATACGTGCCTGGAAATTTTGTTCCGACCCCCCCCCCCCTGTCTGATGTCAAATAAATTGTTTGAATATAAAACTACAAGAACATTTTCAACTTAATGTTGGTGTGAAATTTCCAACTAATGTTTTGGCAGGTATGAAATTTCCAACTGTTGAAAATTTTATTTAACCCCCCCCCCCCCCGTCGCCACGTCTCTGTCTATATCATATAAATACTTTTTCTAAAAACCCTTAAACCAACCCGACGTGCGATTTCCCTGCGCTCCTGCATGTTGCGCAAATTCTAGTATAAAAAGTGCGTCTATTTCAGACAAAGTTCAAACAGTAAATATGACCAGACAAGACATAGAAACTGCTAATCTCATATTACCAATCTAACAATGCCAGTCGAACATGATTACCTTTCAAAACAATAATACCGGGCACCATGTTACGGACAACCACAGGCACACACACCATGGATAAATACACGGTCAAAAGAACGGCGTTTTTTGTGTACGGTTATATCTGGCATATACCCATGGTTATATATAAACGGGGTATGAGCATCTGACCTTATGGCTCTATTGAGCGCTGCATATGATATAATGTAAGATAAGTCTCAAACAGAATTGATATGTTTGTTATTGATTTGTGAGCAATTGCTTTCATTTGACGATAATTTTAATTATTTTTATTGTAACGCTAAAGTTCAAAACCACGCAATAAACTGACGTATGCTTACATGCTTACTATCAATTACTATTGTTTTTATTTCGAATATTTTATTACGAAATTAGATGATTAAATGGGACACTTTATTGTTCTATTTTTAGAACAGACCACTCAGGCGATAGCATATAACGATGTAGACCATTAAGCTGTTCCCATAGCTATGTTCCGAACGTCAATGTCCCAGATTGATTGTTTCTATTGTTTTATTCCATAGTTAGAAGCGATAATGAGTCGAATTAACGTTTATTTGCGACAAAATTGCACAATAAAATTTCTGGTCAGTGTTAACAGTAACCAGTATTGTTCGTTAGCCAAACAACCACACCTTTTTAGACCAGAAACTATTCGAAATATAATCAATATTAATCGATAGAAGCATTTCCACAAACCAAACCCAATAAACGCTCTTCAGCGGCATTATATCATACACACGTGGATTGTAGGAGAGGGCTGACAGCGGCATTATATCATACACACGTGGATTGTAGGAGAGGGCTGACAGCGACATTATAGCATACACACGTGGATTGTAGGAGAGGGCTGACAGCGGCATTATAGCATACACACGTGGATTGTAGGAGAGGGCTGACAGCGGCATTATAGCATACACACGTGGGTTGTAGGAGAGGGCTGACAGCGGCATTATAGCATACACACGTGGGTTGTAGGAGAGGGCTGACAGCGGCATTATAGCATACACACGTGGGTTGTATGAGAGGGCTGACAGCCCTTTCAAATCTTCCCGGGGATCATCCCAAACTCCAAACTTCGTTTTTATTCAGAAGCATTTCCGGACAGGAGACTTCGATTCGTATCTAATATTTTATACCCAGTAAATGTTTACAAAGATATAGACCATCTTCAACACATGTCATTCAGTTTTTTTCATTTCAGAACCATGTTTGTACATGTGAATATATAGAATCCCCCGTCAATTCATGCACAGTCATTAGTGTTTACGACGTACACTTGTCGGCGAATAACAATATGGTCAGTATATGAGTGCCATCCAATCCCATCGATATGATAATCCGATAGCATGGCTATGACTATCCCATCGATGTGATAATCCGATAGCTATCCCATCGATGTGATAATCCGATAGTATGGCTATGACTATCCCATCGATGTGATAATCCGATATCATGGCTATGACTATCTCATCGATGTGATAATCCGATAGCATGGCTATGACTATCCCATCGATGTGATAATCCGATAGCATGGCTATGACTATCCCATCGATGTGATAATCCGATATCATGGCTATGACTATCCCATCGATGTGATAATCCGATATCATGGCTATGACTATCCCATCGATGTGATAATCCGATAGCATGGCTATAACTATCCCATCGATGTGATAATCCGACCACAGATACTTTACTTTCGCCTTGAACTTCATCCGGTATAAACGACCACCTACATCGCCGTATGTGGAAGAAGAACACTATATATAACCCGATGTGGAGGACTGGACCACTATATATAAACCCACGTGGAGGACTGGACCACTATAATTATAACATTCAGTTTAGGCTTGCTGTGTCAGTCTGACCACTTATAGCATTACAACATTAGGCTTGCGTGTCAGTCAGTTGATCGCCGTAACGATTCTCTTCCTAACATTAATCGACCGAATAAATAATTTCTCTCACACATCACATTGATACTGGCGATCCCACATGTGCACAGGCCACTCAACTGCATAATGATCTATAGCACACATCAAATTGGTACGGGAGAGAGCCATGTATGTAATATATTATGTGAAGCCAGGTTACTCAACTAAGAAAAGGATTTACGGCACACATCACATTGGTATGGACGATCCCCGGAGTGGACCTTCTTATGTCCAGTCAGGCTAAACAACTGAATAAATTATTTCTCGCGCACATCACATTGATACTGGCGATCCCACATGTGCATAGTCTTAAGTACCACCAGGCTACTCAACTGAATAAATGATTTATAGCACACATGTAATCTCGTATGTACAGCCAGGTTACTCAACCGAGAAAATGATTTCTGGCACACATCACATTGGTATGGGTGATCGCCACACCAGTGTGGATCCTCTTATGTCCAGTCAGGCTTACCGGGAAATGAATTATCGCACACATCGCATTGGTACAGCCGATCACCAGTGTGGATAATCTTATGCCTAGTTAGGTGACTCGACAGAGTAAATGATCACTCGCACACGTCGTAAACGTACGGGCTACCCACGGCGTGGATCCTCTTATGTCGCATCAGGGCACCCGACTGAGTAAATGATTTCTCGCAAAAATCACATTGATACGGGCGATCCCCGGTGTGGATCATCTTATGTTTAGTCAAATGGCTCGACTCAGTAAATGATTTCTCGCATACATCACATTGATACGGGCGATCTCCTGTGTGGATCCTCTTATGTTTCGTCAGATCACTCGACTGAGCAAATGATTTCTCGCACACATCACATTGATACGGGCGATCCCCGGTGTGGATCCTCTTATGTCTTATTAGGCTACTCGACTGAATAAATGATTTCTCACACATCACATTGATACGGGCGATCCCCCGTGTGAATCCTCTTATGCTTCGCCAGGTGACCCGATAGAGTAAATGATTTCTCGCACACATCACATTGATACGGGCGATCCTCAATGTGTGTTATCTCATGAGTCGTTAGGTGACTCAACTGAGTAAATGAATTCTTGCATACATCACATTGATACGGGCGATCTCCCGTGTGGATCCTCTTATGTTTCGCCAGGTGACCCGATAGAGTAAATGATTTCTCGCACAAATCACATTGATACGAGCGATTCCCAGTGTGTGTTATCTCATGGGTCGTTGGGTGACTCAACTGAGTAAATGATTTCTCGCACACATCACATTGATACGGGCGATTCCCGGTGTGGATCATCTTATGTTTTGCCAGGTTACTCGAATGATTAAATGATTTGTCGCACACATCACATTGATACGGCTGATCCTCCCGTGTGGATCATCTTATGCTTCATCAGGTCACCCGCGTGAGTAAATGATTTCTCGCACACATCACATTGATACGGGCGATCCCATGTGTGGATCCTCTTATGTCTTATTAGGCTACTCGACTGAATAAATTATTTCTCACACCCATCACATTGATACGGGCGATCCCCCGTGTGAATCCTCTTATGCTTCGCCAGGTTACCCGATAGAGTAAATGATTTATCGCACACATCACATTGATACGGGCGATCCGCAGTGTGTGTTATCTCATGGGTCGTTAGGTGACTCAACTGAGTAAATTATTTCTCGCACATATCACATTGATACGGGCGATTCCCGGTGTGGATCATCTTATGTTTTGCCAGGTTACTCGAATGATTAAATGATTTGTCGCACACATCACATTGATACGACTGATCCCCCGTGTGGATCATCTTATGTTTAGTTAAATGGCTCGACTCAGTAAATGATTTCTCGCATACATCACATTGATACGGGCGATCCCCCGGTGTGGATCCTCTTATGTCGCATCAGGGGACCCGACTGAGTAAATGATTTCTCGCACAAATCACATTGATACGGGCGATCGCCGGTGTGGATCATCTCATGGGTCGTTAGGTGACTCGACCGAGCAAATGATTTCTCGCACACATCACATTGATACGGGCGATCCCCGGTGTGGATCCTTTTATGTCTCATTAGGCTACTCGACTGAATAAATGATTTCCCGCACACACCACATTGATACGGGCGATCCCCGGTGTGAATCATCTTATGTGTCGTCAGGAGACTCAACCGATTAAATGATTTCTCACACACATCACATTGATACGGGCGATCCCCTGTGTGGATCCTCTTATGTCTCGTCATTGCACCCGACCGAGTAAATGTTTTCTCGCACACATCACACTGATATGGGTGATCCCTCGTGTGGATCCTCTTATGTCTCGTCAGGGCACCCGACTGAGTAAATGTTTTCTCGCACACATCACATTGATATGGGTGATCCCTCGTGTGGATCCTCTTATGTCTCGTCAGGGCACCCGACTGAGTAAATGTTTTCTCGCACACATCACATTGATACGGGCGATCCCTCGTGTGGATCCTCTCATGTGTCGTCAGGGCACCACACCGAGTAAATGTTTTCTCGCACATCTCACACTGATACGGGCGATTACGCTTTGTCTTACTGTGCAAACTGCTTAACGACCCTGAGTCCACGGTCATACGTGACGTATTTATCGGTTTGTGTTCATCATCTTCAGTCTCCATTGTTGATGGCTCCACCTCCCCATACATGATTTAACTGTATCTGTATATGTAATGTTTCTGTACGGAATCAAATGATCACTCGGCTTACATGAGATTACCTGACTAAAGCTAACAGAGAGTATCACGAAAGAGTTAAAATTATCGAACAGACAATCGATACAGTTAAGTTTCATGTAGGAAAGCATCAGATGAAAATAAAAATATTTCTGTCCAGAAAAAAAGTGTTTGAATAAGTGGTCTTAAGCAATGGGGTGCGGAATAGAACAATGTCGCAATACATAGTTCAAAAAAATTAATTTTCAATGAAATCTTTGCAGCTCAGTAGACGATTATAGTAGACAGTGCTCTTGATCATAACATATTTATGATGAAAGCATTAACATATTCGACAATATTTACGTGACAAGTATTTCACAGGGGGAAGTGAGTTAAATATATCGAAAAGCCTTGGTGATGCGCGGATAACAACATAAAACGTGTTCATAGCGCCCCACCCCTGCATGCAGGCACTTTACATATTGTCATATCGCCGTATCGTGCCTGGTAACAGTTGGCAAGACATTCTTTTGATAAACAATTTGATTCAAGCAATATATCATATATTCATAGCAAATATCAAAATATCAAATAATCTGAAATGTGTTGGTCCATATAGTCTGTAGAATACTCAAATGTGATTATGTGACTAGATCATGTGACTATATATTATGAATGTTAATAAAAAATTTGGCGCTCTGCCTATCCCTAGAAATGTGATTATGTTGACACATTTCTTGATTAATGACACTTATGTGATAAATTCAAATAGTATCATTATCTTCATTATGTACTGTTCTATTAAAATCTCGCGCAATAAACTATGATAATGCAGGATAATCAGGGATAATCAGCTATTTGGCTGGTCAATTGATAATGTTCTCAAATTTAGGGGGTGGGTGCCCAAAACTGACTGGACAAAAACTCCTGAAACGGAACAAAAAGGGTGGGTGTCCAAAATTGCCTGGAAAAAAAAGGCCGGAAACGGAAGAAATTGGGTGGGTGGGTCCCCCGAGACCGGAAAAAATTAAAATGATCATACGTGCCTGGAAATTTTGTTCCGACCCCCCCCCCCCTGACTGATGTCAAATAAATTGTTTGAATATCAAACTACAAGAACATTTTCAACTTAATGTTGGTGTTAAATTTCCAACTAATGTTTTGGCAGGTATGAAATTTCCAATTGTTTAAAATTTTAACCCCCCCCCCCGTCGCCACGTCTCTGTCTATACCATATAAATACTTGTTCTAAAAACCCTTAAACCAACTCGACGTGCGATTTCCCTGCGCTCCTGCATGTTGCGCAAATTCTAGTATAAAAAGTGCGTCTATTTCAGACGAAGTTCAAACAGTAAATATGACCAGACAAGACATAGAAACCGCTAATCTCATATTACCAATCTAACAATACCAGTCGAACATGATTACCTTTTAAAACAATAATACCGGGCACCGTGTTACGGACAACCACAGGCACACACACCGTGGATAAATAGACGGTCAAAAGAACGGCGATTTTTGTGTACGGTTATATCTGCATATATATATATACCCATGGTTATATATAAACGGGGTATGAGCATCTGACCTTATGGCTCTATTGAGGGCTACATATGATATAATGTTAGATAAGTCTCAAACAGAATTGATATGTTTGTTATTGATTTGTGAGCAATTGTTTCATTTGACGATAATTTTAATTATTTTTATTGTAACGCTAAAGTTCAAAACCACGCAATAAACTGACGTATGCTTACATGGGAAAAGGGGAGCAATACATGCGCATACGATTTGGCATATGAACCAAGAAGCTTTTGGCTATAATACATTGCTTTGGTCATAGATGAACCTTTACTCGTGGGCCTCTGCATTTAGAATAAGGGTGTTGCAAAGATGTCGGGAAGCAAGGTTCATTCATAATATAAGAAAGTAACATATAGTATTAATTAATCAGTCGTAAAATACGAGCTGCTTAGCAGGGGTCGACATCCGCAGTGATTCAATACTAATTTACGTGACCAGTCTTCGAATAATGCTTCCGTTGCCTGGTTATATATATAAATTTAATTTCAAAATGATAGTTCATCCTTCGACTAACATAAGGCAAATTTGATTTGGAATTTTTGAATTATGGATTTTGATTTATGGGAATTACGAGTCTGAAATTACCTCAGACTGAAATGTGTGTCTTAATGCGCTCAACATTTCACACCATTTGACTGCCTTGTCCTGCTATTTTCACCGTTGTTCATCAAACTTTGGGGGTGGATCACCATTTTCTCTTAGTAAAAATTGTTTTGGATGGGTGGGTGTCCGAGATGGGACAAGAAATAAATTCGCGTTGCCAGGGTGGTGGGTCCCAAAAATAAATTTTCAACCTTGTATCCTGGATTCAGTTCCTGACCCTAATAATAGCACAAGTCTATATAGGCCCAAATTAAAACAGCATTATGACTGGACGATGGTATTCTAAAAGCTACGAATATACTACAAATGTGACCGCATGTGACAAGTTACGATTGTATACTACGAATTGGACTCCATGACAATGTGAAAAGCTACAAATACATACCGCGATGTCATCGCCTGTGAAAAGCTACTAATACATACTACGAAATGAACGCCTGTTAAAAGCTGGCCACATTTTGGTCGATTGTAAAATATCGTTACGAATGTGATGGCTTCATTGTGACAAGGACACCATCGGCTATAATTGAGGTTATCAGCTTAGAAAACAAAATAATATTGTCTAACTTCGATGTTCTTCATATGACACAGAACGATTAATATGTCACGTGCTGACTGCGTCTGTCCATTCCGTATCATTCCCCATTAACCATGTAGCAGGGGCTACGGGTTGCTGTCATGTTTAAAATAATGTTAGTTATATTGTATCTAATTGTCCCAATTTGTTATTTAAAGATCGATTATCTCTTTAAATAACACATTTGAAATAGTTGCGTGGGTATAAAATAATATAAAGTTATTATACAATGTTGTGTACAGTATGTGTTTTTCTTGTACGAGTCCAGGTTGTGGTGAAAAGTCATATTGAACGAGACACGCCAGTGTCGAGTCCAATATGACTTTTCACCACAACCTGGACGAGTACAAGAAAAACTCATACTGTACACAACATTGTATAATGACAATTTTATTATCCATCTGTATGTTTATCCAAATTTTGGGAATAAAACTTTTCTGGTTATTTTTGGTATTTGTCGGCACTTAATTATCTATAAAAGCCTATATATTGATAATCAGAAAGCATGATTTTGAAAAGTAAACACGGAAGTGAGAATAAAAACCTGAATGCGGAAGAGAAACGTCTGCTAAAATCCATCAGTGTTGCGCGCGCATCACAATTTCGCCGATTCATTTCGCAATAGATTTAATTCGTGACGTCACCGAGTCCCAATAAAAAAGTGATATTGTACAGTCGGGAGTCCAATATGACTTTCGGGAGTCCAATATGACTTTTTCCACGACTATCACGTGGCGGCTTTTGCCCAATCGGAAATGGTGTTAGTTAAGGGATGGATAATAATAATAATGAATTGACGACCCCGGCCGCAAAGGCTTCTATCAATTAATATTGATTTTATTTCCAATATTTTATTATGTAATGAGGTGATTTATTGGGATACTGTATTGGTCTATTTTTAGAACAGACAATTCGGGTGATACCATATATCGATAGAGAGCATTAGAATGTTTCTATAGCTACGTATCGAACGTCAGGTGTCCACTATTGATTGTATTGTTACAATCAATTAATCTGGGACATTTGACGTTCGGTACATATCTATGGAAACAGCCTAATAATCTATATCACTATATGGTATCGACTGTTCTAAAGACAGAACATTAAAGTGCCCCATTTAATCATCAGTAATCATCTCATAATTAAATATTCGAAATAGAATCAATATTAATTGATAGAAGGGTTTCCGGACAGGGGTCAATTCATATTTATTACTTTATATCCACGCAAATATTTCAAATGTGTTATTTAAAGAGATAATCCATCTTTAAGAACGTAATGTAAATTGTTTCTATTATAACTTAAAGTCGCCGTCGCGAAGTTCATATTTTACTCATTTCGCCGCTTATTAGACCCACAGAGTCGTTAGCTAATTTTTGGCAAATTATTATTTATTATTTTAGCCAGTGCAAACACTGTCACTGATTGTGATAGTACTGATACTAATAGCTGAATCCAATGTCAATCCGTGAGCAGCCATGGACTGGCAGTGGTCGAGTCCAGAATTTCAATACATCACAAAATTGACATTTTTAGTAAAAAAATATACTACTAGTATATTTTTAGACTAACATTTCGGCAGACACACAACTTTTCCTTGAGTTATTTTTCATATTTCGATGTATTGAGTATGCGTAATGATTATTACATATGTCCGCTCGTATAAAGGGGGTATTAGCTAGTATTTACATCAATTTTATTTTCACATTTTTTGCCAGTTACCGCGATATTTTTAATAAGAGACGCTCAGTGACTCACCATTTTCGTACGCGATTTTCATCGCTTCGCCATCCAAGGTCTGGATCGTTTGGTGGTCTCACACCATGGTAATTTTGTGGTAATTCCGGCTCGTGCATGTACGCTCCCGTTGTCAAATTTAAAGTGTCTTCTGCTGACGATTCAGACGAGGAACAATCAGATCGCAACAAAAAATTTCTGTCCGCAATACTGTGGGAATTCCCAGGGTCCTCTATTACGTCACACGGTTTCTCGCAAATAACTGTTTCCGTCAAAATAGATAATGAAGTGAGGCATCAGGCTATCATCCAGACACCCACAGTCGTAAACACTCGTATCATTCAGACTGTGGGGGGGATTGTTTTCTTATATAAGTGTGCATAACTTAATACAAATATGAATAAATGAACATATATTGAGAATTTTCGCGACGGCGACTTTAAAGGGGGGTATATAGTTACTAGGGTATAACATACTAGATCTGAATCGAAGACTCCAGTCCGGAAATACTTCTATCGATTAATATTAATTTTATTATGAATATTTTCTATTCTAAAAAGGTGAGGTTGCTAACGAACAATAGTGGTTACTGTTAACAGAAACTAGAATTTTATTGTGTAATTTTTTCACAAATAAACGTTAATTATACTTATTATCGCTTATAACTATGGAATAAAACAATACAACCAATCAGTCGGGGACATTTGACGTTCGGTGCGTAGCCATAGGAACAGCCTAATGCTCTATATCGCTATATGGTATCACCAGAATGGTGTGTTCTAAAAATAGACAAATAAACTATCCCAATAAAATGTTCGACATAAAATCAATATTAATTTGATATAACCCTTTCCGGACATGGGTATTCAGTTCATATCTATTATTATATACTCATGCAACTAGTTCAAATTTGTTATTTAAAGAGATAATCCATCTTTAAACTGCTATATTTACAAATTGTACAACCTGTAGTCGAATTTTATATATTTCACAAATCATCATTTAAAAAGTACAATCATAACATTACAATAATTGTTAAATTTAGTCATATCCTCACTCATAAGCATAAATTTAAAGATGGATTATCTCTTTAAATAACAGATTTGAAATAGTTGCATGGGTATAAATTAATACATATGAATTGAAGACCCTTGTCCAGAAACGCTTCTATCAATTACTATTGTTTTTATTTCGAATATTTTATTATGAAATGAGATGATTAAATGGGACACTTTATTGTTCTATTTTTAGAACAGACCACTCAGGCGATAGCATATAACGATGTAGACCATTAAGCTGTTCCCATAGCTATGGTCCGAACGTCAATTTCCCAGATTGATTGTTTGTATTGTTTTATTCCATAGTTAGAAGCGATAATGAGTCGAATTAACGTTTATTTGCGACAAAATTGCACAATAAAATTTCTGGTCAGTGTTAACAGTAACCAGTATTGTTCGTTAGCCAAACAACCACACCTTTTTAGACCAGAAAATATTCGAAATATAATCAATATTAATCGATAGAAGCATTTCCACAAACCAAACCCAACAAACGCTCTTCAGCGGCATTATAGCATACACACGTGGGTTGTAGGAGAGGGCTGACAGCGGCATTATAGCATACACACGTGGATTGTAGGAGAGGGCTGGCAGCGGCATTATAGCATACACACGTGGATTGTAGGAGAGGGCTGACAGCGGCATTATAGCATACACACGTGGATTGTAGGAGAGGGCTGACAGCGGCATTATAGCATACACACGTGGATTGTAGGAGAGGGCTGGCAGCGGCGTTATAGCATACACACGTGGATTGTAGAAGAGGGCTGACATCGGCATTATAGCATACACACGTGGATTGTAGGAGAGGGCTGACAGCCCTTTCAAATCTTCCCGGGGATCATCCCAATCTCCAAACTTCGTTTTTATTCAGAAGCATTTCCGGACAGAAGACTTCGATTCGTATCTAATATTTTATTCCCAGTAAATGTTTAGAAAGATATAGACCATCTTTAACACATGTCATTCATTTTTTTTCATTTCAGAACCATGTTTGTACATGTTGTGAATATATAGAATCCCCCGTCAATTCATGCAGTCATTAGTGTTTACGACGTACACTTGTCGGCGAATAACAATATGGTCATTATATGAGTGCCATCCAATCCCATCGATATGATAATCGGATAGCATGGCTATGACTATCCCATCGATGTGATAATCCGATAGAATGGCTATGACTATCCGATCGATGTGGTAATCCGATAGCATGGCTATGGCTATCCCATCGATGTGATAATCCGATAGCATGGCTATGACTATCCCATCGATGTGATAATCCGATAGCATGGCTATAACTATCCCATCGATGTGATAATCCGACCACAGATACTTTACTTTCGCCTTGAACTTCATCCGGTATAAACGACCACCTACATCGCCGTATGTGGAAGAAGACCACTATATATAACCCGATGTGGAGGACTGGACCACTATATATAAACCCACGTGGAGGACTGGACCACTATAATTATAACATTCAGGTTATGCTTGCTGTGTCAGTCTGACCACTTATAGCATTACAGCATTAGGCTTGCGTGTCAGTCAGTTGATCGCCGTAACGATTCTCTTCTCTCTTCCTAACATTAATCGACCGAATAAATAATTTCTCTCACACATCACATTGATACTGGCGATCCCACATGTGCACAGGCCACTCAACTGCATAATGATCTATAGCACACATCAAATTGGTACGGGAGAGAGCCATGTATGTAATATAATATGTGAAGCCAGGTTACTCAACTAAGAAAAGGATTTACGGCACACATCACATTGGTATGGACGATCCCCGGAGTGGACCTTCTTATGTCCAGTCAGGCTAAACAACTGAATAAATTATTTCTCGCGCACATCACATTGATACTGGCGATCCCACATGTGCATAGTCTTAAGTACCACCAGGCTACTCAACTGAATAAATGATTTATAGCACACATGTAATCTCGTATGTACAGCCAGGTTACTCAACCGAGAAAATGATTTCTGGCACACATCACATTGGTATGGGTGATCGCCACACCAGTGTGGATCCTCTTATGTCAAGTCAGGCTTACTGGGAAATGATTTCTGGCACACATCACATTGGTATGGGTGATCACCACACCAGTGTGGATCCTCTTATGTCCAGTCAGGCTTACCGGGAAATGAATTATCGCACACATCGCATTGGTACAGCCGATCACCAGTGTGGATAATCTTATGCCTAGTTAGGTGACTCGACAGAGTAAATGATCACTCGCACACGCCGTAAACGTACGGGCTACCCACGGCGTGGATCCTCTTATGTCGCATCAGGGCACCCGACTGAGTAAATGATTTCTCGCAAAAATCACATTGATACGGGCGATCACCGGTGAGGATCATCTTATGTTTCGTCAGGTCACTCGACTGAGTAAATGATTTCTCGCAAAAATCACATTGATACGGAAGATCCCCGGTGTGGATCCTCTTATGTTTCGTCAGGTCACTCGACTGAGCAAATGATTTCTCGCACACATCACATTGATACGGGCGATTCGCGGTGTGGATCCTCTTATGTCTTATTAGGCTACTCGACTGAATAAATGATTTCTCACACATCACATTGATACGGGCGAACCCCCGTGTGAATCCTCTTATGCTTCGCCAGGTTACCCGATAGAATAAATGATTTCTCGCACACATCACATTGATACGGGCGATCCTCAATGTGTGTTATCTCATGGGTCGTTAGGTGACTCAACTGAGTAAATGAATTCTTCCATACATCACATTGATACGGGCGATCTCCCGTGTGGATCCTCTTATGTTTCAACAGGTCACCCGCCTGAGTAAATGATTTCTCCCACAAATCACATTGATACGGGCGATTCCCAGTGTGTGTTATCTCATGGGTCGTTAGGTGACTCAACTGAGTAAATGATTTCTCGCACACATCACATTGATACGGGCGATTCCCGGTGTGGATCATCTTATGTTTGCCAGGTTACTCGAATGATTAAATGATTTGTCGCACACATCACATTGATACGGGCGATCCTCAATGTGTGTTATCTCATGGGTCGTTAGGTGACTCAACTGAGTAAATGATTTCTCGCACACACCACATTGATACGGGCGATCCCCAGTGTGGATCCTCTTATGTCTCGTCAGAGCACCCGACTGAGTAAATGTTTTCTCGCACATCTCACACTGATACGGGCGATTACGCGTTATCTTACTGTGCAAACTGCTTAACGACCATGAGTCCACGGTCATATGTGACGGATTTATCGGTTTGTGTTTATCATCTTCAGTCTCCATTGTTGATGGCTCCACCTCCCCATACATGATTTAACTGTATCTGTATATGTAATGTTTATGTACGGAATCAAATGATCACTCGGCTTACATGAGATTACCTGACTAAAGCTAACAGAGAGTATCACGAAAGAGTTAAAATTATCGAACAGACAATCGATACAGTTAAGTTACATGTAGGAAAGCATCAGATGAAAATAAAAATATTTCTGTCCAGTAAAAAAGTGTTTGAATAAGTGGTCTTAAGCAATGGGGTGCGGAATAGAACAATGTCGCAATACATAGTTCAAAAAATGTAATTTTCAATGAAATCTGTACAGCCCAGTAGACGATTATAGTACACAGTGCTCTTGATCATAACATGTTTATGATGAAAACATTAACATATTCGACAATATTTACGTGACAGTATTCTTAACCACTTATGGGCAGCTTAAAGCAATATCAAAATACCTAGTTTACGACAATCATCCATCGACAAATGTATGTTATCCATTAAGGTCACGTGACCGACCTTTATTCACTTTACATATTGTCAAATCGCCGTATCGTGCCTGGTAACAGTTGGCAAGACATTGTTTTGATAAACAATTTGATTCAAGCAATATATCATATATTCATAGCAAATATCAAAATATCAAATAATCTGAAATGTGTTGTTCCATGTAGTCTGTAAAATACTCAAATGTAATTATGTGACTAGATCATGTGATTATATATTATGAAAATGAATGTTAATAAAAACTTTGGCGCTCTGCCTATCCCTAGAAATGTGATTATGTTGACACATTTCTTGATTAATGACACTTATATGATAAATTCAAATAGTATCATTATCTTCATTATGCACTGTTCTATTAAACTCTCGCGCAATAAACTATGATAATGCAGGATAATCAGGGATAATCAGCTATTTGGCTGGTCAATTGATAATGTTCTCAAATTTAGGGGGGTGTGTGTCCAAAACTGACTGGACAAAAATTCCTGAAACGGAACAAAAAGGGTGGGTGTCCAAAATTGCCTGAAAAAAAAGGCCGGAAACGGAAGAAATTGGGTGGGTGGGCCCCCGAGACCGGAAAAAATTCAAATGATCATACGTGCCTGGAAATTTTGTTCCGACCCCCCCCCCTGGCTGATGTCAAATAAATTGTTTGAATATCAAACTACAAGAACATTTTAAACTTAATGTTGGTGTGAAATTTCCAACTAATGTTTTGGCAGGTATGAAATTTCTAATTGTTGAAAATTTTAACCCCCCCGTCGCCACGTCTCTGTCTATATCATATAAATACTTTTTCTAAAAACCCTTAAACCAACTCGACGTGCGATTTCCCTGCGCTCCAAATTCTAGTATAAAAAGTGCGTCTATTTCAGACGAAGTTCAAACAGTAAATATGACCAGACAAGACATAGAAACCGCTAATCTCATATTACCAATCTAACAATACCAGTCGAACATGATTACCTTTCAAAACAATAATACCGGGCACCATGTTACGGACAACCACAGGCACACACACCATGGCTAAATACACGGTCAAAAGAACGGCGTTTTTTGTGTACGGTTATATCTGGCATATACCCATGGTTATATATAAACGGGGTATGAGCATCTGACCTTATGGCTCTATTGATGGCTGCATATGATATAATGTAAGATAAGTCTCAAACATAATTGATATGTTTGTTATTGATTTGTGAGCAATTGCTTTCATTTGACGATAATTTTAATTATTTTTATTGTAACGCTAAAGTTCAAAACCACGCAATAAACTGACGTATGCTTACATGGGAAAAGGGGAGAAATACATGTGCATAAGAATTGAGAAAAATGCATATTCTAATTGACGTGCATATGTAATATAATACGACAATATACACCCCAAAATGTTTACGTATATACGATTTGGCATATGAACCAAGAAGCTTTTGGCTATAATACATTGCTTTGGTCATAGATGAACCTTTACTCGTGGGCCTCTGTGTTTAGAACAAGGGTGTTGCAAAGATGTCCGGGAAGCAAGGTTCATTCATAATATAAGAAAGTAACCTATAGTATTAATTAATCAGTCGTAAAATACGAGCTGCTTAGCAGGGGTCGACACCTGCAGTGATCCAATACTAATTTACGTGACCAGTCTTCGAATAATGCTTCCGTTGCCTGTTTATATATATAAATTTAATTTCAAAATAATAGTTCATCCTTCGACTAACATAAGGCAAATTTGATTTAGAATTTTTTAATTATGGATTTTGATTTATGGGAAATTACGAATCACCTCAGAAATGTGTGTCTTAATGCGCTCAACATTTCACACCATTTGACTGCTTTGTCCTGCTATTTTCACCGTTGTTCATCAAACTTTGGGGGTGGATCGCCATTTTCACTTGGTAAAACTTGTTTTGGATGGGTGGGTGTCCGAGATGGGACAAGAAATAAATTCGCGTTGCCAGGGTGGTGGGTCCCAAAAATAAAAACATATTTTTTTTAACCTTGTATCCTGGATTCAGTTCCTGCCCCTAATAATAGCACAAGTCGCACTGATATTGACGACAGTAAACCAATGTCAGAATAATATAATCTATCCACTCATGGCATCGTATATATATACCGAGTAGTATGGTCACATCCATAATTATACACTTGCAGACTGTATAATACATACCTCTATGAACCATTTTATACTATCCATATCCATGTCAAGTAGTTACCCTGTCTACTGACTCCTATTAATAATCTTGCAATTATAGTTACCTGACAACTATCAAACTTTTGTAATTTGGAAGAAGTGATTGGAATGCAGACCTACAATATATTATATAGTTGATAAGTACCGTGCACTATTCAATTTTCAGCTTAGAAAACAAAATAATATTGTCTAACTTCGATGCTCTTCATATGACACAGAACGATTAATATGTCACGTGCTGACTGCGTCTGTCCATTCCGTATCATTCCCCATTAGCCATGTAGCAGGGGCTACGGGTTGCCGTCATGTTTAAAATAGTGTTAGTTATATTGTATCTAATTGTCCCAATTTGTTATTTAAAGATCGATTATCTCTTTAAATAATACATTTGAAATAGTTGCGTGGGTATAATATAATATAAAGTTATTATACAATGTTGTGTACAGTATGCGTTTTTCTTGTACGAGTCCAGGTTGTGGTGAAAAGTCATATTGGACGAGACACGCCAGTGTCGAGTCCAATATGACTTTTTACCACAACCTGGACGAGTACAAGAAAAACTCATACTGTACACAACATTGTATAATGACAATTTTATTATCCATCTGTATGTTTATCCAAATTTTGGGAATAAAACTTTTCTGGTTATTTTTGGTATTTGTCGGCACTTAATTATCTATAAAAGCCTATATATTGATAATCAGAAAGCATGATTTTGAAAAGTAAACACGGAAGTGAAAAAAAAAACTCAATACGGAAGAGAAACGTCTGCTAAAATCCATCAGTGTTGCGCGCGCATCACAATTTCACCGATTCATTTCGCAATAGAGTTAATTCGTGACGTCACGGAGTCCCAATAAAAAGTGATGTTGTACAGTCGGGAGTCCAATATGACTTTCGGGAGTCCAATATGACTTTTTCCAGGACTATCACGTGGCGGCTTTTGCCCAATCGGAAATGGTGTTAGTTAAAGGTGGATTATCTCTTTGTAAACATGTATTATATAGTTACTGGGGTATAAAATATTAGATTTGAATCGAAGACTCCTGTCCGGAAATGCTTCTATCGATTAATATTAATTTCATTTAGAATATTTTCTGGTCTAAAAAGGCGTGTTTGTTCAGCTAACGAACAAAAGTGGTTACTGTTAACCAAGACCAGAAATTTGATTGTACAATTTTGGCACAAATAAACGTCAATTATACTCGTTATCGCTTATATATGTGGAACAAAACAATACAAACAATCAATCTGGGACATTTGACTTTCGGCGCGTAGCCATATGAACAGCCCAGTGCTCTATATCGCAATATGGTATCATCCGAATGGTCTGTTCTAAAAATAGTAACATAAACTGTCCCGATTTAATATTCGAAATAAAATAAATATTAATTGATAGAAACTTTTCCAGACAGGGGTCTTCAGTTCATATTTATTATTTTATACACACGCAACTATTTAAAATTTGTTATTTAAAGAGATAATCCATCTTTAAGGGATGGATAATAATAATAATGAATTGACGACCCCGGCCGCAAAGGCTTCTATCAATTAATATTGATTTTATTTCCAATATTTTATTATGTAATGAGATGATTTATTGGGATACTGTATTGGTCTATTTTTAGAACAGACAATTCGGGTGATACCATATATCGATAGAGAGCATTAGAATGTTTCTATAGCTACGTATCGAACGTCAGGTTTCCATTATTGATTGTTTTGTTACAATCAATTAATCTGGGACATTTGACGTTCAGTACATATCTATGGAAACAGCCTAATAATCTATATCACTGTATGGTATCGACTGTTCTAAAGACAGAACATTAAAGTGCCCCATTTAATCATCAGTAATCAGTTCATAATTAAATATTCGAAATGGAATCAATATTAATTGATAGAAGGGTTTCCGGACAGGGGTCAATTCATATTTATTACTTTATATCCACGCAACTATTTCAAATGTGTTATTTAAAGAGATAATCCATCTTTAAGAACGTAATGTAAATTGTTTATATTATAACTTAAAGTCGCCGTCGCGAAGTTCATATTTTACTCATTTCCCCGCTTATTAGACCCACAGAGTCGTTCTGAGAACGAAATTAATCGTCCCAAGATTAGCCGCTATCAATTCTCATTCCAGGAAACCCCCTGGCATGCGCACAGCTCGAAACGAAAACAACATGTTAGGTGTATTTTATTTTTGACCCGTGACGTCATAGATTACCTTCTGGCACTCTGTTGACATTGTGTTATCGAAATCGGTTTCTGCGTGGTTTTGTTTTATTTCACAAACAGGTTTCGTTTTCGTTGGAAATCGTGAATTCGGAATGGATTTATGTGTGTAATAAAATATTGAATAATACGACATGAATTATTCGCGTGGCCAACAGCTCCGGAGTAAATGCGTACATATTTGGACTAAGTTCGTGTGTCACTGTGACTGTCAGTATAGGACCACAGTAGATCATGCCATGAATCTCAACCCCCGTGCCGCTGGAGTAGGTATTCGTGGCATGATCTACGTGTAGGTCCACGGGAACTTCGAAATTTATTAACTTTCAACCTATTGGTGATATGAAATGAATGGAATACGTGACCGCTTTAGCCGATTTCTGCTTTCAAGTCCCACAAGAAGAGTACGAATTACGTTTATGGCTGAACTATCAGAAGGGCTTCTTGGGCGGCTATGCTGTCTACGTATCTGCATGTATAATCTTTGTAAAAATGATTTTAATATGATCAAATAGTGAAATACAGATCTATACAGTCTACTATGGCTTCTTCCATTCATTGAGTTGAAAAAGTAAATACTGGAGTGTTATTACGCTAAATAATATAATATCTATGTTCAGGGTTAACACACCAGCCCCTCCCAAAATGGACTGCATCCTCAGCATTGTATGGGGTTTCAAGTTTTTTTCTTCCAATTTTCCTCCGACTCATACTTTTTTATTATAATATACAAAAATGTGACAACAATAACGACCATAAAAGCGTTAAAGCTTTAAAAATAGTGAACAAAAGTCATTATTTTGTTTATTTATGCAGATTAGTTCCATACATCACCTTCTCAGGAGAAGTCTATTTCTTGCCATTTCATGACTATAAAGCAAAATAATCAATAAAACCCCCAATAAAAAAAAAGGGAAATATAAAAAAAAAAATTCTGGCAATTTCCGAATCAAACTATGAAAAGTGGGGGAAAATTTGTCACTTGAAAATAAATAAAATTTAAATAAAAACAAAGTTAAATATCAAACAATTTGGCCATTCAAACGTTATCAAATGAGTGAAATTGTTTTCAGTCATATATGGGGGAGCTATCCTGGGTGGGGGTGAAGATATCCTGGGGAGATGACGTGTTGCACTGAGTACCTCATCTAGTAATTCATTATTGATTGGTGGTTAAAGTTTAGATAATAAGTTCAGGTCATTTGTTGAACATATTATCTAAACATTTCCTTTGGAACTACTGAACGATGGAAGGGTTAAATTATGTTTTTTGCTGAAAAATATTGAATGTCAATTTGTTGTTGGTGATGCCATTTCTGAGCGCAACTTACTTGAAATTTTGCCATTTTGTTATATAACACTTTGATATTTTATCGATGAATTTAATGGGAGATGAAGATTAGGGAGATACATTGTAACAATAATCTATTAAGATTTCATTCATTTATTCATGCAATTCTCCAGCTCGGGCAAACGAAAGCCCCTGTAATTTCCACCATCATTTGGGAAAGCATACTGATGCCATTCACAACGCACGATGGAAGAGGCCTGCGGTTATGCAAACCATGGTAGCCATAGGACCACCGAATAAACTGTCTATGCTATATGCCTGTATTTGTTGTGCAGCGGTCCATTAAACGCATGACTATACTGTTGCTGGTATCCTAACCATGCAACTTCAAGTAGCCATGGGTCCAGGCACACACTCCTGAAGGGGACAGTCTCCGTGATACACTTGAAGTGACCTTCTTCCTATGAAAACACTTTTGACACTTCCTTTAGCTTGGCCTCAACTTTTTCAATCTCATGGCAAGATCTGCACTCACATGTACATTGTAGTCTCAATCACAGTACATAGGCCGTATGAACACCTGAAATGACAAGGGAAATACATTTATTATGGAACAACTCAGAGTCAACATTCAATTCCTCAATTTTGTTGATGCAAACTTTGACAAATGTGTAACAAACTCGACATATAGTAATGCCCTAAATAATCGACCCCTTAACCACATCAGAATTATAGGTATAGTTTCAGGATTCAGTTGGAAATATGGCTTGTTGAAATTCATCGGAAAGCTCTCATGAAAGGTAACAAGTCATATTTCGGACTAAATCCTGAAAAGTTACCCACAGTTCTGTTGTGGTTAAGGGGTTGAATGTTTAGGTCATTGCTGTATGTTCTGATGAATGACAGTGGGCATGCCTCTGTCCGTCCACTTGTTCTCATGAATACATGCATCTTGGATAAGTTCCGCACAAATTTGTTATCAGAAGTTATACCTGCTGAATTGTTTACCAGGTATCTATTTCATTATCCAGTTTTGTTAATATCTTGTTTTAACGATTCACAGCTTATACTAGTAGTTTGTTTACCAGGTGTACATGATATCTCCCCCAGTGCATCCCCCTTTTTACTATTTTCAGTCTGACAAATGCTCACACCAACCGATAATTCAACATATGACAAAATATAAATGTACACGTATTAATTTATTGCTTATTATACTTCCATGGTGTAACCAAGGAAGTATATTGTTTTTCTACTGCGGCCGTTTTCTGTTTAATTGGAAATACTCAGAAACTAATGGGAGGAGGACCGCGAAATCTCTAGCGAATATAGGCATCTAAGGTCTACTAAAAATAATTGTGTCCGGATGTTGGTCCAATATCTTTTGACAGAGTTATGGCCCTTTTTCGATAATTTTTCATTATTATTATTATTATACTGGACACTTTTGCAACCCTTATTACTCGAAAAGTACCAGGAGTAGCTCATTAAAACTTGGCACGTATCTTGGGGTCAAAGAGTTCTATGCCATCGTCGCATAAAGAATATTGTCCGCGTTTTCCCCGAGGAGTTATCTCCCTTTATCTGAAAAAATGTCATTTTATTATCTCGGAAATTATAAGGAGCAGAGCATCGAAAATTGGACCGTATGCACAACTCGATATGCCCTACTGCCCACGGGCATCAAAACTTGTGTCCGCGCTTTCCCTGAGGAGTTACCGCCCATAGTTGGCAAACCTCTATTTGATTGTACTCTGTTGTCCTCTTGTATCATTCCAGATAACTGCATGTGGTTTTCATAGTCGTGTTGACAGTTGTCAGTTTAGTCAGAGAAGGAAAATTTGACAGGGTCGGACATATATTTTGACAGTGGGGTGAGGGGCAAAATTTTCGCAAAATAAAATTTTGATTGACATTCATCTATTTAAGTTTATGTATTTCCCGAACGAAAACGAACCCATACCGGAAAGGATTTTTGAAATCCAAGAAGAAATGCAAGAGTTACGGGCCCTCAAAGTTTGCAATTTGGGCCCATGTGCTTGTGTACACATCTCCTCCGAAGATATCGAACATAAGATGACATCTGATACGCCAACGTGTGCGGACGGAAGACGGCACGCGGTGGGCCAAATTTTGCCAGTGTCTGTTCATTATTGTGGGTCTGGGGAGGGGTGGTCCGTGGTACCAATTTGTAATTCTTCTCCGAATCAGATGAAACTTGGAATATAACATCTGCAACATGAGCCGATCTAGAAATTGAAAGAATTTCGAAAATCCATCGAAAACTGACGGAATTGCGGGCCCTCAAAACTTGTGTCCGCGCTTTTCCTGAGGAGTTACCGCCCATAAATAGGGACACACTATACACCAGGATGAATAAACCAAGGTTTTTTTTTTTATTTTTTTTATTTTTATAAGTACAGAGCTCTAAATTTTTTATTGCATATTCCGAATTGGACGAGAGATTGGGACTCGAATATACTGCTTAAAAATGTTTTTACCCCGGGCTTTCCGTGTTACGGGGTACGGAAATATTGCCACTATTTTTCCCGCCAAATCCAAACCGGCAGGTTAAAGAGCAAGATAATGTCGTAGAATGTACATTGATATACTTTATGTACGTCCCAGAAGTTTGACGGCTATACTATAAATGTAACATGCCCAACGGACAATGTGTGTCAGTGTGGGTTGAGACTTTAGGAAAATTCCACGAAAATTGCAAAGGGGGGAAAATTCAAACATCGAGATAATTTTTTTTGACGCGTACATCTGATGGCTAGTATTAACGCGCATCCAGAGGGCGATTTTCTAATTTCCAGATGGAACGGTTTACTCGTGACAACGCTATATATCATAAAAATGTATACTTATGTAGTCTATCACTAGCCGATTTTTTAGCCGCAAATCCAAACGGGCTAATGTAGGAGCGAGTTTCACGCAGGAGCATGTAAGCCGGTATACTGTAGGTTTGCCTTCAAAATTTGACATCTCTACTATAAACGCAACCTGCTCAAGGGAGTGTTTGTGTCGGGTGGGTTCAGATTTGGCAAATTCCACCGAAGATCACATGGGGAAAATTACTCCGAAAATCGGATATTGAGATAAAAACTTTTCGACGACTGGATGTGATAAGTAGTATCTAAACGCAAGATTAGTACACTTTTTAATGATTTAGATTGGACGGTTTAACACTGGTAGAGTATAACGTTGTAACGGGTGAAATATATTACTCAAATTCAAACCCTCTCTTCATGACGCAAATTCAAACGGACTTATCAAGAAGCAAGGCAAATGCATGATTATGCTCACCGATATACTATATAGGTATGTCCGCTCTACTATAAAAGTAACCTATTGTCCCGATTTGACCTGTCCAAAACACTCCCCAGACAAAAGTTTTCCCAGGTATCAAATTTCGTCGAAATCCGTTAGTTTTACCCGATTTGACATTGAACTGACCATTTCGAAGGTCAATGTCAGGTCGGGTCACGACTTGACCCACCCAAAAGACTCCCCGGACAAAAGTATCCCTAGGTATCAAATTTCGTGGTAATCCGTCTGTTTTACCCGATTTGACCTTCGATTGACCATTTTGAAGGCTAAGGTCAGGTCGGGATGGGATGGGATGGAATACCATGGAAGTATATCTGATTCCATGGAATCTGACCTCTAGTTTATTTTTATGTTATAGTCATTAAATGTCGATAAATTAACATGTTACAAGTTGTTTGAGTCAGGGTTTGGGTGGAGAGGGGGGAAATAGATACCCAGGTCTGAATATCCCCCACACCCAGCATCTACATAGGAGTATATGACAAAAATAAACTAATTATTTTATTGCTTTTATTGCCCTATAATGCTATATATCCATTAAAATTTTGATTGAGTCCGGATTTGGGCTGGGGAGAAATTACACAGGCCTGAATATCCCACCCCGCCCCCAAAAAAAACAAGCAGCTGCATATGAGACAAAAATATCTTATTATTTATCACTTACATGTATATCGCTGTATATAGTTATGAAATGGCGAGAAATTAAAATTAATCGAGAAAAATCGAGTCAGGGTTTGGGTGGGAGGGGGGAAATACCGAGGCTTGAGTATCTCTCGCCGTTTCATGACTGTATGAAGCAAAATAAGCAACTTATAAAATAACAAGTTCATTTTTGTCATAATATAGTATAGCGGCTAAGACCAAAATTATGGGGGAATCATGCACTTTTTAGTAGAAGCGTGAAACTTTGTATATACCTTCAGGGACATATATGAAACAAATTCTGATATGGACCCAACTCAAATAGTCACTTTGTTGGTCGTCACAACGACTTTCGGAAACCACCTGATTTTTTTTACCAAAAAAAATATATTTTTTTTATAAGATGATCACTGTGCATAGCAAAAGTGTATTTAGAAGGTAGTTATGCAGTTTTAACAATATTACTGTCTATAGATGCATTCAGGGTTCCAAACCTCCAATTACAACAACAACATTTTACATGAAACTCATTGACTCATAATAGTTCATCATGTTTGTGGGCTGGTAGGACCCAGCATGTACCCCCACCATTACTCAACTTCTTTGGTATTGTCATGTTCCTGTATCGTTCAGGAAAAATTATGTTACCAGCCAATGTTTTTGGGTCCTAATGTAGGGTAGGCCTACCTACTGGGTCAAAGTTACTAAGTTTCTTTTTGTTTTTGATCATGGTGGGGGAAGGGGAACGGTAATCACATATAAGTGATGTATGTCATTGTGATTGGATCTTAACAGCTAATGTGTCATTTTGGTAGGTATTTGGTTACTGTATCTACTGGTAGCAAAACCAATATTATGTTGCCATTGATGACATTGACATGCAACAGCGATGAAAGCACAAATTTATAATAGTCTGGGAGCTGATGGGGTACCCCTGCACCCTCATCCCATGACTTAACTTCACCCACTCATTTCCTTCCTTATTGTGACCTTCAACATCTTAGCAATGTTAACACAAAACTTGAAAAGGTGGCTGTGTAGACACAAGACAAGACGGCGTCAGAGTCGGACATGGCCGCCCTTTATCAGACGAGGCACTATAAGTCAGTTTGGTGCAAACTATGTAATGGATAATGTTCGAAGAATATGGGATTCTGTAAAATAATAGACGAGGCGCTTGCGCCGAGTCTCTTCTTGACAGAATTCCCGACGCTGAGAATATTATCTGACTTAAAACCCACACATTGAATTGTCATTGGAGCCAACTATCCATTTGGTCTGGTCCACAGCTCTGTCTTGATTACCTGAGTATACTATACGCCCACAGTTCAGCACGGACAGTTATTGTTGTCCACGACGAAAAGCAACACGTTTCAATTATTATTTAATTAGAATTAGGACTCGCCAGTTGAGGGACGTTTCCTCCGAAGTGTGCCGTTGTGCTATGGATTCGGCCAGTGTATGTGAGCAATATATTTCTATCCAATTGTATTTGTTTATTTTTCTTTCTTTCTTGATTTAAAGATGCCCCATCCAATTCGACATAAAATAAGTTAACATTCCATAATAATTTAGCAGGCAATAAAACATGAAATATAATGCTCGTTATACATATGCATCACCAATACAGCACCACAAGAAACATCCAAAATAATGTGATCAGAATGATCATAAATAGCTTATTTTCGAAATTGCTCTTCAATTTTCATCGTTGGTTGGTAATGAAGTAAAAACGCTCTTTATAAAATGTGATTTTTCGAATATTCTGGCGCCAAACAACACGAAACCTGGTAAAAACTGTCTCATTATTAAGAAGTCGAAACCACACAAGAAGCTTGCATAAATGGGTTCACTGATTCTTTCTCACGGTTGTCTTGTGTTGAATACGCAATAGAAGTATTATAGTGTTCAATTGTATGGCCCGTATGGGGTATCTTGAATTTCCAATTATTATCAGGAAGACACCTAGATGTACTATAGCTTGAATTCTAAGTATCATTCTATAGTTTATACACAGGAACGTAGCTAGACGTGACTCAGAGCAGTATGACAATTTAATTTCGCACACCCACCCCCTTCCGGGTAGATGTTTCAAACTGAAAGGTATCATAACATTTCCAGTTATTGGACAATTCTTACATGACATGGGCTATCCCCCACCAGTCCCATCGTATATACATTATTTCCAACTATTCCCCCACACGATGACCTTACATATGCCTTTAAGTATCACCCCCAAAAGTTAACAAATGGTCAGTGCACAAAATAATGTATAACCTGTGTTATCTTTTATTCGAAACAGCATGCGTAAATAGTGCCTATATTGTATATATAATTAAATACATGTATATAGTTGATTAGTCATCAGCGACGTGGATAGTGGGCTCCGGGTCATCGGTGAGGTGTCCATGGTGATATGTATGTATATACAATGAGTCGCTGTATGGTCATGTCTGAGGTGAATAGGTATACAGGGAGTGACTATTGTCATGTGTGCGTGTACGCCGTGTACAGATATATACCCGATGTGACGGTATGGTCATTTATGCAGTGTGGGTGTAACGAGAGTAGCTACATGGTCAAATATGTGTTGTCTGTGTATAAATGGAGTGACTCTAAGGTCATGGTGGGTTTTACAGGTGTAACTTTTGTTTTGTCTGTATTGTCATGGGTGGGTTTATATATATATGTATTGTTGTTGGTTGTACGGTCATGGGTGGGGGTGCTGTGGATCAATATGGAGCAGTATGTTGTATAGGTGTACATGGAATGAATGTAGTCATGGTTAAGTGTATATGCATATCTGCAGTATAGCTTGATTGACATTGGTGGACGTGTCACTTGTTGGTATATGGGGAGTGCCCTTGTTGTCGGGGTGGGATGCATATATGTAATGACACTAGTCATCGGTGGGTGTATAGGTATACATGGAGGAGCTGTATGATCCCAGATGGGGTGTATGAGTATATTGTATGTGGCTGAATTATCACGGGTGAGGTGTATATGGAAGTCTGGAGTGGGCAAATGGTCGTGTGTGCGGGTTGTTGATGTATCTGGAAGGGCTGTATGATCATTAGTGGGGTGTATATGTATACAATGAGTGACTATATGGCCAATGGCGTGACCATATGGCCAATGGTGATGTGAATATGTATATAGTGAGTGATTGTAAGACCATGAGTGTGGTGAATAGCTATGCAGGGGGATAGTGACTGTATGGTGATGGGTATATAGGAGTATACCTGGTGTGCCTGCATGGTGAATCATGGCTGTATCATCATGTGTGATGTACATGAATATGGGTATATCCAAGTGTGGCTGTATGGTCATGGGTGAGGAGGTGCATGTGTATAAAGTGAGTGGCCACATGGTCATTTGTGTGGTGTTTATATATATATGGAGTGACGGTATGGTCACGGTGTGTTGCACAGGCGTACATTGGGTGGCTATCGCTGCTTTCCACAATAACTCATGGATAAGTTAATCTAAAGAGAAATCATGTTAGAGAGTTCTCCATCTCTGTGACCTTTATGCACAATGAAAGAAACACTAAACGGTTTTACTGACAATAATAGTTGGTCAGATTTGATGCTATTGTGCCTGAGTAGCCACATATTATGGTCCCACTTAGTTCAGTTTTTAAGTTCTGCCAATTTCCTTTCAAAACATGGCCATACTAGTAGCGTAATTATAAAATTTGATCGTACACACATTTGTTGGCATTTGTTACATTTATAATTGAAAATAAACGTACACATTTTACCTTACAATGATATTTAATTCCCAGGTGCAGAAGCCACCACAACCTCACCACACACTAAAAGATACAGTGTCGTGGCTGTTGTGGGGTACTTAAATTTCCAACTGAACCCTTCTGAATCAGACCAAACTCTCAGGTCCTCAAAATTGGATTTGCACCCTGCTTTGAGTCCAATCTGTCACCACATACATGTAGGCCTACATGAAGATGGAAAAATATTCAACCGACAATGTAACCCCCCCCCCCTATTGTCACGTTATGGAGAATATATTATAGAACGAACTCCCAACTCTTGGCATTACTACCCATCTTGATTGATATTCTGAACTCTCAAGGTGACATCAACCGCTGTACAGTCATCCCTAAAAAAATGCATCATGGTGACTTCAACACCAAGAGCTACATGTAGATTACAACCCGCCCCTACCCCAATCCCCAATTTCTACAAATGTGACAGTATTACTTGATCACGACCTGCTCAATAAGTCATGTATACATCAATTTAATAAGTTCTTTTGATTTGATTCAGAAAATTAACCATATCTCCGATTATCATTTAGTAATTTTCGCACATTGCAATTCGTGAAAACCACAACGAATCGGCTTTCCGTAGAATGGAGAATGGGTTTCCGTAGGCGATCGTGCAGTTCAGCAGTATTTGTTAGTTTTGTTTATCGTCTATTACAAAAGTAATTTGCCTATATTTATTTACCATGTTCATAAATATTGCACATTAGCTTAACTATATTGACTTAGTGTTGAATGGCGACTATGAATTGTATCAAATACAGCGAATATAACTCAAAATAAAACGTAAAATTGACGGCAAAAGTGTCAAATAGTCATTTTCCACATGTTCAACATTAATTCTAATATTTCGTCAACCGTTGCCAAATTGCGTAAGTTTGTGGCAATTGTGATGAATAACAGGGGGAATGGTGTTGTTGTTTTTGTTTTACCGTTGGTATTTATTTGGTATTCGATAATTGATCGTAATGAGCAAGTTAGCAGGCACAACAAGTGAAAACAAATCGTATTTTGTTCAAGTAAACATTAATCTCACGCGCGGTTTATTAAAAATGTGGAATGACATTGAACGTGGAAACGGATATCTTTCGACACAAATATGCAATATTTTAACGCGCCCTTGCGTGAATATAGGGAAATTTTGAGAAGAGGTCCATATCAGAAATTAATTACCTTGGTCCATGGTATCTATATGTAAAGTATGGGACTTCTACTCAAAAGTGCATGATTTTTTTTCTTAACAGCTATACTATAAGTAGCTGCTCGGTTGGGGAGTGGGGGCGATAATAAACCCGGGTATCTTTCTCCTGCCCCAAATACTGACTCAAACAACTTTTTCTTGGAAAGTTAATTTCTTTCTGTTTCATGACTATATATTCAGAAATAGCATACATTGCCATGTTTTGACCAAGTCTTCTCAGTCCACAACAGCTTGGGAAATTGGTTGGGTTGATGTTGTTTTGGACCGAGAATCCGAGATACCTCCTGTTGCTCTTCTATACCAGTACCGTAACAGCTTTTCATTCAAAAGACATACATGTACATGTATAGAACCCCGGCAGTCATGTGAACCCATGAATATGATTAATCATCTCACTTGGACCACAATGAATCTGTCTTCAAAATGATATACAATCTCCACCAAGATATTATCTCGACTCTCTCGAGATTTCGAGAAAAGATTCTTGAGATATTAACATATTTTCTCGAGATCATATGGCAAGATCTCAAGAAAATATGCAGAGATCTCAAGATAATATCGCGAGATACTAGTAATATGTTCAGAGCTTGAGATGCGCATGTCAGGATCTCAAGATGTTTCGAGATAACAATTAACATGTTGAATATTCAA
This sequence comes from Siphonodentalium dalli, assembly GCA_032622095.1. Lineage (NCBI taxonomy): Eukaryota > Metazoa > Mollusca > Scaphopoda > Gadilida > Siphonodentaliidae > Siphonodentalium > Siphonodentalium dalli. The sequence continues at coordinate 60,629,661 of CP136063.1, forward strand.
CTTTCAAGAAACTTTTTTTTCTTGGACAATGTCACAAATCAAGAGTTAGCTAATTTTTGGCAAATTATTATTTATTATTTTAGCCAGTGCAAACACTGTCACTGATTGTGATAGTACTGATACTAATAGCTGAATCCAATGTCAATCCGTGAGCAGCCATGAACTGGCAGTGGTCGAGTCCAGAATTTCAATACATCACAAAATTGACATTTTTAGTAAAAAAAAATACTACTAGTATATTTTAGACTAACATTTCAGCAGACACACAACTTTTCCTTGAATTATTTTTCATATTTCGATCTATTGAGTATGCGTAATGATTATTACACATGTCCGCTCGTATAAAGGGGGTATTAGCTAGTATTTATATCAATTTTATTTTCACATGTTTTGCCAGTTACCGCGATATTTTTAATAAGAGACGCTCAGTGACTCACCATTTTCGTACGCGATTTTCATCGCTTCGCCATCCAAGGTCTGGATCGTTTGGTGGTCTCACACCATGGTAATTTTGTGGTAATTCCGACTCGTGCATGTACGCTCCCGTTGTCAAATTTAAAGTGTCTTCTGCTGACGAATCAGACGAGGAACAATCAGATCGCAAAAAAATGTTTATGTCCGCAATACTGTGGGAATTCCCAGGGTCCTCTATTACGTCACACGGTTTCTCGCAAATAACTGTTTCCGTCAAAATAGATAATGAAGTGAGGCATCAGGCTATCATCCAGACACCCACAGTCGTAAACACTCGTATCTTTCAGACAGCGGGGGGATTGTTTTCTTAAATAAGTGTGCATAACTTAATACAAATATGAATAAATGAACATATATTGAGAATTTTCGCGACGGCGACTTTAAAGGGGGGTATATAGTTACCAGGGTATAACATACTAGATCTGAATCGAAGACTCCAGTCCGGAATGCTTCTATCGATTAATATTAATTTTATTATGAATATTTTCTATTCTAAAAAGGTGAGGTTGCTAACGAACAATAGTGGTTACTGTTAACAGAAACTAGTATTTTATTGTGTAATTATTTCACAAATAAACGTTAATTATACTCATTATCGCTTATAACTATGGAATAAAACAATACAACCAATCAGTCGGGGACATTTGACGTTCGGTGCGTAGCCATAGGAACAGCCTAATGCTCTATATCGCTATATGGTATCACCAGAATGGTGTGTTCTAAAAATAGACAAATAAACGATCCCAATAAAATGTTCCGACATAAAATCAATATTAATTTGATATAAGCCTGTCCGGACATGGGTATTCAGTTCATATCTATTATTATATACTCATACAACTATTTCAAATTTGTTATTTAAAGAGATAATCCATCTTTAAACTGCTTTATTTACAAATTGTACAACCTGTAGTCGAATTTTATATATTTCACAAATCATCATTTAAAAAGTACAATCATAACATTACAATAATTGTTAAATTTAGTCATATCCTCACTCATAAGCATAAATTTAAAGATGGATTATCTCTTTAAATAACAGATTTGAAATAGTTGCATGGGTATAAATTAATACATATGAATTGAAGACCCTTGTCCAGAAACGCTTCTATCAATTACTATTGTTTTTATTTCGAATATTTTATTATGAAATGAGATGATTAAATGGGACTTTATTGTTCTATTTTTAGAACAGACCACTCAGGCGATAGCATATAACGATGTAGACCATTAAGCTGTTCCCATAGCTATGTTCCGAACGTCAATGTCCCAGATTGATTGTTTGTATTGTTTTATTCCATAGTTAGAAGCGATCACAGTTGTTGGAAACTTGTCAAAAAACCCCGAAAAGAGATGTCACCACCCCTACTTATTAATATAATTGACAAGTAGGGAAAGCTACTGAGCCCACCCATCTCCCATCAAACCATGTCACCGCTCGTTTCGTGTTCAATTGCAATAATAAAAACAGTAATTTCAGAAAAGTATCACATCCTAGTAATAAAACATATATTTCTTTTCATGTTTACCGTAAGTGCAGTAGAAAATTATCACTTTATAATTACTTGTATCGTATACAACTTCCCAAAACAACTGTGCAACTGTGGGCTGCCGATTCCACGAGTCGCCATCCGAGAGTCAAGGGCAGATAATTTCAAATGCTATTATCTGCGCCTGACTCTCGGATGGCGACTCGTGGAATCAGCGAGCCGCTGTTGTTTTGGGAAGTTGTATACGATAAAAGTAATTATAAAGTGATAGTTTTTCTACTGCACTTACGGTAAACATGAAAAGAAATATATGTTTTATTACTAGGATGTGGTACTTTTCTGAAATTAATGTTTTTATTGTTGCAATTGAACACGAAACGAGCGGTGACATGGTTTGATGGGAGATGGGTGGGCTCAGTATCTGTCCCTACTTGTCTATTATATTAATAAGTAGGGGTGGTGACATCTCTTTTCGGGTTTTTTGACAAGTTTCCAACAACTGTGGAAGCGATAATGAGTCGAATTAACGTTTATTTGCGACAAAATTGCACAATAAAATTTCTGGTCAGTGTTAACAGTAACCAGTATTGTTCGTTAGCCAAACAACCACACCTTTTTAGACCAGAAACTATTCGAAATATAATCAATATTAATCGATAGAAGCATTTCCACAAACCAAACCCAACAAACGCTCTTCAGCGGCATTATAGCATACACACGTGGATTGTAGGAGAGGGCTGACAGCAGCATTATATCATATACACGTGGATTGTAGGAGAGGGCTGACAGCGGCATTATAGCATACACACGTGGATTGTAGGAGAGGGCTCACAGCGGCATTATAGCATACACACGTGGATTGTAGGAGAGGGCTGACAGCGGCATTATATCATATACACGTGGGTTGTAGGAGAGGGCTGACAGCGGCATTATAGCATACACACGTGGATTGTAGGAGAGGGCTGACAGCGGCATTATAGCATATACACATGGGTTGTAGGAGAGGGCTGACAGCCCTTTCAAATCTTCCCGGGGATCATCCCAAACTCCAAACTTCGTTTTTATTCAGAAGCATTTCCGGACAGGAGACTTCGATTCGTATCTAATATTTTATACCCAGTAAATGTTTACAAAGATATAGACCATCTTCAACACATGTCATTCAGTTTTTTTCATTTCAGAACCATGTTTGTACATGTTGTGAATATATAGAATCCCCCGTCAATTCATGCACAGTCATTAGTGTTTACGACGTACACTTGTCGGCGAATAACAATATGGTCATTATATGAGTGCCATCCAATCCCTTCGATATGATAATCAGATAGCATGGCTATGACTATCCCATCGATATGATAATCCGATAGCATGGCTATGACTATCCGATCGATGTGATAATACGACAATATGGCTATGACTATCCCATCGATGTGATAACCCGATAGCATGGCTATGACTATCTCCTCGATGTGATAATCCGATAGCATGGCTATGACTATCCCATCGATGTGATAATCCGATAGCATGGCTATGACTATCCCATCGATGTGATAATCCGATAGTATGGCTATGACTATCCCATCGATGTGATAACCCGATAGCATGGCTATGACTATCCCTTCGATGTGATAATCCGACCACAGATACTTTACTTTCGCCTTGAATTCATCCGGTATAAAGTACCACCTACATCGCCGTATGTGGAAGAAGACCACTACATGTATATATAACCCGATGTGGAGGACTGGACCACTATATATAAACCCACGTTGAGGACTGGATCACTATAATTATAACATTCAGGTTAGGCTTGCTGTGTCAGTCTGACCACTTATAGCATTATAACATTAGGATTCCGTGTCAGTCAGTTGATCGCCGTAACGATTCTCTTCTCTCTTCCTAACATTAATTGACCGAATAAAAAAATTCTCTCACACATCACATTGATACTGGCGATCCCACATGTGCACAGGCCACTCAACTGCATAATGATCTATAGCACACATCACATACGGGAGAGAGCCATCTATGTAATATCTTATGTGAAGCCAGGTTACTCAACTAAGAAAAGGATTTATGGCACACATCACATTGGTATGGACGATCCCCGGAGTGGACCTTCTTATGTCCAGTCAGGCTAAACAACTGAATAAATTATTTCTCGCGCACATCATATTGATACTGGCGATCCCACATGTGCATAGTCTTAAGTCCCACCAGGTTACTCAACTGAATAAATGATTTATAGCACACATGTAATCTCGTATGTACAGCCAGGTTACTCAACCGAGAAAATTATTTCTGGCACACATCACATTGGTATGGGTGATCACCACACCAGTGTTGATCCTCTTATGTCCAGTCAGGCTTACTGGGAAATGAATTCTCGCACACATCGCATTGGTACATCCGATCACCAGTGTGGATCATCTTATGTCTAGTTAGGTGACTCGACAGAGTAAATGATCACTCGCAGACGTCGTAAACGTACGGGCTACCCACGGCGTGGATCCTCTTATGTCGCATCAGGGCACCCGACTCAGTAAATGATTTCTCGCATACATCACATTGATACGGTCGATCTCCCGTGTGGATCCTCTTATGTTTCGTCAGGTCACTCGACTGAGCAAATGATTTCTCGCACACATCACATTGATACGGGCGATCCCCGGTGTGGATCCTCTTATGTCTCATTAGGCTACTCGACTGAATAAATGATTTCTCACACACATCACATTGATACGGGCGATCCCCCGTGTGAATCCTCTTATGCTTCGCCAGGTTACCCGATAGAGTAAATGATTTCTCGCATACATCACATTGATACGGGCGATCCCCAGTGTGTGTTATCTCATGGGTCGTTAGGTGACTCAAATGAGTAAATGATTTCTCGCACACATCACATTGATACGGGCGATTCCCGGTGTGGATCATCTTATGTTTTGCCAGGTTACTCGAATGATTAAATGATTTGTCGCACACATCACATTGATACGGGTGATCCCCCGTGTGGATAATCTTATGTTTAGTCAAATGGCTCGACTCAGTAAATGATTTCTCGCATACATCACATTGATACGGGCGATCTCCCGTGTGGATCCTCTTATGTTTCATCAGGTCACCCGACTGAGTAAATGATTTCTCGCACAAATCACATTGATATGGGCGATCGCCGGTGTGGATCATCTTATGTTTCGTCAGGTCACTCGACTGAGAACATGATTTCTCGCACACATCACATTGATACGGGCGATCCCCGGTGTGGATCCTTTTATGTCTCATTAGGCTACTCGACTGAATAAATGATTTCCCGCACACACCACATTGATACGGGCGATCCCCGGTGTGAATCATCTTATGTGTCGTCAGGAGACTCAACCGATTAAATGATTTCTCACACACATCACATTGATACGGGCGATTCCCGGTGTGGATCTTCTTATGTATAGTCAAGTTACCCGATAGAGTAAATGATTTCTCGCACACACCACATTGATACGGGCGATCGCCAGTGTGTGCTATCTCATGGGTCGTTAGGTGACTCAACTGAGTAAATGTTTTCTCGCACACACCACATTGATATGGGCGATCCCCTGTGTGGATCCTCTTATGTATAGTCAAGTTACTCAAAGTGATAAATGATTTCTCGCACACACCACATTGATACGGGCGATCCCCTGTGTGGATCCTCTTATGTCTCGTCAGGGCACCCGACTGAGTAAATGTTTTCTCGCACACATCACATTGATATGGGTGATCCGTCGTGTGGATCCTCTCATGTGTCGTCAGGGCACCACACCGAGTAAATGATTTCTCGCACATCTCACACTGATACGGGCGATTACGCTTTGTCTTACTGTGCAAACTGCTTAACGACCCTGAGTCCACGGTCATATGTGACGTATTTATCGGTTTGTGTTTATCATCTTCAGTCTCCATTGTTGATGGCTCCACCTCCCCATACATGATTTAACTGTATCTGTACATGTATATGTAATGTTTCTGTACGGAATCAAATGATCACTCGACTTACATGAGATTACATGACTAAAGCTAACAGAGAGTATCACGAAAGAGTTAAAATTATCGAACAGACAATCGATACAGTTAAGTTACATGTAGGAAAGCATCAGATGAAAATAAAAATATTTCTGTCCAGAAAAAAGTGTTTGAATAAGTGGTCTTAATCAATGGGGTGCGGAATAGAACAATGTCGCAATACATAGTTCAAAAAATGTAATTTTCAATGAAATCTTTACAGCCCAGTAGACGATTATAGTACACAGTGCTCTTGATCATAACATGTTTATGATGAAAACATTAACATATTCGACAATATTTACGTGACAAGTATTTCACAGGGTGACGTGAGTTAAATCTATCGAAGAGCCTTGGTGATGAGCGGATAACAACATAAAACGTGTTCATAGCGCCCCCACAATTTAATTTAATTTTACTTAAGTAAAATAAAATTACACTCTATTTTACTTAAGTGAAATAAAATGTCATTTTATTTCACTTAAGTGAAATAACGGTCATTTTTTATTTTACTTAAGTAAAAAAGAATTTTACTTAAGTAAAATTAACCATGATTTAACTTAAAGATGGATTATCTCTTTAAATAACAAATTTTAAATAGTTGCGTGGATATAAAATAATAGATATGAACTGAACACCTATGTCCGGAAAAGCTTCTATCAATTAATATTGATTTTATTTCGAATATTAAATCGGGCCCATTTATGTTACTATTTTTAGAACCGACCATTCGGATGAGACCGTATTGCGATATAGAGCACTGAGCTGTTCCTACGGCTACGCAACGAATGTCAAATGTCACAGATTGATTGGTTTGTATTGTTTTGTTCCACAGATATAAGCGATAATGAGTATAATTAACGTTTATTTGTGACAAAATTGCACAATATAATTTCTGGTCTTGGTTAACAGTAACCACTATTGTTCGTTAGCTGAACAAACACGCCTTTTTAGACCAAAAAGTATTCGAAATAAAATTAATATTAATCGATAGAAGCATTTCCGAACATGAGTCTTCGATTCAAATCTAATATTTTATACCCCGGTAACTGTATAATACATTTTTACAAAGAGATAATCCACCTTTAATGGTTTTCTCTGTTGATAACTTATCACCGGTCGGGTCATTTATATTGACATCCCGGTTGATGTGTGTAACAATTGTAGGACTTTTGTTAGTCAAGATAACCAATTTCCTTATTTTATTTTTCAACAATTACCTTTATTTTACTTAAGTAAAAAAGAATTCTACTTAAGTAAAATAATGTGTTAATTTTACTTAAGTAAAATAAATGACATCTATCGATGACCGGTAGATGGCGTTTCTTCACTTAAGGGAAATAAAGCGCCCACTATGGGAGTCATCTTGCAAACTAATAATTGCTCCCTTGGCACGTGCGCCGGGAGTGCTGTTCATGTTCGTGAGAAAGTTATCTCCCGTTGTGTATTATGAGTGTATTTGAGCAACCCAGGCTACAGTCGTAGCCGGCTAGGCATGCGCAGTAGAAAGCTACAGAAAGCTGCAGCCGGCCACAGCTGGTGGTCACTAACTATTGTACCACAACTCCGAACTTGGAATGTCGGCATAATGTTGGCATTATGTTGCTATATCAATTCACCAATGGTCTCGCTCGCTGAAGCAAGCACATTTGAAGCAATTAACACTCGTACTAATTCCATGCCTCCATAAATCTGATAACTAAAAGAGTATGTGATTATATCTTGTTCTCAGCACAATAAGCATCAAACACAAACGCATCACACATTTTAGCAGTTTTCTCTGATTATTGCGGTACTTGCAGTGGGTGTGGAATGTTCTCAATTTTATTGCATGAGGTTGGTGCTAATCTCATTCTGTCATCTATATATCATAAAACACTGCTGTCCTTATAACAAGGTCACATGTGGTTTGGTGGGATTTGAAGTTGGTCTCTAAACTGATTGGGGGGAAATCATTAATAACTCTTAACACCCGGTTGCACTTTATTTTACTTAAGTAAAATAAATGACATCTATCGATGACCGGTAGATGGCGTTTATTTCACTTAAGTGAAATAAACCCAAATGTTCATTTATTTTACTTAAGTAAAAATAAAAAAAAGGTCGTAACATAATGGTAATTTTATTCACTTAAGTAAAATTAGTGTGCGTTTTAATTTTACTTAAGTAAAATAAAATGTCATTTTATTTTACTTAAGTAAAATAAAGTGTCATTTAATTTTACTTAAGTAAAATAAAACCATGTAGATGGCGCTTTATTTCACTTAAGTAAAATAAAATGACACTTTAAGTGAAATAAAGTGTCATTTTATTTTACTTAAGTAAAATTAATATTAAATAGCGGTTTGGCTTGCCATACCCACCACCGCATGCAGGCTTTTGAAAAGTGGTCTTAACCACTTATGGGCAGCTTAAAGCAATATCAAAATACCTAGTTTACGACAATAATCCATCGACAAATGTATGTTATCCATTAAGGTCACGTGACCGACCTTTATTCACTTTACATATTGTCATATCGCCGTATCGTGCCTGGTAACAGTTGGCAAGACATTGTTTTGATAAACAATTTGATTCAAGCAATATATAATATATTCATAGCAAATATCAAAATATCAAATAATCTGAAATGTGTTGTTCCATGTAGTCTGTAGAATACTCAAATGTGATTATGTGACTAGATCATGTGACTATATATTATGAAAATGAATGTTAATAAAAACTTTGGCGCTCTGCCTATCCCTAGAAATGTGATTATGTTGACACATTTCTTGATTAATGACACTTATATGATAAATTCAAATAGTATCATTATCTTCATTATGCACTGTTCTATTAAAATCTCGCGCAATAAACTATGATAATGCAGGATAATCAGGGATAATCAGCTATTTGGCTGGTCAATTGATAATGTTCTCAAATTTAGGGGGGTGGGTGTCCAAAACTGACTGGACAAAAATTCCTGAAATGGAACAAAAAGGGTAGGTGTCCAAAATTGCCTGGAAAAAAGGCCGGAAACGGAAGAAATTGGGTGGGTGGGTCACCCGAGGCCGGAAAAAATTAAAATGATCATACGTGCCTGGAAATTTTGTTCCGACCCACCCTGACTGATGTCAAATAAATTGTTTGAATATCAAACTACAAGAACATTTTCCACTTAATGTTGGTATGAAATTTCCAACTAATGTTTTGGCAGGTATGAAATTTCCAATTGTTGAAATTTTTTAACCCCCCCCCGTCGCCACGTCTCTGTCTATATCATGTAAATACTTTTTCTAAAAACCCTTAAACCAACTCGACGTGCGATTTCCCTGCGCTCCTGCATGTTGCGCAAATTCTAGTATAAAAAGTGCGTCTATTTCAGACGAAGTTCAAACAGTAAATATGACCAGACAAGACATAGAAACCGCTTATCTCATATTACCAATCTAACAATACCAATCGAACATGGTTACCTTTCAAAACAATAATACCGGGCACCATGTTACAGGACAACCACAGGCACACACACCATGGATAAATACACGGTCAAAAGAACGGCGTTTTTTGTGTACGGTTATATCTGGCATATACCCATGGTTATATATAAACGGGGTATGAGCATCTGACCTTATGGCTCTATTGAGGGCTACATATGATATAATGTAAGATAAGTCTCAAACAGAATTGATATGTTTGTTATTGATTTGTGAGCAATTGCTTTCATTTGACGATAATTTTAATCATTTTTATTGTAACGCTAAAGTTCAAAACCACGCAATAAACTGACGTATGCTTACATGAGAAAAGAAGTGAGAAAAATGGATATTCTAATTGACGTGGATATCTCATATATATATTTTGAAGACCTCTGTTTGTTTGTCTGTTTGTCTGTATGTATGTTTGTCTGTCATGTATACAAATCTACGATTCTCGACCGATCGGGACGAAACTTGGTACGTGTGTGCAGTTTGATCAGGCGGTCGACCTTGTCGTATTGGCGAGCCCGTGCGGCGCCCGTGCAGCGCATGCGCACATATATATTTTGAAGACCTCTGTTTGTTTGTCTGTTTGTATGTATGTTTGTCTGTCATTTATACAAATCTACGATTCTCGACCGATCGGGACGAAACTTGGTACGTGTGTGTAGTTTGACAAGGCGGTCGACCTTGTCGTATTGGCGAGCCCGTGCGGCGCCCGTGCAGCGCATGCGCAGACGAGATCTCGGAAACGGGTGGAGCTATCGACTTGAAATTTGCTATGTAAATGTATCTTGCCCCGGATACGAATTTTATCGTGTCGCCGAGCCCGTGTGACGCCATCTTCGCGCATGCGCAGACGAGATCTCGGAAACGGGTGGAGCTATCGACTTGAAATTTGCTATGTGAATGTATCTTGTCCCGGATACGAATTTTATCGGGTCGCCGAACCCGTGCGACGCCAGCTTCGCGCATGCGAAGACCAGATCTCGGAAACTGGTAGACCTATCGACTTGAAATTTGGTTTTAGAATAGCCCGGACAACGTCGGGCTGGGTAGAGCTATCGACTTGAAATTTGGTTTTTGAATAGCCCGGACAACGTCGGGCTCATCGGCTAGTCTCATATATATTTTGAAGACCTTTGTCTGTATGTTTGTATGTCTGTATGTCATTTATACAAATCTACGATTCTTGACCGATCGGGACGAAACTTGGTACGTGTGTGTAGTTTGACCAGGCGGTCGTCGTTGTCGTATTGGCGAGCCCGTGCGACGCCCGTGCAGCGCATACGAGATCTCGGAAACGGGTGGAGCTATCGACTTGAAATTTGCTATGTGAATGTATCTTGCCCCGGATACGAATTTTATCGGGTCGCCGAGCCCGTGCGGCGACCACTTCGCGCATGCGCAGACGAGATCTCGGAAACGGGTGGAGCTATCGACTTGAAATTTGCTATGTGAATGTATCTTGCCCCGGATACGAATTTTATCTGGTCGCCGAGCCCGTGCGACGCCAGCTTCGCGCATGCGCAGACCAGATCTCGGAAACGGATAGAGCTATCGACTTGAAATTTGGTTTTATAATAGCCCGGACAAAGTTGGGCTCATCGGCTATTGTAATATAATACGACAACCTCCACCCCAAAATGTTTACGTATATACGATTTGGCATATGAACCAAGAAGCTTTTGGATATAATACATTGCTTTGGTCATAGATGAACCTTTACTCGTGGGCCTCTGTGGTTAGAACAAGGGTGTTGCAAAGATGTCCGGGAAGCAAGCTTCATTCATAATATAAGAAAGTAACCTATAGCATTAATTAATCAGTCCTAAAATACGAGCGGCTTAGCAGGGGTCGACATCCGCAGTGATTCAATACTAATTTACGTGACCAGTCTTCGAATAATGCTTCCGTTGCCTGGTTATATATATAAATTTAATTTCAAAATGATAGTTCATCCTTCGACTAACATAATGCAAATTTGATTTGGAATTTTTGAATTATGGATTTTGATTTATGGGAAATTACGAGTCACCTCAGACGGAAATGTGTGTCTTAACTCTTAATGCGCTCAACATTTCACACCATTTGACTGCCTTGTCCTGCTATTTTCACCGTTGTTCATCAAACTTTGGGGGTGGATCGCCATTTTCTCTTGGTAAAACTTGTTTTGGATGGGTGGGTGTCCGAGATGGGACAAGAAATAAATTCGCGTTGCCAGGGTGGTGGGTCCCAAAAATAAAAAAATAAAATTTTCAACCTTGTATCCTAGATTCAGTTCCTGACCCTAATAATAGCACAAGTCGCACTGATATTGACGACAGTAAACCAATGTCAGAATAATATAATCTATCCACTCATGGCATCGTATATATACCGAGTAGTATGGTCACATCTTACTGTCCATAATTATACACTTGCAGACTGTATAATACATACCTCTATGAACCTTTTTATACTATCCATATCCATGTCAAGTAGTTACCCTGTCTACTGACTCCTATTAATAATCTTGCAATTATAGTTACCTGACAACTCTCAAACTTTTGCACTTTGGAAGAAGTCATCGGAACGCAGATTTACAATATATTATATAGTTGATAAGTACCGTGCACTATTCAATTTCAAACAGTTACATATTTAGAGTTATCAACCCTAGACAAATCAGTGTAACTACTTGACTGGATTACTATAATCAAGTTATATAATATGTTTTGTTTGTTTTGTTAAAATATACGAGTTTATGTTCTAGTCATACCTCTCGGGGTCCATTGTATGTAAATGCATGCATTTGGTTTCAATAAATCTATCTATAGGCCCCAATTAAAACAGCATTATGACTGGACGTGTTCGTCATAAACGATGGTTTTCTAAAAGCTACGAATATATACTACGAATGTAATCACATGTGGAAAGCTACCAACATGTACTACACTCTCAAATAAAGCAATTGATTTAGGTACCCCATGGAACCAAAAGCCGCGATAGTACCAGACAGTTTGGTACTATAAGCCTTTAGAGCCTGTTTAGCGTTATAGAACCAAATGAGTTGGTACTCCACAGAGGGCCAATCGTTGGCTCCATGCTGATTGGGTTAGACCGTGGGTGTGTCAATATCGAGTGCTGTGTGCAAACGATTAAATTAAAGTGAAAAATGGCGCCCATCGACTCGCGGTCGTAGATCTGTCGGATTATTTCATTTAGCACTATGCAAGGGAGTCTTTGTGGTTTTGTACTTAATTGGATGTTTAAAGGCGGCAGCATAATTTGGAATCTAACATGTCACATTGTTAAATTTGCCGGTATCAGGGCTGTTTTGTTCTCCGGAGTATCAAATTGCTGGATCTATGCGTAGTACCTAAATACTTCAGAGTACCTGTCTTGATATTTTTGTACTTCAGAAAATATATAGGGGGTATCATGAAAGCATCTATTTCTTGGCACCTCATATCGTGAGCGTCATGGCTTCGGTGACATAAATGTGGGGTGGGTATTATATGCACAATGCCCGGGTAGAACTTAAATAATTATTAGGTAATCCAGAGTACCAACAATTTGGTACTCTAGAGTTCCAAGAAGTTGGTACTCCAGAGTACCAAACATTTTGGTACTCTAGAGTACCTAAACTTTTGGTACTCCAGAGTACGAAAAAGTTGGTACTCCCCCTGGGACAAAGCTTAGTACCTACATAGGTACTCTGAAGTACCTATATTTTTAAGAGTGTACGAATGCGATCGCATGTGAAAAACTACGAATATACTACAAATGTGACCGCATGTGACAAGTTACGATTGTATACTACGAATTGGACTCCATGACAATGTGAAAGCTACAAATACATACCGCGATGTCATCACCTGTGAACAGCTACTAATACATACTACGAAATGAATGCCTGTTAAAAGCTGGCCACATTTTGGTCGATTGTAAAATATCGTTACGAATGTGATGGCTTCATTGTGACAAGGACACCATCGGCTATAATTGAGGTTTTCAGTTTAGAAAACAAAATAATATTGTCTAACTTCGATGTTCTTCATATGACACAGAACGATTAATATGTCACGTGCTGACTGCGTCTGTCCATTCTGTATCATTCCCCATTAGCCATGTAGCAGGGACTACGGGTTGCCGTCATGTTTAAAATAATGTTAGTTGTATTGTATCTAATTGTCCCAATTTGTTATTTAAAGATCGATTATCTCTTTAAATAACACATTTGAAATAGTTGCGTGGGTATAAAATAATATAAAGTTATTATACAATGTTGTGTACAGTATGTGTTTTTCTTGTACGAGTCCGGGATGTGGTGAAAAGTCATATTGGACGAGACACGCCAGTGTCGAGTCCAATATGACTCTTCACCACAACCTGGACGAGTACAAGAAAAACTCATACTGTACACAACATTGTATAATGACAATTTTATTATCCATCTGTATGTTTATCCAAATTTTGGGAATAAAACTTTTCTGGTTATTCTTGGTATTTGTCGGCACTTAATTATCTATAAAAGCCTATATATTGATAATCAGAAAGCATGATTTTGAAAAGTAAACAAGGAAGTGAGAATAAAAACCTCAATGCGGAAGAGAAACGTCAGCTAAAATCCATCAGTGTTGCGCGCGCATCACAATTTCGCCGATTCATTTCGCAATAGAGTTAATTCGTGACGTCACTGAGTCCCAATAAAAAAGTGACATTGTACAGTCGGGAGTCCAATATGACTTTCGGAAGTCCAATATGACTTTTTCCAGGACTATCACGTGGCGGCTTTTGCCCAATCGGAAATGGTGTTAGTTAAGGGATGGATAATAATAATGAATTGACGACACCGGCCGGAAAGGCTTCTATCAATTAATATTGATTTTATTTCCAATATTTTATTATGTAATGAGATGATTTATTGGGAAACTGTATTGGTCTATTTTTAGAACAGCCAATTCGGGTGATACCATATATCGATAGAGAGCATTAGAATGTTTCTATAGCTACGTATCGAACGTCAGGTGTCCACTATTGATTGTATTGTTACAATCAATTAATCTGGGACATTTGACGTTCGGTACATATCTATGGAAACATACTAATAATCTATATAACTATATGGTATCGACTGTTCTAAAGACAGAACATGAAAGTGCCCCATTTAATCATCAGTAATCATCTCATAATTAAATATTCAAAATAGAATCAATATTAATTGATAGAAGGGTTTCCGGACAGGGGTCAATTCATATTTATTACTTTATATCCACACAAATATTTCAAATGTGAAAAGTGGGGGAAAATTTGTCACTTGAAAATAAATAAAATTTAAATAAAAACAAAGTTAAATATCAAACAATTTGGCCATTCAAACGTTATCAAATGAGTGAAATTATTTGATGTCATATATGGGGGAGCTATCCTGGGTGGGGGTGAAGATATCCTGGGGAGATGACGTGTTACACTGAGTACCTCATCTAGTAATTCATTATTGATTGGTGGTTAAAGTTTAGATAATAAGTTCAGGTCATTTGTTGAACATATTATCTGAACATTTCCTTTGGAACTACTGAACGATGGAATGGTTAAATTATGTTTTTTGCTGAAAAATATTGAATGTCATTTTGTTGTTGGTGATGCCAAATAGTTAAACTTTTATCGGGTAAGTCCCTAGATATTATCCAAAAGTTTATATATATATGTCAATTATTAGTTGAATCAAGAAAATACCAGTTTTCATTCGGCATGTTTTAGTCTAACCATCGTCAAGAAAGAGATTTTTTCTGGAGAACAAACACATAAAAATGTAAGTTACCCCCTAACATAAATCACTTTGATAAATTTCATAACAATTAGATTATTACCATGGGAGATAGAGTGATTTCTTTCTGGGGATAACTTACCTTTTTGTGTGTTCATTTTCCAGAAGAAAAAAAATCTAAATCTGAGAAAAGCAAACTTTCATGTAAGTGGCGCTCAGTGTTAATTTTGTGAGTAGTAACTCCCCGGTCATGCTCCATTCGCCATGTGTCCCATCTTTGATACATTTCATAACTATTAGATTAGTACTATGTGAGAAACAAAGATGTGAAATGTAGCAAATGGAGCATGGCCGGAGAGATTCTACTCACAGGAAGAGTTAACCAATTTCTGAGCGCCACTTACTTGAAATTTTGCCATTTTGTTATATAACACTTTGATATTTTATCAATGAATTTTATGGGAAATGAAGATTAGGGAGATACATTGTAACAATAATCTATTAAGATTTCATTCATTTATTCATGCAATTCTCCAGCTCGGGCAAACGAAAGCCTCTGTAATTTCCACCATCATTTGGGAAAACATACTGATGCCATTCACAACGCACGATGGAAGAGGCCTGGGGTTATGCAAACCATTGTAGCCATAGCACCACCGAATAAACTGTCTATGCTATATGCCTGTATTTGTTGTGCAGCGGTCCATTACACGGATGACTATACTGTTGCTGGTATCCTAACAATGCAACTTCAAGTAGCCATGGGTCCAGGCACACACTCCTGAAGGGGACAGTCTCCGTGATACACTTGAAGTGACCTTCTTCCTATGAAAACGCTTTTAACTCTTCCTTTAGTTTGGCCTCAACTTTTTCAATCTCATGGCAACATCTGCACTCACAGGTACATTGTAGTCTCCATCACAGTACATAGGCCGCATGAACACCTGAAATGACAAGGGAAATACATTTATTATGGAACAACTCAGAGTCAACATTCAATTCCTCAATTTTGTTGATGCAAACTTTGACAAATGTGTAGCAAACTCGACATATAGTAATGCCCTAAATAATCGACCCCTTAACCACATCATAATTATAGGTATAGTTTCAGGATTCAGTTGGAAATATGGCTTGTTGAAATTCATCGGAAAGCTCTCATGAATGGTAACAAGTCATATTTCGGACTAAATCCTGAAAAGTTACCCACAGTTCTGTTGTGGTTAAGGGGTTGAATGTTTAGGTCATTGCTGTATGTTCTGATGAATGACATTGGGCATGCGTCTGTCCGTCCACTTGTTCTCATGGACACATGTATCTTGGATAAGTTCCACACAAGTTTGTTATCAGAAGTTATACCTGCTGAATTGTTTACCAGGTATCTATTTCATTATCCAGTTTTGTTATTATCTTGTTTTAACGAGTTACAGCTTATACTAGTAGTGTTTACCTGGTGTACATGATATCTCCCCCAGTGCATCCCCCTTTTTACTATTTTCAGTCTGACAAATGCTCACACCAACCGATAATTCAACATATGACAAAATATAAACGTACACGTATTAATTTATTGCTTATTTATTTTGATGTTATAGTCATTAAAGATGGATTATCTCTTTAAATAACAAATTTTAAATAGTTGCGTGGGTATAAAATAATAGATATGAACTGAAGACCTATGTCTGGAAAAGCTTCTATCAATTAATATTGAATTTATTTCGAATATTAAATCGGGCCCATTTATGTTACTATTTTTAGAACCGACCATTCGGATGAGACCGTATTGCGATATAGAGCACTGGGCTGTTCCTACGGCTACGCAACGAATGTCAAATGTCACAAAATTGGTTGTTTGTATTGTTTTGTTCCACAGATATAAGCGATAATAAGTATAATTAACGTTTATTTGTGACAAAATTGCACAATATAATTTCTGGTCTCTGTTAACAGTAATCACTATTGTTCGTTAGCTGAACAAACACACCTTTTTAGACGAGAAAATATTCGAAATAAAATTAATATTAATCGATAGAAGCATTTCCGGACAGGAGTCTTCGATTCAAATCTAATATTTTATAGCCCGGTAACTATATAATACATGTTTACAAAGAGATAATCCACCTTTAAATGGCGATAAATTAACATGTTACAAGTTGTTTGAGTCAGGGTTTGGGTGGAGAGGGGGGAAATAGATACCCAGGTCTGAATATCCCCCACACCCAGCATCTACATATGAGTATATGACAAAAATAAACTAATTATTTTATTGCTTATATTGCCCTATAATGCTATATATCCATTAAAATTTTGATTGAGTCCGGATTTGGGCTGGGGAAAAATTACACAGGCCTGAATATCCCACCCCCCAAAAAAAACAAGCAGCTGCATATGAGACAAAATATCTTATTATTTATCACTTATATGTATATAGCTTTATATAGTTATGAAATGGCGAGAAATTAAAATGAATCGAGAAAAAATTCATTGAGTCAGGGTTTGGGTGGGAGGGAGAAATACCGAGGCTTGAGTACCTCTCGCCGTTTCATGACTGTATGAAGCAAAATATGCAACTAATAAAATAACAAGTTCATTTTTGTGATAAGTAGCTGCTCGGTTGGGGAGTGGGGGCGATAATAAACCCGGGTATCTTTCTCCTGCCCCAAATACATGACTCAAACTTTTTCTTGGAAAGTTAATTTGTTTCTGTTTCATGACTATATATTCAGAAATAGATACATTGGCATGTATAGACCAAGTCTTCTCAGTCCACAACAGCTTGGAAAATTGGTTGGGTTGATGCTGTTTTGGACCGAGAATCCGAGATACCTCCTGTTGCTGTTCTATACCAGTACTGTAATAGATTTTCATTCAAAAGACATACTACATGTACATGTATAGAAACCCGGCAGTCGTGTGAACCCATGCATATGATTAATCATCTCACTTGGACCACAATGAATCTGTCTTCAAAATGATATACAATGTACCATATACTGTTATAGAAAATATCTCCACCAAGATATTATCTCGACTCTCTCGAGATTTCGAGAAAAGAATCTTGAGATTTTAACATATTTTCTCGAGATCATATGGCAAGATCTCAAGAAAATATGCAGAGATCTCAAGATAATATCGCGAGATACTAGTAATATGTTCAGAGCTTGAGATGCGCATGTCAGGATCTCAAGATGTTTCGAGATAACAATTAACATGTTGAATATTCAACTTTCAAGAAACTTTTTTTTTTTGGACAATGTCACAAATCAAGAGTTAGCTAATTTTTGGAAATTATTATTTATTAGTTTAGCCAGTGCAAACACTGTCACTGATTGTGATAGTACTGATACTAATAGCTGAATCCAATGTCAATCCGTGAGCAGCCATGGACTGGCAGTGGTCGAGTCCAGAATTTCAATACATCACAAAATTGACATTTTTAGTAAAAAAATATACTACTAGTATATTTTTAAACTAACATTTCGGCAGACACACAACTTTTCCTTGAATTATTTTTCATATTTCGATGTATTGAGTATGCGTAATGATTATTACATATGTCCGCTCGTATAAAGGGGGTATTAGCTAGTATTTACATCAATTTTATTTTCACATGTTTTGCCAGTTACCGCGATATTTTTAATAAGAGACGCTCAGTGACTCACCATTTTCGTACGCGATTTTCATCGCTTCGCCATCCAAGGTCTGGATCGTTTGGTGGTCTCACACCATGGTAATTTTGTGGTAATTCCGGCGCGTGCATGTACGCTCCCGTTGTCAAATTTAAAGTGTCTTCTGCTGACGATTCAGACGAGGAACAATCAGATCGCAAAAAAATGCTGTGGGAATTCCCAGGGTCCTCTATTACGTCACATGGTTTCTCGCAAATAACTGTTTCCGTCAAAATAGATAATGAAGTGAGGCATCAGGCTATCATCCAGACACCCACAGTCGTAAACACTCGTATCATTCAGACAGTGGGGGGATTGTTTTCTTATATAAGTGTGCATAACTTAATACAAATATGAATAAATGAACATATATTGAGAATTTTCGCGACGGCGACTTTAAAGGGGGGTATATAGTTACCAGGGTATAACATACTAGATCTGAATCGAAGACTCCAGTCCGGAAATGCTTCTATTGATTAATATTAATTTTATTATGAATATTTTCTATTCTAAAAAGGTGAGGTTGCTAACGAACAATAGTGGTTACTGTTAACAGAAACTAGAATTTTATTGTGTAATTTTTTCACAAATAAACGTTAATTATACTTATTATCGCTTATAACAATGGAATAAAACAATACAACCAATCAGTCGGGGACATTTGACGTTCGATGCGTAGCCATAGGAACAGCCTAATGCTCTATATCGCTATATGGTATCACCAGAATGGTGTGTTCTAAAAATAGACAAATAAACTATCCCAATAAAATGTTCGACATAAAATCAATATTAATTTGATATAAGCCTTTCCGGACATGGGTATTCAGTTCATATCTATTATTATATACTCATACAACTATTTCAAATTTGTTATTTAAAGAGATAATCCATCTTTAAACTGCTATATTTACAAATTGTACAACCTGTAGTCGAATTTTATATATTTCACAAATCATCATTTAAAAAGTACAATCATAACATTACAATAATTGTTAAATTTAGTCATATCCTCACTCATAAGCATAAATTTAAAGATGGATTATCTCTTTAAATAACAGATTTGAAATAGTTGCATGGGTATAAATTAATACATATGAATTGAAGACCCTTGTCCAGAAACGCTTCTATCAATTACTATTGTTTTTATTTCGAATATTTTATTATGAAATGAGATGATTAAATGGGACACTTTATTGTTCTATTTTTAGAACAGACCACTCAGGCGATAGCATATAACGATGTAGACCATTAAGCTGTTCCCATAGCTATGTTCCGAACGTCAATGTCCCAGATTGATTGTTTCTATTGTTTTATTCCATAGTTAGAAGCGATTTAACGTTTATTTGCGACAAAATTGCACAATAAAATTTCTGGTCAGTGTTAACAGTAACCAGTATTGTTCGTTAGCCAAACAACCACACCTTTATAGACCAGAAACTATTCGAAATATAATCAATATTAATCGATAGAAGCATTTCCACAAACCAAACCCAACAAACGCTCTTCAGCGGCATTATAGCATACACACATGGATTGTAGGAGAGGGCTGACAGCGGCATTATAGCATACACACGTGGATTGCAGGAGAGGGCTGACAGCCCTTTCAAATCTCCCCGGGGATCATCCCAAACTCCAAACTTCGTTTTTATTCAGAAGCATTTCCGGACAGGAGACTTCGATTCGTATCTAATATTTTATACCCAGTAAATGTTTACAAAGATGTAGACCATCTTCAACACATGTCATTCAGTTTTTTTCATTTCAGAACCATGTTAGTACATGTGAATATATAGAATCCCCCGTCAATTCATGCACAGTCATTAGTGTTTACGACGTACACTTGTCGGCGAATAACAATATGGTCATTATATGAGTGCCATCCAATCCCTTCGATATGATAATCAGATAGCATGGCTATGACTATCCCATCGATGTGATAATCCGATAGCATGGCTATGACTATCCGATCGATGTGATAATCCGACAACATGGCTATGACTATCCCATCGATGTGATAACCCGATAGCATGGCTATGACTATCTCATCGATGTGATAATCCGATAGCATGGCTATGACTATCCCATCGATGTGATAATCCGATAGCATGGCTATGACTATCCCATCGATGTGATAATCCGATAGTATGGCTATGACTATCCCATCGATGTGATAATCCGATAGCATGGCTATGACTATCCCATCGATGTGATAATCCGATATCATGGTTATGAGTATCCCATCGATGTGATAATCCGATAGCATGGCTATGACTATCCCATCGATGTGATAACCCGATAGCATGGCTATGACTATCCCATCGATGTGATAATCCGACCACAGATACTTTACTTTCGCCTTGAATTCATCCGGTATAAAGTACCACCTACATCGCCGTATGTGGAAGAAGACCACTATATATAACCCGATGTGGAGGACTGGACCACTATATATAAACTCACGTGGAGGACTGGACCACTATAATTATAACATTCAGGTTAGGCTTGCTGTGTCAATCTGACCACTTATAGCATTACAGCATTAGGCTTGCGTGTCAAGTCAGTTGATCGCCGTAACGATTCTCTTCTCTCTTCCTAACATTAATCGACCGAATAAATAATTTCTCTCACACACAGGGATGGGGTAATTGTAATTGACTGTAATTAATTACATTTTTTTCAAGTAATTGCATGTAATTGGTAATTTAGTTTATTCTCAATTACATGTAATTGCAATTGTAATTGGTTAGGATGTAATTGTAATTGTAATTTGGGTCTAATTTCAATTAATTCAAAATCACATGTACTTATTTCTTCTCAAAGTTCTCTTTCATGATTCATCCAATGGTTTCTATAATGTTTTTTTTCTCCAAATTTCAAAGTGTAAGACTGGTGACTGGCTATCACTATGCTGTCACAACACTGAGTTTTCATCCACTGTGTCTCAATTGTTAATTATGTTGACACCTCTTTGTTTGCTTAAGCATTGGTTAACCTTTGAGGTAGAAGGTTTGTTTTGATAAATACAATGAGAAACCAACTTTAAATAATTGACAATAGATCACTATAATAGATCACTCTTATGATCATGTTTCATTATCTCCACCTGCTATGGAAGAAATTCATACCAAGCATTGCTAAAAATTCTATCAACATGTCTACAAAAACAATCTGGCAGCATTTGGTTTGCAGAAAGACAGGTCGTGTGCTATGAAAGCGAAGTGCAAACTTTTCCCAACTACAATCTCCGGTTCCAAAAAAGTTACCTCCAATTTTGTGACACATTTGAAGGTAAGTTTCCATTTCTATGTATGAGTATTGTTTAATTCCATTGACATATTACTTCAGTCATATGGTGGTATTGGTATATGCATTGTGTCTTGTCCCTTCTAATTTGCAACATAATGACAATGTGGGGACAAATAGGTGCCTCAGTAATATCCCAATTAGCAGTGTCTATTGGATGCATTGTGTCACCAGTAAGCTGGTGGCCACAAAGGCTAATTATGTTTATGACTCTAATTAACAATTAGAGTGTTGATTATCTCATTGTCCTTTACAATGGCCTGGCTTTGTGTCTGACTTACTGGGATGGTCTTATTCCCTTAATAATTAAATGGTGGATACATGTATGTGTTACTAAAATACTCTTATTATTTTCATTTTATAGCGAAAGCATCAAGATGTCTATGAATCCAAAGTCACACAAGCACCATCAGCAAGTTACCAACAGCCTAGAAAAAATAGTTAGCAAAGTTCACAAATATCATCCCAATTTCTAGAAGATCAACCCAGGCTACAAGTTGCCAATGCAACACGCTGGAATTACCAGCTAAAAATCATGATTCGCTCAGTTGTACGAACATCTATCATGGACCAAATACATTGGCTGCTCTGTACCAAGTGTGCTTCATTATTGTGCTTCTTCGTGTATTTTATCTTGCTTGTATTAAAGGTGGATTATCTCTTTGTAAACATGTATTATATAGTTACCGGGGTATAAAATATTAGATTTGAATCGAAGACTCCTGTCCGGAAATGCTTCTATCGATTAATATTAATTTTAATTCGAATATTTTCTGGTCTAAAAAGGTGTGTTTGTTCAGCTAACGAACAATAGTGGTTACTGTTAACAGAGACCAGAAATTATATTGTGCAATTTTGTCACAAATAAACGTTAATTATAGTCATTATCGCTTATATCTATGGAATAAAACAATACAAACAATCAATCTGTGACATTTGACATTCGTTGCGTAGCCGTAGGAACAGCCCAGTGCTCTATATCGCAATACGGTCTCATCCGAATGGTCGGTTCTAAAAATAGTAACATAAATGGGCCCGATTTAATATTCGAAATAAAATCAATATTAATTGATAGAAGCTTTTCCGGGCATAGGTCTTCAGTTCATATCTATTATTTTATACACACGCAACTATTTAAAATTTGTTATTTAAAGAGATAATCCATCTTTAAATTTATGTTTTGTTATCAAATAAAGTTCATATAAATAAAAAGTATTCCTATTTCAATTCTGTACTGAAATGTAATTGTAATTGAATTATATTTCAAAGTAATTGTAATTGTAATTAATTACATTGTGAATTAGATGTAATGGGAATTGTAATTGTAATTAAAAAATATTGAAGTAATTGTAATTGTAATTAATTACATTCACAAGTAATTGCCCCAAGCCTGCTCACACATCACATTGATACTGGCGATCCCACATGTGCACTGGCCACTCAACTGCATAATGTTCTAGATACTTTTATATGTATATGATTATAGTCTGTACGTGTGCGTGGATATGAAATACAAGCCATCGATTCAATTATTTATAGTGATATAGGGGGTAGCAGGAAGACAGCCCGATAGGGCTAGGCTAACCCCCAACAATATACAACATTACCTTTTATGTGTTACTTCCATTGTATTATTCATGTGTATATTGTAAATAAATTATCCTATCCTATGATCTATAGCACACATCACATTGGTACGGGAGAGAGCCATGTATGTAATATCTTATGTGAAGCCAGGTTACTCAACTAAGAAAAGGATTTATGGCACACATCACATTGGTATGGACAATCCCGGAGTGGACCTTCTTATGTCCAGTCAAGCTAAACAACTGAATAAATTATTTCTCGCGCACATCACATTGATACTGGCGATCCCACATGTGCATAGTCTTAAGTCCCACCAGGTTACTCAACTGAATAAATGATTTATAGCACACATGTAATCTCGTATGTACAGCCAGCTTACTCAACCGAGAAAATTATTTCTGGCACACATCACATTGGTATGGGTGATCACCACACCAGTGTTGATCCTCTTATGTCCAGTCAGTCTTACTGGGAAATGAACTCTCGCATACATCGCATTGGTACAGCCGATCACCAGTGTGGATCATCTTATGTCTAGTTAGGTGACTCGACAGAGTAAATGATCACTCGCAGACGTCGTAAACGTACGGGCTACCCACGGCGTGGATCCTCTTATGTCGCATCAGGGCACCCGACTCAGTAAATGATTTCTCGCATACATCACATTGATACGGGCGATCTCCCGTGTGGATCCTCTTATGTTTCGTCAGATCACTCGACTGAGCAAATGATTTCTCGCACACATCACATTGATACGGGCGATCCCCGGTGTGGATCCTCTTATGTCTCATTAGGCTACTCGACTGAATAAATGATTTCTCACACACATCACATTGATACGGGCGATCCCCCGTGTGAATCCTCTTATGCTTCGCCAGGTTACCCGATAGAGTAAATGATTTCTCGCATACATCACATTGATACGGGCGATCCCCTGTGTGGATCCTCTTATGTCTCATCAGGTCACCCGACTGAGTAAATGATTTCTCGCACAAATCACATTGATATGGGCGATCGCCGGTGTGGATCATCTTATGTTTCATCAGGTCACTAGACCGTGCAAATGATTTATCGCACTCATCACATTGATACGGGCGATCCCCGGTGTGGATCCTCTTATGTCTCATTAGGCTACACGACTGAATAAATGATTTCCCGCACACTCCACATTGATACGGGCGATCCCCGGTGTGAATCATCTTATGTGTCGTCAGGAGACTCAACCGATTAAATGATTTATCACACACATCACATTGATACGGGCGATCCCCCGTGTGGATCATCTTATGCTTCGCCAGGTTACCCGATAGAGTAAATGATTTCTCGCACACATCACATTGATACGGGCGATCCCCAGTGTGTGTTATCTCATGGGTCGTTAGGTGACTCAACTGAGTAAATGATTTCTCGCACACACCACATTGATACGGGCGATCCCCTGTGTGGATCCTCTTATGTCTCATCAGGGCACCCGACTGAGTAAATGTTTTCTCGCACATCTCACACTGATAGTGATACGGGCGATTACGCTTTGTCTTACTGTGCAAACTGC
Organism: Siphonodentalium dalli; assembly: GCA_032622095.1. NCBI lineage: Eukaryota > Metazoa > Mollusca > Scaphopoda > Gadilida > Siphonodentaliidae > Siphonodentalium > Siphonodentalium dalli. Next base: position 60,654,980 of record CP136063.1, read on the forward strand.
TTAACGACCCTGAGTCCACGGTCATATGTGACGGATTTATCGGTTTGTGTTTATCATCTTCAGTCTCCATTGTTGATGGCTCCACCTCCCCATACATGATTTAACTGTATCTGTATATGTAATGTTTCTGTACGGAATCAAATGATCACTCGGCTTACATGAGATTACCTGACTAAAGCTAACAGAGAGTATCACGAAAGAGTTAAAATTATCGAACAGACAATCGATACAGTTAAGTTACATGTAGGAAAGCATCAGATGAAAATAAAAATATTTCTGTCCAGAAAAAAAGTGTTTGAATAAGTGGTCTTAAGCAATGGGGTGCGGAATAGAACAATGTCGCAATACATAGTTCAAAAAATGTAATTTTCAATGAAATCTTTACAGCCCAGTAGACGATTATAGTACACAGTGCTCTTGATCATAACATGTTTATGATGAAAGCATTAACATATTCGACAATATTTACGTGACAAGTATTTCACAGGGTGACGTGAGTTAAATCAATCGAAAAGCCTTGGTGATGCGCGGATAACAACATAAAACGTGTTCATAGCGCCCCCACCCCTGCATGCAGGCATTTGAAAAGTGGTCTTAACCACTTATGGGCAGCTTAAAGCAATATCAAAATACCTAGTTTACGACAATCATCCATCGACAAATGTATGTTATCCATTAAGGTCACGTGACCGACCTTTATTCACTTTACATATTGTCATATCGCCGTATCGTGCCTGGTAACAGTTGGCAAGACATTGTTTTGATAAACAATTTGATTCAAGCAATATATCATATATTCATAGCAAATATCAAAATATCAAATAATCTGAAATGTGTTTTTCCATGTAGTCTGTAGAATACTCAAATGTAATTATGTGACTAGATCATGTGACTATATATTATGAAAATGAATGTTAATAAAAACTTTGGCGCTCTGCCTATCCCTAGAAATGTGATTATGTTGACACATTTCTTGATTAATGACACTTATATGATAAATTCAAATAGTATCATTATCTTCATTATGCACTGTTCTATTAAACTCTCGCGCAATAAACTATGATAATGCAGGATAATCAGGGATAATCAGCTATTTGGCTGGTCAATTGTGTGTGTCCAAAACTGACTGGACAAAAATTCCTGAAACGGAACAAAAAGGGTGGGTGTCCAAAATTGCCTGGAAAAAAAGGCCGGAAACGGAAGAAATTGGGTGGGTGGGTCCCCCGAGACCGGAAAAAATTAAAATGATCATACGTGCCTGGAAATTTTGTTCCGACCCCCCCTGACTGATGTCAAATAAATTGTTTGAATATAAAACTACAAGAACATTTTCAACTTAATGTTGGTGTGAAATTTCCAACTAATGTTTTGGCAGGTATGAAATTTCCAATTGTTGAAAAATTTAACCCCCCCCCCCCGTCGCCACGTCTCTGTCTATATCATATAAATACTTTTTCTAAAAACCCTTAAACCAACTCGACGTGCGATTTCCCTGCGCTCCTGCATGTTGCGCAAATTCTAGTATAAAAAGTGCGTCTATTTCAGACGAAGTTCAAACAGTAAATATGACCAGACATTTATTTTTGTCGTTCTCTTTCTCTTTTCACTTCGCCCTCGAGGCCGTGTCGACGTTGAGTAAACCACGGGCGATCTCTCTTTCCCCCGACGTTCCGCCTTAGAAGACATAGAAACTGCTAATCTCATATTACCAATCTAACAATACCAGTCGAACATGATTACCTTTCAAAACAATAATACCGGGCACCATGTTACGGACAACCACAGGCACACACACCATGGATAAATACACGGTCAAAAGAACGGCGTTTTTTGTGTACGGTTATATCTGGCATATATATACCCATGGTTATATATAAACGGGGTATGAGCATCTGACCTTATGGCTCTATTGAGGGCTACATATGATATAATGTAAGATAAGTCTCAAACAGAATTGATATGTTTGTTATTGATTTGTGAGCAATTGCTTTCATTTGACGATAATTTTAATTATTTTTATTGTAACGCTAAAGTTCAAAACCACGCAATAAACTGACGTATGCTTACATGGGAAAAGGGGAGCAATACATGTGCATAAGAAGTGAGAAAAATGCATATTCTAATTGACGTGCATGTGTAATATAATACGACAATATCCACCCCAAAATGTTTACGTATATACGATTTGGCATATGAACCAAGAAGCTTTTGGCTATAATACATTGCTTTGGTCATAGATGAACCTTTACTCGTGGGCCTCTGTGTTTAGAACAAGGGTGTTGCAAAGATGTCCGGGAAGCAAGGTTCATTCATAATATAAGAAAGTAACCTATAGTATTAATTAATCAGTCGTAAAATACGAGCTGCTTAGCAGTGGTCGACATACGCAGTGATTAAATACTAATTTACGTGACCAGTCTTCGAATAATGCTTCCGTTGCCTGGTTATATATATAAATTTAATTTCAAAATGATAGTTCATCCACCGACTAACATAAGGCAAATTTGATTTGGAATTTTTGAATTATGGATTTTGATTTATGGGAAATTACGAATCACCTCAGAAATGTGTGTCTTAATGCGCTCAACATTTCACACCATTTGACTGCTTTGTCCTGCTATTTTCACCGTTGTTCATCAAACTTTGGGGGTGGATCGCCATTTTCTCTTGGTAAAACTTGTTTTGGATGGGTGGGTGTCCGAGATGGGACAATAAATAAATTCGCGTTGCCAGGGTAGTGGGTCCCAAAAATAAAAAAATAAATTTTTTAACCTTGTATCCTGGATTCAGTTCCTGCCCCTAATAATAGCACAAGTCGCACTGATATTGACGACAGTAAACCAATGTCAGAATAATATAATCTATCCACTCATGGCATCGTATATATACCGAGTAGTATGGTCACATCCATAATTATACACTTGCAGACTGTATAATACATACCTCTATGAACCTTTTTATACTATCCATATCCATGTCAAGTAGTTACCCTGTCTACTGACTCCTATTAATAATCTTGCAATTATAGTTACCTGACAACTCTCAAACTTTTGCAATTTGGAAGAAGTGATCGGAATGCAGACCTACAATATATTATATAGTTGATAAGTACCGTGCACTATTCAATTTCAAACACTTACATATTTAGAGTTATCAACCGTAGACAAATCAGTGTAACTACTTGACTGGATTACTATAATCAAGTTATATAATATGTTTTGTTTGTTTTGTTAAAATATACCAGTTTATTTTCTAGTCATACCTCTGGGGGACCATTGTATGTAAATGCATGCATTTGGTTTCAATAAATCTATCTATAGGCCCCAATTAAAACAGCAGTATGACTGGACGTGTTCGTCATAAACGATGGTTTTCTAAAAGCTACGAATATATACTACGAATGTAATCACATGTGGAAAGCTACCAACATATACTACGAATGCGATCGCATGTGAAAAACTACGAATATACTATACAAATGTGACCGCATGTGACAAGTTACGATTGTATACTACGAATTGGACTCCATGACAATGTAAAAAGCTACAAATACATACCGCGATGTCATCGCCTGTGAAAAGCTACTAATACATACTACGAAATGAACGCCTGTTAAAAGCTGGCCACATTTTGGTCGATTGTAAAATATCGTTACGAATGTGATGGGTTCATTGTGACAAGGACACCACCGGCTATAATTGAGGTTTTCAGCTTAGAAAACAAAATAATATTGTCTAACTTCGATGCTCGTCATAAGACACAGAACGATTAATATGTCACGTGCTGACTGCGTCTGTCCATTCCGTATCATTCCCCATTAGCCATGTAGCAGGGGCTACGGGTTGCCGTCATGTTTAAAATAGTGTTAGTTATATTGTATCTAATTGTCCCAATTTGTTATTTAAAGATCGATTATCTCTTTAAATAACACATTTGAAATAGTTGCGTGGGTATAATATAATATAAAGTTATTATACAATGTTGTGTACAGTATGCGTTTTTCTTGTACGAGTCTAGGTTGTGGTGAAAAGTCATATTGGACGAGACACGCCAGTGTCGAGTCCAATATGACTTTTTACCACAACCTGGACGTGGATTGTAGGAGAGGGCTGACAGCCCTTTCAAATCTTCCCGGGAATCATCCCAAACTCCAAACTTCGTTTTTATGCAGAAGCATTTCCGGACAGGAGACTTCGATTCGTATCTAATATTTTATACCCAGTAAATGTTTACAAAGATATAGACCATCTTCAACACATGTCATTCAGTTTTTTTTCATTTCAGAACCATGTTTGTACATGTGGTGAATATATAGAATCCGCCGTCAATTCATGCACATTCATTAGTGTTTACGACGTACACTTGTCGGCGAATAACAATATGGTCATTATATGAGTGCCATCCAATCCCTTCGATATGATAATCAGATAGCATGGCTATGACTATCCCATCGATGTGATAATCCGATAGCATGGCTATGACAATCCGATCGATGTGATAATACGACAACATGGCTATGACTATCCCATCGATGTGATAACCCGATAGCATGGCTATGACTATCTCATCGATGTGATAATCCGATAGCATGGCTATGACTATCCCATCGATGTGATAATCCGATAGCATGGCTATGACTATCCCATGGATGTGATAATACGATAGTATGGATATGACTATCCCATCGATGTGATAACCCGATAGCATGGCTATGACTATCCCATCGATGTGATAATCCGACCATAGATACTTTACTTTCGCCTTGAATTCATCCGGTATAAAGTACCACCTACATCGCCGTATGTGGAAGAAGACCACTACATGTATATATAACCCGATGTGGAGGACTGGACCACTATATATAAACCCACGTGGAGGACTGGACCACTATAATTATAACATTCAGGTTAGGCTTGCTGTGTCAGTCTGACCACTTATAGCATTACAACATTAGGATTGCGTGTCAGTCAGTTGATCGCCGTAACGATTCTCTTCTCTCTTCCTAACATTAATTGACCGAATAAAAAATTTCTCTCCCACATCACATTGATACTGGCGATCCCACATGTGCACAGGCCACTCAACTGCATAATGATCTATAGCACACATCACATTGGTACGGGAGAGAGCCATGTATGTAATATCTTATGTGAAGCCAGGTTACTCAACTAAGAAAATGATTTATGGCACACATCACATTGGTATGGACGATCCCCGGAGTGGACCTTCTTATGTCCAGTCAAGCTAAACAACTGAATAAATTATTTCTCGCGCACATCACATTGATACTGGCGATCCCACATGTGCATAGTCTTAAGTCCCACCAGGTTACTCAACTGAATAAATGATTTATAGCACACATGTAATCTCGTATGTACAGCCAGGTTACTCAACCGAGAAAATTATTTCTGGCACACATCACATTGGTATGGGTGATCACCACACCAGTGTTGATCCTCTTATGTCCAGTCAGGCTTACTGGGAAATGAATTCTCGCACACATCGCATTGGTACATCCGATCACCAGTGTGGATAATCTTATGTCTAGTTAGGTGACTCGACAGAGTAAATGATCACTCGCAGACGTCGTAAACGCACGGGCTACCCACGGCGTGGATCCTCTTATGTCGCATCAGGGCACCCGACTCAGTAAATGATTTCTCGCATACATCACATTGATACGGGCGATCTCCCGTGTGGACCCTCTTATGTTTCGTCAGGTCACTCGACTGAGCAAATGATTTCTCGCACACATCACATTGATATGGGCGATCCCCGGTGTGGATCCTCTTATGTCTCATTAGGCTACTCGACTGAATAAATGATTTATCACACACATCACATTGATACGGGCGATCCCCCGTGTGAATCCTCTTATGCTTCGCCAGGTTACCCGATAGAGTAAATGATTTCTCGCATACATCACATTGATACGGGCGATCCCCAGTGTGTGTTATCTCATGGGTCGTTAGGTGACTCAAATGAGTAAATGATTTCTCGCACACATCACATCGATACGGGCGATTCCCGGTGTGGATCATCTTATGTTTTGCCAGGTTACTCGAATGATTAAATGATTTGTCGCACACATCACATTGATACGGGTGATCCCCCGTGTGGATAATCTTATGTTTAGTCAAATGGCTCGACTCAGTAAATGATTTCTCGCATACATCACATTGATACGGGCGATCTCCCGTGTGGATCCTCTTATGTTTCATCAGGTCACCCGACTGAGTAAATGATTTCTCGCACAAATCACATTGATATGGGCGATCGCCGGTGTGGATCATCTTATGTTTCGTCAGGTCACTCGACCGTGCAAATGATTTCTCGCACACATCACATTGATACGGGCGATCCCCGGTGTGGATCCTCTTATGTCTCATTAGGCTACACGACTGAATAAATGATTTCCCGCACACACCACATTGATACGGGCGATCCCCGGTGTGAATCATCTTATGTGTCGTCAGGAGACTCAACCGATTAAATGATTTATCACACACATCGCATTGATACGGGCGATCCCCCGTGTGGATCATCTTATGCTTCGCCAGGTTACCCGATAGAGTAAATGATTTATCGCACACATCACATTGATACGGGCGATCACCAGTGTGTGTTATCTCATGGGTCGTTAGGTGACTCAACTGAGTAAATGATTTCTCGCACACACCACATTGATACGGGCGATCCCCTGTGTGGATCCTCTTATGTCTCGTCAGGGCACCCGACTGAGTAAATGTTTTCTCGCACATCTCACACTGATAGTGATACGGGCGATTACGCTTTGTCTTACTGTGCAAACTGCTTAACGACCCTGAGTCCACGGTCATATGTGACGGATTTATCGGTTTGTGTTTATCATCTTCAGTCTCCATTGTTGATGGCTCCACCTCCCCATACATGATTTAACTGTATCTGTATATGTAATGTTTCTGTACGGAATCAAATGATCACTCGGCTTACATGAGATTACCTGACTAAAGCTAACAGAGAGTATCACGAAAGAGTTAAAATTATCGAACAGACAATCGATACAGTTAAGTTACATGTAGGAAAGCATCAGATGAAAATAAAAATATTTCTGTCCAGAAAAAAAGTGTTTGAATAAGTGGTTTTAAGCAATGGGGTGCGGAATAGAACAATGTCGCAATACATAGTTCAAAAAATGTAATTTTCAATGAAATGTTTACAGCCCAGTAGACGATTATAGTACACAGTGCTCTTGATCATAACATGTTTATGATGAAAGCATTAACATATTCGACAATATTTACGTGACAAGTATTTCACAGGGTGACGTGAGTTAAATCCATCGAAAAGCCTTGGTGATGCGCGGATAACAACATAAAACGTGTTCATAACGCCCCCCAGTCTGAGTAAACTCATACCTAAATATTCATTACAACATTGAATATTAGGTCTGACGGATAACATCGCTATCTCATTTCCAAGTCCTCGGGATTCCGTAATCTGATTGATTGCGTAAATTATTTCCGTCCAATGAAACCGTATGGGTTAATAAACAAGTGTTAGTGGGCGGAGACTCCCATAATGTCACCTCTAAATATAGTAACAGAGCGGAATTTCGAGGCTGGCAAATACAACAGACAGAAAAAATGGCTTCGAAATTATATATTCGGTACGATTCCGATTAATTTGAAGGATGTGCTGGACCTGATAGATAGGCCTGCGTATGGTACCAACTTGGCCTCCGGATAAATATAAATAGAACTTTACTCATGTCCGTGTATTTGATTTACTTTATTGTAACATGGTTTGCAAATCAAATTATTTGCCGTAAAAAATTCATCTGAAAGTCAAACACCGAGGAAATGACTTAATTTTATGCTTTTAAATAGTTCTAAGCATCATTTTTGATGACGACTATATTGTTTGCTCTCGGATGCAGCTTTCCCGTTGATGCAGCGAGTTCATCTCCCGAAAAAGTATAGTCGCACACACGACAAATATTATCTTCTGTAAGTTTATGTCGCGACACAGGCCTTCTGTGGGTTGATGAGTCGGCGAAGCACAACAAATAACACGTGGGGACACCTGTCAATCATCGATGTATTTTTAAAAATCCGTGACGTCATTTTGGGGAAGCTCTTCGCTGAATAGAAATGGTTTTGGCGACATTAGCTCCAGACTCTATATTTCAAATATAGAGTCGACGTTCACCCAGACTGAGCGCCCCCCACCCCTGCATGCAGGCATTTGAAAAGTGGTCTTAACCACTTATGGGCAGCTTAAAGCAATATCAAAATACCTAGTTTACGACAATCATCCATCGACAAATGTATGTTATCCATTAAGGTCACGTGACCGACCTTTATTCACTTTACATATTGTCATACCGCCGTATCGTGCCTGGTAACAGTTGGCAAGACATTGTTTTGATAAACAATTTGATTCAAGCAATATATAATATATTCATAGCAAATATTAAAATATCAAATAATCTGAAATGTGTTGTTCCATGTAGTCTGTAGAATACTCAAATGTAATTATGTGACTAGATCATGTGACTATATATTATGAAAATGAATGTTAATAAAAACTTTGGCGCTCTGCCTATCCCTAGAAATGTGATTATGTTGACACATTTCTTGATTAATGACACTTATATGATAAATTCAAATAGTATCATTATCTTCATTATGCACTGTTCTATTAAACTCTCGCGCAATAAACTATGATAATGCGGGATAATCAGGGATAATCACCTATTTGGCTGGTCAATTGTGTGTGTCCAAAACTGACTGGACAAAAATTCCTGAAACGGAACAAAAAGGGTGGGTGTCCAAAATTGCCTGGAAAAAAAGGCCGGAAACGGAAGAAATTGGGTGGGTGGGTCCCCCGAGACCGGAAAAAATTAAAATGATCATACGTGCCTGGAATTTTGTTTCCGACCCCCCCCTGACTGATGTCAAATAAATTGTTTGAATATCAAACTACAAGAACATTTTCAACTTAATGTTGGTGTGAAATTTCCAACTAATGTTTTGGCAGGTATGAAATTTCCAATTGTTGAAAAATTTAACCCCCCTCCCCGTCGCCACGTCTCTGTCTATATCATATAAATACTTTTTCTAAAAACCCTTAAACCAACTCGACGTGCGATTTCCCTGCGCTCCTGCATGTTGCGCAAATTCTAGTATAAAAAGTGCGTCTATTTCAGACGAAGTTCAAACAGTAAATATGACCAGACAAGACATAGAAACCGCTAATCTCATATTACCAATCTAACAATACCAGTCGAACATGATTACCTTTCAAAATAATAATACCGGGCACCATGTTACGGACAACCACAGGCACACACACCATGGATAAATACACGGTCAAAAGAACGGCGTTTTTTGTGTACGGTTATATCTGGCATATACCCATGGTTATATATAAACGGGGTATGAGCATCTGACCTTATGGCTCTATTGAGCGCTACATATGATATAATGTAAGATAAGTCTCAAACAGAATTGATATGTTTGTTATTGATTTGTGAGCAATTGCTTTCATTTGACGATAATTTTAATTATTTTTATTGTAACGCTAAAGTTCAAAACCACGCAATAAACTGACGTATGCTTACATGGGAAAAGGGGAGCAATACATGCGGCGCATAAGAAGTGAGAAAAATGCATATTCTAATTGACGTGCATATGTAATATAATACGACAATATCCACCCCAAAATGTTTACGTATATACGATTTGGCATATGAACCAAGAAGCTTTTGGCTATAATACATTGCTTTGGTCATAGATGAACCTTTACTCGTGGGCCTCTGTGTTTAGAACAAGGGTGTTGCAAAGATGTCCGGGAAGCAAGGTTCATTCATAATATAAGAAAGTAACCTATAGTATTAATTAATCAGTCGTAAAATACGAGCTGCTTAGCAGGGGTCGACACCTGCAGTGATCCAATACTAATCTACGTGACCAGTCTTCGAATAATGCTTCCGTTGCCTGTTTATATATATAAATTTAATTTCAAAATAATAGTTCATCCTTCGACTAACATAAGGCAAATTTGATTTGGAATTTTTGAATTATGGATTTTGATTTATGGGGAATTACGAATCACCATTTCACACCATTTGACTGCTTTGTCCTGCTATTTTCACCGTTGTTCGTCAAACTTTGGGGGTGGATCGCCATTTTCTATTGGTAAAACTTGTTTTGGATGGGTGGGTGTCCGAGATGGGACAAGAAATAAATTCGCGTTGCCAGGGTGGTGGGTCCCAAAAATATATATATATTTTTTTTAACCTTGTATCCTGGATTCAGTTCCTGCCCCTAATAATAGCACAAGTCGCACTGATATTGACGACAGTAAACCAATGTCAGAATAATATAATCTATCCACTCATGGCATCGTATATATACCGAGTAGTATGGTCACATCCATAATTATACACTTGCAGACTGTATAATACATACCTCTATGAACCTTTTTATACTATCCATATCCATGTCAAGTAGTTACCCTGTCTACTGACTCCTATTAATAATCTTGCAATTATAGTTACCTGACAACTGTCAAACTTTTGCAATTTGGAAGAAGTGATCGGAATGCAGACCTACAATATATTATATAGTTGATAAGTACCGTGCACTATTCAATTTCAAACACTTACATATTTAGAGTTATCAACCCTAGACAAATCAGTGTAACTACTTGACTGGATTACTATAATCAAGTTATATAATATGTTTTGTTTGTTTTGTTAAAATATACCAGTTTATGTTCTAGTCATACCTCTCGGGGTCCATTGTATGTAAATGCATGCATTTGGTTTCAATAAATCTATTTATAGGCCCAAATTAAAACAGCATTATGACTGGACGTGTTCGTCATAAACGATGGATTTCTAAAAGCTACGAATATATACTACGAATGTAATCACATGTGGATAGCTACCATATACTTATATATATAGGGCTTCTTGTGCGGCTATGCTGTCTACGTATCTGCATGTATCATCTTTGTGAACATGATTTTAACATGATCGAATAGTGAAATACAGATCTATACATTATACTATGGCTTCTTCCATTCATTGAGCTGAAAAAGTAAATACTGGAGTGTTATTACGCTAAATAATATAATATCTATGTTCAGGGTAAACACACCAGCCCCTCCCAAAATGGACCGCATCCTCAGCATTGTATGGGGTTTCAAGTTTTTTTTCCCAATTTTCCTCCGACACATTCTTTTTTATTATAATATACAAAAATGTGACAACAATAACGACCATAAAAAAGCGTTTGCTTTAAAAAATAGTGAACAAAAGTCATTATTTTGTCATTTTATGCAGATTAGTTCCATACATCACCTTCTCAGGAGAAGTCTATTTCTTGCCATTTCATGACTATAAAGCAAAATAATCAATAAAACCCCCAAGATGATTTTTTGTCATGTAGGTCCTGCACTTCTTCCCTTCCTAGCCTGGACATCTTACCCCCACCCAAACCCTGACTCAAACATTTTCTCCCAAGAAGTTAATTTCTCGTTGTTTCGTGACTATATAAAGCAAAATAAGCAATAAAACCATGATTTTTCTCAAGTAGGCGCTGGTTGGGGGGGGGGGGGGGGGGCTACATCATGCTCTGGAATCTTCGTTTCATGACTATATAATGCAAAATAAGCGATGAAACCATAAGACAATTTTTTGTCATGTAGGTGCTGGGTTGTGGGTAGCTATCCAGACCTGGACATTTGAAAGAATGAAATTAAATAAAAACAAATTTAAATCTCAAAAGTCATTTTTCTTGCCATTTCAGGATCAAATAATCAATTGTGTGATTAAAAATACTAATTTGTTCGTTAGACCTTTCTGAATAAGATTAGGCATGTCACCAAGAAATCTGTAGGGATGGAAACCGGTTTCCCGCCATTTTTCAAAATGGCCGCCGCGAAAAATTACCTTTTCTTATATCTCAGGTTCTGATGCACCTAGAAGCATAATTTTGGTGTCTATACCCATGTTTCCGGGGTCAAAGAATCCACTGAAGCTAATGGGAATTGAATTTGACCAACCGGAAACTGGTTTTCCGTGGCCTGTGACTGCCAATGAATTTGATACCCCAAGGAGTATGCTGCCAGAAGAACTAGACAAGTTTTTTGCATGTGCTGCTGGTGGGTAGAAGCAATATAACTGTATCTGGTGCAAAGAGTCGGGTCGTGCAATCAATTGGGCAAGACTTGTGTCGTGCAACTACGAATGGTGAATGGAAAATGCCAAAGCATATTCTTCTGTGTATGACTTTACGTCACATGTTCCGCAGTGCAGAACTCATAACCTTGGTAAACAGATTTGGACACTGTGAGAACTATTCATTCTCTGTGGAACTTGAGACTGCATTGGCAACAGCAATACAAGAGTCGTCAAAGGTCACACGGCCCATGTCATCATGATACAGGACGTGATGGAGGACATCCCAAACGACAGTCCTGGAAGAGCTTTACCAGAGGTAGAGAAAACTCGGTCCCGATCTTTGAAACTTTGAAACAGAATCTACCCGATTGCTACATAACACAGCGGTCTAGTCCTGGGTATAAGATCAGCATATGGACTCATCCCACAGGTAAATAGACAATCATGTTTTCATATCATTTTGAGTAGGCCTTGCTGAATTGTTCTACCCCAATCAGTTGACTGTACCCAAACAAAATAAAATTATGTTTTACTTGCATGTGGAGCTGCTATGAGCACTGTAGATGAACATAACCTGTTGTGGATCTTTGTCCGATTGATAAGCGGCAGCACGATTCAGGAGATACCAGGATGGTCAGGTTATATTTCAGTCACAGGAGAGAAGCCCTCCTCAACCAGCACAATTGATTATAATCATGTTATCAACAGCCCAATTACTGATTACAAGACTGTTCAACAGTGCCTGAAATAGTCTGAGGAAGGAACGCGTGAGGTTGGCCAAGAATATGTAATCACCACATTCGACCTTGGAGTTTGTATGAAAGCATACCCCTTGATCTGGAAGAACCCTAGTCGTTATTCCAAGCATATTGTGATGATTGGATCTTTTCATGTTATTTGTGCATATTTCAAGATGATTAGTAAGAAGATGAATGGTTCTGGTCTTTCCGATGTGTTGACTGAACCTGGGTTGATATCGTCTGGTTCGCTGCGTGGTTTATTGGCTGGGAAACAATACAGCTGAGCTATGATTTGTCATAAAACCATGTTAGAGGCTCTGGAGAGACTATTTATAAATGCCTACCTTGCTGATTGCGATGGAGGAAATATTATGGGGCTCCTGGTGAAGAATCTCAACAATTAATGCAAGATGTCTTGCAGTCGCCGTTTAAATTGACAGCCAACAGTGCCCTCTGTGATAAAGATGTACATACTCTGATAGTAGGTTACACTGATTTCAAAGATAAAGTGCGAAAGGGCAAGCTATGAAAGACAGCAGAGTTCTGGTTGTCATACATGTAGGGTCCTGCTAATTGGAGATTTTGATCGAATCGAATTCAGGAAATCGAATCGAATATCGAATCGAATATCGATTCGAATCCTATCTGTATGTTGTATTCTCAATTGGGCATGTTTTGTCAACGATTAGACGATTTGTGAAACGTTCCATGAACTACTTGCACGAAGTTAAATCATAACTTATGTGGCGATCAACCGTCATTTGCAATACTTCAATTGATAATTGATTAAAACGTCCAAGCGGCCGTCACGACAATTAATATATAACCACTAAACGGATTATTGGAACAAAAATCATGCAAAATTTGTACAGATTGCATGTGCATGCAAAATAATTATTGTTAATCAACATTCGGAATCACCCGTTGTTATAAACTTGAAGATGCAACAACAGTCGCAGTGTAGCCTGTTTATGTAGTGCTGGATGCTTTTTGGACAGATGATTCCATAGGTGGGTCGTGTCCCAGATGCTTGCGATTTATACACCATGTTGCATTCATCACATGTGTAAGCCTGCAGCTTTATCATGTTTAAAATAAACATGAATAACGGATGATATTTTGTCAAGTGTCAAAGAACGCTCTGAATTTGAAAGTAAACTTCAAAATAAAACACCGCCAAAATGCAGTTTTCGATGCCGGGAACACGTGTTGTTTAAATTCTGAGCTATATTACATAACGCGGAATCTGAGATGGATAGACCGCGGATAACGCTAGCGGTTGATCAGTCTCATAGCTATTATAATTTACGCGCGTTGTCTGTCCATCGGCGATCTCCGAGCTTTTGGCTACCATGTTCAAAGATAGAAATCAGACGTATTTAGTTGTCCTATAGTGGCTAGTTGCTGTCTATACATATTTAATATATATACTCGCGATGTACAATGAGAATTATAAGGTACATATATACATCATTTTCTGTAATTAAATGGCACTAAACAGCTAAGATCGACGTGTGCACCTGCCCGTAAACAGCCTACTTTTCCATCAGTGTATATTCGAAATTTCGAGTTGGCAATTTCGAATCGAATTTGAATCGAATTTGACTTTCGAATCGAATCTCGAATCGAATATAGAATATTCGCAGGACCCTACATGCATGGACCACATCTGGTTGGTACTGCGGTTGATCCAAGCTGTTAAAACAAACAACTATATTCTGTACTGCGAATGTTTCTACAGAATGTCCAGTTTATTCTTCAGTTTTGATGGACATAACTATTCTCGCTATCTGACATATTTCTCAGTTTTCTTGGCAAATGTTGAAGAGTCTCATCCCGGCGCAAAAAAGCTGCTTGAATGGGGAGCGTTCAGTGTCGCACGTTCTATGATACCTGGAAACAGATGTCCCGTTGATAAGACGATAGAGGAGACATTTATGAAGCATGCTAAGTCACATGGTGGAGCCGGTGGTTGCGGTGCGGGAATGATGTCGCTTACGACAATATGGAACTCAGGTAGCAAAAAGCAAATAATAAATTTCATCATCATTCTAGTTGATTTCTTTGGCCTAGAAAACATGGGTTTGGGTTAAAAATGATGTTTCTTCGAAATTTTTTGATGAAAATATGGGTAAATATTGGGATTTTTGGCGGCCCTCTTCAAAAAATGGCGGAAAACCAGTTTCCGGTTGGTCAAATTCAATTCCCATTAGCTTCAGTGGATTCTTTGACCTCGGAAACATGGGTATAGACACCAAAATTATGCTTCTAGGTGCATCAGAACCTGAGATATTAGAAAAGGTAATTTTTCGCGGCGGCCATTTTGAAAAATGGCGGGAAACCGGTTTCCATCCCTACAGATTTCTTGGTAACATGCCTAATCTTATTCAGAAAGGTCTAACGAACAAATTGATACCACTTTCGGAGGATCTGGGGGGGGGGGTGCACTGGGGGTGTTTCTAGCCCACGTACTAATACTACATGTACATGTATAGAACCCCGGCAGTCGTGTGAACCCATGAATATGATTAATCATCTCACTTGGACCACAATGAATCTGTCTTCAAAATGATATACAATGTACCATATACTGTTATAGAAAATATCTCCACCAAGATATTATCTCGACTCTCTCGAGATTTCGTGAAAAGAATCTTGAGATATTAACATATTTTCTCGAGATCATATGGCAAGATCTCAAGAAAATATGCAGAGATCTCAAGATAATATCGCGAGATACTAGTAATATGTTCAGGGCTTGAGATGCGCATGTCAGGATCTCAAGATGTTTCGAGATAACAATTAACATGTTGAATATTCAACTTTCAAGACACTTTTTTTTCTTGGACAATGTCACAAATCAAGAGCTAATTTTTAGCAAATTATTATTTATTATTTTAGCCAGTGCAAACACTGTCACTGATTGTGATAGTACTGATACCAATAGCTGAATCCAATATCAATCCGTGAGCAGCCATGGACTGGCAGTGGTCAAGTTCAGAATTTCAATACATCACAAAATTGACATTTTTAGTAAAAAAAAATACTACTAGTATATTTTTAGACTAACATTTCGGCAGACACACAACTTTTTCCTTGAATTATTTTTCATATTTCGATGTATTGAGTATGCGTAATGATTATTACACATGTCCGCTCGTATAAAGGGGGTTTAGCTAGTATTTACATCAGTTTAATTTTCACATGTTTTGCCAGTTACCGCGATATTTTTAATAAGAGACGCTCAGTGACTCACCATTTTCGTCCGCGATTTTCATCGCTTCGCCATCCAAGGTCTGGATCGTTTGGTGGTCTCACACCATGGTAATTTTGTGGTAATTCCGGCTCGTGCATGTACGCTCCCGTTGTCAAAGTTTAAAGTGTCTTCTGCTGACGATTCAGACGAGGAACAATCAGATCGCAAAAAAATGTTTCTGTCCGCAATACTGTGGGAATTCATAGGGTCCTCTATTACGTCACACGGTTTCTCGCAAATAACTGTTTCCGTCAAAATAGATAATGAAGTGAGGCATCAGGCTATCATCCAGACACCACAGTCGTAAACACTCGTATCTTTCAGACAGCGGGGGGATTGTTTTCTTAAATAAGTGTGCATAACTTAATACATATATGAATAAATGAACATATATTGAGAATTTTCGCGACGGCGACTTTAAAGGGGGGTATATAGTTACCAGGGTATAACATACTAGATCTGAATCGAAGGCTCCAGTCCGGAAATGCTTCTATCGATTAATATTAATTTTATTATGAATATTTTCTATTCTAAAAAGGTGAGGTTGCTAACGAACAATAGTGGTTACTGTTAACAGAAACTAGAATTTTATTGTGTAATTTTTTCACAAATAAACGTTAATTATACTTATTATCGCTTATAACTATGGAATAAAACAATACAACCAATCAGTCGGGGACTTTTGACGTTCGGTACGTAGCCATAGGAACAGCCTAATGCTCTATATCGCTATATGGTATCACCAGAATGGTGTGTTCTAAAAATAGACAAATAAACGATCCCAATAAAATGTTCGACATAAAATCAATATTAATTTGATATAAGCCTTTCCGGACATGGGTATTCAGTTCATATCTATTATTATATACTCATACAACTATTTCAAATTTGTTATTTAAAGAGATAATCCATCTTTAAACTGCTATATTTACAAATTGTACAACCTGTAGTCGAATTTGATATATTTCACAAATCATCATTTAAAAAGTACAATCATAACATTACAATAATTGTTAAATTTAGTCATATCCTCACTCATAAGCATAAATTTAAAGATGGATTATCTCTTTAAATAACAGATTTGAAATAGTTGCATGGTTATAAATTAATACATATGAATTGAAGACCCGTGTCCAGAAATGCTTCTATCAATTACTATTGTTTTTATTTCGAATATTTTATTATGAAATGAGATGATTAAATGGGACACTTTATTGTTCTATTTTTAGAACAAACCACTCAGGCGATAGCATATAACGATGTAGACCATTAAGCTGTTCCCATAGCTATGTTCCGAACGTCAATGTCCCAGATTGATTGTTTGTATTGTTTTATTCCATAGTTAGAATTGATAATGAGTCGAATTGACGTTTATTTGCGACAAAATTGAACAATAAAATTTCTGGTCAGTGTTAACAGTAACCAGTATTGTTCGTTAGCCGAACAACCACACCTTTTTAGACCAGAAACTATTCGAAATATAATCAATATTAATCGATAGAAGCATTTCCTCAAATCAAACCCAACAAACGCTCTTCAGCGGCATTATATCATACACACGTGGATTGTAGGAGAGGGCTGACAGCGGCATTATTGCATACACACGTGGATTGTAGGAGAGGGCTGACAGCGGCTTGATAGCATACACACGTGGATTGTAGGAGAGGGCTGACAGCGGCGTTATATCATACACACGTGGATTGTAGGAGAGGGCTGACAGCGGCATTATAGCATACACACGTGGATTGTAGGAGAGGGCTGACAGCGGCATTATAGCATACAAACGTGGTTTGTAGGAGAGGGCTGACAGCGGCATGATAGCATACACACGTTGATTGTAGGAGAGGGCTGACAGCGGCATTATAGCATACACACGTGGATTGTAGGAGAGGGCTGACAGCGGCATTATAGCATACACACGTGGATTGTAGGAGAGGGCTGACAGCGGCATTATAGCATACATACGTGGATTGTAGGAGAGGGCTGGCAGCGGCATTATAGCATACACACGTGGATTGTAGGAGAGGGCTGACAGCGGCATTATAGCATACATACGTGGATTGTAGGAGAGGGCTGGCAGCGGCATTATAGCATACACACGTGGATTGTAGGAGAGGGCTGACAGCGGCATTATAGCATACATACGTGGATTGTAGGAGAGGGCTGACAGCCCTTTCAAATCTTCCCGGAGATCATCCAAAACTCCAAACTTCGTTTTTATTCAGAAGCATTTCCGGACAGGAGACTTCGATTCGTATCTATTATTCCACACCCATTGACGTGAGTCACATGTATTCAACGGATTTCCAGCCATTGAATACATATTAGTGTATACCTCTAGTGGAATACAGACCGGAACTATTCTTGTTGACGTTGTCGCCAAGAAAGATGACGTACATTTCGTCGAGCATCCGCTTTCGGTGATCCCTCCATAATTACTGGTTATTTGTCAGACTTAAATCACAATAAAAAGGTAGCTATAGTAAAAATGAAGGTGACATTCATGGATTGAACTTATCTGACTGAACGGTGTAGAATAAATACAGAACACAACTTGCATCATAATCTCGAATCTTTTATCGAACTCGTTGCGGACGGCGCAATGTTATATTTCGCTCGAGCTACGCTCTCGCGAAATATATCCTTGCGCCATCCGCAACTCATTCGATAAAAGAGTCTCGATTAAGATGCGCGTTGTGTTCTGTCTATATATTTTATACCCAGTAAATGTTTACAAAGATATAGACCATCTTCAACACATGTCATTCAGTTTTTTTCATTTCAGAACCATGTTTGTACATGTTGTGAATATATAGAATCCCCCGTCAATTCATGCACAGTCATTAGTGTTTACGACGTACACTTGTCGGCGAATAACAATATGGTCATTATATGAGTGCCATCCAATCCCATCGATATGATAATCAGATAGCATGGCTATGACTATCCCATCGATGTGATAATCCGATAGCATGGCTATGACTATCCGATCGATATGATAATCCGATAGCATGGCTATGACTATACCATCGATGTGATAACCTGATAGCATGGCTATGACTATCTCATCGATGTGATAATCCGATAGCATGGCTATGACTATCCCATCGATGTGATAATCCGATAGCATGGCTATGACTATCCCATCGATGTGATAATCCGATAGTATGGATATGACTATCCCATCGATGTGATAATCCGATAGCATGGCTATGACTATCTCATCGATGTGATAATCCGATAGCATGGCTATGACTATCCCATCGATGTGATAACCCGATAGCATGGCTATGACTATCCCATCGATGTGATAACCCGATAGCAGGGCTATGACTATCCTATCGATGTGATAATCCGATAGCATGGCTATGACTATCCCATCGATGTGATAATCTGATAGTATGGATATGACTATCCCATCGATGTGATAATCCGACCACATATACTTTACTTTCGCCTTGAATTCATCCGGTATAAAGTACCACCTACATCGCCGTGTGTGGAAGAAGACCACTATATATAACCCGATGTGGAGGACTGGACCACTATATATAAACTCAGTTTAGGCTTGCTGTGTCAGTCTGACCACTTATAGCATTACAACATTAGGATTGCGTATCAGTCAGTTGATCGCCGTAACGATTCTCTTCTCTCTTCCTAACATTAATCGACCGAATAAATAATTTTTCTCACACACAGGGATGGGGTAATTGTAATTGACTGTAATTAATTACATTTTTTCAAGTAATTGCATGTAATTGGTAATTTAGTTTATTCTCAATTACATGTAATTGCAATTGTAATTGGTTAGGATGTAATTGTAATTGTAATTTGGGTCTAATTTCAATTACTTCAACATCACATGTACTTATTTCTTCTCAAAGTTCTCTTTCATGATTCATCCAATGGTTTCTATAATGTTTTTTTTCCAAATTTCAAAGTGTAAGACTGGTGACTGGCTATCACTATGCTGTCACAACACTGAGTTTTCATCCACTGTGTCTCAATTGTTAATTCTGTTGACACCTCTTTGTTTGCTTAAGCATTGGTTAACCTTTGAGTTAGAAGGTTTGTTTTGATAAATACAATGAGAAACCAACTTTAAATAATTGACAATAGATCACTATAATAGATCACTCTTATGATCATGTTTCATTATCTCCACCTGATATGGTATATATGCTATGGTAGAAATTCATACCAACCATTGCTAAAAATTCTATCAACATGTCTACAAAAACAATCTGGCAGCATTTGGTTTGCAGAAAGACAGGTCGTGTGCTATGAAAGCGAAGTGCAAACTTTTCCCAACTACAATCTCCGGTTCCAAAAAAGATACCTCCAATTTTGTGACACATTTGAAGGTAAGTTTCCATTTCTATGTATTAGTATTGTTTAATTCCATTGACATATTACTTCAGTCATATGGTGGTATTGGTATATGCATTGTGTCTTGTCCCTTCTAATTTGCAACATAATGACAATGTGGGGACAAATAGCTGCCTCACTAATCTCCCAATTAGCAGTGTCTATTGGATGCATTGTGTCACCAGTAAGCTGGTGGCCACAAAGGCTAATTATGTTTATGACTCTAATTAACAATTAGAGTGTTGATTATCTCATTGACCGTTACAATGGCCTGACTTTGTGTCTGACTTACTGGGATGGTCTTATTCCCTTAATAATTAAATTATGGATACATGTATGTGTTACTAAAATACTCTTATTATTTTCATTTTATAGCGAAAGCATCAAGATGTCTATGAATCCAAAGTCACACAAGCACCATCAGCAAGTTACCAACAGCCTAGAACAAATAGTTAGCAAAGTTCACAAATATCATCCCAATTTCTAGAAGATCAACCCAGGCTACAAGTTGCCAATGCAACACGCTGGAATTACCAGCTATAAATCATGATTCGCTCAGTTCTACGAACATCTATCATGGACCAAATACATTGGCTGCTCTGTACCAAGTGTGCTTCATTATTGTGCTTCTTCGTGTATTTTATCTTGCTCATATTAAATTTATGTTTTGTTATCAAATAAAGTTCATATAAATAAAAAGTGTTCCTATTTCAATTCTGTACTGAAATGTAATTGTAATTGAATTACATTTCAAAGTAATTGTAATTAATAACATTGTGAATTAGATGTAATGGGAATTGTAATTGTAATTGAAAAATATTGAAGTAATTGTAATTTTAATTAATTACATTCACAAGTAATTGCCCCAAGCCTGCTCACACATCACATTGATACTGGCGATCCCACATGTGCACAGGCCACTCAACTGCATAATGATCTACAGCACACATCACATTGGTACGGGAGAGAGCCATGTATGTAATATCTTATGTGAAGCCAGGTTTCTCAACCATGAAAATGATTTATGGCACACATCACATTGGTATGGACGATCCCCGGAGTGGACCTTCTTATGTCCAGTCAAGCTAAACAACTGAATAAATTATTTCTCGCGCACATCACAATGATACTGGCGATCCCACATGTGCATAGTCTTAAGTCCCACCAGGTTACTCAACTGAATAAATGGTTTATAGCACACATGTAATCTCGTATGTACAGCCAGGTTACTCAACCGAGAAAATTATTTCTGGCACACATCACATTGGTATGGGTGATCACCACACCAGTGTTGATCCTCTTATGTCCAGTCAGGCTTACTGGGAAATGAATTCTCGCACACATCGCATTGGTACATCCGATCACCAGTGTGGATCTGTCTAGTTAGGTGACTCGACAGAGTAAATGATCACTCGCAGACGTCGTAAATGTACGGGCTACCCACGGCGTGGATCCTCTTATGTCGCATCAGGGCACCCGACTCAGTAAATGATTTCTCGCATACATCACATTGATACGGGCGATCTCCCGTGTGGATCCTCTTATGTTTCGTCAGGTCACTTGACTGAGCAAATGATTTCTCGCACACATCACATTGATACGGGCGATCCCCGGTGTGGATCCTCTTGTGTCTCATTAGGCTACTCGACTGAATAAATGATTTCTCACACACATCACATTGATACGGGCGATCCCCCGTGTGAATCCTCTTATGCTTCGCCAGGTTACCCGATAGAGTAAATGATTTCTCGCATACATCACATTGATACGGGCGATCCCCAGTGTGTGTTATCTCATGGGTCGTTAGGTGACTCAACTGAGTAAATGATTTCTCGCACACATCACATTGATATGGGCGATACCCGGTGTGGATCATCTTATGTTTTGCCAGGTTACTCGAATGATTAAATGATTTGTCGCACACATCACATTGATACGGGTGATCCCCCGTGTGGATAATCTTATGTTTAGTCAAATGGCTCGACTCAGTAAATGATTTCTCGCATACATCACATTGATACGGGCGATCTCCCGGGTGGATCCTCTTATGTTTCATCAGGTCACCCGACTGAGTAAATGATTTCTCGCACAAATCACATTGATATGGGCGATCGCCGGTGTGGATCATCTTATGTTTCGTCAGGTCACTCGACCGTGCAAATGATTTCTCGCACACATCACATTGATACGGGCGATCCCCGGTGTGGATCCTCTTATGTCGCACCAGGGCACCCGACTCAGTAAATGATTTCTCGCATATATCACATTGATACGGGCGATCTCCCGTGTGGATCCTCTTATGTTTCATCAGGTCACCCGACTGAGTAAATGATTTCTCGCACAAATCACATTGATATGGGCGATCGCCGGTGTGGATCATCTTATGTTTCGTCAGGTCACTCGACCGTGCAAATGATTTCTCGCACACATCACATTGATACGGGCGATCCCCGGTGTGAATCATCTTATGTGTCGTCAGGAGACTCAACCGATTAAATGATTTATCACACACATCACATTGATACGGGCGATCCCCCGTGTGGATCATCTTATGCTTCGCCAGGTTACCCGATAGAGTAAATGATTTCTCGCACACATCACATTGATACGGACGATCCCCAGTGTGTGTTATCTCATGGGTCGTTAGGTGACTCAACTGAGTAAATGATTTCTCGCACACACCACATTGATACGGGCGATCCCCTGTGTGGATCCTCTTATGTCTCATTAGGCTACACGACTGAATAAATGATTTCCCGCACACACCACATTGATAAGGGCGATCCCCGGTGTGAATCATCTTATGTGTCGTCAGGAGACTCAACCGATTAAATGATTTATCACACACATCACATTGATACGGGCGATCCCCCGTGTGGATCATCTTATGCTTAGCCAGGTTACCCGATAGAGTAAATGATTTCTCGCACACATCACATTGATACGGACGATCCCCAGTGTGTGTTATCTCATGGGTCGTTAGGTGACTCAACTGAGTAAATGATTTCTCGCACACACCACATTGATACGGGCGATCCCCTGTGTGGATCCTCTTATGTCTCGTCAAGGCACCCGACTGAGTAAATGTTTTCTCGCACATCTCACACTGATACGGGCGATTACGCTTTATCTTACTGTGCAAACTGCTTAACGACCATGAGTCCACGGTCATATGTGACGGATTTATCGGTTTGTGTTTATCATCTTCAGTCTCCATTGTTGATGGCTCCACCTCCCCATACATGATTTAACTGTATCTGTATATGTAATGTTTATGTACGGAATCAAATGATCACCCGGCTTACATGAGATTACCTAACTAAAGCTAACAGAGAGTATCACGAAAGAGTTAAAATTATCGAACAGACAATCGATACAGTTAAGTTACATGTAGGAAAGCATCAGATGAAAATAAAAATATTTCTGTCCAGTAAAAAAGTGTTTGAATAAGTGGTCTTAAGCAATGGGGTGCGGAATAGAACAATGTCGCAATACATAGTTCAAAAAATGTAATTTTCAATGAAATCTTTACAGCCCAGTAGACGATTATAGTACACAGTGCTCTTGATCATAACATGTTTATGATGAAAACATTAACATATTCGACAATATTTACGTGACAGTATTCTTAACCACTTATGGGCAGCTTAAAGCAATATCAAAATACCTAGTTTACGACAAACATCCATCGACAAATGTATGTTATCCATTAAGGTCACGTGACCGACCTTTATTCACTTTACATATTGTCAAATATTGTTATATGATAAATTCAAATAGTATCATTATCTTCATTATGCACTGTTCTATTAAACTCTCGCGCAATAAACTATGATAATGCAGGATAATCAGGGATAATCAGCTATTTGGCTGGTCAATTGATAATGTTCTCAAATATAGGGGGGTGTGTGTCCAAAACTGACTGGACAAAAATTCCTGAAACGGAACAAAAAGGGTGGGTGTCCAAAATTGCCTGGAAAAAAAGGCCGGAAACGGAAGAAATTGGGTGGGTGGGCCCCCGAGACCGGAAAAAATTAAAATGATCATACGTGCCTGGAAATTTTGTTCCGACCCCCCCCCCCCTGACTGATGTCAAATAAATTGTTTGAATATCAAACTACAAGAACATTTTCAACTTAATGTTGGTGTGAAATTTCCAACTAATGTTTTGGCAGGTATGAAATTTCCAATTGTTGAAAATTTTAACCCCCCCCCGTCGCCACGTCTCTGTCTATATCATATAAATACTTTTTCTAAAAACCCTTAAACCAACTCGACGTGCGATTTCCCTGCGCTCCTGCATGTTGCGCAAATTCTAGTATAAAAAGTGCGTCTATTTCAGACGAAGTTCAAACAGTAAATATGACCAGACAAGACATAGAAACCGCTAATCTCATATTACCAATCTAACAATACCAGTCGAACATGATTACCTTTCAAAACAATAATACCGGGCACCATGTTACGGACAACCACAGGCACACACACCATGGATAAATACACGGTCAAAAGAACGGCGTTTTTTGTGTACGGTTATATCTGGCATATACCCATGGTTATATATAAACGGGGTATGAGCATCTGACCTTATGGCTCTATTGAGGGCTACATATGATATAATGTAAGATAAGTCTCAAACAGTATTGATATGTTTGTTATTGATTTGTGAGCAATTGCTTTCATTTGACGATAATTTTAATTATTTTTATTGTAACGCTAAAGTTCAAAACCACGCAATAAACTGACGTATGCTTACATGGGAAAAGGGGAGCAATACATGTGCATAAGAAGTGAGAAAAATGCATATTCTAATTGACGTGCATATGTAATATAATACGACAACCTCCACCCCAAAATGTTTACGTATATACGATTTGGCATATGAACCAAGAAGCTTTTGGCTATAATACATTGCTTTGGTCATAGATGAACCTTTACTCGTGGGCCTCTGTGTTTAGAACAAGGGTGTTGCAAAGATGTCCGGGAAGCAAGGTTCATTCATAATATAAGAAAGTAACCTATAGTATTAATTAATCAGTCGTAAAATACGAGCTGCTTAGCAGGGGTCGACACCTGCAGTGATCCAATACTAATTTACGTGACCAGTCTTCGAATAATGCTTCCGTTGCCTGTTTATATATATATAAATTTAATTTCAAAATAATAGTTCATCCTTCGACTAACATAAGGCAAATTTGATTTGGAATTTTTGAATTATAGATTTTGATTTATGGGAAATTACGAATCACCTCAGAAATGTGTGTCTTAATGCGCTAAACATTTCACACCATTTGATTGCTTTGTCCTGCTATTTTCACCGTTGTTCATCAAACTTCGGGGGTGGATCGCCATTTTCTCTTGGTAAAACTTGTTTTGGATGGGTGGGTGTCTGAGATGGGACAAGAAATAAATTCGCGTTGCCAGGGTGGTGGGTCCCAAAAATAAAAAAATTAATTTTTAACCATGTATCCTGGATTCAGTTCCTGCCCCTAATAATAGCACAAGTCGCACTGATATTGACGACAGTAAACCAATGTCAGAATAATATAATCTATCCACTCATGGCATCGTATATATACCAAGTAGTATGGTCACATCCATAATTATACACTTGCAGACTGTATAATACATACTTCTTTGAACCTTTTTATACTATCCACATCCATGTCAAGTAGTTACCCTGTCTACTGACTCCTATTAATAATCTTGCAATTATAGTTACCTGACAACTCTCAAACTTTTGCAATTTGGAAGAAGTGATCGGAATGCAGACCTACAATATATTATATAGTTGATAAGTACCGTGCACTATTCAATTTCAAACACTTACATATTTAGAGTTATCAACCCTAGACAAATCAGTGTAACTACTTGACTGGATTACTATAATCAAGTTATATAATATGTTTTGTTTGTTTTGTTAAAATATACCAGTTTATGTTCTAGTCATACCTCTCGGGGTCCATTGTATGTAAATGCATGCATTTGGTTTTAATAAATCTATTTATAGGCCCAAATTAAAACAGCATTATGACTGGACGTGTTCGTCATAAACGATGGTTTTCTAAAAGCTACGAATATATACTACGAATGTAATCACATGTGGAAAGCTACCAACATATACTTATATATATAGGGCTTCTTGGGCGGCTATGCTGTCTACGTATCTGCATGTATCATCTTTGTGAAAAAGATTTTAACATGATCAAATAGTGAAATACAGATCTATACATTATACTATGGCTTCTTCCATTCATTGAGTTAAAAAAGTAAATACTGGAGTGTTATTACGCTAAATAATATAATATCTATGTTCAGGGTAAACACACCAGCCCCTCCCAAAATGGACCGCATCCTCAGCATTGTATGGGGTTTCAAGTTTTTTTTCCCAATTTTCCTCCGACACATTCTTTTTTATTATAATATACAAAAATGTGACAACAATAACGACCATAAAAAAGCGTTTGCTTTAAAAAATAGTGAACAAAAGTCATTATTTTGTCATTTTATGCAGATTAGTTCCATACATCACCTTCTCAGGAGAAGTCTATTTCTTGCCATTTCATGACTATAAAGCAAAATAATCAATAAAACCCCCAAGATGATTCATGTAGGTCCTGGACTTCTTTCCTTCCAAGCCTGGACATCTTACCCCCACCCAAACCCTGACTCAAACATTTTCTCCCAAGAAGTTAATTTCTCGTTGTTTCGTGACTATATAAAGCAAAGTAAGCAATAAAACCATGATTTTTCTCAAGTAGGCGCTGGTTGGGGGGGGGGGGGGGGGGCTACATCATGCTCTGGAATCTTCGTTTCATGACTATATAATGCAAAATAAGCGATGAAACCATAAGACAATTTTTTGTCATGTAGGTTCTGGGTTGTGGGTAGCTATCCAGACCTGGATATTTGAAAGAATGAAATTAAATAAAAACAAATTTAAATCTCAAAAGTCATTTTTCTTGCCATTTCAGGATCAAATAATCAATTGTGTGATTAAAAATACTAATTTGTTCGTTAGACCTTTCTGAATAAGATTAGGCATGTTACCAAGAAATCTGTAGGGATGGAAACCGGTTTCCCGCCATTTTTCAAAATGGCCGCCGCGAAAAATTACCTTTTCTTATATCTCAGGTTCTGATGCACCTAGAAGAATAATTTTGGTGTCTATACCCATGTTTCCGGGGTCAAAGAATCCACTGAAGCTAATGGGAATTGAATTTGACCAACCGGAAACTGGTTTTCGGCCATTTTTCAAGATGGCCGCCAAAAATCCCAATATTTACCCATATTTTCATCAAAAAATCTCGCAGAAACATAATTTTTATCCCCAAACCCATGTTTTCTAGGCCAAAGAAATCAACTAGAATGATGATGATATTTGATTATTTGCCTTTGGTAGATATTTTCAATTTCAAAATGGCTGCCATGCAAAAATTAATGACGCAAATGGTGGGTCTTTCTAGCCCATGCACTCTATTATGTTTTTCCTGGATAATACAGCTTTTGTTTCTATATTACATGTTGCATGATGTAGTATTGATGTTGTATTTGTGAAGGTTTTAACACACTAATAATTACTAACTGGTGGTGGTATACTAACAGAACTTTTGAAAATGAGCTTACCAAGCAAGAAACGAAAATTAACCCCCACTCCTAAATCTGATGTAGAGTCAACACTCCAACCTACATTCATTATTCATGATGATGAATGCAAATCAGAAAAAATAATTCTCCTTTCTGAACTTAAGATTCCAGAAGAAAGGTTCAACAAAATTCAGGATGTTTCTAGACTGAGGTTAGCAGAACCTGCAAGTTCAGTTCACCGTAGAACGAACATTTGTGAAAACATTCCATCGACATATGCACCAGACTTTCAGTATGGTTATCACCGCGAGTGCTACCAAAAGTTCACTGCTAACTTAAATCGTCTAAAAGGAGAAGAGGAGGATGAAGCAATTCCAGGATCATCTTCCCAGACAACAAGGAGGTCATCAAAAGAGTTTGAGAAATTCATATTTAAAGCGGACTGTATTTTCTGTCGAATGGAAGGGCGCAAAAAAAGTTAAAAGTGGGAGTAAATGGACAACTGAACCCCTCAGTAAATTCGAATATGGAGGCGATACTGTTTTGCATGTTGCTGAACAGAAAAAAGACTATGACCTTCTAACAAGAATAAGAGGGTATGATTTGTTCGCGTGCGAAGCACAGTTCCACTGCACCTGTCGCAAGCAGTATGTAAATATATCCGTGCACTGGAGAAGTGATTCGCTTGAGGCAAAGACTCGAGAAAGTGCGATGGAACTTGCACATCGGTGTGCATTCGATCAAATTTGTTTTACTGTGGACAATTATCTTATTGTAAAACATGGTGTGGTGAAACTGACTGATCTGGTCCAGGACTATGTGTCTCATCTGCAGGAAACACCTTTCCCAAACCCGATGTACAGATCAGAAAACCTCAGATGTAAATTAATGAAATCCTACACAGAGTCACTATCATTTGTTCAATTGGAAAAGAAAGGGAAATTCCGGCAACAATTAGTATACAGTTCTGCAATTTCGGCTGGAAATGCAATGTCTTTGGCATATGAGTTGAGTTGTGTCGATAAAACTGGTGATGTTGCCCTTGAACTCCGTCAAGCTATAAAGACTGCATTCCAGACAAGTGATAGCCTTCCGTGGCCTGTGACTGCCAATGAATTTGAGACCCCAAGGAGTATGCTGCCAGAAGAAGAACTAGACAAGTTTTTGCATGTGCTGCTGGTGGGTAGAAGCAATATCACTGTATCTGGTGCAAAGAGTCGGGTCGTGCAATCAATTGGGCAAGACTTGTGTCGTGCAACTACGAATGGTGAATGGAAAATGCCAAAGCATATTCTTCTGTGTATGACTTTACGTCACATGTTCCGCAGTGCAGAACTCATAACCTTGGTAAACAGATTTGGACCCTGTGAGAACTATTCATTCTCTGTGGAACTTGAGACTGCATTGGCAACAGCAATACAAGAGTCGTCAAAGGTCTTGCCACCGTATATAGTGAGGAATCCTGCCGGTAAATCAACGTTTTATTCTGACTTTGATAATTTCGATCAGCTTACGACTACAGGATCCGTGCACACGGCCCATGTCATCATGATACAGGACGTGATGGAGGACATCCCAAACGACAGTCCTGGAAGAGCTTTACCAGAGGTAGAGAAAACTCGGTCCCGATCTTTGAAACTTTGAAACAGAATCTACCCGATTGCTACATAACACAGCGGTCTAGTCCTGGGTATAAGATCAGCATATGGACTCATCCCACAGGTAAATAGACAATCATGTTTTCATATCATTTTGAGTAGGCCTTGCTGAATTGTTCTACCCCAATCAGTTGACTGTACCCTAACAAAATAAAATTATGTTTTACTTACATGTGGAGCTGCTATGAGCACTGTAGATGAACATAACCTGTTGTGGATCTTTGTCCGATTGATAAGCGGCAGCACGATTCAGGAGATACCTGGATGGTCAGGTTATATTTCAGTCACAGGAGAGAAGCCCTCCTCAACCAGCACAATTGATTATAATCCTGTTATCAACAGCCCAATTACTGATTACAAGACTGTTCAACAGTGCCTGAAATATTCTGAGGAAGGAACGCGTGAGGTTGGCCAAGAATATGTAATCACCACATTCGACCTTGGAGTTTGTATGAAAGCATACCCCTTGATCTGGAAGAACCCTAGTCGTTATTCCAAGCATATTGTGATGATTGGATCTTTTCATGTTATTTGTGCATATTTCAAGATGATTAGTAAGAAGATGAATGGTTCTGGTCTTTCCGATGTGTTGACTGAAGCTGGGTTGATATCGTCTGGTTCGCTGCGTGGTTTATTGGCTGGGAAACAATACAGCTGAGCTATGATTTGTCATAAAACCATGTTAGAGGCTCTGGAGAGACTATTTATCAATGCCTACCTTGCTGATTGCGGTGGAGAAAATATTATGGGGCTCCTGGGTGAAGAATCTCAACAATTAATGCAAGATGTCTTGGAGTCGCCGTCTAAATTGACAGCCAACAGTGCCCTCTGTGATAAAGATGTACATACTCTGATAGTAGGTTACACTGATTTCAAAGATAAAGTGCGAAAGGGCAAGCTATGTAAGACAGCAGAGTTCTGGTTGTCATACATGTAGGGTCCTGCGAATTGGAGATTTTGATCGAACCGAATATCGAATCGAATTCAGGAAATCGAATCGAATATCGAATCGAATATCGATTCGAATCCTATCTGTATGTTGTATTCTCAATTGGGCATGTTTTGTCAACGATTAGACGATTTGTGAAACGTTCCATGAACTACTTGCACGATGTTAAATCATAACTTATGTGGCGATGAACCGTCATTTGCAATACTTCAATTGATAATTGATTAAAACGTCCAAGCGGCCGTCACGACAATTAATATATAACCACTAAACGGATTATTGGAACAAAAATCATGCAAAATTTGTACAGATTGCATGTGCATGCAAAATTGTAAATCAACATTCGGAATCACCCGTTGTTATAAACTTGAAGATGCAACAACAGTCGCAGTGTAGCCTGTTTATGTAGTGCTGGATGCTTCTTGGACAGATGATTCCATAGGTGGGTCGTGTCCCAGATGCTTGCGATTTATACACCATGTTGCATTCATCACATGTGTAAGCCTGCAGCTTTATCATGTTTAAAATAAACATGAATAACGGATGATGTTTTGTCAAGTGTCAAAGAACGCTCTGAATTTGAAAGTAAACTTCAAAATAAAACACCGCCAAAATGCAGTTTTCGATGCCGGGAACACGTGTTGTTTAAATTCTGAGCTATATTACATAACGCGGAATCTGAGATGGATAGACCGCGGATAACGCTAGCGGTTGATCAGTCTCATAGCTATTATAATTTACGCGCGTTGTCGGTCCATCGGCGATCTCCGAGCTTTTGGCTACCATGTTCAAAGATAGAAATCAGACGTATTTAGTTGTCCTATAGTGGCTAGTTGCTGTCTATACATATTTAATATATATAATCGCGATGTACAATGAGAATTATAAGGCACATATATACATAATTTTCTGTAATTAAATGGCACTAAACAGCTAAGATCGACGTGTGCACCTGCCCGTAAACAGCCTACTTTTCCATCAGTGTATATTCGAAATTTCGAGTTGGCAATTTCGAATCGAATTTGAATCGAATTTGACTTTCGAATCGAATCTCGAATCGAATATAGAATATTCGCAGGACCCTACATACATGGACCACATCTGGTTGGTACTGCGGTTGATCCAAGCTGTTAAAACAAACAACTATATTCTGTACTGCGAATGTCTCTACAGAATGTCCAGTTTATTCTTCAGTTTTGATGGACATAACTATTCTCGCTATCTGACATATTTCTCAGTTTTCTTGGCAAATGTCGAAGAGTCTCATCCCGGCGCAAAAAAGCTGCTTGAAGGGGGAGCGTTCAGTGTCGCACGTTCTATGATACCTGGAAACAGATGTCCCGTTGATAAGACGATAGAGGAGACATTTATGAAGCATGCTAAGTCACATGGTGGAGCCGGTGGTTGCGGTGCGGGAATGATGTCGCTTACGACAATATGGAACTCAGGTAGCAAAAAGCAAATAATAAATTTCATCATCATTCTAGTTGATTTCTTTGGCCTAGAAAACATGGGTTTGGGGTTAAAAATGATGTTTCTTCGAAATTTTTTGATGAAAATATGGGTAAATATTGGGATTTTTGGCGGCCCTCTTCCAAAAATGGCGGAAAACCAGTTTCCGGTTGGTCAAATTCAATTCCCATTAGCTTCAGTGGATTCTTTGACCTCGGAAACATGGGTATAGACACCAAAATTATGCTTCTAGGTGCATCAGAACCTGAGATATAAGAAAAGGTAATTTTTCGCGGCGGCCATTTTGAAAAATGGCGGGAAACCGGTTTCCATCCCTACAGATTTCTTGGTAACATGCCTAATCTTATTCAGAAAGGTCTAATGAACAAATTGATACCACTTTCGGAGGATCTGGGGTGCACGGGGGTGTTTCTAGCCCACGTACTAATACTACATGTACATGTATAGAACCCCGGCAGTCGTGTGAACCCATGAATATGATTAATCATCTCACTTGGACCACAATGAATCTGTCTTCAAAATGATATACAATGTACCATATACTGTTATAGAAAATATCTCCACCAAGATATTATCTCGACTCTCTCGAGATTTCGTGAAAAGAATCTTGAGATATTAACATATTTTCTCGAGATCATATGGCAAGATCTCAAGAAAATATGCAGAGATCTCAAGATAATATCGCGAGATACTAGTAATATGTTCAGAGCTTGAGATTCGCATGTCAGGATCTCAAGATGTTTCGAGATAACAATTAACATGTTGAATATTCAACTTTCAAGACACTTTTTTTTCTTGGACAATGTCACAAATCAAGAGCTAATTTTTAGCAAATTATTATTTATTATTTTAGCCAGTGCAAACACTGTCACTGATTGTGATAGTACTGATACTAATAGCTGAATCCAATGTCAATCCGTGAGCAGCCATGGACTGGCAGTGGTCAAGTCCAGAATTTCAATACATCACAAAATTGACATTTTTAGTAAAAAAAAATACTACTAGTATATTTTTAGACTAACATTTCGGCAGACACACAACTTTTTCCTTGAATTATTTTTCATATTTCGATGTATTGAGTATGCGTAATGATTATTACACATGTCCGCTCGTATAAGGGGGTATTAGCTAGTATTTACATCAATTTTATTTTCACATGTTTTGCCAGTGACCGCGATATTTATAATAAGAGACGCTCAGTGACTCACCATTTTCGTCCGCGATTTTCATCGCTTCGCCATCCAAGGTCTGGATCGTTTGGTGGTCTCACACCATGGTAATTTTGTGGTAATTCCGGCTCGTGCATGTACGCTCCCGTTGTCAAAGTTTAAAGTGTCTTCTGCTGACGATTCAGACGAGGGACAATCAGATCGCAAAAAAATGTTTCTGTCCGCAATACTGTGGGAATTCATAGGGTCCTCTATTACGTCACACGGTTTCTCGCAAATAACTGTTTCCGTCAAAATAGATAATGAAGTGAGGCATCAGGCTATCATCCAGACACCCACAGTCGTAAACACTCGTATCTTTCAGACAGCGGGGGATTGTTTTCTTAAATAAGTGTGCATAACTTAATACAAATATGAATAAATGAACATATATTGAGAATTTTCGCGACGGCGATTTAAAGGGGGGTATATAATTACCAGGGTATAACATACTAGATCTGAATCGAAGACTCCAGTCCGGAAATGCTTCTATCGATTAATATTAATTTTATTATGAATATTTTCTATTCTAAAAAGGTGAGGTTGCTAACGAATAATAGTGGTTACTGTTAACAGAGACTAGAAATTTCATTGTGTAATTTTTTCACAAATAAACGTTAATTATACTCATTATCGCTTATAACTATGGAATAAAACAATACAACCAATCAGTCGGGGACATTTGACGTTCGGTGCGTAGCCATAGGAACAGCCTAATGCTCTATATCGCTATATTATATGGCATCACCATAATGGTCTGTTCTAAAAAATAGACAAACAAACGATCCCAATAAAATGTTCGACATAAAATAAATATTAATTTGATATAAGCCTTTCCGGACAGGGGTATTCAATTCATATCTATTATTATATACTCATACAACTATTTCAAATTTGTTATTTAAAGAGATAATCCATCTTTAAACTGCTATATTTACAAATTGTACAACCTGTAGTAGAATTTGATATATTTCACAAATCATCATTTCAAAAGTATAATCATAACATTACAATAATTGTTAAATTTAGTCATATCCTCACTCATAAGCATAAATTTAAAGATGGATTATCTCTTTAAATAACAGATTTGAAATAGTTGCATGGGTATAAATTAATACATATGAACTGAAGACCCTTGTCCAAAAACGCTTCTATCAATTACTATTGTTTTTATTTCGAATATTTTATTATGAAATGAGATGATTAAATGGTAGCATGTTCAGATCGTTTCGTTTTTCCGCGTTTTGCATCTGTCGAAACGGAAAAACTCCATTTGTATTTTCACTAAAACACAACATTGCGAGATAAAACGATTTTGATTTACACGGTAAGAAGAAGAATAAACTACATATATATCGATAAAGTTTTGGAACATTATCAATAACACTTGATAGCAGCTAATTTCGACTTGACATTTTGTTATTCAGGAAAATTTTATTTTTCATGTACCAATTTTTCCTATTTTCGACGTTCGTCTAACATTTAAACTACATCAAACTGCTTCACTGTAAATGATTTTGGGCTAATTATTTAACGTAACAGATTAAAATAGGCACTTGCTTTATATGTATGCCAATTTTGTTTTCATTTTCCGGATTTTTAAGGTTTGTTTTCTTAGGTTTAACTTGCCTAACTTTGTCAATTAAAAAAACAATGAACGAATCGCCTCTCACCATTCATCATCTGTATCAATGCAAAGCACAGTTCAATAATACATTTTGCAAAGGAGTTTTCGATGAACGGCATACAGGGGCATACAGGGGGTCAAATGTGGTATGTTGCAAGGCTGACGGAAGCCGACCACATCTCCTCACACATATTTTTATACTACATTTCAAGCTCAACTGAACAAAATAAAGTTTAAGCTATTGTCATCTGTTGTCATGGGTTGTTGTTCGTCTGTGCGTGCATCAATGATTGCTGTTGGTATACCCTATATGCCACAAATCTCTCATTTAATTGTCAACAAACTTCATATGGATTCTTGGGGTGATAATTTTCCCCGAATTGTATCTTGGATTTCACATTTGATTCATCAGCACACCCTATACCATGTCCTGCCTTGGTCCTGTGACTCAGACTGTGAATGGGGGGGGTCAAACTTTCTGTTTTGTGCTACCGTTGTCGTAGGTGACAAATCAACATATCAAACATATCATTCTGCAACTATTTCCACTACTGCCTGTAAATGGATGCTCTTCATAATAGTACATGTATTTGTGTGAATGTAAGAAACTACTTTTAAATTATTCTGTTTACTTTTTCACTTATATTTAACTTTTTGTGTTGCCAATAAACAATGAAGAAAGTGACATTAATGATGATGTACATGTAGCTCAAATTTAAGCGATGTGAGAAGAGTATATTGGTGGGTATTAAAAACCGATGTGAAGAAATTTTCCATCAACATCCTTTTTGTTTCTTTGATATAAATTAATCATCATAACCAAGATAAATAGGACAACCCAAACCAGGGACAACCGCCCCAAACTGTCACAACAACCTGCCTCAGTTATTCTATGTTTTACTTGGTTATATGTAAATACGAGGATAAACATAATACATGTAAATAACTGTGATTATTGAGAACTGTGCTGTAAATGGCAACAAAGAATCATGAGATTAAAATAAGACTGATGAGGTGATGTCAGGTTGATGTGGTGTGAATTTCTGATAAGATATTCACATGTTTATAAAATTGTGGGTTTCATGCAGGTTTGCAACTTCCAAGTCTCCCCTTCATTTAGGGACCATATACTTTTTTTCTTCTTGATACTGTACTAATCAGGGACTTGGCTAGAGGGGGTGTCCACATTGTGAATTCCAATTGCAGCTCCCTTGAATCAGACTAAATACAAGTTTTCCGAAATTCCATTCAAACCCCCTCCCCAACTGATTATTATGGTTCTTATCTTGTGGTTAGTCAGATGGAAAAACAGAAGCATGTTTCTATATACCCGGTATGACAAATTTCATAGATCAGAACCTGAAAATTGGATAAATCCTAACCATCTGGTGGTCCGGCTCCAGACATATTCACAGGGCCTAGGAGAGAAATCAGGATATTCTGAATAGACCATTGATTCGGCCCGGTGTGAGAAAAGTTTGAAATCTGATCAAGAAAATCCCTAAATCCTAGAATCTGTAGACTGGTCTCAAGCCGTCCTACAGCGTTGGAAAATTTCAAACATCATGCCCCTGTTACTTTGGAAATTTTCCAACTGATGACCATTTCAGCCCACAATTTTAACCAAATGTAGGAAAATATTGTGTTCTTAAATTAACAGTTTTTGACTGACCACAAGGGACCAACCAGGACACAAGCCCAAAGGTTGGAAAATTTACTACTACATGTACAAAGTAGTACCGATACCTTTACTGGGAAAGTATTAACATGAGACAGGTTCATAATAAACTGTGCTTATTTTTATTTCAAATTGATGAAATAACAAATTAAATTCAACATATAAACATATATTGTATTAAAATGGCATGTGTGTACAGTACATTTATATAGCTTATCGCAACACACAGAAGATAAGACAGACCAACAAGTCACAAAAATGCAGTGTATATTATGCAAATGGCATTATTTTTTAAAACAATATCAATTTCAGAACATGCTGATCTCTGCAGATTTGTGTTAATTCTCCCTCGGAGTCCCTCCCCCCACATGTTTGTAAGTTTGTTAAGTGGTACCATACAATACAGTGTATACAGGCTCCAGATAACCCAGATAAAGTTTTGGGGCAGGTTCGTTCAACTTAGGATAATCAGGTTAGTTGGCAATGAACCCTGCACATGCAGTTTAGTTTTCAGGTGATACAGGCTTTGTGATTTCTGGATAACAATTGTTTAGTGGCAGTTTAATGTCTCTGTTTGCCCAATAATAGCTCGATGACAAGTATCAAACAATTTGTTGCCTTGAGCATGTCTTTGAATGGACTTAAACATTTTGGCAGAAAAAAATATTTGACGTCAATTTTTCGAAAATTCAGAAAAAAATCACGTCACATAATTTTCATTTTTTCTCAATTTGGTTATGCTTTAGGATCAATATACTACCACTTTATATCAAAATTTCCCAGATTTTTGCAATTTTTTTGAAAAGGTGTGAAGATGCTATAAATGGGACACTTTATTGTTCAATTTTTAGAACAGACCACTCAGGCGATAGCATATACCGACGTAGACCATTAAGCTGTTCCCATAGCTATGTTCCGAACATCAATGTCCCAGATTGATTGTT
This sequence comes from Siphonodentalium dalli, assembly GCA_032622095.1. Lineage (NCBI taxonomy): Eukaryota > Metazoa > Mollusca > Scaphopoda > Gadilida > Siphonodentaliidae > Siphonodentalium > Siphonodentalium dalli. The sequence continues at coordinate 60,692,640 of CP136063.1, forward strand.
TTATTCCATAGTTAGAAGCGATAATGAGTCGAATTAACGTTTATTTGCGACAAAATTGCACAATAAAACTTCTGGTCAGTGTTAACAGTAACCAGTATTGTTCGTTAGCTAAACAACCACACCTTTTTAGACCAGAAACTATTCGAAATATAATCAATATTATTGCCACAAACCAAACCCAACAAACGCTCTTCAGTGGCATTATAGCATACACACGTGGATTGTAGGAGAGGGCTGGCAGCCCTTTCAAATCTTCCCGAGGATATTCCCAAACTCAAACTTCGTTTTTATTCAGAAGCATTTGCGGACAGGAGACTTTGATTCGTATCTAATATTTTATACCCAGTAAATGTTTACAAAGATATAGACCATCTTCAACAAATGTCATTCAGTGTTTGTACATGTTGTGAATATATAGAATCCCCCGTCAATTCATGCACAGTCATTATTGTTTACGACGTACACTTGTCGGCGAATAAGAATATGGTCATTATATGAGTGCCATCCAATCCCATCGATGTGATAATCCGATAGCATGGCGATGACTATCCCATCGATGTGATAATCCGATAGCATGGCTATGACTATCCGATCGATGTTATAATCCGACAACATGGCTATGACTATCCCATCGATGTGATAACCCGATAGCATGGCTATGACTCTCCCGTCTATGTGGTAATCCGATAGCATGGCTATGACGATCTCATCGATGTGATAATCCGATAGCATGGCTATGACTATCCCACCGATGTGGTAACATGGCTATGACTATCCCATCAATGTGATAATCCGATAGCATGGCTATGACTATCCCATCGATGTGATAATCCGACCACAGATACATTACTTTCGCCTCGAACTTCATCCGGTATAAACTACCACCTACATCGCCGTATGTGGAAGAAGACCACTATATATAACCCGATGTGAAGGACTGGACCAATATATATATAATCCCACGTGGAGGACTGGACCACTATAATTATAAGTCAGGTTAGGCTTGCTGTGTCAGTCTGACCACTTATAGCATTACAGCATTAGGCTTGCGTGTCAGTCAGTTGATCGCCGTAACGATTCTCTTCTCTCTTCCTAACATTAATCGACCGAATAAATAATTTCTCTCACACATCACATTGATACTGGCGATCCCACATGTGCACATGCCACTCAACTGCATAATGATCTATAGCACACATCACAGTGGTACGGGAGAGAGCCATGTATGTAATATCTTATGTGAAGCCAGGTTACTCAACTAAGAAAAGGATTTATGGCACACATCACATTGGTATGGGCGATCCCCGGTGTGGACCTTCTTATGTCCAGTCAGGCTAAACAACTGAATAAATTATTTCTCGCGCACATCACACCAGGCTACTCAACTGAATAAATGATTTATTGCACACATGTAATCTCGTATGTACAGCCAGGTTACTCAACCGAGAAAATGATTTCTGGCACACATCACATTGGTATGGGTGATCACCAAACCAGTGTGGATCCTTTTATGTCCAGTCAGGCTTACCGACTGGGTAAATGAACTCTCGCACACATCGCATTGGTACAGCCGATCACCAGTGCGGATCATCTTATGTCTAGTTAGGTGACTCGACAGAGTAAATGATCACTTGCACACGTCGTAAACGTACGGGCTACCCACGGTGTGGACCCTCTTATGTCGCATCAGGGCACCCGACCGAGTAAATGATTTCTCGCAAAAATCACATTGATACGGGCGATCCCCGGTGTGGATCATCTTATGTTTAGTCAAAGTGCTCGACTCAGTAAATGATTTCTCGCATACATCACATTGATACGGGCGATCTCCCGTGTGGATCCTCTTATGTTTCGTCAGGTCACTCGACTGAGCAAATGATTTCTCACACACATCACATTGATACGGGCGATCCCCGGTGTGGATCCTCTTATGTCTTATTAGGCTGCTCGACTGAATAAATGATTTCTCACACACATCACATTGATACGGGCGATCCCCCGTGTGAATCCTCTTATGATTCGCCAGGTTACCCGATAGAGTAAATGATTTCTCGCACACATCACATTGATACGGGCGATCCGCAATGTGTGTTATCTCATGGGTCGTTAGGTGACTCAACTGAGTAAATGATTTCTCGCACACATCACATTGATACGGGCGATTCCCGGTGTGGATCATCTTATGTTTTGCCAGGTTACTCGAATGATTAAATGATTTGTCGCACACATCACATTGATACGGCTGATCCCCCGTGTGGATCATCTTATGTTTAGTCAAATGGTTCGACTGAGTAAATGATTTCTCGCATACATCACATTGATACGGGCGATCTCCCGTGTGGATCCTCTTATGTTTCATCAGGTCACCCGCCTGAGTAAATGATTTCTCGCACAAATCACATTGATACGGCCGATCCCCAGTGTGTGCTATCTCATGGGTCGTTAGGTGACTCAACTGAGTAAATGATTTCTCCCACACACCACATTGATATGGGCGATCCACTGTGTGGATCCTCTTATGTGTCGTCAGGGCACCACACCAAGTAAATGATTTCTCGCACATCTCACACTGATACGGGCGATTACGCTTTGTCTTACTGTGCAAACTGCTTAACGACCCTGAGTCCACGGTCATGTGTGACGTATTTATCGGTTTGTGTTTATCATCTTCAGTCTCCAGTGTTAATGGCTCCACCTCCCCATACATGATTTAACTGTATATGTAATGTTTCTGTACGGAATCAAATGATCACTCGGCTTACATGAGATTACCTGACTAAAGCTAACAGGGAGTATCACGAAAGAGTTAAAATTATCGAACAGACAATCGATACAGTTAAGTTACATGTAGGAAAGCATTAGATGAAAATAAAAAGATTTCTGTCCAGAAAAAAAGTGTTTGAATAAGTGGTCTTAAGCAATGGGGTGCGGAATAGAACAATGTCGCAATACATAGTTAAAAAAATGTAATTTTCAATGAAATCTTTACAGCCCAATAGACGATTATAGTACACAGTGCTCTTGATCATAACATGTTTATGATGAAAGCATTAACATATTCGACAATATTTACGTGACAAGTATTTCACAGGGTGACGTGAGTTAAATCTATCGAAAAGCCTTGGTGATGCGCGGATAACAACATAAAGAATCAATGAACTAAATGGTTTCCCATAGGCGACAGTGTTAACGTTTCGCCAAATTCACTGAATTGAAGCGTGCAGGCCATACCAGTGATATTTACCCAGCTAGATTGACGCCAGTTGATCACGAAAATGCAAGAAAAATCATAGGTCATGTGTTTACTTTTTAAAATGAATCCCCAAGTGTACGACAGGGCTATCCCTTAGCCAATTTGATCTGAAAAAAACCCAGAATTACAGCAGCTAGTTAAATAAATTTCCCGCTCACAAAAAACCATTCCCCCATTCATTCACCAGTTTAAATTATTTAGATAGTATGTACAAATCAAATAAACGCGATGTCATCCTTTAATAACGTGTCGCATGTATCAGGTGAAGGTCATTCTTCAGTTACCTTCACCTTTAGCATTCAACGGTGTACTCGCTCCCCGACTCTAGAACACACTTAGCTCCCTGATTCCATAAAACGTGTTCATAGCGCCCCCACCCCTGCATGCATGCATTTGAAAAGTGGTCTTAACCACTTATGGGCAGCTTAAAGCAATATCAAAATACCTAGTTTACGACAATCATCCATCGACAAATGTATGTTATCCATTAAGGTCACGTGACCGACCTTTATTCACTTTACATATTGTCATATCGCCGTATCGTGCCTGGTAACAGTTGGCAAGACATTGTTTTGATAAACAATTTGATTCAAGCAATATGTCATATATTCATAGCAAATATCAAAATATCAAATAATCTGAAATGTGTTGTTCCATGTAGTCTGTAGAATACTCAAATGTGATTATGTGACTAGATCATGTGACTATATATTATGAAAATGAATGTTAATAAAAACTTTGGCGCTCTGCCTATCCCTAGAAATGTGATTATGTTGACACATTTCTTGATTAATGACACTTATATGATAAATTCAAATAGTATCATTATCTTCATTATGGACTGTTCTATTCAAATCTCGCGCAATAAACTATGATAATGCAGGATAATCAGGGATAATCAGCTATTTGGCTGGTCAATTGATAATGTTCTCAAATTTAGGGGGTGGGTGTCCAAAACTGACTGGACAAAAATTCCTGAAACGTAACAAAAAGGGTGGGTGTCCAAAATTGCCTGGAAAAAAAGGCCGGAAACGGACGAAATTGGGTGGGTGGGTCCCCCGAGACCGGAAAAAATTAAAATGATCATACGTGCCTGGAAACTTTGTTCCGACCCCCCCTGACTGATGTCAAATAAATTGTTTTAATATCAAACTACAAGAACATTTTCAACTTAATGTTGGTGTGAAATTTCCAACTAATGTTTTGGCAGGTATGAAATTTCCAATTGTTGAAAATTTTAACCCCCCCCCCCGTCGCCACGTCTCTGTCTATACCATATAAATACTTTTTCTAAAAACCCTTAAACCAACTCGACGTGCGATTTCCCTGCGCTCCTGCATGTTGCGCAAATTCTAGTATAAAAAGTGCGTCTATTTCAGACGAAGTTCAAACAGTAAATATGACCAGACAAGACATAGAAACCGCTAATCTCATATTACTAATCTAACAATACCAGTCGAACATGATTACCTTTCAAAACAATAATACCGGGCACCATGTTACGGACAACCACAGGCCCACACACCATGGATAAATACACGGTTAAAAGAACGGCGTTTTTTGTGTACGGTTATATCTGGCATATACCCATGGTTATATATAAACGGGGTATGAGCATCTGACCTTATGGCTCTATTGAGGGCTACATATGATATAATGTAAGATAAGTCTCAAACAGAATTGATATGTTTGTTATTGATTTGTGAACAATTGCTTTCATTTGACGATAATTTTAATTATTTTTATTGTAACGCTAAAGTTCAAAACCACGCAATAAACTGACGTATGCTTACATGGGAAAAGGGGAGCAATACATGTGCATAAGAAGTGAGAAAAATACATATTCTAATTGACATGCATATGTAATATAATACGACAATATCCACCCCAAAATGTTTACGTATATACGATTTGGCATATGAACCAAGAAGCTTTTAGCTATAATACATTGCTTTGGTCATAGATGAACCTTTACTCGTGGGCCTCTGCATTTAGAACAAGGGTGTTGCAAAGATGTCCGGGAAGCAAGATTCATTCATAATATAAGAAAGTAACATATAGCATTAATTAATCAGTCTTAAAATACGAGCTGCTTAGCAGGGGTCGACATCCGCAGTGAATCAATACTAATTTACGTGACCAGTCTTCGAATAATGCTTCCGTTGCCTGGTTATATATATAAAATTAATTTCAAAATGATAGTTCATCCTTCGACTAACATAAGTCAAATTTGATTTGGAATTTTTGAATTATGGATTTTGATTTATGGGAAATTACAAATTACCTCAGACGGAAATGTGTGTCTTAATGCGCTCAACATTTCACACCGTTTGATTGCCTTGTCCTGCTATTTTCACCGTTGTTCATCAAACTTTGGGAGTGGATCGCCATTTTCTCTTGGTAAAACTTGTTTTGGATGGGTGGGTAATCTTGCAATTATAGTTACCTGACAACTCTCAAACTTTTGCACTTTGGAAGAAGTGATCGGAACACAGACTTACAATATATTATATAGTTGATAAGGACCGTGCACTATTCAATTTCAAACACTTACATATTTAGAGTTATCAACCCTAGACAAATCAGTGTAACTACTTGACTGGATTACTATAATCAAGTCATATTATATGTTTTGTTTGTTTTGTTAAAATATACCAGTTTATGTTCTAGTCATACCTCTCGGGGTCCATTGTATGTAAATGCATGCATTTGGTTTCAATAAATCTATCTATAGGCCCAAATTAAAACAGCAATATGACTGGACGTGTTCGTCATAAACGATGGTTTTCTAAAAGCCACGAATATATACTACGAATGTAATCACATGTGGAAAGCTACCAACATGTACTACGAATACGATCGCATGTGAAAAACTACGAATATACTACAAATGTGACCGCATGTGACAAGTTACGATTGTATACTACGAATTGGACTCCATGACAATGTGAAAAGCTACAAATACAGACCGCGATGTCATCGCCTGTGAAAAGCTACTAATACATACTACGAAATGAACGCCTGTTAAAAGCTGGCCACATTTTGGTCGATTGTAAAATATCGTTACGAATGTGATGGGTTCATTGTGACATGGACACCGTCGGCTATAATTGAGGTTTTCAGCTTAGAAAACAAAATAATATTGTCTAACTTCGATGCTCCTCATATGACACAGAACGATTAATATGTCACGTGCTGACTGCGTCTGTCCATTCCGTATCATTCCCCATTAGCCATGTAGCAGGGGCTACGGGTTGCCGTCATGTTTAAAATAATGTTAGTTGTATTGTATCTAATTGTCCCAATTTGTTATTTAAAGGGGCACTGTACATCATTTCCAATAAATTTCCGATGATAACAACGATCTATTGTCGATAATATATAGAAACATAAGTAATTTTCGTCGAAGATATATTCTGTAAACGCTCAGGTTAATAGGCTATCTTAAAATTTAATAATTTAAAAGTTAATAATTTAATATAAATTGAATTTATGGCTGGAGCCATAAAATGGCGTAAATTAAAATACGAATTTCCGTGTACCAGACGTAATCAAATTATAATTGAGGGATACTGGATTAGTAAACCCATTGCACACACGATCGGTTGAAACATTATGCTGATACGGGGAGAAAACTCAAGCCACTCACTGACTAGTGACGATAAATGAGTATATGGGACTAGTATGCATATATAACATAACTTTTATTTGATACATTTGGTTGCAAATGTACAAAAATTACTCGACAACGACAATTTGTATTTTTGCATTCCGGTAAATTTGTCATCCGTAACACTACTTCGTACTCAACAGACTTTCAAATAATGGAAATTTTTTCACCTTGTTCTCCGTCGCGGAGACTATAGAAACCAAGAACAACATTTGGGGTACAGTATCCCTTTAAAGATCGATTATCCCTTTAAATAACACATTTGAAATAGTTGCGTGGGTATAAAATAATATAAAGTTATTATACAATGTTGTGTACAGTATGAGTTTTTCTTGTACGAGTCCAGGTTGTGGTGAAGTCATATTGGACGAGACACGCCAGAGTCGAGTCCAATATGACTTTTTACCACAACCTGGACGAGTACAAGAAAAACTCATACTGTCCACGACATTGTATAATGACAATTTTATTATCCATCTGTATGTTTATCCAAATTTTGGGAATAAAACTTTTCTGGTTATTTTTGGTATTTGTCGGCACTTAATTATCTATAAAAGCCTATATATTGATAATCAGAAAGCATGATTTTGAAAAGTAAACACGGAAGTGAGAAAAAAAAACTCAATACGGAAGAGAAACGTCTGCTAAAATCCATCAGTGTTGCGCGCGCATCACAATTTCACCGATTCATTTCGCAATAGAGTTAATTCGTGACGTCACGGAGTCCCAATAAAAAAGTGATAATGTACAGTCGGGAGTCCAATATGACTTTCGGGAGTCCAATATGACTTTTTCCAGGACTATCACGTGGCGGATTTTGCCCAATCGGAAATGGTGTTAGTTAAGGGATGGATAATAATAATAATGAATTGACGACCCCGGCCGGAAAGGCTTCTATCAATTAATATTGATTTTATTTCCAATATTTTATTATGTAATGAGATGATTTATTGGGATACTGTATTGGTCTATTTTTAGAACAGACAATTCGGGTGATACCATTTTTCGATAGAGAGCATTAGAATGTTTCTATAGCTACGTATCGAACGTCAGGTGTCCACTATTGATTGTATTGTTACAACCAATTAATCTGGGACATTTGACGTTCGGTACATATCTATGGAAACAGCCTAATAATCTATATCACTATATGGTATCGACTGTTCTAAAGATAGAACATTAAAGTGCCCCATTTAATCATCAGTGATCATTTCATAATTAAATATTCGAAATAGAATCAATATTAATTGATAGAAGGGTTTCCGGACAGGGGTCAATTCATATTTATTACTTTATATCCACGCAACTATTTCAAATGTGTTATTTAAAGAGATAACCCATCTTTAAGAACGTAATATAAAAATTTTCTATTATAACTTATAAGACTTATAAGTCGCCGTCGCGAAGTTCATATTAGACCCACAGAGTCGTTCTGAGAACGAAATTAATCGTCCCAAGGTTAGCCGCTATCGATTAGGATTCCAGGAAACCCCCTGGCATGCGCATAGCTCGAAACGAAAACAACAGATTAGGTGTATTTTATTTTTGACCTGTGACGTCATTGATTACCTTCCGGCACTCTGTTGACATTGTGTTATCGAAATCGGTTTCTGCGTGGTTTTGTTTTATTTCACAAACATGTTTCGTTTTCGTTGGAAATCGTGAATTCGGAATGGATTTATGTGTGTAATAAAATATTGAATAATACGACATGAATTATTCGCGTGGCCAACAGCTCCGGAGTAAATGCGTACATATTTGGACGAAGTTCGTGTGTCACTGTGACTGTCAGAATAGGACCACAGTAGACCATGCCATGATTCTCTACCCCGTGCCGCTGGAGTAGGTATTCGTGGCATGATCTACGTGTAGGTCCACGGGAACTTCGAAATTTATTAACTTTCAACCTATTGGTGATATGAAATGAATGGGATACGTGACCGGTTTAGCAGATTTCAGCTTTCAAGTCCCACAAGAAGAGTACGAATTACGTTTATGGCTGAACTATCAGAAGGGCTTCTTGGGCGGCTATGCTGTCTACGTATCTGCATGTATCATCTTTGTGAAAATGATTTTAATATGATCAAATAGTCAAATACAGATCTATACAGCATACTATGGCTTCTTCCATTCATTGAGTTGAAAAAGTAAATACTGGAGTGTTATTAAGCTAAATGATATAATATCCATGTTCAGGGTAAACACACCAGCCCCTCCCAAAATGGACCGCATCCTCAGCATTGTATGGGGTTTCAAGTTTTTTTTCCTCAATTTTCCTCCGACTCATTCTTTTTTATTATAATATATAAAAATGTGACAACAATAACGACCATAAAAAGCGTTTGCTTTAAATATAGTGAACAAAAGTCATTATTTTGTTTATTTATGCAGATTAGTTCCATACATCACCTTCTCAGGAGAAGTCTATTTCTTGCCATTTCATGACTATAAAGCAAAATAATCCATAAAACCCCCAAGATGATTTTTTGTCATGTAGGTCCTGGACTTCTTCCCTTCCTAGCCTGGACATCTTACCCCCACCCAAACCCTGACTCAAACAACATTTTCTCGGAAGAAGTTAATTTCACGTTGTTTCTTGACTATATAAAGCAAAATAAGCAATAAAACCATGATTTTTCTCAAGTAGGCGCTGGTTGGGGGGGGGGGGGGGCTACATCATGGTCTGGAATCTTCGTTTCATGACTATATAAAGCAAAATAAGTGATGAAACCATACGACAATTTTTTGTCATGTAGGTGCTGGGTTGTGGGTAGCTATCCAGACCTGGACATTTGAAAAAATGAAATTAAATAAAAACAAATTTAAATCTCAAAAGTCATTTTTCTCGCCATTTCAGGATCAAATAATCAATTGTGTGATTAAAAAAACAAAACATTTTTCTGGCAATTTCAGGATCAAGCTATGAAAAGTGGGGGGAAATTTGTCACTTGAAAATAATATATAATAAAATATAAATAAATTTTTTTTAAATAAAAACAAAGTTAAATATCAAACAATTTGGCCATTCAAACGTTATCAAATGAGTGAAATTATTTTCAGTCCTGTATGCGGGAGCTATCCTGGGTGGGGTTGAAGATATCCTGGGGAGATGACGTGTTACACTGAGTACCTCATCTAGTAATTCATTATTCATTGGTGGTTAAAGTTTAGATAATAAGTTCAGGTCATTTGTTGAACATATTATCTGAACATTTCCTTTGGAACTACTGAACGATGGAAGGGTTAAATTATGTTTTTTCCTGAAAAATATTGAATGTCATTTTGTTGTTGGTGATGCCAAATAGTTAAACTTCTATCGAGTAAGTCCCTAGATATTACCAAAAGTTTATATATATATATATGTCAATTATTAGTTGAATCAAGAAAATACCAGTTTTCATTCGGCATGTTTTAGTCTAACCACCGTCATGAAAGAGGTTTTTTTCTGGAGAACACATACAAAAGTAAGTTAACCCCTGACATAAATCACTTTGATAAATTTCATAACAATTAGATTATTACCATGGGAGATAGAGTGATTTCTGTCTGGGGATAACTTACTTTTTTGTGTGTTCATTCTCCAGAAGAAAAAAATCTAAATCTGAGAAAAGCAAACTTTCATGTAAGTGGCGCTCAGTACTACTAATGTGTTAATTTTGTGAGTGGAAACTCCCCGGTTATGCTCCATTCGCCATGTGTCCCATCCATTTCATAACGATTAGATAAGTACTATGTGAGAAACAAAGATGTGAAATGTAGCAAATGGAGCATGGTCGGAGAGATTCTACTCACAGGAAGAGTTAACCCATTTCTGAGCGCCACTTACTTGAAATTTCGCCATTTTGTTATATAACACTTTGATATTTTATCAATGAATTTTATGGGAGATGAAGATTAGGGAGATACATTGTAACAATAATCTATTAAGATTTCATTCATTTATTCATTCATTTCTCCAGCTCAGGCAAACGAAACCCCCTGTAATTTCCACCATCACTGGGGAAAGCATACTGATGCCATTCACAACGCACGATGGAAGAGGTCTGCGGTTATGCAAACCATGGTAGCCATAGCACCACCGAATAAACTGTCTATGCTATATGCCTCTATTTGTTGTGCAGAGGTCCATTAAACGGATGACTACACTGTTGCTGGTATCCTAACCATGCAACTTCAAGTAGCCATGGTCCAGGCACACACTCCTGAAGGGGACAGTCTCTGTGATACACTTGAAGTGACCTTCTTCCTATGAAAACGTTTTTGACACTTCCTTTAGCTTAGCCTCAACTTTTTCAATCTCATGGCAACATCTGCACTCACAGGTACATTGTAGTCTCCATCAAAGTACATATGCCGCATGAACACATGAAATGACAAGGGAAATACATTTATTATGGAACAACTCAGAGTTAACATTCAATTCCTCAATTTTGTTGATGCAAACTTTGACAAATGTGTAACAAACTCGACATACAGTAATGCCCTAAATAATCGACCCCATAACCACATCAGAATTATAGGTATAGTTTCAGGATTCAGTTGGAAATATGGCTTGTTGAAATTCATCGGAAAGCTCTCATGAATGGTAACAAGTCATATTTCGGACTAAATCCTGAAAAGTTACCCACAGTTCTGCTGTGGTTAAGGGGTTGAATGTTTAGGTCATTGCTGTATGTTCTGATGAATGACAGTGGGCACGCGTCTGTCCGTCCACTTGTTCTCGTGGATACATGCATCTTGGATAAGTTCCGCACAACTTTGTTATCAGAAGTTATACCTGCTGAATTGTTTACCAGGTATCTATTTCATTATCCAGTTTTGTTAATAGCTTGTTTTAACGATTCACAGCTTATACTAGTAGTTTGTTTACCTGGTGTACATGATATCTCCCCCAGTGCATCCCCCTTTTTACTATTTCCAGTCTGTCAAATGCTCACACCCACCGATAATTCAACATATGACAAAATATAAATGTACACGTATTAATTTATTGCTTATTTATTTTGATGTTATAGTCATTAAATGGCGATAAATTAACATGTTACAAGTTGTTTGAGTCAGGTTTTGGGTGGAGAGGGGGGATTAGATACCCAGGTCTGAATATCCCCCACACCAACATCTACATATGAGTATATGACAAAAATAAACTAATTATTTTATTGCTTATATTGCCCTATAATGCTATATATCCATTAAAATTTTGATTGAGTCCGGATTTGGGCTGGGGAGAAATTACACAGGCCTGAATATCCCACCCCCCAAAAAACCAGCAGCTCCATATGAGACAAAAATATCTTATTATTTATCACTTACATGTATATCGCTTTATATAGTCATGAAATGGCGAGAAATTAAAATTAATCGAAAACAAAATTCATTGAGTCAGGGTTTGGGGTGGGAGGGGGAAATACCGAGGCTTGAGTATCTCTCGCCGTTTCATGACTGTATGAAGCAAAATAAGCAACTTATAAAATAACAAGTTCATTTTTGTCATAAGTAGCTGCTCGGTTGGGGAGTGGGGGCGATAATAAACCCGGGTATCTTTCTCCTGCCCCAAATACTGACTCAAACAACTTTTTCTTGGAAAGTTAATTTCTTTCCGTTTCATGACTATACATTCAGAAATAGCATACATTGGCATGTCTAGACCAAGTCTTCCCAGTCCACAACAGCTTGGGAAATTGGTTGGGCTGATGCTGTTTTGGACCGAGAATCCGAGATACATCCTGTTGCTCTTCTATACCAGTACCGTAACAGATTTTCATTCAAAAGACATACTACATGTACATGTATAGAACCCCGGCAGCCATGTGAACCCATGAATATGATTAATCATCTCACTTGGACCACAATGAACCTGTCTTCAAAACGATATACAATGTACCATATACTGTTATAGAAAATATCCCCACAAGATATTATCTCGACTCTCTCGAGATTTCGAGAAAAGAATCTTGAGATATTAACATATTTTCTCGAGATCATATGGCAAGATCTCAAGAAAATATGCAGAGATCTCAAGATAATATCGCGAGATACTAGTAATATATTCGCATGTCAGGATCTCAAGATGTGTCGAGATAACAATTAACATGTTGAATATTCAACTTTCAAGACACTTTTTTTTCTTGGACAATGTCACAAATCAAGAGTTAGCTAATTTTTGGCAAATTATTATTTATTATTTTAGCCAGTGCAAACACTGTCACTGATTGTGATAGTACTGATACTAATAGCTGAATCCAATGTCAATCCGTGAGTAGCCATGGACTGAGTGGTCGAGTCCAGAATTTCAATACATCACAAAATTGACATTTTTAGTAAAAAAATATACTACTAGTATATTTTTAGACTAACATTTCGGCAGACACACAACTTTTCCTTGAATTATATTTCATATTTCGATGTATTGAGTATGCGTAATGATTATTACACATGTCCGCTCGTATAAAGGGGGTATTAGCTAGTATTTACATCAATTTTATTTTCACATGTTTTGCCAGTTACCGCGATATTTTTAATAAGAGACGCTCAGTGACTCACCATTTTCGTACGCGATTTTCATCGCTTCGCCATCCAAGGTCTGGATCGTTTGGTGGTCTCACATCATGGTAATTTTGTGGTAATTCCGGCTCGTGCATGTACGCTCCCGTTGTCAAATTTAAATTGTCTTCTGTTGACGAATCAGACGAGGAACAATCAGATCGCAAAAAAATGTTTCTGTCCGCAATACTGTGGGAATTCCCAGGGTCCTCTATTACGTCACACCCTTTCTCGCAAATAACTGTTTCCGTCAAAATAGATAATGAAGTGACGCATCGGGCTATCATCCAGACACCCACAGTCGTAAACACTCGTATCTTTCAGACAGCGGGGGATTGTTTTCTTAAATACAAATATGAATAAATGAACATATATTGAGAATTTTCGCGACGGCGATTTAAAGGGGGTATATAGTTACCAGGGTATAACATTACAATAATTGTTAAATTTAGTCATATCCTCACTCATAAGCATAAATTTAAAGATGGATTATCTCTTTAAATAACATATTTGAAATAGTTGCATGGGTATAAATTAATACATATGAATTGAAGACCCTTGTCCAGAAACGCTTCTATCAATTACTAATGTTTTTATTTCGAATATTTTATTATGAAATGAGATGATTAAATGGGACACTTTATTGTTCTATTTTTATAACAGACCACTCTGGCGATAGCATATAACGATGTAGACCATTAAGCTGTTCCCATAGCTATGGTCCGGACGTCAATGTCCCAGATTGATTGTTTGTATTGTTTTATTCCATAGTTAGAAGCGATAATGAGTCGAATTAACGTTTATTTGCGACAAAATTGCACAATAAAATTTCTGGTCAGTGTTAACAGTCACCAGTATTGTTCGTTAGCCAAACAACCACACCTTTTTAGACCAGATACTATTCGAAATATAATCAATATTAATCGATAGAAGCATTTCCACAAACAAACGCTCTTCATCTGCATTATAGCATACACACGTGGATTGTAGGAGAGGGCTGACAGCGGCATTATAGCATACACACGTGGTTTGTAGGAGAGGGCTGACAGCGGCATTATATCATACAAACGTGGATTGTAGGAGAGGGCTGACAGCGGCATTATAGCATACACACGTGGATAGTAGGAGAGGGCTGACAGCGGCATTATAGCATACACACGTGGATTGTAGGAGAGGGCTGACAGCGGCATTATAGCATACACACGTGGATTGTAGGAGAGGGCTGACAGCGGCATTATAGCATACACACGTGGATTGTAGGAGAGGGCTGACAGCGGCATTATAGCATACACACGTGGATTGTAGGAGAGGGCTGACAGCAGCATTATAGCATACATACGTGGATTGTAGGAGAGGGCTGACAGCGGCATTATAGCATACACACGTGGATTGTAGGAGAGGGCTGACAGCGGCATTATAGCATACACACGTGGGTTGTAGGTGAGGGCTGACAGCGGCATTATAGCATACACACGTGGATTGTAGGAGAGGGCTGACAGCGGCATTATAGCATACACACGTGGGTTGTAGGAGAGGGCTGACAGCCCTTTCAAATCTTCCCGGGGATCATCCCAAACTCCAAACTTCGTTTTTATTCAGAAGCATTTCCGGACAGGAGACTTCGATTCGTATCTAATATTTTATACCCAGTAAATGTTTACAAAGATATAGACCATCTTCAACACATGTCATTCAGTTTTTTTCATTTCAGAACCATGTTTGTACATGTTGTGAATATATAGAATCCCCCGTCAATTCATGCAGTCATTAGTGTTTACGACGTACACTTGTCGGCGAATGACAATATGGTCATTATATGAGTGCCATCCAATCCCATCGATATGATAATCCGATAGCATGGCTATGACTATCCCATCGATGTGATAATCCGATAGCATGGCTATGACTGTCCGATCGATGTGATAATCCGACAACATGGCTATGACTATCCCATCGATGTGATAATCCGATAGCATGGCTATGACTCTCCCGTCGATGTGGTAATCCGATAGCATGGCTATGACTATCCCATCGATGAGATAATCCGATAGTATGGCTATGACTATCCCATCGATGTGATAATCCGATAGCATGGATATGACTATCCCATCGATGTGATAATCCGATATCATGGCTATGACTATCCCATCGATGTGATAATCCAATAGCATGGCTATGACTATCCCATCGATGTGATAATCCGATAGCATGGCTATGACTATCCCATCGATGTGATAATCCGACCACATATACTTTACTTTCGCCTTGAACTTCATCCGGTATAAACTACCACCTACATCGCCGTATGTGGAAGAAGACCACTATATATAACCCGATGTGGAGGACTGGACCACTATATATAAACCCACGTGGAGGACTGGACCACTATAATTATAATATTCAGGTTAGGCTTGCTGTGTCAGTCTGACCACTTATAGCATTACAGCATTAGGATTGCGTGTCAGTCAGTTGATCGCCGTAACGATTCTCCTCTCTCTTCCTAACAATAATCGACCGAATAAATAATTTCTCTCACACATCACATTGATACTGGCGATCCCACATGTGCACATGCCACTCAACTGCATAATGATCTATAGCACGCATCACATTGGTACGGGAGAGATCCATGTATGTAATATCTTATGTGAAGCCAAGTTACTCAACTAAGAAAAGGATTTATGGCACACATCACATTGGTATGGACGATCCCCGGAGTGGACCTTCTTATGTCCAGTCAGGCTAAACAACTGAATAAATTATTTCTTGCGCACATCACATTGATGCTGGCGATCCCACATGTGCATAGTCTTAAGTCCCACCAGGCTACTCAACTGAATAAATGATTTATAGCACACATGTAATCTCGTATGTACAGCCAGGCTACTCAACCGAGAAAATGATTTCTGGCACACAAAACATTGGTATGGGTGATCACCACACCAGTGTGGGTCCTCTTATGTCCAGCCAGGCTTACTGGGAAATGAATTCTCGCAATCATCGCATTGGTACAGCCGATCACCAGTGTGGATCATCTTATGTCTAGTTAGGTGACTCGACAGAGTAAATGATCACTCGCACACGTCGTAGACGTACGGGCTACCCACGGCGTGGATCCTCTTATGTCGCATCAGGGCACCCGACTGAGTAAATGATTTCTCGCAAAAATCGCATTGATACGGGCGATCCCCGGTGTGGATCATCTTATGTTTCGTCAGGTCACTCGATTGAGTTAATGATTTCTCACACACATCACATTGATACGGGCGATCCCCCGTGTGAATCCTCTTATGCTTCGCCAGGTTACCGGATAGAGTAAATGATTTCTCGCACACATCACATTGATACGGGCGATCCCCCGTGTGGATCCTCTTATGTTTCATCAGGTCACCCGACTGAGTAAATAATTTCTCGCACAAATCACATTGATACGGGCGATCCCCGGTGTGGATCCTCTTGCGGCTCATTAGGCTACTCGACTGAATAAATGATTTCTCACACACATCACATTGATACGGGCGATCCCCCGTGTGAATCCTCTTATGCTTCGCCAGGTTACCCGAAGGAGTAAATGATTTCTCGCACACATCACATTGATACGGGCGATCCCCAGTGTGTGTTATCTCATGGGTCGTTAGGTGACTCAACTGAGTAAATGATTTCTCGCACACATCACATTGATACGGGCGATTCCCGGTGTGGATCATCTTATGTTTTGCCAGGTTACCCGAATGATTAAATGATTTGTCGCACACATCACATTGATACGGCTGATCCCCCGTGTGGATCATCTTATGTTTAGTCAAATGGCTCGACTCAGTAAATGATTTCTCGCATATATCACATTGATACGGGCGATCTCCCGTGTGGATCCTCTTATGTTTCATGAGGTCACCCAACTTAGTAAATGATTTCTCGCACACATCACATTGATACGGGCGATCCCCTATGTGGATCCTCTTATGTCTCGTCAGGGCACCACACCGAGTAAATGATTTCTCGGGCACACCACATTGATACGGGCGATCCCCTGTGTGGATCCTCTTATGTATAGTCAAGTTGCTCAAAGTGATAAATGATTTCTCGCACACATTACATTGATACGGGTGATCCCTCGTGTGGATCCTCTTATGTCTCGTCAGGGCACCCGACTGAGTAAATGTTTTCTCGCACACATCACACTGATATGGGTGATCCGTCGTGTGGATCCTCTCATGTGTCGTCAGGGCACCCGACTGAGTAAATGTTTTCTCGCACATCTCACACTGATACGGGCGATTACGCTTTGTCTTACTGTGCAAACTGCTTAACGACCCTGAGTCCACGGTCATACGTGACGTATTTATCGGTTTGTGTTTATCATCTTCAGTCTCCATTGTTGATGGCTCCACCTCTCGCAAAGCAGCAAGATTTATAAAACAGGACTACCGAACGAGAGAGAAAGGCTGTGTAACATCAATGCTCAGTGAACTTCAACTACCATCCAATGAAGCAAGAAGAAAGGAACAGAGACTGACACTATTTTACAAAGTGGTTAAGGGATCAGCCCTGGGCATCAACTCCGAACACTACCTAAGAAACTACCGCCCAAAGAGGAAAAAGAAACCCACAAAATTCAAGGACTTTGTTAGTGACAACATCCTGGAGAAATTAACCACAAATAACGAAAGTGCCTACGAACCAATTCATACAAACACAGACCAATACGGATATTCCTTCTTTCCGAGGACTGTACTTGACTGGAACAAACTGGACAACAGCACAGTCAATGCCGCCGACCTAGAAACATTCAAGGCGGCTCTAGGAGAACAAAAATAGTGCTCATCACACCGTCCTGTAAAAGCCAGCTTTGGTCACTAGGACGTAACAACTACAGATACAGATACATCCCCATACATGATTTAAGGGGATGGCAAAGTCTGTTTCATAAAAAATGTCTGGAAACGGGCTGACAAAATTGGTATTTTTCACATAAAAGCAGACAGAAATAGATATAACAACATAGAGATAATATATAGAGCATATATCGTTAAAGGAGGTGCCACGAATAGATGTGAGCTAAAAAGCTTTTTGTACCAGAAAAATGACTTTGAAACAGAGTATATCTGCAATAGTATGGCATTGTTTTGGCATTCAAATGTGAAAAACTATAACTTCAACAGTATCATTAGGCAGCCCATTATGATAAGCGACATACCGTTAAGAGCCAAGGAGCTATGCTTTAGATTAATGTTCACTGTATCGTTTGAAAAACGTCCGCTAAAACGTGTCAGTTTTTCTTGGGAGCCAGTCGCCACATTTCTATTGTAAACACATGTTCATGATGTTGTTGTCATTTTTTAATTCGCGGCAGGTACATGAAAATCGACCAGAAAATCAATTCGATCCTGCAATCGGGCAAGTTTATGATATGAAATCGATGCTTTCAGTTTATTTAAGTTGTTGGAATTAATTTAGTTGCTTGATTACCCACGATTTATGAAGTTTTGTGCTGTTTACAGATGGAAATGTTGATATTTTATTTTTAGAATTACCAGTCTATAGTCGAAAGCGAGATTACAAGATGTCGTATTATCACGCAAATCACATAAATAGAAAACTTACATGTTTCAGAATATTGTATTATTCTAAAATCAAATAGCCTATATAAAAACATATTTATGAATAGGAAAGTACCGTATTCCGACGAAATATGTCATATTTTACGACGGACTCCTTGTGCGAGTTCACTTCCGGTCAATTCTATTTTGGTGCACTGGGATAAAAACATTGTGGAGAAAAATACGTTTAATAACATTTGAATGTAAATTAATCGAGAAATTGTCGGTTATCAGGTACAATCATATAGCTTATAACCCATATATATTGATGGGCATAAACAAAAGCTTGATCCCATGCGCGATTGTCTATACTGATCGATTTCCATTCGTAATCGTATTCTAGTATTGACGGATGGGTTTGTTTGTAATCATGGCCGCCCCGCCCCCATGGCATGTGTATCGGCTATCGCAAAAATACTGTTAGGATATTATGGTCTCCCATACCAAGAAAAATAGTTCCTAAGAATGTAAACAATGCAAATGGAGGACATTTTGCCATTATTCAGCATGACAGTACTATTTTCACAGGCAGGGTATTTGGGAAAGTTCTTGTTTTTCCTCAAAATGATGTCTCCTTGTCTCTAGCCAGATTCTTATAGGACCATTTTGACTGTTCAGTTTGTACAAAAAGTTAACCATTGGAACTGGAGAAAAACCGTTTGGGGACATGATTTTTTGTCACTCTACTGCGAGTAAATTCTAACAGCTAAAATTTCTCTACTAATGACAAGATCTTTGTTTATTATTGATTATTATGTGTGAAAAATATGAAGTTTATCCATTCTATGGCCGTTGAGTAATTATTGATCATCTGGAGGTAGGGTGCAATCAGCGGTGGCCATCTTGACCAAACTTTACCATCCCCTTAACTGTATCTGTATATGTAATGTTTCTGTACGGAATCAAATGATCACTCAGCTTACATGAGATTACCTGACTAAAATTAACAGAGAGTATCACGAAAGAGTTAAAATTATCGAACAGACAATCGATACAGTTAAGTTTCATGTAGGAAAGCATCAGATGAAAATAAAAATATTTCTGTCCAGAAAAAAAGTGTTTGAATAAGTGGTCTTAAAGGGGTACTGTACGCTATTTTCATTAAATTTCCGGTGACAACAACGATCTAATATCGATAATATATAGAAACGTAAGTAATTTGAGTCGAAGATGTATTCTGTAAACGCTCAGGTTAATAGGCTATCTTAAAATTTAATAATTTTAAAGTTAATAATTTGATATAAATTGAATTTATGACTGGAGCCATAAAATGGCGTCAATTAAATTACGAATTACCGTAATCAAAAACAGTAATTGAGGGATACTGGATTGTTAAACCGATCGCACACACCATCGCTTAAAATATTATGATGATACGGGGAGAACACTCAAGCCACTCACTGACTAGCGACGATACAATAACTTAAATGATTATAAGGGACTAGTATGCATATAAAGTTATGCATATAAATTTTATTTTATTCATTTGGTTGAAAACTTTAAAAAAATTACTCGACAACGACAATTTGTATTTTTGCATTCCGGTAAATTTGTCATCCGTAACACTACTTCGTACTCAACAGACTTTCAAATAATGGAAAAATTGTTACCTTATTCTCCGACTCGGAGACTATAGAAACCAACAACAACATTTGGCGTACAGTACCCCTTTAAGCAATGGGGTGCGGAATAGAACAATGTCGCAATACATAGTTAAAAAAAAAAAAAATTCAATGAAATCTTTACAGCCCAGTATACGATTATAGTACACAGTGCTCTTGATCATAACATATTTATGATGAAAGCATTAACATATTCGACAATATTTACGTCACAAGTATTTCACAGGGTGACGTGAGTTAAATCTATCGAAAAGCCTTGGTGTTGCGCGGATAACAACATAAAACGTTTCATAGCGCCCCCACCCCTGCATGCAGGCACTTTACATATTGTCTTATCGCCGTATCGTGCCTGGTAACAGTTGGCAAGACATTCTTTTGATAAACAATTTGATTCAAGCAATATATCATATATTCATAGCAAATATCAAAATATCAAATAATCTGAAATGTGTTGTTCCATGTAGTCTGTAGAATACTCAAATGTGAATATGTGACTAGATCATGTGACTATATATTATGAAAATGAATGTTAATAAAAACCTTGGCGCTCTGCCTATCCCTAGAAATGTGATTATGTTGACACATTTCTTGATTAATGAGACTTATGTGATAAATTCAAATAGTATCATTATCTTCATTATGCACTGTTCTATTAAAATCTCGCGCAATAAACTATGATAATGCAGGATAATTAAGAAATAAATACACGGTGTAGAGGTGTGTATGGTCAAGTTGTACCACAAAAATCTGATTGTAGGACGACGCGTAGCGGAGTTCTACAATCAGTTTTTTGTGGTACAACTTGACCATACACACCTCTACACCGTGTATTTATTTCTTTTGTAATACGACTGAAAGTTTATGGTCACAATTCGACTGAATAGTCAACGAAATACTGCGCTTTTTCGGTCTCAGGTGAGAAAACATTTCGTGGTGTAATTCGTATTGGGCGTACTCGATTTCTTTGCATGGAGTACTCCGGTAATCTTGTCTTGTTGTGAAATTCCCCCGTTGACTTTTCGAGGCACCTCTTCTAGAAAATAATCGTTGTGATTGGCTAAAAAACAATGTGTTTTCAGCGGCGCCCGTGCCTTTCATTTAAATTGTACAGGAAATACGATTGCGGTCATTTCTGTGTTGAACGTTGTTGGGACAACATGAATATGATCATCGACTATGGACCATTTTCCTTACACAAAGCGATCTAAATGATCTAGTTTACTAAACTAATCTTATCCCCCTTCTGTACTGGTGAACAAACGCTTTCATTTTCAACTTTATTCCGAAATATCGAATATGATCGAGATTCGAATCGACGAATGCACAGCCCGGCCCCATGGATTTATTTTGTCATTTAATATACTTATTAAGTAACTTTCTTTGGTCGTAACATATATCAATATACCATAACATCATTTGGACCATATTCATTGGCAACCAAACTGGTTTCAAGCGACAAATCGCTTGAAAATTCGCAAGATTGTCAAGATGTAGCAAAATTCAAAGGGTTACGGGTGCGGGTGTACTCCGTTGATGCCCCGATTGCGCGGAGGTCAGAAAAGACGGGAAAAGTCGCGTGCGGCGATCTGAATAAACCGATTTTTTTCGTGGTACAATCGGAAAAAGTAGAATTGTACCACAAAACTGGAACGAGATAGCCATGGTAACTCGGGCCACTGGCCAATCAGAACATGGCTTTTAAGCATAGTTAGGCAGGGTCGTATTACAATGAGAGATAATCAGCTATTTGGCTGGTCAATTGATAATGTTCTCAAATTTAGGGGGTGGGTGTCCAAAACTGACTGGACAAAAATTCCTGATACGGAACAAAAAGGGTGGTTGTCCAAAATTGCCTGGAAAAAAAGGCCGGAAACGGAAGAAATTAGGTGGGTGGGTCCCCCGAGACCGGAAAAAATTAAAATGATCATACGTTCCTGGAAACTTTGTTCCGACCCCCCCCCCCTGACTGATGTCAAATAAATTGTTTGAATATCAAACTACAAGAACATTTTCAACTTAATGTTGGTGTGAAATTTCCAACTAATGTTTTGGCAGGTATGAAATTTCCAATTGTTGAAAATGTTAGCCCCCCCCCCCGTCGCCACGTCTCTGTCTATACCATATAAATACTTTTTCTAAAAACCCTTAAACCAACTCGACGTGCGATTTCCCTGCGCTCCTGCATGTTGCGCAAATTCTAGTATAAAAAGTGCGTCTATTTCAGACGAAGTTCAAACAGTAAATATGACCAGACAAGACATAGAAACCGCTAATCTCATATTACCAATCTAACAATACCAGTCGAACATGATTACCTTTCAAAACAATAATACCGGGCACCATGTTACGGACAACCACAGACACACACACCATGGATAAATACACGGTGAAAAGAGCGGCGTTTTTTGTGTATATATAAACGGGGTATGAGCATCTGACCGTATGGCTCTATTGAGGGCTACATATGATATAATGTAAGATAAGTCTCAAACAGAATTGATATGTTTGTTATTGATTTGTGAGCAATTGCTTTCATTTGACGATAATTTTAATTATTTTTATTGTAACGCTAAAGTTCAAAACCACGCAATAAACTGACGTATGCTTACATGGGAAAAGGGGAGCAATACATGCGCATAAGAAGTGAGAAAAGTGCATATTCTAATTGACGTGCATATGTAATATGATACGACAACCTCCACCCCAAAATGTTTACGTATATACGATTTGGCATATGAACCAAGAAGCTTTTGGCTATAATACATTGCTTTGGTCATAGATGAACCTTTACTCGTGGGCCTCTGTGTTTAGAACAAGGGTGTTGCAAAGATGTCCGGGAAGCAAGGTTCATTCATAATATAAGAAAGTAACCTATAGTATTAATTAATCAGTCGTAAAATACGAGCTGCTTAGCAGGGGTCGACATCCGCAGTGATTCAATACTAATTTACGTGACCAGTCTTCGAATAATGATTCCGTTGCCTGGTTATGTATATAAATTTAATTTCAAAATGATAGTTCATCCTTCGACTAACATAAGGCAAATTTGATTTGGAATTTTTTAATTATGGATTTTGATTTATGGGAAATTACGAATCACCTCAGACGGAAATGTGTGTCTTAATGCGCTCAACATTTCACACCATTTGACTGCCTTGTCGTGCTATTTTTACCGTTGTTCATCAAACTTTGGGGGTGGATCGCCATTTTCTCTTGGTAAAACTTGTTTTGGATGGGTGGGTGTCCGAGATGAGACAAGAAATAAATTCGCGTTGCCAGGGTGGTGGGTCCCAAAAATAAAAAAATTAAATTTTCAACCTTGTATCCTGGATTCAGTTCCTGCCCCTAATAATAGCACAAGTCGCACTGATATTGACGACAGTAAACCAATCTCAGAATAATATAATCTATCCACTCATGGCATCGTATATATACCGAGTAGTATGGTCACATCTTACTGTCCATAATTATACACTTGCAGACTGTATAATACATACCTCTATGAACCTTTTTTAACTATCCACATCCATGTCAAGTAGTTACCCTGTCTACTGACTCCTATTAATAATCTTGCAATTATAGTTACCTGACAACTCTCAAACTTTTGCACTTTGGAAGAAGTGATCGGAATGCAGACTTACAATATATTATATAGTTGATAAGTACCGTGCACTATTCAATTTCAAACACTTACATATTTAGAGTTATCAACCCTAGACAAATCAGTGTAACTACTTGACTGGATTACTATAATCAAGTCATATAATATGTTTTGTTTGTTTTGTTAAAATATACCAGTTTATATCTAGTCATACCTCTCGGGGTCCATTGTATGTAAATGCATGCATTTGGTTTCAATAAATATATCTATAGGCCCAAATTAAAACAGCAATATGACTGGACGTGTTCGTCATAAACGATGTTATTCTAAAAGCTACGAATATATACTACGAATGTAATCACATGTGGAAAGCTACCAACATATACTACGAATGCGATCGCATGTGAAAAACTACGAATATACTACAAATGTGACCGCATGTGACAAGTTACGATTGTATACTACGAATTGGACTCCATGACAATGTGAAAAGCTACAAATACAGACCGCGATGTCATCGCCTGTGAAAAGCTACTAATACATACTACGAAATGAACGCCTGTTAAAAGCTGGCCACATTTTGGTCGATTGTAAAATATCGTTACGAATGTGATGGGTTCATTGTGACAAGGACGCCGTCGGCTATAATTGAGGTTTTCAGCTTAGAAAACAAAATAATATTGTCTAACTTCGATGCTCTTCATATGACACAGAACGATTAATATGTCACGTGCTGACTGCGTCTGTCCATTCCGTATCATTCCCCATTAGCCATGTAGCAGGGGCTACGGGTTGCCGTCATGTTTAAAATAATGTTAGTTGCATTGTATCTAATTGTCCAAATTTGTTATTTAAAGGGGCACTGTACACCATTTCCAATAAATTTCCGATGATAACAACGATCTATTGTCGATAATATATAGAAACATAAGTAATTTTCGTCGAAGATATATTCTGTAAACGCTCAGGTTAATAGGCTATGTTAAAATTTAATAATTTAAAAGTTAATAATTTAATATAAATTGAATTTATGGCTGGAGCCATAAAATGGCGTAAATTAAAATACGAATTTCCGTGTACAGACGTAATCAAATTATAATTGAGGGATACTGGATTAGTAAACCCATTGCACACACGATCGGTTGAAACATTATGCTGATACAGGGAGAAAACTCAAGCCACTCACTGACTAGTGACGATAAATGAGTACATGGGACTAGTATGCATATATAATATAACTTTTATTTGATACATTTGGTTGCAAATGTACAAAAATTACTCGACAACGACAATTTGTATTTTTGCATTCCGGTAAATTTGTCATCCGTAACACTACTTCGTACTCAACAGACTTTCAAATAATGGAAAAGTTGTCACCTTGTTCTCCATCGCGGAGACTATAGAAACCAACAACAACATTTGGCGTACAGTATCCCTTTAAAGATCGATTATATCTTTAAATAACACATTTGAAATAGTTGCGTGGGTATAAAATAATATAAAGTTATTATACAATGTTGTGTACAGTATGAGTTTTTCTTGTACGAGTCCAGGTTGTGGTGAAAAGTCATATTGGACGAGACACGCCAGTATCGAGTCCAATATGACTTTTTACCACAACCTGGACGAGTACAAGAAAAACTCATACTGTACACGACATTGTATAATGACAATTTTATTATCCATCTGTATGTTTATCCAAATTTTGGGAATAAAACTTTTCTGTTTATTTTTGGTATTTGTCGGCACTTAATTATCTATAAAAGCCTATATATTGATAATCAGAAAGCATGATTTTGAAAAGTAAACACGGAAGTGAGAAAAAAAAAATCAATACGGAAGAGAATCGTCTGCTAAAATCCATCAGTGTTGCGCGCGCATCACAATTTCACCGATTCATTTCGCAATAGAGTTAATTCGTGACGTCACGGAGTCCCAATAAAAAAGTTATATTGTACAGTCGGGAGTCCAATATGACTTTCGGGAGTCCAATATGACTTTTTCCAGGACTATCACGTGGCGGCTTTTGCCCAATCGGAAATGGTGTTAGTTAAGGGATGGATAATAATAATAATGAATTGACGACCCCGGCCGGAAAGGCTTCTATCAATTAATATTGATTTTATTTCCAATATTTTATTATGTAATGAGATGATTTATTGGGATACTGTATTGGTCTATTTTTAGAACAGACAATTCGGATGATACCATTTTTCGATAGAGAGCATTAGAATGTTTCTATAGCTACGTATCGAACGTCAGGTGTCCACTATTGATTGTATTGTTACAACCAATTAATCTGGGACATTTGACGTTCGGTACATATCAATGGAAACAGCCTAATATGGTATCGACTGTTCTAAAGACAGAACATTAAAGTGCCCCATTTAATCATCAGTAATCATTTCATAATTAAATATTCAAAATAGAATCAATATCAATTGATAGAAGGGTTTCCGGACAGGGGTCAATTCATATTTATTACTTTATATCCACGCAACTATTTCAAATGTGTTATTTAAAGAGATAATCCATCTTTAAGAACGTAATGTAAATTGTTTCTATTATAACTTATAAGTCGCCGTCGCGAAGTTCATATTTTACTCATTTCCCCGCTTATTAGACCCACAGAGTCGTTCTGAGAACGAAATTAATCGTCCCAAGATTAGCCGCTATCGATTAGCATTCCAGGAAACCCCCTGGCATGCGCACAGCTCGAAACGAAAACAACAGATTAGGTGTATTTTATTTTTGACCCGTGACGTCATAGATTACCTTTCCGGCACTCTGTTGACATTGTGTTATCGAAATCGGTTTCTGCGTGGTTTTGTTTTATTTCACAAACAGGTTTCGTTTTCGTTGGAAATCGTGAATTCGGAATGGATTTATGTGTGTAATAAAATATTGAATAATACGACATGAATTATTCGCGTGGCCAACAGCTCCGGAGTAAATGCGTACATATTTGGACGAAGTTCGTGTGTCACTCTGACTGTCAGTATAGGACCACAGTAGATCATGCCATGAATCTCTAACCCGTGCCGCTGGAGTAGGTATTCGTGGCATGATCTACGTGTAGGTCCACGGGAACTTCGAAATTTATTAACTTTCAACCTATTGGTGATATGAAATGAATGGAATACGTGACCGCTTTAGCCGATTTCTGCTTTCAAGTCCCACAAGAAGAGTACGAATTACGTTTATGGCTGAACTATCAGAAGGGCTTCTTGGGCGGCTATGCTGTCTACGTATCTGCATGTATAATCTTTGTGAAAATGATTTTAATATGATCAAATAGTGAAATACAGATCTATACAGTATACTATGGCTTCTTCCATTCATTGAGTTGAAAAAGTAAATACTGGAGTGTTATTACGCTAAATAATATAATATCTACGTTCAGGGTAAACACACCAGCCCCTCCCAAAATGGACCGCATCCTCAGCATTGTATGGGGTTTCAAGGTTTTTTCTTCCAATTTTCCTCCGACTCATACTTTTTTATTATAATATACAAAAATGTGACAACAATAACGACCATAAAAAGCGTTTGCTTTAAAACAGGTGAACAAAAGTCATTATTTTGTTTATTTATGCAGATTAGTTCCATACATCACCTTCTCAGGAGAAGTCTATTTCTTGCCATTTCATGACTATAAAGCAAAATAATCATTAAAACTCCCCAAGATGATTTTTTGTCATGTAGGTCCTGGACTTCTTCCCTTCCTAGCCTGAGCATCTTACCCCCACCCAAACCCTGACTCAAACAACATTTTCTCGGAAGAAGTTAATTTCTCGTTGTTTCGTGACTATAAAGCAAAATAAGCAATAAAACCATGATTTTTCTCAAGTAGGCGCTAGTTGGGGGGGGGGGGGGGGTGCTACATCATGCTCTGGAATCTTCGTTTCATGACTATATAAAGCAAAATAAGCGATGAAACCATACGACAATTTTTTGTCATGTAGGTGCTGGGTTGTGGGTAGCTATCCAGACCTGGACATTTGAAAAAATGAAATTAAATAA
Source organism: Siphonodentalium dalli (assembly GCA_032622095.1). Classification (NCBI taxonomy): domain Eukaryota; kingdom Metazoa; phylum Mollusca; class Scaphopoda; order Gadilida; family Siphonodentaliidae; genus Siphonodentalium; species Siphonodentalium dalli. The sequence continues at coordinate 60,720,952 of CP136063.1, forward strand.
AAACAAATTTAAATCTCAAAAGTCATTTTTCTCGCCATTTCAGGATCAAATAATCAATTGTGTGATTAAAAAAATATGTCGCTTGGAAAAAAATATATTTTAATAAAAAAAAAGGGAATTTATAAAAAAAACATTTTTCTGGCAATTTCTGGATCAAACTATGAAAAGTGGGGGGAAATTTGTCACTTGAAAATAATATATAATAAAATAAAAATAATTTTTTTTTAAATAAAAACAAAGTTAAATATCAAACAATTTGGCCATTCAAACGTTATCAAATGAGTGAAATTGTTTTCAGTCATATATGCGGGATCTATCCTGGGTGGGGGTGAAGATATCCTGGGGAGATGACGTGTTACACTGAGTACCTCATCTAGTAATTCATTATTCATTGGTGGTTAAAGTTTAGATAATAAGTTCAGGTCATTTGTTGAACATATTATCTGAACATTTCCTTTGGAACTACTGAACGATGGAAGGGTTAAATTATGTTTTTTGCTAAAAAATATTGAATGTCATTTTGTTGTTGGTGATGCCAAATAGTTAAACTTCTATCGAGTAAGTCCCTAGATATTACCAAAAGTTTATATATATATATGTCAATTATTAGTTGAATCAAGAAAATACCAGTTTTCATTCGGCATGTTTTAGTCTAACCACCGTCATGAAAGAGATTTTTTTCTGGAGAACAAACACATACAAAAGTAAGTTACCCCCTGACATAAATCACTTTGATAAATTTCATAACAATTAGATTTTTACCATGGGAGATAGAGTGATTTCTGTCTGGGGATAACTTACTTTTTTGTGTGTTCATTCTCCAGAAGAAAAAAATCTAAATCTGAGAAAAGCAAACTTATGTAAGTGGCGCTCAGTACTACTAATGTGTTAATTTTGTGAGTGGAAACTCCCCGGTCATGCTCCATTCGCCATGTGTCCCATCTTTGATACATTTCATAACGATTAGATTAGTACTATGTGAGAAACAAAGATGTGAAATGTAGCAAATGGAGCATGGTCGGAGAGATTCTACTCACAGGAAGAGTTAACCCATTTCTGAGCGCCACTTACTTGAAATTTCGCCATTTTGTTATATAACACTTTGATATTTTATCAATGAATTTTATGGGAGATGAAGATTAGGGAGATACATTGTAACAATAATCTATTAAGATTTCATTCATTTATTCATGCATTTCTCCAGCTCGGGCAAACGAAAGCCCCTGTAATTTCCACCATCATTGGGGAAAGCATACTGATGCCATTCACAACGCACGATGGAAGAGGTCTGCGGTTATGCAAACCATGGTAGCCATAGCACCACCGAATAAACTGTCTATGCTATATGCCTGTATTTGTTGTGCAGAGGTCCATTAAACGGATGACTATACTGTTGCTGGTATCCCAACCATGCAACTTCAAGTAGCCATGGGTCCAGGCACACACTCCTGAAGGGGACAGTCTCTGTGATACACTTGAAGTGACCTTCTTCCTATGAAAACGCTTTTGACACTTCCTTTAGCTTGGCCTTAACATTTTCAATCTCATGGCAACATCTGCACTCACAGGTACATTGTAGTCTCCATCACAGTACATAGGCCGCATGAACACCTGATATGACAAGGGAAATACATTTATTATGGAACGACTCAGAGTTAACATTCAATTCCTCAATTTTGTTGATGCAAACTTTGACAAATGTGTAACAAACTCGACATACAGTAATGCCCTAAATAATCGACCCCTTAACCACATCAGAATTATAGGTATAGTTTCAGGATTCAGTTGGAAATATGGCTTGTTGAAATTCATCGGAAAGCTCTCATGAATGGTAACAAGTCATATTTCGGACTAAATCCTGAAAAAGTTACCCACAGTTTTGCTATGGTAAAGGGGTTGAATGTTTAGGTCATTGCTGTATGTTCTGATGAATGGCAGTGGGCATGCGTCTGTCCGTCCACTTGTTCTCATGGATACATGCATCTTGGATAAGTTCCGCACAAATTTTTTATCAGAAGTTATACCTGCTGAATTGTTTACCAGGTATCTATTTCATTATCCAGTTTTGTTAATATCTTGTTTTAACGATTCACAGCTTATACTAGTAGTTTGTTTACCTGGTGTACATGATATCTCCCCCAGTGCATCCCCCTTTTTACTATTTTCAGTCTGTCAAATGCTCACACCCACCGATAATTCAACATATGACAAAATATAAATGTACACGTATTAATTTATTGCTTATTTATTTTGATGTTATAGTCATTAAATGGCGATAAATTAACATGTTACAAGTTGTTGGAGTCAGGGTTTGGGTGGAGAGGGGGGATTAGATACCCAGGTCTGAATATCCCCCACACCCAGCATCTACATATGAGTATATGACAAACATAAACTAATTATTTTATTGCTTATATTGCCCTATAATGCTATATATCCATTAAAATTTTGATTGAGTCCGGATTTGGGCTGGGGAGAAATTACACAGGCCTGAATATCCCACCCCCCAAAAAAAATACATCACAAAATTGACATTTTTAGTTAAACAAAATACTACTAGTATATTTTTAGACTAACATTTCGGCAGACAAACAACATTTCCTTGAATTATATTTCATATTTCGATGTATTGAGTATGCGTAATGATTATTACACATGTCCGCACGTATAAAGGGGGTATTAGCTAGTATTTACATCAATTTTATTTTCACATGTTTTGCCAGTGACCGCGATATTTTTAATAAGAGACGCTCAGTGACTCACCATTTTCGTACGCGATTTTCATCGCTTCGCCATCCAAGGTCTGGATAGTTTGGTGGTCTCACACCAAGGAAATTTTGTGGTAATTCCGGCTCGTGCATGTACGCTCCCGTTGTCAAATTTAAAGTGTCTTCTGCTGACGATTCAGACAAGGAACAATCAGATCGCAAAAAAATGTTTCTGTCCACAATACTGTGGGAATTCCCAGGGTCCTCTATTACGTCACACGGTTTCTCGCAAATAACTGTTTCCGTCAAAATAGATAATGAAGTGAGGCATCAGGCTATCATCCAGACACCCACAGTCGTAAACACTCGTATCATTCAGACAGTGGGGGGATTGTTTTCTTATATAAGTGTGCATAACTTAATACAAATATGAATAAATGAACATATATTGAGAATTTTCGCGACGGCGACTTTAAAGGGGGGTATATAGTTACCAGGGTATAACATACTAGATCTGAATCGAATACTCCAGTCCGGAAATGCTTCTATCGATTAATATTAATTTTATTATGAATATTTTCTATTCTAAAAAGGTGAGGTTGCTAACGAACAATAGTGGTTACTGTTAACAGAAACTAGAATTTTATTGTGTAATTTTTTCACAAATAAACGTTAATTATACTTATTATCGCTTATAACTATGGAATAAAACAATACAACCAATCAGTCGGGGACATTTGACGTTCGGTGCGTAGCCATAGGAACAGCCTAATGCTCTATATCGCTATATGGTATCACCAGAATGGTGTGTTCTAAAAATAGACAAATAAACTATCCCAATAAAATATTCGACATAAAATCAATATTAATTTGATATAAGCCTTTCCGGACATGGGTATTCAGTTCATATCTATTATTATATACTCATACAACTATTTCAAACTTGTTATTTAAAGAGATAATCCATCTTTAAACTGCTATATTTACAAATTGTACAACCTGTAGTCGAATTTTATATATTTCACAAATCATCATTTAAAAAGTACAATCATAACATTACAATAATTGTTAAATTTAGTCATATCCTCACTCATAAGCATAAATTTAAAGATGGTTTATCTCTTTAAATAACAGATTTGAAATAGTTGCATGGGTATATATTAATACATATGAATTGAAGACCCTTGTCCAGAAACGCTTCTATCAATTACTATTGTTTTTATTTCGAATATTTTATTATGAAATGAGATGATTAAATGGGACACTTTATTGTTCTATTTTTATAACAGACCACTCAGGCGATAGCATATAACGATGTAGACCATTAAGCTGTTCCCATAGCTATGTTCCGAACGTCAATGTCCCAGATTGATTGTTTGCATTGTTTTATTCCATAGTTAGAAGCGATAATGAGTCGAATTAACGTTATTTGCGACAAACTTGCACAATAAAATTTCTGGTCAGTGTTAACAGTAACCAGTATTGTTCGTTAGCCAAACAACCACACCTTTTTAGACCAGAAACTATTCGAAATATAATCAATATTAATCGATAGAAGCATTTCCCCAAAACAAACCCAACAAACGCTCTTCAGCGGCATTATAGCATACACACGTGGATTTGAGGAGAGTGCTGACAGCGGCATTATAGCATACACACGTGGATTGTAGGAGAGGGCTGACAGCGGCATAATAGCATACACACGTGGATTGTAGGAGAGGGCTGACGGCGGCATTATATCATACATACGTGGATTGTAGGAGAGGGCTGACAGCGGCATTATAGCATACACACGTGGATTGTAGGAGAGGGCTGACGGCGGCATTATAGCATACACACGTGGATTGTAGGAGAGGGCTGACAGCCCTTTAAAATCTTCCCGGTGATCATCCCAAACTCCAAACTTCGTTTTTATTCAGAAGCATTTCCGGACAGGAGACTTCGATTCGTATCTAATATTTTATACCTAGTAAATGTTTACAAAGATATAGACCATCTTTAACACATGTCATTCAGTTTTTTTCATTTCAGAACCATGTTGTGAATATATAGAATCCCCCGTCAATTCATGCACAGTCATTAGTGTTTGCGACGTACACTTGTCGGCGAATAACAATATGGTCATTATATGAGTGCCATCCAATCCCATCGATATGATAATCAGATAGCATGGCTATGACTATCCCATCGATGTGATAATCCGATAGCATGGCTATGACTATCCGATCGATATGATAATCAGATAGCATGGCTATGACTATACCATCGATGTGATAACCTGATAGCATGGCTATGACTATCTCATCGATGTGATAATCCGATAGCATGGCTATGACTATCCGATCGATATGATAATCAGATAGCATGGCTATGACTATACCATCGGTGTGATAACCCGATAGCATGGCTATGACTATCCCATCGATGTGATAATCCGATAGCATGGCTATGACTATCCCATCGATGTGATAATCCGATATCATGGCTATGAGTATCCCATCGATGTGATAATCCGATAGTATGGCTATGACTATCCCATCGATGTGATAATCCGATATCATGGCTATGACTATCCCATCGATGTGATAATCCGATAGTATGGATATGACTATCCCATCGATGTGATAATCCGATAGCATGGCTATGACTATCCCATCGATGTGATAATCCGATAGCATGGCTATGACTATCCCATCGATGTGATAATCCGATATCATGGATATGACTATCCCATCGATGTGATAATCCGACCACATATACTTTACTTTCGCCTTGAATTCATCCGGTATAAAGTACCACCTACATCGCCGTGTGTGGAAGAAGACCACTATATATAACCCGATGTGGAGGACTGGACCACTATATATAAACTCATGTGGAGGACTGGACCACTATAATTATAACATTCAGGTTAGGCTTGCTGTGTCAGTCTGACCACTTATAGCATTACAACATTAGGATTGCGTATCAGTCAGTTGATCGCCGTAACGATTCTCTTCTCTCTTCCTAACATTAATCGACCGAATAAATAATTTATCTCACACACAGGGATGGGGTAATTGTAATTGACTGTAATTAATTACATTTTTTCAAGTAATTGCATGTAATTGGTAATTTAGTTTATTCTCAATTACATGTAATTGCAATTGTAATTGGTTAGGATGTAATTTGGGTCTAATTTCAATTACTTCAAAATCACATGTACTTATTTCTTCTCAAAGTTCTCTCTCATGATTCATCCAATGGTTTCTATAATGTTTTTTTTCCAAATTTCAAAGTGTAAGACTGGTGACTGGCTATCACTATGCTGTCACAACACTGAGTTTTCATCCACTGTGTCTCAATTGTTAATTCTGTTGACACCTCTTTGTTTGCTTAAGCATTGGTTAACCTTTGAGGTAGAAGGTTTGTTTTGATAAATACAATGAGAAACCAACTTTAAATAATTGACAATAGATCACTATAATAGATCACTCTTATGATCATGTTTCATTATCTCCACCTGATATGGTATATATGCTATGGTAGAAATTCATACCAACCATTGCTAAAAATTCTATCAACATGTCTACAAAAACAATCTGGCAGCATTTGGTTTGCAGAAAGACAGGTCGTGTGCTATGAAAGCGAAGTGCAAACTTTTCCCAACTACAATCTCCGGTTCCAAAAAAGATACTTCCAATTTTGTGACACATTTGAAGGTAAGTTTCCATTTCTATGTATTAGTATTGTTCAATTCCATTGACATATTACTTCAGTCATATGGTGGTATTGGTATATGCATTGTGTCTTGTCCCTTCTAATTTGCAACATAATGACAATGTGGGGACAAATAGCTGCCTCACTAATCTCCCAATTAGCAGTGTCTATTGGATGCATTGTGTCACCAGTAAGCTGGTGGTCACAAAGGCTAATTATGTTTATGACTCTAATTAACAATTAGAGTGTTGATTATCTCATTGTCCGTTACAATGGCCTGACTTTGTGTCTGACTTACTGGGATGGTCTTATTCCCTTAATAATTAAATGATGGATACATGTATGTGTTACTAAAATACTCTTATTATTTTCATTTTATAGCGAAAGCATCAAGATGTCTATGAATCCAAAGTCACACAAGCACCATCAGCAAGTTACCAACAGCCTAGAAAAAATAGTTAGCAAAGTTCACAAATATCATCCCAATTTCTAGAAGATCAACCCAGGCTACAAGTTGCCAATGCAACACGCTGGAATTACCAGCTATAAATCATGATTCGCTCAGTTCTACGAACATCTATCATGGACCAAATACATTGGCTGCTCTGTACCAAGTGTGCTTCATTATTGTGCTTCTTCGTGTATTTTATCTTGCTCATATTAAATTTATGTTTTGTTATCAAATAAAGTTCATATAAATAAAAAGTGTTCCTATTTCAATTCTGTACTGAAATGTAATTGTAATTGAATTACATTTCAAAGTAATTGTAATTGTAATTAATAACATTGTGAATTAGATGTAATGGGAATTGTAATTGTAATTGAAAAATATTGAAGTAATTGTAATTTTAATTAATTACATTCACAAGTAATTGCCCCAAGCCTGCTCACACATCACATTGATATTGGCGATCCCACATGTGCACAGGCCACTCAACTGCATAATGATCTATAGCACACATCACATTGGTACAGGAGAGAGCCATGTATGTAATATCTTATGTGAAGCCAGGTTTCTCAACTAAGAAAGGGATTTATGGCACACATCACATTGGTATGGACGATCCCCGGAGTGGACCTTCTTATGTCCAGTCAAGCTAAACAACTGAATAAATTATTTCTCGCGCACATCACAATGATACTGGCGATCCCACATGTGCATAGTCTTAAGTCCCACCAGGTTACTCAACTGAATAAATGGTTTATAGCACACATGTAATCTCGTATGTACAGCCAGGTTACTCAACCGAGAAAATTATTTCTGGCACACATCACATTGGTATGGGTGATCACCACACCAGTGTTGATCCTCTTATGTCCAGTCAGGCTTACTGGGAAATGAATTCTCGCACACATCGCATTGGTACATCCGATCACCAGTGTGGATCTGTCTAGTTAGGTGACTCGACAGAGTAAATGATCACTCGCAGACGTCGTAAACGTACGGGCTACCCACGGCGTGGATCCTCTTATCTCGCATCAGGGCACCCGACTCAGTAAATGATTTCTCAAACACATCACATTGATACGGGCGATCTCCCGTGTGGATCCTCTTATGTTTCGTCAGGTCACTTGACTGAGCAAATGATTTCTCGCACACATCACATTGATACGGGCGATCCCCGGTGTGGATCCTCTTATGTCTCATTAGGCTACTCGACTGAATAAATGATTTCTCGCATACATCACATTGATACGGGCGATCCTCAATGTGTGTTATCTCATGGGTCGTTAGGTGACTCAACTGAGTAAATGATTTCTCGCACACATCACATTGATACGGGCGATTCCCGGTGTGGATCATCTTATGTTTTGCCAGGTTACTCGAATGATTAAATGATTTGTCGCACACATCACATTGATACGGGTGATCCCCCGTGTGGATAATCTTATGTTTAGTCAAATGGCTCGACTCAGTAAATGATTTCTCGCATACATCACATTGATACGGGCGATCTCCCGGGTGGATCCTCTTATGTTTCATCAGGTCACCCGACTGAGTAAATGATTTCTCGCACAAATCACATTGATACGGGCGATCCCCCGTGTGGATCTTCTTATGTATAGTCAAGTTACCCGATAGAGTAAATGATTTCTCGCACACACCACATTGATACGGGCGATCCCCAGTGTGTGCTATCTCATGGGTCGTTAGGTGACTCAACTGAGTAAATGTTTTCTCGCACACACCACATTGATACGGGCGATCCCCTGTGTGGATCCTCTTATGTATAGTCAAGTTACTCAAAGTGATAAATGATTTCTCGCACACACCACATTGATACGGGCGGTCCCCCGTGTGGATCCTCTTATGTCTCGTCAGGGCACCCGACTGAGTAAATGTTTTCTCGCACACATCACATTGATATGGGTGATCCGTCGTGTGGATCCTCTCATGTGTCGTCAGGGCACCACACCGAGTAAATGATTTCTCGCACATCTCACACTGATACGGGCGATTACGCTTTGTCTTACTGTGCAAACTGCTTAACGACCCTGAGTCCACGGTCATACGTGACGCATTTATCGGTTTGTGTTTATCATCTTCAGTCTCCATTGTTGATGGCTCCACCTCCCCATACATGATTTAACTGTATCAGTACATGTACCGTATATGTAATGTTTCTGTATGGAATCAAATGATCACTCGGCTTACATGAGATTACCTGACTAAAGCTAACAGAGAGTATCACGAAAGAGTTAAAATTATCGAACAGACAATCGATACAGTTAAGTTACATGTAGGAAAGCATCAGATGAAAATAAAAATATTTCTGTCCAGAAAAAAAGTGTTTGAATAAGTGGTCTTAAGCAATGGGGTGCGGAATAGAACAATGTCGCAATACATAGTTCAAAAAATGTAATTTTTAATGAAATCTTTACAGCCCAGTAGACGATTATAGTACACAGTGCTCTTGATCATAACATGTTTATGATGAAAACATTAACATATTCGACAATATTTACGTGACAAGTATTTCACAGGGTGACGTGAGTTAAATCTATCGAAAAGCCTTGGTGATGAGCGGATAACAACATATGGGCAGCTTAAAGCAATATCATAATACCTAGTTTACGACAATAATCCATCGACAAATGTATGTTATCCATTAAGGTCACGTGACCGACCTTTATTCACTTTACATAATGTCATATCGCCGTATCGTGCCTGGTAACAGTTGGCAAGACATTGTTTTGATAAACAATTTGATTCAAGCAATATATCATATATTCATAGCAAATATCAAAATATCAAATAATCTGAAATGTGTTGTTCCATGTAGTCTGTAGAATACTCAAATGTGATTATGTGACTAGATCATGTGACTATATATTATGAAAATGAATGTTAATAAAAACTTTGGCGCTGTGCCTATCCCTAGAAATGTGATTATGTTGACACATTTCTTGATTAATGACACTTATATGATAAATTCAAATAGTATCATTATCTTCATTATGCACTGTTCTATTCAAATCTCGCGCAATAAACTATGATAATGCAGGATAATCAGGGATAATCAGCTATTTGGCTGGTCAATTGATAATGTTCCCAAATTTAAGGGGGTGGGTGTCCAAAACTGACTGGACAAAAATTCCTGAAACGGAACAAAAAGGGTGGGTGTCCAAAATTGCCTGGAAAAAAAGGCCGGAAACGGAAGAAATTGGGTGGGTGGGTGCCCCGAGGCCGGAAAAAATTAAAATGATTATACGTGCCTGGAAATTTTGTTCCGACCCACCCTGACTGATGTTAAATAAATTGTTTGAATATCAAACTACAAGAACATTTTCAACTTAATGTTGGTATGAAATTTCCAACTAATGTTTTGGCAGGTATGAAATTTCCAATTGTTGAAATTTTTTAACCCCCCCCCCCCCCGTCGCCACGTCTCTGTCTATATCATGTAAATACTTTTTCTAAAAACCCTTAAACCAACGCGACGTGCGATTTCCCTGCGCTCCTGCATGTTGCACAAATTCTAGTATAAAAAGTGCGTCTATTTCAGACGAAGTTCAAACAGTAAATATGACCAGACAAGACATAGAAACCGCTAATCTCATATTAACAATCTAACAATACCAGTCGAACATGATTACCTTTCAAAACAATAATACCGGGCACCATGTTACGGACAACCACAGGCACACACACCATGGATAAATACACGGTCAAAAGAACGGCGTTTTTTGTCTACGGTTATATCTGGCATATACCCATGGTTATATATAAACGGGGTATGAGCATCTGACCATATGGCTCTATTGAGGGCTACATATGATATAATGTAAGATAAGTCTCAAACATAATTGCTTTGTGTGACCCACATTATGTGAGTAAAGGGGGATGCCCAATAGCAGTAGAGTCCACAAATAGAGGTACCATGTCTTGCCCACTGGAAGCTGACATAAGCTAATGATAGGCAGAGCACCCTGCTGTAAATGCAGTTTCTGATATATAGTCATAAAGAATAGGAACAGAAAAGATAGCAGAAACCCAAAGAACACATATCGATTTGTGTTATGATTTATGTTTCATAATAAGAATTAATTTAAGCTTTGTATGACCCACAAAATATTATTTTGTATACTGTACTGTTACAGTATAATGTTTGCAAACTATGCTAAAAACACGTACAAAGAGCGTTCCATTTGCATATACATGTTGTATACACTTATATCTATGCAATTCATGTTATATTGGGGTCACTTTTCCAGTTGTTTTATTCCTTATTAAGCAAAAAAGCAACACGTCCTCTGGTATATTAGGTACCGAGTTTCTCATATACATCGTACCTGAATTAAAGGTACACGCATTAATAGATAAGTTATACATTTCCCGGATGGTATATTGGAGTTATCCCATCCATAACAGTACAAATTAAGTTAACTTCGTGCAAATTAGGATATGCATACTTATACATGATATATCAAGCACTAACAGCTATTGTGTTACAAGATAGTTGAATATAAACGCTCTTTATATTGGGTTCATTAGTTATGTGTTTCTGTTATTTAAATAAGAGATGTATTATGTCAGGCTCCCACACACTATCACAAAAAGGTTTTTATTGTCTGTGCTATCTTAGAGATGCCGTTGTTAAAGCGACATGATATATATCGTACCTGAATTGAAGGTACACGCATTTATAGATAAGTTATACATTTCCCAGATGGTATATTGGAGTTGTCCCATCCATAACAGTAAACATTAAGTTAACTTCGTGCAGATTAGGATATTAATACTTATACATGATATTTCAAGCACTAACAGATATTGGGTTATACAATAGTTTAATATAAACGCTCTTTATATTGGGTTCATTAGTTGTGTGTTTCTGTTATTTAAATATGATATTTATTATGTCAGGCTCCCACACACTATCACAAACAGGTTTTTATTGTCTGTACTATCTAAGAGGTGCCGTTGTTAACGCAAAATGATATATATCGTACCTGAATTAAAGGTACACGCATTTATAGATAAGTTATACATTTCCCATATGGTATAGTTGTCCCATCCATAACAGTAAAAATTAAGTTAACTTCGTGTAAATAATAAGATATGCATACTTATGCATGATATATCAAGCACTAACAGCTATTGGTTTACAAGCGAATTGAATATAAATGCTCTTTATTTGGGGTTCATTATTTTTGTGTTTCTGTTATTTAATAAGAGATTTATTATGCCCGGCTCCCACACACTATAACAAAAAGGTGCTATTGTTTGTACCATCTCAGGGGTGTCGTTGTTAATGCGACATGATATATGTCGTACCTGAATTAAAGGTACACGCATATATAGATAAGTTACACATTTCCCATATGGCATTGGAGTTGTCCCATCCATAACAGTAAACATTAAGTTAATTTCGCACAAATAGGATATGCATCCTTACTTATGCATGATATATCAAGCACCAACAACCACCGGACCACAAGCGAGCTGAACATAAACGATCGTTATATTGGGTTCATTAGTTATGTATTTCTGTTATTTTAATAAGAGATTTATTATATCAGGCTTCCACACACTATCACAAAAAGGTTTTATTGTTAGTGCGATTATAGAGGTGTCGTTGTTAATGCGACACTAATTAAGGGGACAATACAAACATGTTACATATACTAGTATTGTCAGTTTTAGTACAATGCTTATTAATCGGCCATTTTGTTACTGCATACCTACGAAATGTATTACTACGAAACGTGTATTTGACTTACCGTACGAGCTTGATAACACAGAAGAAATCAATTGTTGGGAAAAGATTTACAACGTCCAGTTCCGAAAATGTGTGTTTAACTAGAATGTTGGTCCTATGAAAAAAATGATAGCTTCAGGTCCTCAGGTGCGCTTCTGGTCCTTTAACAGATATAAAGCAATCTGTTATGTTATATACGAGCGGTTTCGGGAGTTAATCTAAAAATACCAGTCGAACATGATTACCTTTCAAAACAATTATACCGGGCACCATGTTACGGACAACCACAGGCACACACACCATGGATAAATACACGGTCAAAAGAACGGCGTTTTTTGTCTACGGTTATATCTGGCATATACCCATGGTTATATATAAACGGGGTATGAGCATGTGACCGTATGGCTCTATTGAGGGCTACATATGATGTAATGTAAGATAAGTCTCAAACATAATTGATATGTTTGTTATTGATTTGTGAGCAATTGCTTTCATTTGACGATAATTTTAATTATTTTTATTGTAACGCTAAAGTTCAAAACCACGCAATAAACTGACGTATGCTTACATGGGAAAAGGGGAGCAATACATGTGCATAAGAAGTGAGAAAAATGCATATTCTAATTGACGTGCATATGTAATATAATACGACAATATCCACCCCAAAATGTTTACGTATATACGATTTGGCATATGAACCAAGAAGCTTTTGGCTATAATACACTGCTTTGGTCATAGATGAACCTTTACTCGTGGGCCTCTGTGTTTAGAACAAGGGTGTTGCAAAGATGTCCGGGAAGCAAGGTTCATTCATAATATAAGAAAGTAACCTATAGTATTAATTAATCAGTCGTAAATACGAGCTGCTTAGCAGGGGTCGACACCGCAGTGATCCAATACTAATTTACGTGACCAGTCTTCGAATAATGCTTCCGTTGCCTGCTTATATATATAAATTTAATTTCAAAATAATAGTTCATCCTTCGACTAACATAAGGCAAATTTGATTTGGAATTTTTGAATTATGGATTTTGATTTATGGGAAATTACGAATCACCTCAGAAATGTGTGTCTTAATTCGCTCAACATTTCATACCATTTGACCTCTTTGTCCTGCTATTTTCACCGTTGTTCATCAAACTTTGGGGGTGGATCGCCATTTTCTCTTGGTAAAACTTGTTTTGGATGGGTGGGTGTCCGAGATGGGACAAGAAATAAATTCGCGTTGCCAGGGTGGTGGGTCCCAAAAATAAATAAATAAATTTTTTAAAGGTGGATTATCTCTTTGTAAACATGTATTATATAGTTACCGGGGTATAAAATATTATATTTGAATCGAAGACTCCTGTCCGGAAATGCTTCTATCGATTAATATTAATTTTATTACGAATATTTTCTGGTCTAAAAAGGTGTGTCTGTTCAGCTAACGAACAATAGTGGTTACTGTTAACAGAGACCAGAAATTATATTGTGCAATTTTGTCACAAATAAACGTTAATTATACTCATTATTGCTTATATCTGTGGAACAACACAATACAAACAACCAATCTGTGATATTTGACATTGGTTTGCGTAGCCGTAGGAACAGCCCAGTGCTCTATATCGCAATACGGTCTCATCCGAATGGTCGGTTCTAAAAATAGTAACCTAAACGGGCCCGATTTAATATTCGAAATAAAATCAATATTAATTGATAGAAGCTTTTCCGGACATAGGTCTTCAGTTCATATCTATTATTTTATACCCACGCAACTATTTAAAATTTGTTATTTAAAGAGATAATCCATCTTTAACCTTGTATCCTGGATTCAGTTCCTGCCCCTAATAATAGCACAAGTTGCACTGATATTGACGACAGTAAACCAATGTCAGAATAATATAATCTATCCACTCATGGCATCGTATATATACCGAGTAGTATGGTCACATCCATAATTATACACTTGTATAATACATACCTCTATGAACCTTTTTATACTATCCATTTCCATGTCAAGTAGTTACCCTGTCTACTGACTCCTATTAATAATCTTGCAATTATAGTTACCTGACAACTCTCAAACTTTTGCAATTTGGAAGAAGTGATCGGAATGCAGACCTACAATACATTATATAGTTGATAAGTACCGTGCACTATTCAATTTCAAACACTTACATATTTAGAGTTATCAACCCTAGACAAATCAGTGTAACTACTTGACTGGATTACTATAATCAAGTTATATAATATGTTTTGTTTGTTTTGTTAAAATATACCAGTTTATGTTCTAGTCATACCTCTCGGGGTCCATTGTATGTAAATGCATGCATTTGGTTTCAATAAATCTATCTATAGGCCCCAATTAAAACAGCAGTATGACTGGACGTGTTCGTCATAAATGATGGTTTTCTAAAAGTTACGAATATATACTACGAATGTAATCACATGTGGAAAGCTACCAACATATACTACGAATGTGATCGCATGTGAAAAACTACGAATATACTACAAATGTGACCGCATGTGACAAGTTACGATTGTATACTACGAATTGGACTCCATGACAATGTGAAAAGCTACAAATACATACCGCGATGTCATCGCCTGTGAAAAGCTACTAATACATACTACGAAATGAACGCCTGTTAAAAGCTGGCCACATTTTGGTCGATTGTAAAATATCGTTACGAATGTGATGGGTTCATTGTGACAAGGACACCATCGGCTATAATTGAGGTTTTCAGCTTAGAAAACAAAATAATATTGTCTAACTTCGATGCTCTTCATATGACACAGAACGATTAATATGTCACGTGCTGACTGCGTCTGTCCATTCCGTATCATTCCCCATTAGCCATGTAGCAGGGGCTACGGGTTGCCGTCATGTTTAAAATAGTGTTAGTTATATTGTATCTAATTGTCCCAATTTGTTATTTAAAGATCGATTATCTCTTTAAATAACACATTTGAAATAGTTGCGTGGGTATAATATAATATAAAGTTATTATACAATGTTGTGTACAGTATGCGTTTTTCTTGTACGAGTCCAGGTTGTGGTGAAAAGTCATATTGGACGAGACACGCCAGTGTCGAGTACAATATGACTTTTTACCACAACCTGGACGAGTACAAGAAAAACTCATACTGTACACAACATTGTATAATGACAATTTTATTATCCATCTGTATGTTTATCAAAATTTTGGGAATAAAACTTTTCTGGTTATTTTTGGTATCTGTCGGCACTTAATTATCTATAAAAGCCTATATATTGATAATCAGAAAGCATGATTTTGAAAAGTAAACACGGAAGTGAAAAAAAAAAACTCAATACGGAAGAGAAACGTCTGCTAAAATCCATCAGTGTTGCGCGCGCATCACAATTTCACCGATTCATTTCGCAATAGAGTTAATTCGTGACGTCACGGAGTCCCAATAAAAAAGTGATGTTGTACAGTCGGGAGTCCAATATGACTTTCGGGAGTCCAATATGACTTTTTCCAGGACTATCACGTGGTGCCTTTGGCCCAATCGGAAATGGTGTTAGTTAAAGGATGGATAATAATAATGAATTGACGACCCCGGCCGCAAAGGCTTCTATCAATTAATATTGATTTTATTTCCAATATTTTATTATGTAATGAGATGATTTATTGGGATACTGTATTGGTCTATTTTTAGAACAGACAATTCGGGTGATATCATATATCGATAGAGAGCATTAGAATGTTTCTATAGCTACGTATCGAACGTCAGGTTTCCACTATTGATTGTATTGTTACAATCAATTAATCTGGGAGATTTGACGTTCAGTACATATCTATGGAAACAGCCTACTAATCTATATCACTATATGGTATCGACTGTTCTAAAGACAGAACATTAAAGTGCCCCATTTAATCATCAGTAATCAGTTCATAATTAAATATTCGAAATGGAATCAATATTAATTGATAGAAGGGTTTCCAGACAGGGGTCAATTCATATTTATTACTTTATATCCACGCAACTATTTCAAATGTGTTATTTAAAGAGATAATCCATCTTTAAGAACGTAATGTAAATTGTTTCTATTATAACTTAAAGTCGCCGTCGCGAAGTTCATATTTTACTCATTTCCCCGCTTATTAGACCCACAGAGTCGTTCTGAGAACGAAATTAATCGTCCCAAGATTAGCCGCTATCGATTCTCATTCCAGGAAACCCCCTGGCATGCGCACAGCTCGAAACGAAAACAACAGATTAGGTGTATTTTATTTTTGACCCGTGACGTCATAGATTACCTTCCGGCACTCTGTTGACATTGTGTTATCGAAATCGGTTTCTGCGTGGTTTTGTTTTATTTCACAAACAGGTTTCGTTTTCGTTGGAAATCGTGAATTCGGAATGGATTTATGTGTGTAATAAAATATTGAATAATACGACATGAATTATTCGCGTGGCCAACAGCTCCGGAGTAAATGCGTACATATTTGGACGAAGTTCGTGTGTCACTGTGACTGTCAGTATAGGACCACAGTAGATCATGCCATGAATCTCAACCCCCGTGCCGCTGGAGTAGGTATTCGTGGCATGATCTACGTGTAGGTCCACGGGAACTTCGAAATTTATTAACTTTCAACCTATTGGTGATATGAAATGAATGGAATACGTGACCGCTTTAGCCGATTTCTGCTTTCAAGTCCCACAAGAAGAGTACGAATTACGTTTATGGCTGAACTATCAGAAGGGCTTCTTGGGCGGCTATGCTGTCTACGTATCTGCATGTATAATCTTTGTGAAAATGATTTTAATATGATCAAATAGTGAAATACAGATCTATACAGTATACTATGGCTTCTTCCATTCATTGAGTTGAAAAATTAAATACTGGAGTGTTATTACGCTAAATAATATAATATCTACGTTCAGGGTAAACACACCAGCCCCTCCCAAAATGGACCGCATCCTCAGCATTGTATGGGGTTTCAAGGTTTTTTCTTCCAATTTTCCTCCGACTCATACTTTTTTATTATAATATACAAAAATGTGACAACAATAACGACCATAAAAAGCGTTTGCTTTAAAAATAGTGAACAAAAGTCATTATTTTGTTTATTTATGCAGATTAGTTCCATACATCACCTTCTCAGGAGAAGTCTATTTCTTGCCATTTCATGACTATAAAGCAAAATAATCAATAAAACTCCCCAAGATGATTTTTTGTCATGTAGGTCCTGGACTTCTTCCCTTCCTAGCCTGAACATCTTACCCCCACCCAAACCCTGACTCAAACAACATTTTCTCGGAAGAAGTTAATTTCTCGTTGTTTCGTGACTATATAAAGCAAAATAAGCAATAAAACCATGATTTTTCTCAAGTAGGCGCTGGTTGGGGGGGGGGGGGGGTGCTACATCATGCTCTGGAATCTTCGTTTCATGACTATATAAAGCAAAATAAGCGATGAAACCATAATTTGTTGTCATGTAGGTGCTGGGTTGTGGGTAGCTATCCAGACCTGGACATTTGAAAGAATGAAATTAAATAAAATCAAATTTAAATCTCAAAAGTCATTTTTCTTGCCATTTCAGGATCAATAATCAATTGTGTGATTAAAAAATTATGTCGCTTGGAAAAAAATATATTTTAATTAAAAAAAAAGGGAAATATAAAAAAAAAAATTCTGGCAATTTCAGAATCAAACTATGAAAAGTGGGGGAAAATTTGTCACTTGAAAATAAATAAAATTTAAATAAAAACAAAGTTAAATATCAAACAATTTGGCCATTCAAACGTTATCAAATGAGTGAAATTGTTTTCAGTCATATATGGGGGAGCTATCCTGGGTGGGGGTGAAGATATCCTGGGGAGATGACGTGTTGCACTGAGTACCTCATCTAGTAATTCATTATTCATTGGTGGTTAAAGTTTAGATAATAAGTTCAGGTCATTTGTTGAACATATTATCTGAACATTTCCTTTGGAACTACTGAACGATGGAAGGGTTAAATTATGTTTTTTGCTGAAAAATATTGAATGTCATTTTGTTGTTGGTGATGCCAAATAGTTAAACTTCTTTCGGGTAAGTCCCTAGATATTATCCAAAGGTTTATATATATATGTCAATTATTAGTTGAATCAAGAAAATACCAGTTTTCATTCGGCATGTTTTAGTCTAACCACCGTCAAGAAAGAGATTTTTTCTGGAGAACAAACACATAAAAATGTAAGTTAACCCCTGACATAAATCACTTTGATAAATTTCATAACAATTAGATTATTACCATGGGAGATAGAGTGATTTCTGTCTGGGGATAACTTACTTTTTTGTGTGTTCATTCTCCAGAAAAAAAAATCTAAATCTGAGAAAAGCAAACTTTCATGTAAGTGGCGCTCAGTACTACTAATGTGTTAATTTTGTGAGTAGAAACTCCCCGGTCATGCTCCATTCGCCATGTGTCCCATCTTTGATACATTTCATAACCATTAGATTAGTACTATGTGAGAAACAAAGATGTGAAATGTAGCAAATGGAGCATGGTCGGAGAGATTCTACTCACAGGAAGAGTTAACCCATTTCTGAGCGCCACTTACTTGAAATTTTGCCATTTTGTTATATAACACTTTGATATTTTATCGATGAATTTTATGGGAAATGAAGATTAGGGAGATACATTGTAACAATAATCTATTAAGATTTCATTCATTTATTCATGCAATTCTCCAGCTCGGGCAAACGAAAGCCCCTGTAATTTCCACCATCATTTGGGAAAGCATACTCATGCCATTCACAACGCACGATGGAAGAGGCCTGCGTTTATGCAAACCATGGTAGCCATAGCACCACCGAATAAACTGTCTATGCTATATGCCTGTATTTGTTGTGCATCGGTCCATTAAACGGATGACTATACTGTTGCTGGTATCCTAACCATGCAACCTCAAGTAGCCATGAGTCCAGGCACACACTCCTGAAGGGGACAGTCTCCGTGATACACTTGAAGTGACCTTCTTCCTATGAAAACGCTTTTGACACTTCCTTTAGCTTGGCCTCAACTTTTTCAATCTCATGGCAACATCTGCACT
Organism: Siphonodentalium dalli; assembly: GCA_032622095.1. Classification (NCBI taxonomy): domain Eukaryota; kingdom Metazoa; phylum Mollusca; class Scaphopoda; order Gadilida; family Siphonodentaliidae; genus Siphonodentalium; species Siphonodentalium dalli. The sequence goes on from CP136063.1 coordinate 60,740,609, forward strand.
CACAGGTACATTGTAGTCTCCATCACAGTACATAGGCCGCATGGACACCTGAAATGACAAGGGAAATACTTTTATTATGGAACTCAGAGTCAACATTCAATTCCTCAATTTTGTTGATGCAAACTTTGACAAATGTGTAACAAACTCGACATATAGTAATGCCCTAAATAATCGACCACTTAACCACATCAGAATTATAGGTATAGTTTCAGGATTCAGTTGGAAATATGGCTTGTTGAAATTCATCGCAAAGCTCTCATGAATGGTAACAAGTCATATTTCGGACTAAATCCTGAAAAGTTACCCACAGTTCTGTTGTGGTTAAGGGGTTGAATGTTTAGGTCATTGCTGTATGTTCTGATGAATGACAGTGGGCATGCGTCTGTCCGTCCACTTGTTCTCATGGATACATGCATCTTGGATAAGTTCCGCACACATTTGTTATCAGAAGTTATACCTGCTGAATTGTTTACCAGGTATCTATTTCATTATCCAGTGTTGTTAATATCTTGTTTTAACGATTCACAGCTTATACTAGTAGTGTGTTTACCTGGTGTACATGATATATCCCCCAGTGCATCCCCCTTTTTACTATTTTCAGTCTGACAAATGCTCACACCAACCGATAATTTAACATGTGACAAAATATAAATGTACACGTATTAATTTATTGCTTATTTATTTTGATGTTATAGTCATTAAATGGCGATAAATTAACATGTTACAAGTTGTTTGAGTCAGGGTTTGGTTGGAGAGGGGGGAAATAGATACCCAGGTCTGAATATCCCCCACACCCAGCATCTACATATGAGTATATGACAAAAATAAACTAATTATTTTATTGCTTTTATTGCCCTATAATGCTATATATCCATTAAAATTTTGATTGAGTCCGGATTTGGGCTGGGGAGAAATTACACAGGCCTGAATATCCCACCCCCCCAAAAAAAACCAGCAGCTGCATATGAGACAAAAATATCTTATTATTTATCACTTACATGTATATCGCTTTATATAGTTATGAAATGGCGAGAAATTAAAATTAATCGAGAAAAAATTCATTGAGTCAGGGTTTGGGTGGGAGGGGGAAATGCCGAGGCTTGAGTATCTCTCGCCGTTTCATGACTGTATGAAGCAAAATAAGCAACTTATAAAATAACAAGTTCATTTTTGTCATAAGAAGCTGCTCGGTTGGGGAGTGGGGGCGATAATAACCCCGGGTATCTTTCTCCTGCCCCAAATACTGACGCAAACAACTTTTTCTTGGAAAGTTAATTTCTTTCTGTTTCATGACTATATATTCAGAAATAGCATACATTGGCATGTATAGACCAAGTCTTCTCAGTCCACAACAGCTTGGGAAATTGGTTGGGTTGATGCTGTTTTGGACCGAGAATCCGAAATACCTCCTGTTGCTCTTCTATACCAGTACCGTAACAGAGTTTCATTCAAAAGACATACATGTACATGTATAGAACCCCGGCAGTCATGTGAACCCATGAATATGATTAATCATCTCACTTGGACCACAATGAATCTGTCTTCAAAATGATATACAATGTACCATATACTGTTATAGAAAATATCTCCACCAAGATATTATCTCGACTCTCTCGAGATTTCGAGAAAAGAATCTTGAGATATTAACATATTTTCTCGAGATCATATGGCAAGATCTCAAGAAAATATGCAGAGATCTCAAGATAATATCGCGAGATACTAGTAATATGTTCAGAGCTTGAGATGCGCATGTCAGGATCTCAAGATGTTTCGAGATAACAATCAAAATGTTGAATATTTAACTTTCAATTTTGATTGAGTCCGGATTTGGGCTGGGGAGAAATTACACAGGCCTGAATATCCCACCCCCCCCCCAAAAAAAACCCAGCAGCTGCATTAGTTCCATAATATGAACTCAGTATTTTGAGCATCAGGATGCATACTGAGTTTCATTTCTTAGGGTCTAATCATGTGATCCATCAAATTGATCAATGAAATTTTCTAAATACAACTTTCTAGATTATTGAGTCATATTACCGTTTGATATGTATCTTCCATTTATTGTTGGCTGGCGGATAGTTGACAATACTTTCATTTATTGAACATTTACAGCGTTTTCTTGTTTCCAAAACACATCACGTTTTCTCATTTTTTGTACGATTTCAAAACTATAGCCGGAATGCGGAACGAACCAGGTGTTATTTTCCGGCTATCAAAAATGTGGAATGTTGAGTTCTTTAACCAACCCATCATATCGATAGAACAGTAGCGCCAATTGATGCCGACGACGTGTTTCTTTTATTATGTTTTAATTGACAGTTTATTTACTGTTTTCTGCATTGTATATTTATGTGGAAAAGGTCGACATAATTAAGTTTTTGGTATAATTGATAAATTGACAAAGTTCCCACACTATACCTGTGTGCTTGCGTGGGGCTCCATTAAGGGCAGGGCTGGCATTCTCAAAGATGACTCAAAGGAACTCAATTTCAATTTTCCAAACTCAATTTCAGAAGTTGAACTTGCGTTTAATAACACCTACAATGTCCCGCATAAATTGTTGACGTGATTTGCTCTGCCCATGACAGCACATACAAATCCCGCCCATAGAGCACTCTGATTGGTTCGGATGGTTCCATCAAACAAGTTAGTCGCCCCATCTTCAGTCATCGTATATACCAGTACATCAATCAATTTGAATCAAGGGCACTTTAAACATGCACGCACTTAAATTTTGTCAACACGTGATGTTTCTAAAAAGGCCTAACGAGGAATAGCGAGTAACGACTACCGTGACTACGGTGACTTTAATGCAAACTGGTCAAGTGTGACTCGTCTATTTATATAAACACTGTGATTTTTAGTTTACTGTGTCATCTGTCAACACGTGGCTTATTAGAGATTAATTCCTACTCGATGACATCAAATGCATGCAAATAATCGTTTGATATTACTGCATGCCCGGCACCCGTCTTGCAGATAATAACCATGTGACAAGTTACTGTCGCACGTGGCGCGGAATTAATTTCACACCCACGTGAATACATGCACGTCACTTATGATACATCAGTCTGATTCGTCATAGGAAGATTCCATTCTCAAGCTAACACCAGGGGTGTCAGTTATTTGCTTTCAACATATGCTACTCGGCACTCGCAAGTAATTTTAATTGTATAGTTTATGTTTTAACTTTAATTATTATAAGCATACGGAACTACGGTACCTTTTGAAATGTTTATTTTGGTCATGAGAGTACCAGCAGTCTCCTGTCGATGTTGTCATCATTGTATATCACGTATGTGATGGGGGGGGGGGCTGACCCGTACATAAGACAGTTGCTATTTTAAAAAGAAATACCCGTCATTTATTTAATATTAAAGCCGGAATTGGTGTAACAATGTTCACAAAGGACGCGACATGTATCGGTTGACAATATCGGTCAGGAGACTAAATTTTGCCGATACCGATATCTTGCCGACATCACATATGTCGTCCCGATCGGATAGCCGATGCCAATAATCGGTACAGCACTATCTTTCGGTATTGATATATAAGAACAATATGAATGAGCCAGACATAGACAATTTTAATCCTAAAACAAGAACTAAAACACGTAAGAATTTCTAACCAATTAATGTCATTATGACAGTATAGTATCTCAGCGGTGCGATGGGAGATAACTCTGCCCGGAGTTTGGGCTGGAGTTTGTCAAGTGGTTAGTATTAACATTGAAAGACCTAGATTGTGAAATTTGTATTAAAGATTTTCTTATTGGATCATCCCATGTTGTTCCTAATACAAATTCAACAATATGTAATGCACTTCATATTTACTTTGAATCTACTGAGAGACTGTGATTACATATCAACTGCAGTACACTTTTTCTGCTTAAGTTTAACTTGCAGATTGATACATGTGGATGTGACGTATCATTCAAATTTATATTCAAATTTATATGGTATTATATCATCACAACTTTATCTGAATATTGAATCATTTTAAACTCTAAACTCTTACTCATTGCCATCAACAGTATTTTCAGGATAACCCTGTCTTATTTAATCCTATTTAGTGACTTCATACTTAATGATTATTAGGAATTTCCATGATACAAGATATATACACCATTAAATTGTCATGTGTCCTTGTTTGTCAACTTTTTGTATTTTTCTGTTTGGACCCAATAAAATAGGCTGTGCCTGAGTTTTGGGTCCAATTTCATTCATGAGTTAATGAATAAAAATGTATTTAAAAAAAAAAGAAAAAAAAAGAAAGAAAAAAAAGTGGTAAGTGTGTGAATATGGCCGTGTGCGAGAACAACGAAGACTGAGTACAGATGTTTTATACTTTTATGTTTCAATAACGTGTATATATATACTGCCGGTACGGACTACCTCACACATTTTTTTCATTTCCATAATTTGCAGAACTATTTTTTTAAGGAAAAAATACACACAAAACCACATAACGTCTAATAAGATGAATCAATATTGAGTAGTTATGTCTGCCAGATTATTGAAAACGTGATCGAATGTTATTTTGGTCCGTTACGTGATAAAAAAAAATAGTCATGCAAAGGCTGCCAAAAAAAAAAAAAAAAAAAAAAAAAAAAAAATGAAAAATGTATTTATTTACTCGCTGACAGTCTTGCAGATTTCAGGCTCTATATATCCCGAATGCCTCAACTGACGGAGCTGCACGATACGTCCTTTGAACGGAGATATGCTCAGCTACGCCATGGTTTACAAGTCGGATCTGCGCATGCGCGTATAAACACATCACACACCCTCACCCCCTCCCCCGATGAAATTTCTGCCAAGATGGAACTTGTAATCCGCAGTGTTTTAAACATGTACACCAATAATTAAATTATGAGTTTTTCACACAGTAGATCATGCTTTAAACGAGATGTTCTGGGCGACGTACGTCGCCGGCAAATGGTTGGCGCTTTTCGGGCGACGTATATATGTATATAAACGACATTATACGTCACCGGCACTGAATGAGTTAAAATGGTATGTTGCAGTGACCAAGAACTTTTGCAAAGCATATATCTGTTTCACAAATTTATGCATGCCGTGTATGTATAAACAGTTTGCTTTAATAAGCATATCAATATGCCCTAACCATGGGTTAATATGCTACAATACGCATTCCCGCGTTGACGTCAAAGAAAATTACAAACTAAATATGACGGAGTGTATCACACAAAGACTGAATCAAGTTATGACACTCGTGTTTACCGGTGTTCGTTTCGTATCCGACTGAGCCGCATTTGACCCGTATTCCTGAAATTGTAACAACCAAAATGTCACGTGCTTATATTAGTCTGATGTAAACACAAATTATGCTTCGATAAATACCTTCTTAATTGCGAATTAACGTGTGTGTGTGCTGTTTAGAACAATATATTTGCACGATTACATGTATTCTCTATCGATCAGGGTAAGACTCCGTTACGAATTGTTTGAATTTTGCGTTATATTTGGGTGTTTATTTCAGGGTGTCAGCGTTGTAAAATATCTAGGCCACAGTCAATTTGACTGGGGAATCGGGTTTGTTTACACTTTTCGATGTTTGTTATTTCGCTCTCAAAATCATATAAGTCGGCCAATCGGCTTGATCTTTGTATATATACGACTATACGTATTAGTTGACAAGTTTACCCCATTTGTTTCGTCCAAGTCAGGTCAAAGGCATAAAATTTCATCTTTCCAATATCCAAATACATTATGGAGAATGCATTTTGGTGTTAAGAAACTAAACGGAAACCAGAGCTTTGCTCGTTAAGGTGTTTTCGTTTAGTTTACTGAACTACAGCTGCATATGAGACAAAAATATCTTATTATTTATCACTTACATGTATATCGCTTTATATAGTTATGAAATGGCGAGAAATTAAAATTAATCGAGAAAAAATTCATTAGTCAGGGTTTGGGTGGGAGGGGGAAATGCCGAGGCTTGAGTATCTCTCGCCGTTTCATGACTGTATGAAGCAAAATAAGCAACTTATAAAATAACAAGTTCATTTTTGTCATAAGTAGCTGCTCGGTTGGGGAGTGGGGGCGATAATAAACCCGGGTATCTTTCTCCTGCCCCAAATACTGACGCAAACAACTTTTTCTTGGAAAGTTAATTTCTTTCTGTTTCATGACTATATATTCAGAAATAGCATACATTGGCATGTATAGACCAAGTCTTCTCAGTCCACAACAGCTTGGGAAATTGGTTGGGTTGATGCTGTTTTGGACCGAGAATCCGAAATACCTCCTGTTGCTCTTCTATACCAGTACCGTAACAGATTTTCATTCAAAAGACATACATGTACATGTATAGAACCCTGGCAGTCATGTGAACCCGTGAATATGATTAATCATCTCACTTGGACCACAATGAATCTGTCTTCAAAATGATATACAATGTACCATATACTGTTATAGAAAATATCTCCACCAAGATATTATCTCGACTCTCGAGATTTCGAGAAAAGAATCTTGAGATATTAACATATTTTCTCGAGATCATATGGCAAGATCTCAAGAAAATATGCAGAGATCTCAAGATAATATCGCGAGATACTAGTAATATGTTCAGAGCTTGAGATGCGCATGTCAGGATCTCAAGATGTTTTGAGATAACAATTAACATGTTGAATATTTAACTTTCAAGAAACTTTTTTTTCTTGGACAATGTCACAAATCAAGAGTTAGCTAATTTTTGGCAAATTATTATTTATTATTTTAGCCAGTGCAAACACTGTCACTGATTGTGATAGTACTGATACTAATAGCTGAATCCAATGTCAATCCGTGAGCAGCCATGGACTGGCAGTGGTCGAGTCCAGAATTTCAATACACCACAAAATTGACATTTTTAGTAAAAAAAATACTACTAGTATATTTTTAGACTAACATTTCGGCAGACACACAACTTTTCCTTGAATTATTTTTCATATTTCGATGTAATGAGTATGCGTAATGATTATCACACATGTCCGCTCGTATAAAGAGGGTATTATCCAGTATTTACATCAATTTTATTTTGACATGTTTTGCCAGTTATCGCGATATTTTTAATAAGAGACGCTCAGTGACTCACAATTTTCGTACGCGATTTTCATCGCTTCGCCATCCAAGGTCTGGATCTATTGGGGATAGAATCGAAAACGCTAAAAGATACGGAGATACGACATATCTCATTAGCATATAATTAATATTAATATATTATTTACATAATATTACCTCATTTGCATATTTAAATTGTTCCTTTTTTGGCGATTAAGGCGTGTTGTTTCCTTCATGAATAGTGTACAGTTCGTAACAAAACAGGAGTAATTTATCTCCGAATTGTTCCACTGACGGGCTCGTTCAACGAAATAAACGATGGATATTTGCCTGCCGTAAGACTTCTAAATCAAATACACCTTTCGTTATCGCTATCATTATCACTCTATGTTTAATCTATATATGTATAAGTTGACATCACGCAGTTTATATTGTGTTGATGATCATTTTTAATTTAATCCATCAGCTTTTCCCCATTTTCGTGTACGCTGTAATTTGTAAAAAAAAAAACACGTGCAGCTATCTTGACTAAGAAAGCTTTTAACTACCGATACCATAAAACGATTTAAACGCTATACGTTGATGTTTCTAATACATGTATAAATTGATTGTTGTATCAATGGAATATAATCTTTATCAAATAGAATATATAATCTGATAATATATATTGGCCTACTGGATTAATTGACCTCGTTCGTCTGTCCGTCAGTCTGTCTGCATGTCCGTATACTTTATACCGGCATTTTCCACCGTGCTTCTTTCCTTTCATCTGTCTGTGAGTTTCACAGCCCAAAATACAGGTCAAGTTCGAATATGGGTTTGATCCGATTTATTTTAAAGGAGTTATGACCCTTTTTTCGAAAAAACAAATAGAAAAAAACAAATCCGATGCTAATACCAAAGTATTTTTTGTCCGATTGTGTTCATATTTGATATGTAGGTTTATGATGACACACCCCTCACCTGCATAGTTTTTGGTATTGATTGGTTGATCGGTTTAGAAAATAATTAACCCTTCACACACATGCTATCCAATGCAATAAGTTGAACATATTTCTTCTGATCTGCCTCATATTTCTCACCTAGGTTTTTCTTTGCATGTTCTTCATCTGTATGGTTTTCGGTATTGTTTAATTAACCCTTTTCACTCTTATGTTTACTTAGAATTCACCCAAGCTGCTATGACTCAAAACATTTTTCATCTGATCAACACCAGATTTGGTATATGAATTATTCACCCCTAAATACAGATTGAGTTTGAATATGGGTTTGATCCGATATATTTTAACAGAGTTTATTGTCCTTTATAATTCAAGAAATTAAATTTGGTTCCAATCAGATAAAAAATGTTTGAGTTATGGCAGAATGCGTGAATTCTAAGTAGAAAAAGGGCCATAACCCCTTCGAATATGGGTTTGCTCTGGCCATTTTTGTGAGAGTTATGGTCCTTTAAGACTTAGAATCCTGTCAATTTCTGGTTTCCGGATGATAACTTTAGTTTGTGTGATCATATCTGAATCAAATTTGGTATATGAGTTTATCAGCTCGAAATACAGATCAAGTTCGAATATGGGTACATTCCACCAATTTTGTTCTGAAATTTAGTATCGGATTTAGGGTCCTTGTTATTTTTTTCAGAAAAGCTGATGCCCCCAATGAAGCCACTTTTTCGGGGGACACTGTGGCCAGACGGCCTTTTATTTAATGTTAAAAATCAATGCAAAAAACACGTATATAACAGTATCTATTATGTATATACTTATAGTGGATCGATCAGTAGTGTTAAATACTTATACAACGGTGTCCAACAGTGGTCCTGTAAAGATAGAGGGAGTACTAAATAAATTTGCACACTTGAAAGCACCCGATCGACCCCAATGCTGGCCAACATATACCTTTCAGTGTTTAAAGATATCTGATGACCTATAATACTTATATATGGCCGAGTTATCTACAGACGGGCGGGGGACCGATGTGGCATGTCAATAGAAACAATTGTTTTTTGCCAATAGTTTATTCGTATGGATATGGTAATAACAGCATATAACGCCTGTGAATGGAGATGTTGGTGTGTGCATGGGAGATAGATGTAAATGGTTGTCTCAAGGGAGCAATGTCGGTGGTCTTAAAACTTGCTGCATGATGGTGACAAATTAATTTTATTTTAGAAACAGGATACATGTATCAGAGAATTAAATGGAGATGCGGATTCATTGTATATGAGTGTTAATGATTGCTTCAAATGCGCTTGCTTCAGTTAGCGTGAACAAATTCTCATTTCTTATCGAAATGACAATGTATCGATCGGAATGGCACATTGAGATGTCCCTCAACTCAGGTCAACCTTGAAAATCGGGACAAATTTCGGGTTCAAATCGTGACAACCTAATCTAGCGCAGATTTATGGGAGGCCAAATTCACATTTATTAATAATTGTGCTTCAGCGCAATCGATTTGCGCTTCAGCCATTTCCGTATATGGCTAAACCCCCCAATAAATTAATGAATAAATCCAATACAAAATTGATTGCGCTGAAGCGCGATTATTTTCCCCTATGGGAGGCCAAATTTACATTTATTAATAATTGCGCTGAAGCGCAATTGGATTGTGCTGAATTGTGCTTCCAGTTCATGTGCTTCAGCGCAATTCAATTGTGCTTCAGCGCAATCGAGCTTGATTCATATCAATTGCGCTGAAGCGCAATTATTGTTACAAGCTTACACCCCTGAATAGATAGGTTATTCCATTATCATTCATATGGGATATCCGCTTCAGCGCAATTATTGTTATTATCCCCCGCCAAATGAAATTTGCGGGGGATATAGTAATGGGTTCCGTCCGTCCGTCTCATGCCATCTGTCCGTCCGTCCATCCCAAATTTGTAAGAGTCATAACTTGAACAAATGTCAACGGAGTTCACCTGACCGTAGCCTAGAACAAGTTCACATAGACGACGTCACAGGGCTCATTTCCACAAATGTCAATGGATTTCAAAGATTTTTGGATATGAGTTCACATGACCAGTATCTAGAACGAGTTCGCAAACCAGGTCCGGCCCGATATTTTCAACAGAGTTATTGGACTTTGTTTATTATTTTTGGTGCAAATGGACGATGTCACAGGGCTAATTTTCACAAATGTCAATGGATTTAAAAGATTTTTAGCTCAACTTTACTTTGTAAAGTTTGAGCTATTGCCATGGCTTGGTATCCGTCGTGCGTGTGTGTGTATGTGTGTGTGTGCGTGATTCGTCAACAATTTCCTTTAGCACGGGCTACAGTTCGTACCTTTGGTCCGATTATTATGAAATTTGTCATGGATGTTGACATTGACATGTAGATGGGAACGAGTCGTTTTGGGGTCATTTGGAAAAAAAAACATGGCCACCAGTGGCCATCTTGGATTTCAAAATTCAATCCATTAGCACGGGCTACATGCCGTACTGTTCGTCTTATTGTCATGAAATTTGTCATGGATGTTAATATTGACATGTAGATGGGAACGAGTAATTTTGGGGTCATTCGGCCAAAAAACATGGCCGCCGGCAGCCATCTTAGATTTTACTCTTTGCATGACTAAATCCTTTGACACGGGCTACAGGTCGTACCTTTGGTCGGATCATCATAAAATTTGTCATGGATGTTAACAATGACATGTAGTATGATGTAGATGAGAACGAGTCATTTTTGGGTAATTCGGCCAAAAAACATGACCGCCAGCTGCCATCTTGGATTTTACTCTTTGTATGACTAAATCATTTAGCACGGGCTACAGGTCGTACCTTTTGTCTGATCATCAAAAAATTTGTCATGGCTGTTGAAATTGGATTGTAGATGGGAACGAGTCATTTTGGGGTCATTAGGACAAAAAACATGGCCGCCAGCGGCCATCTTTGATTTCAAAATTTAATCCATTAGCACGGGCCACAGGTCGTACTCTTCGCCTGATCATCATGAAATTTGTCATGGATGTTAATATTGACATGTAGATGGGAACGAGTAATTTTGGGGTCATTCGACCAAAAAACATGGCCGCCATCAGCCATCTTGAATTTTACTCTTTGTATGACTAAATTCTTTAGCACGGGCTACAGGTCGTACCTTTAATCTGATCATCATGAAATTTGTCATGTATGTTAACAATGACATGTAGATGGGAAACGAGTCATTTTGGGGTCATTCGGCCGAAATACATGGCCGCCAGCAGCCACCTTGGATTTTACTCTTTGTATGACTAAATCCTTTAGCACGGGCTACAGGTCGTACCTTTAGTCTGATCATCATAAAATTTGTCATAAATGTTAATAATGACATGTAGATGGGAACGAGTCATTTTGGGGTCATTCGGCCAAAAAACATGGCCACCAGCAGCCATCTTGGATTTTACTCTTTGTATGACTAAATCCTTTAGCACGGGCTACAGGTCGTACCTTTTGTCTGATCATCATAAAATTTGTCATGGCTGTTGAAATTGGAAAGTAGATGGGAACGAGTCATTTTGGGGTCATTAGGACAAAAAACATGGCCACCAGCGGCCATCTTTGATTTCAAAATTTAATCCATTAGCACGGGCCGCAGGTCGTACTCTTCGCCTGATCATCATAAAATTTGTTATGGATGTTTACAATGACATGTAGATGGAAACGAGTAATTTTGGGGTCATTCGGCCAAAAAACATGGCCGCCAGCAGCCATCTTGGGTTTTACTCTTTGTATGAATAAATCCTTTAGCACGGGCTACAGGTCGTACCTTTAGTCTGATCATCATAAAATTTGTAATGAATGTTAATAATGACATGTAGATGGGAACGAGTCATTTTGGGGTCATTCGGCCAAAAAACATGGCCACCAGCAGCCATCTTGGATTTTACTCTTTGTATGACTAAATCCTTTAGCACAGACTACAGGTCGTACTTTGAGTCTGATCATCATGAAATTTTTCATGGCTGTTGAAATTGAAATGTAGATGGGAACAAGTCATTTTGGGGTCATTAGGACAAAAAACATGGCCGCCAGTGGCCATCTTTGATTAAAAAATTTAATCCATTAGCACGGGCCACAGGTCGTACTCTTCGCCTGACCATCATAAAATTTGTCATGGATGTTTACAATGACATGTAGATGGAAACGAGTAATTTTGGGGTCATTCGGCCAAAAAACATGGCCACCAGCAGCCATCTTGGATTTTACTCTTTGTATTACTAAATTCTTTAGCACGGGCTACAGGTCGTACCTTTAGTCTGATCATCATGAAATTTTTCATGGATGTTAATATTGACATGTAGATGGGAACGATTCATTTTGGTGTCATTCAGCCAAAAAACATGGCTGCAGCAGCCATCTTGGATTTTACTCTTTGTATGACTAAATCCTTTAGCACGGGCTACAAGTTGTACCTTTAGTCTGATCATTATAAAAATTTGTCATGGATGTTAACAATGACATGTAGATGGGAACGAGTCATTTTGGGGTCATTCGGCCGAAAAACATGGCCGCCAGCGGCCATCTTTGATTTCAAAATTCAATTCATTAGCACGGGCTACAGGTCGTACTGTTTGTCTGATCATCATGAAATATTGACATGTAGATGGGAACTATTAATTTTGGGGTCATTCGGCCAAAAAACATGGCCGCTGGCAGCCATCTTAGATTTTACTCTTTGCATGACTAAATCCTTTAGCACGGGCTACAGGTCGTACCTTTGGTCAGATCATCATGAAATTTGTCATGGATGTTAACAATGACATCTAAATGGGAAACGAGTCATTTTGGGGCCATTCGGCCAAATAACGTGGCCGCCAGCAGCCATCTTGGATTTTATTCTTTGTATGACTAATTCCTTTAGCACGGGCTACAGGTCGTACCTTTAGTCTGATCATCATAAAATTTGGTTTTTCATGGCTGTTGAAATTGGAATGTAGATGGGAACGAGTCATTTTGGGGTCATTCGGAAAAAAAACATGGCTGTCAGTGGCCATCTTGGATTTCATAATTGGGGTTATTCGGCATTAAAACATGGCTGCCAGCGGCCAATTTGGATTCTATTCTTTGCATGACTAAAGCTATCAAATGTTTTTGAATTGTTGGAAAACATAGCCGCCAGCAACCATTTTAGATTTTACTTTTATATACATGTATATATATATCTCTTCATGTTGATAAACTGGTATTAGACATTCAACTTTCCACATTACTAATCACTCCATCGACAGTAACACATTAAATTATTCCCTTTCCAAGTTGAGCTACAGTGTCATTGACACTTTCATTATTGTTATAGAATATGTTTGATCTGGTCTTCAGATAGCATAGATTCCTTCATGTGGTGTACTAGCTTAACAATTAAGTAGTATTCTGTGTAGGTCCATCTAAACTATCCACCTTGTGTCAACATAGCTCAGAAGTGGAAACCCCTTAACACTACATGACGTCACTTTGTGAATGAGCAGTTCTGTTGTGTAAAATCGCTTTTAAATGAAACTCACGCTGACATCATTGCTAAAAGCAGATAACCATCTTCAGTGATATACCGATGCTATCGGTAGAGTTAAAACTTTACACTGATTTTTATGTTATCGCAAACCAATAACAGTTCTAATAATTTCAATTTGAAAATAATGAGTCAGCAAACCTTCACTTTCGTCTTAACGTTATTTGATTATAATCAAGTGACATTGGGATGGTGGAAGGTGGAATTTATCACAGGGACACTGATATCGTTAATACAAGTTAAAATAGAAATAAAAAAAATATTCAACTTAAAACGAGCGCACCACTTTAAAAAATGCATATAGATATCATAAGTTACAAGGGAGATGACATAATCAGATACATCCTCATTTCTAACGGCCTTAACTCTTTCGCTGCCAAACGCGCATAAATGCGAACTTCGGAGACGCTGCCAATCGCGCATTTTTGCAAATTTGGTATGCAGTCTAATGTATGGGATATAACTCTATTCTTTCCGGCATGTTTGACAGTGTACAATGTATTTATCTGTAGTACTGTTGCGCGCGAACAATTTAAAGCGACAATGTCCTCAAGGTCATGCTATTTCTGACGTTATGGGAGTACAGTCAGAGCCGGAATATTGCGTCATTGTTGTTAGCACGTGGTTATCAGTCGAAAATGGCTGCTCGCAAAAGACTCAGGACTGAAGAAGTTATTGTTATTACCTCTATACTCTAATGATCGAGGGGCGCCTGTGGCGCATAAGATACTTATACCTATTATTTATGTGGGCAGTAGCCTCTATAGGGGCGCCTGCGGCGCATAAGATACTATGGGTGGCGGGATGGGGTGGTGGGTGGGTAACTAACCTTTATACTCTAATGATCGAGGGGCACCTGCGGCGCATAAGATAATTATACCTATTATTTATGTGGGCAGTAGCCTCTATAGGGGCCCCTGCGCCGCATAAGATACTATGGGTGGCGGGATAGGGTGGCGGGTGGGTAACTAACCTCTATACTCTAATGATCGGGGGTTGCCTGCGGCGCATAAGATACTTATACCTATTATTTATAATACACCTTTACTGGTTTTGAACAACCCTTGTCTATTGTATCGTTTTCCAGTGGTGATAACAGGCAAGTAAATCAATTATGCTGGTGAGTTGACCATGTGTACGCCCGCGTGACCCATATAATTCACATAAATCATCGTAAAACCCAATTTTCCTGAAATTCAAGATGGCCGCCAAGATCATGTGACTTATAAGGGGCGGAGCAGGGTCATATGTCCCCCTGCAGGTATATATACATATGGGTATGGTTATATATATATCTATATTTGGAATTGTACCTATCAGGGAATATTCAAGCAACAAAAGCACGAACTCAACAAAGTGCGCCATTGTATCCCATTTTGCTACAAATATGTGGCAACTTACATAAATCCAAAATGGACGCCAAGGTCACGTGATCTATTTTATGTCCAAAGTGGGTTCATATAGGTAGCTCCCGTGTACCTTACTGTTGGACATCGTATAATTGGGTTGAAAATTAGAAAACAAACAACACACCCATTCATACCCACACAAAATGTACATATACAGGCAAATAGCCACTAATCCAAGATGGCCGCCAATGTCAAGTGACCTTGGTGGGCGTGTCCACGGTGGCATTCGACAGGGTATACCTATGTCTATATACATGTGAAGTTTCAACTAATTATATTAGAAACTGCTTGAGATATAATGTATTACCCATATATACCTGAAATACATGGATATATGTACAGGATGCGTGGTAAGTCTGGTGGCGGGTGGCAGTGAAAGAGTTAATTCACAAATGCCTGAACTGATTATTAAAATTCAAACACCAATCGATCGAGAAAAAGCTTTATTCACACCTACTGGCTTATTTGTGGGGAATACAACAAAATACAGATGAATTCAAAACATTCAATAAAAGATTGTGTATTTTTCTAAGAACAATACAAACCGATTACGTCAACAACGTCATTGGCGATGTCAACTTTAACAGAAATTTTCTTCACTAATTATAATGTATAGCCTTCATTAAGCGAAGGATGTAGATGGGAACGAGTCATTTTAGGGTCATTCGGCCAAAAAACATGGCCGCCAGCAGCCATCTTGGATTTTACTCTTTGTATGACTAAATCCTTTAGCACGAGCTACAGGTCGTACCTTTAGTCTGATCATCATGAAATTTGTCATGGCTGTTGAAATTGGAATGTGATTTGGGGTGATTCGGACAAAAAACATTGCCGCCAGCGGTCATCTTGGATTTCAAAATTTAATCCATTAGCACGGGCCACAGGTCGTACTGTTCATCTGATCATCATGAAATTTGTCATGGATGTTAATATTGACATGTAGATGAGAACGAGTAATTTTGGGGTCATTCGGCCAAAAAACATGGCCGCCAGCAGCCATCTTGGATTTTACTCTTTGTATGACTAAATCCTTTAGCAGTAAATTAGCACGGGCTACAGGTCGTACTAGACATTCAACTTTCCACATTCCTAATTGCTCCATTGACTGTAATACATTAAATTATTCCCTTTCCAAGTTGAGCTACAGTGTCATTGACACTTTCATTGGTATATGAGTTCACATGACCAGTACCTAAAACGAGTTTGCAAACCAGGTCCGGCCAGATATTTTCACCGGACTTGGTTTATTTTTTTGTGTGCAAATGGACGACGTCGCAGGGCTCATTTCCACAAATATCAACGGATTTCAAAGATTTATGGTATATGAGTTCACATGACCAATATCTAGAACGAGTTCGCAAACCAGGTCCGGCCGGATATTTTCAGCAGAGTTATTGGACTATTTGCACGACGTCACAGGGCTAATTTCCACAAATGTCAATGGATTTAAAAGATTTTTGGTATATTCGTTCCCATGACCAGTACCTAAAATGAGTTTGCAAGCCAGGCTTTTTGACAAAATCCCACTTCTTGTTTAGCACATACTGAGAACGCAAACATTATTGAGAATGCACTTCCCCAACTGCACAATTCGGCAGGGGATACCGCCGTCTGCGACTGCTTGTTAAAGTTGGGTTGAATAGGTGGGTTATTTCATTATCATAAATTCATACGTGATACCAACCAATTGCGCTTCAGCGCAATTCAATTTTGCTTCAGAGCAATTAATTTTCTATTTGATTTATTCATTAATTAACTGGGGGGTTTAGCCATATATTGAAAATTAATTGCTCTTCAGCCCAATTATTAATAAATGTGAATTTGGCCTCCCATATTCCCCATATATTGCTAACCCCGAGTTAAGCGCAATTATTTTTCCATATCAGGTTAACCCCCGTTCAGGGGTGTAAGCTTGTAACAATAATCTTGAATTGTAACAATTGAATTGTGCTAAAGCGCAATTGATATTAATTATGAGCTTATTAACTGTTGTTTTGTGTCTTTGAATCATTCAAACACAACTTTCTAAAATTACAAAAAATATATGTCCATGCTGTCCTTAAGCCCTCAATCTGGTTGTCCAGTATGCAAGCTCATTAACCATGGACTTTCCTAATCTTTTATACACTTATCATTTTTAGCTCAACTTTACTTTGTAAAGTTTGAGCTATTGCCATGGCTTTGTCGTCCGTCGTCCGTGTGTGCGTGTGTACGTAAGGCGTCAACAATGCAGGCTACAGGTCGTACCTTTCGTCGGATCATTATGAAATTTGTCATAGCTGTTGACATCAACATTTAGACCAGAATTATTAATTTTGGGGTCATTCGGAAAAAAAACATGGCCGCCAGTGGCCATATTGGATTTCAAAATTCAATCCATTAGCACGGGCTACAGGCCGTACTGTTTGTCTGATCTTCATGAAATTTGTCATGGATGTTAATATTGACATGTAGATGGGAATGAGTAATTTTGGGGTCATTCGGCCCAAAAACATGGTCGCCAGCAGCCATCTTGGATTTTACTCTTTGTATGACTAAATCCTTTAGCACGGGCTACAGGTCGTACTTTTAGTCTGATCATCATAAAATTTGTAAAGAATGTTAATAATGACATGTAGATGGGAACGAGTCATTTTGAGGTCATTCGGCCGAAAAACATGGCCGCCAGCAGCCATCTTGGATTTTACTCTTTGTATGACTAAATCCTTTAGCATGGGCTACATGTCGTACCTTTAGTCTGATCATCATAAAATTTGTCATGGTTGTTGAAATTGGAATGTAGATGGGAACGAGTTATTTTGGGGTCATTCGGACAAAAAACATGGCCGCCAGTGGCCATCTTGGATTAAAAAATTTAATCCATTAGCACGGGCCACAGGTCGTACTGTTTGTCTGATGATCATGAAATTTGTCATGGATGATAATATTGACATGTAGAAGGGAACGAGTAATTTTGGGGTCATTCGGCCAAAAAACATGGCCGCCAGCAGCCATCTTGGATTTTACTCTTTGTATGACTAAATTCTTTAGCACGGGCTGCAGGTCGTACCTTTAGTCTTATCATCATAAAATGTGTCATGGATGTTAACAATGACATGTAGATGGGAACTAGTCATTTTGGGGTCATTCAGCCAAAATACATGGCCGCCAGCAGCCATCTTGGATTTTACTCTTTGTATGACTAAATCCTTTAGCACGGGCTACAGGTCGTACCTTTAGTCTGATCATCATAAAATTTGTCATGGTTGTTGAAATTGGAATGTAGATGGGAACGAGTCATTTTGGGGTCATTCGGACAAAAAACATGGCCGCCAGTGGCCATATTGGATTTAAAAATTTAATCCATTAGCACTGGCCACAGGTCGTACTGTTCTTCTGATCATCATGAAATTTGTCATGGATGATAATATTGACATGTAGATGGGAACGAGTAATTTTGGGATCATTCGGCCAAAAAACATGGCCGCCAGCAGCCATCTTGGATTTTACTCTTTGTATGACTAAATTCTTTAGCACGGGCTGCAGGTCGTACCTTTAGTCTGATCATCATAAAATGTGTCATGGATGTTAAGAATGACATGTAGATGGGAACGAGTAATTTTGGGGTCATTCGGCCAAAAAACCTGGTCGCCAGCAGCCATCTTGGATTTTACTCTTTGTATGACTAAATCCTTTAGCACGGGCTACAGGTTGTACCTTTAGTCTGATCATCATGAAATTTGTCATGAATGTTAATAATGACATGTAGATGGGAACGAGTCATTTTGAGGTCATTCGGCCGAAAAACATGGCCGCCAGCAGCCATCTTGGATTTTACTCATTGTATGACTAAATCCTTTAGCATGGGCTACAGGTCGTACCTTTAGTCTGATCATCATAAAATTTGTCATGGTTGTTGAAATTGGAATGTAGATGGGAACGAGTTATTTTGGGGTCATTCGGACAAAAAACATGGCCGCCAGTGGCCATCTTGGATTTAAAAATTTAATCCATTAGCACGGGCCACAGGTCGTACTGTTTGTCTGATGATCATGAAATTTGTCATGGATGATAATATTGACATGTAGATGGGAACGAGTAATTTTGGGGTCATTCGGCCCAAAAAATGGCCGCCAGCAGCCATCTTGGATTTTACTCTTTGTATGACTAAATTCTTTAGCATGGGCTACAGGTCGTACCTTTAGTCTGATCATCATAAAATTTGTCATGGATGTTAACGATGACATGTAGATGGGAACGACTCATTTTGGGGTCAATCGGCCGAAAACATGGCCGCCAGCAGCCATCTTGGATTTTACTCTTTGTATGACTAAATTCTTTAGCACGGGCTACATGTCATACCTTTAGTCTGATGACTCTGATCATCATAAAATTTGTCATGAATGTTAATAATGACATGTTGATGGGAACAAGTCATTTTGGGATCATTCGGCCAAAAAACATGGCCGCCAGCAGCCATCTTGGATTTTACTCTTTGTATGACTAAATTCTTTAGCATGGGCTACAGGTCGTACCTTTAGTCTGATCGTCATAAAATTTGTCATGGATGTTAACGATGACATGTAGATGGGAACGACTCATTTTGGGGTCATTCGGCCGAAAACAAGGCCGCCAGCAGCCATCTTGGATTTTACTTTTCTCTTCATGTCTATAAACATGTATTAGATATTCAACTTTCCACATTCCTAATGGCTCCATTGACTGTAATACATTAAATTATTCCCTTTCCAAGTTGAGCTACAGTGTCATTGACACTTTCATTATTGTCCCCGACGTATCTTCATGGTGTAATCATCTCCTCCTACAGATTTCATCCCAGAGATTTGAAACTTCAGAATATAGTTGCCCATATATTGAAGATGTGCAACATTTATATAGACAGAATTTTTTATTTTTTTTTTACAGAGTTATTAACCCTTTTCAACTATAATTTTCTGTATGAGTGTACCTTCGTGGTGTAATCAACTCCTCCTACAGTTTTGATGATAGATATTTGAAACTTCTGAGTATTGTTACCCACATATTGTAGATGACGGAATTTTTTTATTTTTATTATTAACCCTTTCGACTTAATTTCTTTAACAAAGCGGCATTGACTTGCCATGTTGTCGGGGGACACTGTGGTCGGCTGACCTTTTATTTCCCTCCAATAATGAAGAGTTACATAACACATAGCTATCTATATCTATATTTGCGAATGTATGTCTGTCTGTCTGTCTGTGTTCTATATAAATTCACAGGGGAGCATATAGATGGCACCAAGAGGGTGTACTAGGGGTAACTTTTTACGAGAAAGATAATGGTGAGGGTTAGGATTTTCTAAAGTAACGCCATTGTTGTCAGGGGCAGAAAAGGGGGAGAGGCAGAAAAAAAAATGTCGCCAATTGCCACAAAACTTATATATAATCATTCCCATGATATAAGGAATCTGATGGTGTGGTTTAAATATGTTGAGAGTGGCGCATTACGAGTCAGGGTGCACGGAAGGGAAGAGGGGCACCAAAATTGATAAACTAAGTTTAGTACCGAGGGACCATCTAAATGGCACCAAATGGTCTACTAGGGGTAACTTTTTAACGAGAAAGATAATGTTGTGGGTTAGAATCTTCTAAAGTGACGTCGTTGTCATGGGCAGAAAAGGGGGAGGGGTAGAACAAATGTTTGCCACCGATTGCCACGAAACTTTTATATAATCATTTCCATGATATGAGGAATCTAATGGTGATGTTTAAGTATGTCAAAAGTGGCGCCATTCGCGTCAGGGATGCACAGAATGTGAGAGGGGCACCAAAATTGATAAAATTAATTTTAGCACCGATTTCCACCAAATTGATATATATTCTTCTCCATGATGCAAGGAATCTAATTGTGCGATTCAAAGACTCCAAATTGCTGTCGTTTAGATGAAAGATTGTGGGAGGGGCACTCAATTTGATAAGAATGGGTTCAGTCGCCGACTGCCACCACACTTATACAATATCATTACCATGGTATGAGGAGTCTAGATCTATTGGTGTGGCTTAAATCTGTCAAAAGTGAAAAAGTGAAAAGTGTTGAACTGAAAGGCAGAGGGGCACCAAACTTGATACGCAATAATTTTAGCGCCAATTTCCACCAACGTGATACGCATTCTTACCCATAATACGTGGAGTCTGATCGTGTGATTTAAAAACGCCATGTTGATGCTGTTTGGGTGAGACATGGGGGTTAGTGGGCACTAAATTTGATCAAAATTGGTTTACCAAACTTATCAATAATCATCTCCATGATATCAGTAGTCTAATTGTGTGGTTTAAGGATGTCACAAGCTGCCACAAGTGGGGCCATTCGAGTCAGGGGTGCACTGAAAGGGAGAGGGGCACCAACATTGATAACAACATTTTAGCGCCGATTTCCACCAAATTAATACACATTCTTCTCGATGCTACAGTGAATCTAATTGTGCGATTTAAAGACGACAACGGTGTCGTTTGGATGTGAGATTGGGGAGGGGTAGGCACTAAGAATTGGTTTAGTCACTGATTGCTACCAAACTTATACAAAATCATCCACATGGTATGAGAAGCCTAATGGTTGGCTTAAAACTGTTAAAAGTGGCGTCATTCGAGTCAGGGGTGCACTGAAAAGGAGTGGGGCACCAGCATTGATACACAATAATTGTAGCGCCAATTTCCACCCAATTGATACACATTCTTATCCATGATACGAGGAATAAAATCATGTGATTTAATGACGCTATATTGGTGCTGTTTGTCTGAGAGATGGTGTGGGGTGGGCACTGAATTTGATAAAAAAAATTGTTTAGTCGCCGATTAGCACCAAACTTAATTATAAATATTTATCTCCATGATATCAGGAGTCTAATTGTTTGGTTTAAAGATGTCAAAAGTGGTGCCATTCGAGACAGGGGCCCACAGAGGGTCAGACACAAAAAATGGATAAACAATATGTTTAGCGCCGATTTCCATCAGACTGATACATATTCTTCTCCATGATACGAGAAATCTAATCATGTGGTTTAAATATGCCAAACTGGTGCCATTTGGGTGAGATATATGGGGGCCCTAAAAATTTGATACGAATTTGTATGCTCGTCAATTTTCAATAATTTTATATATTATATATATTCATCTCAATAATGAGTATTCATCTCCATAATGAGTCTAAGTTTGTGGTTTAATGATGTCAAATGTGGCGCCGCTTGAGTCCTACATAGGGACAGGCGGTGTCACCACAACTGATAGAAATATGTTTAGTTCCAATTAACATCAAATTCATACACATTCTTCTCAAATGATACGAGGAATCAAATCGTGCATGTTAAAAACGTCACATTTGGTGCCTAGATATATTTGCAAATACATGTATATGTCTGTCTGTATGTGTTATATATATATATAACTTCACGGGGTACAATCGAGTTGGCACCAAGGCGTTCTAACAGTGGTAACTTTTCACGAGGAAGATAA
Organism: Siphonodentalium dalli; assembly: GCA_032622095.1. Classification (NCBI taxonomy): domain Eukaryota; kingdom Metazoa; phylum Mollusca; class Scaphopoda; order Gadilida; family Siphonodentaliidae; genus Siphonodentalium; species Siphonodentalium dalli. Next base: position 60,763,039 of record CP136063.1, read on the forward strand.
TAGTGCATGTTAAAATATTAGAATAGCTCATGTTAATATTATAGCACACTTGAGTCTGCCCCATTCAATACAGTTCCCACAAAAAAGTTACAAGAGATATGGAAATGTATAGAAGGCCTGTTCAACAATAGTGATCACAGTGTGCCGTCAAATATAATTTCTTCTGAGATAAAAGAAAACGGAGTCTGTGGCACATGCCTTTTCAGGATCCTCCATTACTGCCATCTGACAAGGTTATATCTGCCCAATATACAGAGGATATCTTTCATGTTTTAGCACAGACTCATCGTCTAAGATAAACAACTCAAAAAAATCTCGCTCTTTGTCGGGCACATGTAGCTGATATAGCAGCATAGCAACATTTCTTTTAAGCTGAGAATAATTAGCCAGGGTTTCCACCAGGGGGAAATTAATGAGTCCGTATTGGGGAAACACATAACTCGACGGGACGACCATGGTTTGTCCCGTCGGGCGAAAAAAAATTATTTGACACTGAAAAGTAGCAATTTCCTTGCACCTAAGAGTCCCACAAAGCAACCCAAAGCTACGTATATATTACGCAAGTCAATCATTTCCGTGGTGTCCAGATAATCAATCAATTAGTTACGCACGTAAGACTGCCATCTGATTGAAGACTATATATATATTAATGAACAAGCTACGAGTTAGTGTTTACAAATTTATACGATAAGATTCCGACATGTATAATGAATCTAAACACTACAAAGCATCTATGCATTGACCAATAATAGATAGCAAGGAGAATTGAATAAAGTATTTCCTAGAATTTCAAGCAGCTTCTGTGAAAATGAAACTGACAGCTAGGATATACGCTGTCAATCGTAAAACTATTTGTGCGCTGTGACGTCATACTGCAGAGTTTGTCTGCAGGAGATATTTATTGCGGCGGAATACGAAGGTAGCGACATCTTTCACTCGGAATGCGTAGCTTGTTCAATAGTCTCTATTAGTCCATAAACTGACGACCGCAATTGCTTATTATGCGTATATTGCCATGCATAGTCAACAAAATCCCAAAGTGATTTATTTCACAATAATACGGAACCTGTCCCAAAATCAGTCTTTTTGTTTTTTCTTTTTTTAAATTTTTTTATTGTGAACAAAGAATAACAAAAGAGAAAAGACATAATACACGCACTCACTCATGCTCTCGATCCAGGACATGGAAGAGCGGACTCTGCCATGACCTGGCCTACTTTCGTACCAGTGACATGACATTCGGAAATATTTAAAGGCACATATTGTGTTGGGACAATCTTTTTTTTGTTTTTTTTGGCACCATTCAACTTAACAGCAAGACGAAGCAGTGATATTAGTTTCAACCTTGTCATTACCTTGACCGAAAATTTGCTTTCTTTATCTAAAATAGTGGTGATAAAAACAATAGACTATTTTGTTTCCTTCAGAATAACTTTGAATGTCCCGTATTAAAACAGCTAAAGTGGTTGATGGTGTGAAATAAGAATTTCAGGTTTGCAAAATCAAAGTTCCAAACTATATGTGCAACTTTAATTATTTTACGTTCAGAGTTTACCATAAACAGTATAATTAGTAAATTAACCATATTGAAACTGTATTGTAAATATTGGTTCGACAGCTATATGGAAAATACACAACGCTCGCGGTTTTTGCTTTTCGGACAGTGTTGTGATGTGTTTAAGTAAGCAGGTATATCTATTGCAGTTATTGTAGAATATGATTGGTCAAAGTAAAACGATCAGTGTAACTAAATTGGATGGATATCTTTCGCTCGGGTATCGGGTAATTCAGTTTGTTGTGTGTGATATTCAGGGTCACTGTTAAAGGTCGGGTGTATTTTTGAGTCTGCAAATATCGGGGTTTCAGTCTATTATTTAATTTTTAAGGCATTTCGAAGTGTCATCCACTGGTTATCGAAGTCATAATTCATGTTACATTTTGCGTTGTATCTCTCGCATTCATACCTAAATTTAAGATCGCAAAGGAATGAGCGAAGCGACAGTTGTGTGGGCGTGAATTTTGTCCTGTATATATATTGTTTCATCGCTAGCAGGAAGAGGTTACTTTTTGACTTTCTGTATTCGTGATCTATACCGATAATAATATTCTTCTTTGTTAGATCAATGGGAAACTGGTTGTTTTCCGTCCATATTTCAATTTCCTTTATAAAGGTTTGTACATGGGGACAGTACCAAAAAATATGAGAAATGGTTTCCTGTACATTTTGACATCGATTGCAGAAGTCGTCGACTCGAAGGTTAGCCACCTTCAGAAATTTATTTGTACCGATAATTCGCGTGTTTATTCTGAATTGGAGCCACTGTAATTTCGTATCGGTTGTCGTTTTAAAGGGCATGCCCAAATATTCTTCCCAATTTTCTATCTTCTCGGAAATTTCGGATTCCCATTTTTGACATGAATTTGGCATAATTTTCCCACTTTCTAGAACTTTGTAAAATAATTGTCCGCCCTTTTTGTCACGGAGTATCGCAGTATGATTATTAGGTAGGTATGGGCAGGGTATACGGATTAATGGTTGATTAAGTGAACTTGCCAATGACATAATCTGACGTTTTATGTTGCTGATTGTTATGAAATCGACGCGGATGTTGAACATTGCATATAATGTGTGTGGGGTATGGAATGTATTATCTGATTGGAATAAATCGTTTATAAAAAATATTCCCGCATCTCTCCACGATTTAAAGTTGATTGATGAACCTCCAATTTTTATGTTCGGATTATTCCAGATAGTTGAGGCCATAATAGTAGTATTTGAATTATTTAATCGCATAAATTTACACCATGCACTGAAAACATCTCTCCAGAATGGATTTGCGAACTTGTTTGTTTGCTTTACAATATAACTTGCATGGTACGTGAGAAATAGTTGGTCGTTTAAGAAAGGTGTGGTATTACACAATGCAGCCCACTTTGATTGTTTGCAAATCAAGCGTCGTATCCAGGTAATTTTCATGGCATTATCAAAGTTTTCAACATTAATCATCTTCAAACCTCCGTGCATATGATCGGCACATAATTGTTTTCTTTTTATTCTATCGCGTTTGGAATTCCAAATGAAATTATATAAACAGGTATTTAGGGCTTTCAAAAAAGTTGTACCTGGACTTGGGAGAGTTATAAATAAGTGTGTCAATTTTGGTAAGATGAGGGATTTGACAACGGTTATTCTACCTAAAGGGGTCAGGAGTCTGTGTTTCCAAATTTTTGTGGTCTTTTCTATGTCTTCGAGTTTATAATTGTAATTTATATTCATGTTTGTTAAATTAGTGTCGAAGTGTATACCTAGAAAATTGAACGTATTTACAGTGGACAGGTTTAATTCTATAAGAACGGGTCGTATTTTATTTGGTGACCCTATCCCTATCCATGCTGCTTGACATTTTTCTGGGTTTATGCGCAGACCCGATACCCGAGCAAATTCGTCAAGTGTTAAGTACGATTCACATAGACTGTTTTCAGAACCATCAAGTATGAGCGTCGTGTCGTCCGCATATTGTGTTATTTTGTACTCTGAACCGCCGAGGAAAATCCCTTTAATTGTACTGTTTTGGCGTATCATCAGCCCCAAGACTTCTGCACAGAGGAGGAAAATATACGGTGAAATTGGGTCACCCTGGCGGCAGCCTCTCCCTAACATAAAGCTCTGAGAAATATGACCATTAATCAGAATAGATGAGCTGGCATTATCGTACAAAATTGATAGCCATTTCTTTATGGCATCTCCAAAATTAAAAAGATCAAGACATTTTCTTATAAATGACCAGGAAACAGTGTCAAACGCTTTTTCAAAATCGATAAGGAGTAGTAGGCCAGATTTATTTTCTTGCTTTGTCCTGTGAATTAAGTCATATATTAGTCGGGTGTTGTCTCCTGTATACCTACCAGCTAAAAAGCCAGTTTGATCGGGATTGATTATAGATGGGAGCACACGTTTTATTCTGTTCGCTATGCACGACGAGGCTAGTTTGTAAGATGTATTCAAAAGGGAGATGGGACGCCAGTTTTTTAGCATCTGTCTATTTTTATCCTTTTTTGGAATCAAAGTTATAATACCTTGCTTTTGTGTGATTGATAATTCTCCCACTGAAAACGATTCATTGAGCGACTCTATTAAAAGGGGACTTAAGTCAGACCAAATTTTTTTATAAAATTCATAGGTGTATCCGGATGGCCCTGGGCTTTTATTATTTTTTGTGTTCTTAAGTTCAAAATCAGTCTTTATAGTGGGAATTCATAGTGACAAGTTAACAACACAATTCATTTGATCCATATTACATACATGGAGGATAAAGACAAACACATACCCCCTCCCCAATATGGAGATAAAGTCAAAGTACGGTAAATAATAGTTGCGTTGTCCCGCCTGGGTCCCCAAGCACAATCAACGACGCACATGTTCACATTTCCCATCAAAATTATATTTTATAACACGCTGGCTAAAACTCTGTTCTGTACCTCATGGACTCTGCAGAGGGACCCATTAATTATGTACCGTACGATAGCACGGGATCTCGGAGAAGGAGTAGTTTCATCCATGAAAATCCCGTGCATAAAAATGTCCCGACTAAGAAATTCGGCATTCTTTGATCAAATTATATAATCGTAGGATATCATGGGATTTTCGAGCATGAGCAGTTTCATCCCGTGCACAAAAATATGCGTACTCAGCAGTCCGGCATTCTTTGATGTACGGCGACATGTATTACGCTGTATCTAACGTTGCTATTTGACCCGCATTTCACCAGTATTCTGTTTAACCCCCGAACTCCCGCTGCAACCGAATTGTTTTTACAACATATTGCGACTGAAATTTGGTATATGTATGAACCAAACAGATAAACTGCGAGGGGAATGAGGCCGTCCTACGGACGCTGAGCCGTACTAACGGAAACTCTGATATAGCACAATGAACAGAGGAGCACCTGGACATTTCTTTAAAACATCTGTATCTTCATGGAGATATGATAACCAGGTGTCCTCAAAATCTTTGTCAAACCAATTAGATTGATTGATACATCTCTATGTAAAAACCCAATTGTCGTCTTTTATTTTTGCGAACTATTGTGTTTATGATGTTCATATTATAACGTCTGAAGTATACGCAGTTGTAAATAAATAAATAAATAGTTCTGTATTGGTGGGACGGATTAATCGCGATAAACAAAATGACAATCGCTCCGATCCGACAAGGTGTGCTACTACTTATATTCCGTGTGTAAGAATCGTATTTTGTGATGCTATTTGGATATATAATTTATGAGAATATGTGTAATGCTTTGAAAAAGAATATCCTCTATTCCCACCATATATCCACAATATATGCAGAGGGTTTTCACATCACTTTAACCTGGGCAACGCCGGGTAATCCTGCTAGTATAGTAATATACACTATTAAATTACTAATAAACAAGAGTTTACAGAGATAATATATAATGTGGTATATGTGGTATGCTAATATAATTATTCAAACTATCCCTTAAACTGTTTCGCTGTTGCACTTTTGATGCCTCATTAATATGAACTCCTCTGAGCTCTTAAACCATAAAGCTCTTAAACACCCTATCATTGGTCTTGCTGTCTGTGGGTCCATTAATAATTTCCATTAGCACACTCTACAGGTCACATCTCTCATCCGATCATCACCAGACTTCATATGGATCTTCAGGGTGACCGTCTTGGAATTCAAAATTGAATTCATCGGCACACCCTGCAGCCTGCATTTATGAGAGAATTGTTTGGAAAATTTACAGGCATGTTTTGGATAGTATCTAGATGGGAGCTATCGAATTTGAAAAAAATTTGATGAAAAACATGGCTGCAGGCAGCCATCTTGGATTTTACTCTTTGCATGACTAAATACTTTGGCACACCCTACAGACCACATCCCTCATCTTATCATCACCAAACTTCATATGGATCTTCGGGTGACCTCTAGGTGGGAGCCATTAATTCTTTTACAACTTTCATTGAAAACCATGATTGCCAGTGGCCATCTTGGATTTTACTCTTTGTATCTTGGGAGTGACCTCTGGATGGGAGGCAATAATTTTTGTCCAAAATTTGCTCAAAAACATGACTGACAGCAGCCATCTTGTATTTAAAATTTGAAACCATTGGTACACCCTGCAGCTCGCATTTATTGGAGATCACCTCTAGATGAGAGCTATCAAATTCAATGAAAAACATGGCCTCCAACAGCCATATTGGATTTTACTCTTTGCATGACTAAATTATTTGGCACACACTACAAACCGCATTCCTTATCCAATCATCACCAAACTTTATATTGATCTTTGGGGTGGCCTCTAGATTATTTCCGAATGTCATTGAAAAACATGTCCACCGTGGCCATCTTGGATTTTACTCTTTGCATGACTAAATCCTTCGGCACACCCTGCAGACGACATCCCTCTTTGGTCACCGACAGCGCGAACACTGGTTATCCAATATGTTGCTTCGGTCATGGCATGGGTTGCGGCCATTTTGACAGCCATTTCATATCCGTGATTGTATTATTTTCCATCCGTGTTACTCTATTCCCTTTCGTACTCTAATTTCGCACATGCTAGCATATATGCGTAACTCCTATGCCACAATTAGCGATCTGCTAATCGGGGATTTTGCATCGAATCGAATCTCGATATCGAATCTCCTTCCTGATATCGTCATCGAATCGAATCTCGAATCGAATCAGCTAGTGGTTTGAATTGTTTACCAGTTTTGATTTTGGTGTCTCATGACAAACAAAACTACAAAATGCACTAGATACTATATCAGCAACGTTAATCTACTTAAATATCCACTGAAATTTGTGGGTTTTTTTTTTTTAGGAAAATCATGACATAGGAAAGTCAGTCTCACGAGGGTTTGGAATACGTTTCATTTAATTTCTATCTAGCTGTGTAATTGCGAACATGATACAAGAAGTGACCATAAGGCACATAAAGCCAGTCCAATCAATGTATCACAAACCCCATGACTCGGAAGTAACTTTTCTACATTATTTATTAAAGATAATCTAGATTTGATAAACTTATATCAGCTATATAATTGTTGTAGTTTTAGTCCATACCAATGGTAGTTATGATAAGTTATCGCTTAAACTTTTTACCCCACGGTAGATCAAACATATACGTCACATATTCAGAGTAGTTGTCTTTGCAGTTGGGGTCCCAGAAAACAGACATAAATTACAATTGTTCAATGTTATCAATAATATTCATCGGATCGAAACTTGATGCATCCGCTCGATTTCCAAGGAAACAGAAACTTAATTGTAGGAAATTTCAAGGAATTCTACCCACAGTGTCGCAGATAACTGGTCGAAGATAATGACGCCTATTTAATAACGTAACAGCTGATTGTTCTAAGGTTTCTGTTCATTCCAATATATGTTTTGTCGCACATAACGGCGGCTGAATTTTATTCCTATAATCTGAATTGGATATCTGAAGTTTTAAACATAAAATATTCAATTGAGTTCCGCATCTAGCGATCACGCAAAATTTATATTGTGTCGATACAGTTTACAAATGTATGAGGTGATTGATAACCGTCACGGGTTGCGACTGAAGCACTTATTTTTCATAATGCACGTCTATTCTGATCGACATGCATTTAAAATTACCTACGTTGGCAACTTCGTGCTTCAATTTTTGTGGCTTCAAGTAATTTGGCATGTGTCATCTAGACACAAAAAATGTGACGACACCAAAGTAACATCGATTCGAAAATATCCGAATCAGCGGACCGATTCGGTGTCAATCTCGAATTGGGTGCCCGATATCGACATCGAATCGAATCTCGATTATTCGCAGGTCCCTAGCCACAATGTATCGTATTATGACTTATTTTGATAACTGATGCCATATTGACAACCATGTTGGATGCCATATTGGATAACAAAGTTTCCCCAAAGCAGATTTTAGATATATTTACCGAGGACTCTCCTGCGTCTATTGACACCAAAATCGCTTCTTTACCAATTTGATCCGGGTTAACCTATCATTTTGCATATCACAACCATACTACTGTAATGCCCTAAATAAACAACTCTTTAACCACAGCAGAATTATGGGTAACCATTATCTGGATACACATGTAAAAAGCTTCATCTAGAGGTAAAGTGTTATTGACACTTTCATTATACCACCACTTTCGAAGAAAATGGGGGGTATACTGGATTGACCTGGTCCGTCCATCCTGACTTTTATCCGACTGTATCCGTCCACCTGTCTGTCCGGATTAATAACTCGAACAAATGTGAACCGATTTCAATTATTTTTCTCAAATTAGTGCGAATCAGGTTCTGTCGAATATTTTTTCTAGAGTTATGGTCCCTTTTCGACTTAAAAAATTTAGGGTTTTTTGTTTCTGTATGATAACTCCAGTTAGGATGACATGATCACCACCTAAATTTTTTTACAACTGAATTGGCTCAAAATACTGATATATGTAAAGTGCGAATCAGGATTCGTTTCCATAATTTTTTCCACATATATCTGCATATATGGGCCTTTTTGGAAAATCCATTTAACATAACTCCTGTTGGTGTTGCTTTATCACACCCAAACTTGCTTTGTGACTGAACTGTATGGACGGTAATTAGGGTAATAAAGAGCTAACTTGTATATTGTAGAATAAGATAAGCTATTTTCAATTTTTAAATCCCAGAATGTATTATATTACACTCAAAATTGATGTATAATTTATGGTCACAATTCCAGGTGCTAACTTAAATATTGTAGAATGTGAAAACAAAATTTCAATTGTAAAATCTCTGAAATTATTAGATAACTTATTGATCCAAATTTATAGTATAGTATATAGAAGGTTAAACAGCTGTTTTCGATTGATAAAAATCATACTTAATTTTATTAATTTATTAATTTGATAAAATTCACTCTTAGAACTTTATATTTTTTCTTCTAAGATGATAAGAATTAAGATTTATATTGCAACTTCAAATAATTATACCCTCACTTTCGAAGAAAATGGGGGGTATACTGGATTGACTGCGTCTGTCCATCACACTTTCTCCCTCCGTGTGTCGAGCCGTCTGTCCGTCCGTCCGACCTCATAACTCAAACAACTATTAACCGATTTCAATATTTGTTTGTATTCAATCTCCTTAGGACCGCATGATGCTAATTATGGTGCGGTCCGACTTTCTTTTTTAGCTCAACTTTACTTTGTAAAGTTTGAGCTATTGCCATGGCTTTGTCGTCCGTGTGTGCGTGTGTACGTAAGGCGTCAACAATGCAGGCTACAGGTCGTACCTTTGGTCGGATCATTATGAAATTTGTCATAGCTGTTGACATCAACATTTAGACCAGAATTATTAATTTTGGGGTCATTCGGAAAAAAACATGGCCGCCAGTGGCCATCTTGGATTTCAAAATTAAATCCATTAGCACGGGTGACAGGCCGTACTGTTTGTCTGATCATCATGAAATTTGTCATGCATGTTAATATTGACATGTAGATGGGAGTAATTTTGGGGTCATTCGGCCCAAAAACATGGCCGCCAGCAGCCATCTTGGATTTTACTCTTTGTATGACTAAATTCTTTAGCACGGGCTACAGGTCGTACTATTAGTCTGATCAATTATTAAATTTGTCATGGCTGTTGAAATTGGAATGTAGATGGGAACGAGTCATTTTGGGGTCATTCGGACAAAAAACATGGCCACCAGTGGCCATCTTGGATTTCAAAATTTAATCCACAGGTCGTACTGTTCGTCTGATCATCATGAAATTTGTCATGGATGATAATATTGACATGTAGATGGGAACGATTAATTTTGGGGTCATTCGGCCAAAAAACATGGCCACCAGCAGCCATCTTGGATTTTACTTTTCTCTTCATGTCTATAAACTAGTATTAGACATTCAACTTTCCACATTCCTAATCGCTCTATTGACTGTAATACATTAAATTATTCCCTTTCCAAGTTGAGCTACAGTGTCATTGACACTTTCATTATTTATGTAATCATAGGACAATTCAATGTCAATTATCATTCATACATTTGGTGGTATGGTATGATATAAGTGACTATTTTGAGTTCACTCCCTTGCAGTGACTATCCGATAATTGTATACTGTATTAAAGCATTCGTTCCCTGTATGTGAACAATATTCAACCTTCTAAAAGTTTCCCCAACCGTCCACAGTTCTTACAAAAGCTGAATTTTTGAATCCATACTAGTGTTACACCTTTTAGTGTCTACCTATCACTCAAATCTAACTACAGGATATAGAATGAAACAATCACATGTCATATATGATATACATGAATGTACAAACTCATTTAAATTGTATTAACAAACATCCCCTTCACATATCAAATTGAGTAAACGTATATATATGGGCTCAAACATGGACCGTATGCCTAAAAGACTTTGTTTTATACTTGTTAAATGTTCCCTTGTAGTCTGTTAATTTTATATGTCAATGCACCATTGTTGATGTTTGTTGCCCATTGACTCTGGTTTGATGCATTTTGTGAGCATAATTTTCACACTTAATTAGTATAATGACTCATTGAATTAAATTAAAAACTTCATCTAATAGAAAATGGAAGATGATTCTGCATATTTTGGATCGGACATTCTGTCCGACAGATACAAAAGTGCACCTGGCATAGACCATTTTTTGCCGGACATTAACCGTGACTGGCCACTTATTTTGAGCCTTGATCAACTAATCGGTATTGTGGTTTTTGATGCCATTTTATTTTCTGATTGCAGATTAACATGCATTGGTCCTTGGCATAAATAAACAGTATTTTCATTCGTTTTTGTGATCGAATCGAGGCATGTCAGACTTAAACCTGGCTGTAATCAAAAGGTTAGCACTTTGAACTTGAATCAAAGCATTTTCGACCAATGTTCGATGACTCAATGTCACAAAAGCATGTAGGTTTATTTTGGTTACTTTGATTGGGCCAAGTCGTTACAAGTAGCACCAATAGTAGCAGACAATATCAACACTTAGACAGAGCCATATGGCAGTGTCATGTTGGTTCCTTAAGTTTGTTTTGCTCGCTTGCAGTACATAGGTATATATCAATTTCAGTTATTATTAGCTCAACTTACTTTGTAAGTTTGAGCTATTGCCATGGGTTGGCGTCCATCGTCCGTGTGTGCGTCCGTCAACAATTTCCTTTGGCGCGGGCTACAGGTCGTATCTTTGGTCTGATCTTTATGAAATTTGTCTTGAATGTTGACATTGACATGTAGATGGGAACGAGACATTTTGGGGTCATTCGGCCAAAAAACATGGCCGCTGGTGGCCATCTTTGATTTCAAAATTAAATCCATTGGCGCGGACTACCGGCTATACTGTTTGTGTGATCATCATAAAATTTGTCATGAATGTTGACATTTACATGTAGATGGGAACGAGTCATTTTAGGATCATTCTGCCAAAAAATATGGCCGCTGGTGGCAATCTCGGATTTTACTCTTTGCATCACTAAATCATTTGACACATCCTACAGACCACATCTCTGATCCGATCATCACCAAAATTCATATGAATCATCGGGACGACCTCTAGATGGGAACGAGTCATTTTGGGGTCATTTGGCCAAAAGACATGGCTGCCGTCAGCCATCTTGGATTTTAATCTTTGCATCACTAAATACTTTCGCGTGGGCTACAGGTCATATCTTTGGTCAGATCTTTATGAAAATTGTCATGAATGTTGACATTGACATGTAGATGAGAACGAGTCATTTTGGGGTCATTCGGCCAAAAAACATGGCCGCTGGTGGTCATCTTGGATTTTACTCTTTGCATCACTAAATCCTTTGACACATCCTACAGACCACATCTCTGATCTGATCATCACCAAACTTCATATGGATCATCGGGGTGACCTCTAGATGGGAACGAGACATTTTGGGGTCATTTGGCCAAAAAACATGGCCGCTGTCAGCCATCTTGGATTTTACTCTTTGCATCACTAAATACTTTCACACACCCTCCAGACCACAACCCTGATCCGATCATCACCAAACTTCATATTCATCATTGGGGTGGCCCCTAGTTGGGCATGAATCATTTTGGGGTAATTCGGCCAAAAAACATGGCCACTGGTGGCCATCTTGGATTTCAAAATTGAATCCATTGGCGCATTCTACAGGACGTACTGTTTGTCTGATCATCATAAAATTTGTCATGAATGTTGACATTTACATGTAGATGGGAACGAGTCATTTTAGGATCAATCGGCCAAAAAACATGGCCACTGGTGGCCATCTTGGATTTTACTCTTTGCATCACTAAATTCTTTGACACACCCTACATACCACATCCCTGATCTGATCATCACCAAACTTCATATGGATCATCGGAGTGACCTCTTCATAGGCAACGAGTCATTTTGGGGTAATTCGTCAAAAAAATATGGCCATTTTGGATTTTACTCTTTGTATGACTAAATATTTCTATAAAATCCATTAGCATGGGTTATAGATCGATCTGTTTGTTTGATCTTCATGAAATTTGTCATGGATGTTGACATTGACATGTAGATGGGAACGAGTCATTTTGGGGTCATTCAGCAAAAAAACATGGCCGCCTGTGGCCATTTTAGAATTTACTCTTTGCATCACTAAATCCTTTGGCACACCCTACAGACTACATCCCTGATCCGATCATTATGAAACTTGTCATGAATGTTGATATTCACATGTAGATGGGAACGAGTCATTTTGGGGGTAATTCAGCCAAAAAACATGGCGGCTGGCAGCCATCTCGGATTTCAAAATTTAATCCGTTGATGCGGGCTGCAGGCCGTACTGTTTGTCTGATCTTCATAAAAATTATCATGGATGTTGACACTGAGATGAAGATGGGAACGAGTCATTTTAGGGTCATTCGGACAAAAATGCGTTCTACTCTTAGGATCACTAAATCCTTTGACACACCCTACAGACCATATCCCTGATCTGATCATCACCAAACTTCTTATTGATTATCGGGGTGACCTAGATGGGGAACGTGTCATTTTGGGGTCATTCGGCAAAAAAATATGGCCGCCAATGGCCAGTTTGGTTTACTATCTAGTTAACATTGTTCATTCATATACTGGTACATTGTCATTCCATTTCTACTTCCACCAATATTTATTTGTTGGTCTCTCTTCACATTTACATCTTGTCTTACTTAGACATTTCAATTAGCACCTTTCCTAATTCCTCAATTTACTGTCAACCATTAAATTATTCCCCTACCTAAGTTGAGCTACAGTATCATTGACACTTTCATTTATTATATGACTACTAATATTCTCACTATTGTACAGGACAATAATCTTGATTATGAGATCACATTGTCGGATGACACCCTGCCTTGTTTTGGCTATACGTGGATACGCCCCTTAGGGGAGGAATTTAGAACTCCGCACTAAACCAAAGATTCCGGACAAATAGAGAGGTATGTGCATCTGTTTTAGGTTTGCCCAGGAATATGGTTGTTTTCTAGTATGGTGTGAGTGGTGGAAAGACAGAGAAAATGATATATATTGTTGGAGTTGTGTCAGAAAATGGTCACTCATGACAAAAATACCGGCACTATTGACAAAACATCCATTATTTTGCACCGAAAAATACACTACTTGCTATTTACAACTAAATGTACTTGAAACCAAATATTACCCTAAGCCGCCCAAGAAATTTTAGACCAACATTCCCCAGAATAAGAATCCGACAGAGGTAAACAGGAAAGGTAGTGTATCAAAGATTTGCCAACGAGGTTGAACAGTGATAGTCAACGAGGGCCATATGAGTGACTATACACAGGAGTACGATTATAAAAATGGATTTTTATGTTTTGGTATATAAAATGGCACTGCTTTAGTCTGAGTTTCTCTGACTCGCAAATGCTATACTTCTTGGTGATGGAACTGCACTGTGATGACTTAAAATTGGCATGCATGGACCCTGCAATAATGAATGTTTACTGATCTACAGTCTGTTGCTAAGATTCCAATAGAATAGAATAGATTAGAACATTTATTGCAATACACCAATTATATAGGCAGTTGAAAGTTACATAATGATTAAACATGTAAATCACAAAATGATATACATTGCGTTTAATAAATGTTATATTCGAAGCATCATCATTCAACCACTGTGTCAGGTTTTTCTCTGCAAATTTTCTCAGTTGCCAAAGATCCCCTTCTGAGAAGGAACAACTGGATCATGTTGCAAATGGTATTTATATCTTTATATCATCATTTCTCATTATCTTTTGAAAAATTTCCCTGTCACTCATTTTCGAAAATCCATAGTCATAATCTTCAATATCTCGATAGTATTTGCCTTATAGATCGGATTATTCACTACATGTAATAACAAAATGCATATCAGTTTCCACGCATGTTAATCGAACATTGTGAGTATGTGAAAAATACTATGGGATAACCATTGTGTGGCCAATTTAAAGATATTCTGAACTAACGAGTCATATTAATATATACTTTAGGGATCTGCGAATCAGGGATTTTGCATCGAATCGAATCTCGATATTGAATATTCTTCCTGATATCGACATCAAATCGAATCTCGAATCGAATCAGCTAGTGATTGACATTGTCTACCATTGTGTATTTCAGTGTCTCATTACAAAAAAACTTCAAAATTCACTAGATACTATATAACAATAATGTTAGTCTCCTTAAACAACCGTTGGAACTTGTGTTTTTTCTTTTTTTAGGAAAATCATGATGTAGGCAAGTCACTCTCAATGTCATGGAGGGTTTTGGATATGTTGCATTGAATTTCTATATGACAAAATGAATGTAATGGCGAACATGACACAAGAAGTGACTGTAAGACACTTAAAGACAGTTCAATCAACGTATCACAAACCCCATGGAATGGAAGTCACTTGTCTACATTATTTAATAAAGTAGACAAAGATTTGACACAAGTAGACATGTGTATAACGTTCAGCTATATAATTGTTGTAGTCTGATACCAATGGTAGCTATCTGTTAAACTGTTCACCCCACAATAGATCAAACACCGACATCACATATTCACAGTAGTTGTCTTCATGGAGTGGGTCCCAGAAAATAGACACAAGTTACAAGTGTTATCAACAAGATTCAATGGATTGAAACTTGGTGCATCGGGCTCGATTTCTCGGAAAACAGAAACTGAAAGTAGGAAATTTATAGAAATTCTGCCGGCAGTGTCGCAGATAACATGATGACGTCCATTTAAGAATGTAATAGACTGATTGTTCTAAGGTTTCTCACCGTTTCTGTTCATTCCAATCTATGTTTTGTCGCTCGTAACGGCGGCTGATATTGAATTTTATTCGTATAAACTGAATTGGATATATGAAGTTCTAAACACAAGGTAATCAATTGAGTTCCACATCTAGCGATCACGCACCGTGTAGACAATTTACATACTGCCCAGACAGATTACAAATATATGTGGCGATTGATCACCGTCACAGGTTGCAATCGAAGCACATAATTTGCATAATGCAGTCTATTCTGAACGACATACATTCAAAATTAACTATGTTGGCTAACTTGGCAACCTTGTGCTTCAATTTTTGTGAGTTCAGTTCATTGGGCATGCATTATTTACACCCAAAAAACGAGACTACACCAAAGTAACACCGATTCAAAAATATCCGAATCAGCGGACCGATTCGGTGTTGATCTCGAAACGGGTGCCCGATATCGACATCGAAAAGTGGAAATAAACCATTCCAATCATAAAATGTTAAATGTGGTGTAGCATGGGAATTTCATCTTGGCTCGTCTGTATCTGGAATACCTTGCCTATATATGGACATCATCATCCTCTTTCTTTGGTCGAATCTGTTTCTTCCCCCTTTTCTGAAAAATAGGACATAATGGTCCTGATGATTATTTATTTGTAATATGTACATATTGGTATGTCTAATGGTAAGTTCAGTATATTTTTGGATGGGCAATCGCTAACCCATGGAACCGACCGTAGATCGTAAACATTCATCGTTGGGTCCATACCTATTTTGAGTTACATCACAGTGCAGTTGGAGTGATGTAACATCAATTTCGAGTCAGAGAAACCCAGACTAAAGTAGTGCCATTTTATATACCAAAACTTAAAACTCCATTTTGATAATCATACTCCTGGATAGTCACTCGGAGGGGCCTCGTTGACTATCGCCATAGCCTCATTGGCAAATCATTGCCACACCACCCTTCACATTTTCTTCCGTCGGATGCTTATTTTGGGCTAAAATTTCTGGGGCGGTTTGGGGTAATATTTTACTTCCAAAACATTCAATCGTAAATAGCGAGTAGCGTATTTTTCCGTGCAAAATAATTTATGTTTTGTCAACAGTGTCGTCATGGGTGACCATTATCTGACACACCTACAGAATTATATATAATTTTATCTGTCGTTCCAGCACTCACTGCATGCTGGGCAAATATCATATTACTGGGCAAACCTAAAACAGATAATACATACCTATCCATTTGTCCTGAATCAATGTTTCAGTGTGGAGTTCTAAATTCCTGTCTCCAAAATTGACTCAAAAACTCTGAGTGCCTCGTTGGCCGCTCGGAGCAGCATCTGATTGCTTGGAGCGGCCTTCGATTGATTCCCCTGTTTGAGAAGGGCCTGGTTGAATTTGCAGTGGTATGATGAATCACTTTCATCCTCAAGCAACTTAATGTATGCCATTCAATGACATATTTTCTAATGTGAAGGGGTACTCTCAGGTACCTAATAATAATGTCACCACGATTATTAATTTTGGAGAAAATTCTCAATGATCACTAATAGTTGGCATTTAAACCTGGAGTGAAATTGCCATCACTATTATTAATTTCAGCCTAAATCCCACCCATCACTATTATTCGGCCATCATGTTTATTATGCACCTGAGAGTTTGGCTTGAGACCCCACCACAGTTCAATTCACACCAGGCTCTCCTTTATTTTCCAATGTTCGAACCCATGTGTATGGCCCGGATAAAGGAAAAAGATAAAAGGCATGAAGATACGACATATCTCACTAGATATAATTAATATTCCTATATTATTTACAACATATTGCCTCATTTATATAAATTTGCATATTTAAATTGCACCCTTTTTGGTGATTAAGACTTGGTGTCTCCTTCATGAATATTGTTCAGTTCATAACAAAACAGGAGCACTTTGTCTCTAAATTAAAAGTTCCACTGACTGTGTAGCGACGATAAGCTCCTGACGGGAGCAACAGATCTGTCAAAAATCTGGTGTTATGTACTGGTAAATTTGTTTGGAGCGACATTAAATCCAATTCATCAATTCCATCCCATGCCTTTGGACTACTTAGCTATTGATAAGGCAGGATAAGGCTATATTATTTTCTGATGTCTCTTATGCCAATGTGCAGATAATCTGATAAAGAAAGCCATGGTGTCTAATTTAAAATAAAGATTCAACAATACACATTACATGATATTATCAGTAGACTTGGACATCTGTGCTACCTTGCACAGCTGAACATATCACTCTACAGATGGTCTGAGGTCATTATAAATGTTATTGGTTTAATAGAGATGTCAGCTTTCAACATAAACTATTCCTGTGATTTGTTGACAGCTCTGCTATATAATTGATATTAATGGGTCAGCATTGAGGTGGCTTATCTTAATCCATATTGTTGGTAGAATTTGATATATTATCATTGTAAACTTAAATTGGACTCTCTTAACCCAAGTATTCCATGTCCAGGTCACCTTTCACATTTAACCCAAGGCTGTGGTGGTGCAGCATTACAGATTCTGTACCAGTGCATTCTCTTATATAAATGCGAGTGACCCATCAATTCCAATAATTTGTGTTATGTACATTTGTCTATAATAGTACATAACAGTATACTCAATAATTCAACACCTAAACTCTCATTTATGATTCCGATCATAGTAATTTACTATCGCCAAGGGATGGGTTAACATCTGCCGATCGTGATCGACCGATCGTTTCAACTTTGTCTATAAAGTTTTGTTCAATATAGTTGTCAGTGAAAAGGTTGAATTTGATACCTAGTATAGTTACTGAACTACTATGGTTCCATAGTATTCCTTCACAAGTATTCAACTCCTCACCGCAGCCCCGCCTTAATCCAATCCAAATGGCTTGTGATTTTTCAAAATTCACTTTCAAACCTGAGATCATACTGAAATCTTTTATTAGTGCCAGTGCTGCATTTAAAGAGGCAGTATCATCCTGGAGGGAGAGGCTTAGGTCATCCGCATACTGTGTCAAAATAAATTCTGAGTTATTAATGTTGATAACTTTAATATCAGTGTGATACTTAAGCACAGCGCTAAGGATTTCTGCTGCTAAAATAAATAAGTAAGGTGATAAGGGATCACCTTGTTTTAACACCTCTTGAGATATTTATTTTGTCTGAAAGATGTCCATTATTAATGATGTAGCTAAATATGTCATTGTAGAAAGTATTAATCCATTTTACTAAGTCTGGACCAAATTTAATGAATTTGAGACATTTTTCCAGGAAACACCATTCTAAGCTATCAAATGCTTTTTCAAAATCCAGGAGCATGAGTATTCCTGGTATAATTTTATCATCACATTTTTGTATGAGATCAAAACAAGTCTTGTGGATTCTCATATCTAACGGCCTGACAGGAATCCTAACTGTGTGTCTGAAATTATTTCTGTAAGTATTTTTTTAATACGGTTTGCTATAGCTGCGGAACCTATCTTGGCATCAACATTAAGTAATGTAATTGGTCCCCAAGATATTTATATATTCTGCAAGTTTATTCGCACTTGGGATGCATGTTATTATCCCACATCTTTGCATTAATAAAAGTTGTTCAAAGCCATTATTAAGCGAGTTAATTACAAAATGTCTTACGTCTTTCCAAAAGAATTTGTAGAACTCAACAGTGTATCTATCAGACCCAGGAGATTTATTGTTTTTCATGTTTTTCAATACAGAGACACATTCATGTGTCCAATTTTCCTCCATGGATTCCAATTTGTCCAAATTCAATAGTGGTAAGAATGGGGTTTTTTTTTCATCCCAAACATGTAATTATTTGAGTCAATATTTGATTTTTAGCTCAACTTTACTTTGTAAAGTTTGAGCTATTGCCATGGCTTTGTCGTCCGTCGTCCGTGTGTGCGTGTGTACATGTGTACGTAAGGCGTCAACAATGCAGGCTACAGGTCGTACCTTTGGTCGGATCATTATGAAATTTGTCATAGCTGTTGACATCAACATTTAGACCAGAATGATTAATTTTGGGGTCATTCGGAAAAAAAACATGGCCGCCAGTGGCCATCTTGGATTTCAAAATTCAATCCATTAGCACGGGCTACAGGCCGTACTGTTTGTCTGATCATCATGAAATTTGTCATGGATGTTAATATTGACATGTAGATGGGAACGAGTAATTTTGGGGTCATTCGGCCCAAAAACATGGCCGCCAGCAGCCATCTTGGATTTTACTCTTTATATGACTAAATTCTTTAGCACGGGCTACAGGTCGTACTTTTAGTCTGATCATCATAAAATTTGTCAAGAATGTTAATAATGACATGTAGATGGGAACGAGTCATTTTGGGGTCATTTGGCCAAAAAACATGGCCGCCAGCAGCCATCTTGGATTTTACTCTTTGTATGACTAAATCCTTTAGCATGGGCTACAGGTCGTACCTTTAGTCTGATCATCATAAAATTTTGTCATGGCTGTTGAAATTGGAATGTAGATGGGAACGAGTCATTTTGGGGTCATTCGGATAAAAAACATGGCCACCAGTGGCCATCTTGGATTTCAAAATTTAATCCATTAGCACGGGCCACAGGTCGTACTGTTCGTCTGATCATCATCAAATTTGTCATGGATGATAATATTGACATGTAGATGGGAACGAGAAATTTTGGGGTCATTCGGCCAAAAAACACGGCCGCCAGCAGCCATCTTGGATTTTACTCTTTGTATGACTAAATTCTTTAGCACGGGCTGCAGGTTGTACCTTTAGTCTGATCATCATAAAATTTGTCATGGATATTAACAATGACATGTAGATGGGAACGAGTACTTTTGGGGTCATACGGCCAAAAAACATGGTCGCCAGCAGCCATCTTGGATTTTACTCTTTGTATGACTAAATCCTTTAGCACGGGCTACAGGTCGTACCTTTAGTCTGATCATCATAAAATTTGTCATGGCTGTTGAAATTGGAATGTAAATGGGAACGAGTCATTTTGGGGTCATTCGGACAAAAAACATGGCCGCCAGCGGCCATCTTGGATTTCAAAATTTAATCCATTAGCATGGGCCACAGGTCGTACTGTTCCGTCTGATCATTATGAAATTTGTCATGGATGATAATATTGACATGTAGATGGGAACGAGTAATTTTGGGGTCATTTGGCAAAAAAACATGGCTGCCAGCAGCCATCTTGGATTTTACTCTTTGTATGACTAAATCCTTTAGCACGGGCTACAGGTTGTACCTTTATTCTGATCATCATTAAATTTGTCATGAATGTTAATAATGACATGTAGATGGGAACAAGTCATTTTGGGGTCATTCGACCAAAAAACATGGCCGCCAGCAGCCATCTTGGATTTTACTCTTTGTATGACTAAATTCTTTAGCACGGGCTGCAGGTCGTACCTTTAGTCTGATCATCATAAAATTTGTCATGGATATTAACAATGACATGTAGATGGGAACGAGTACTTTTGGGGTCATTCGACCAAAAAACATGGTCGCCAGCAGCCATCTTGGATTTTACTCTTTGTATGACTAAATCCTTTAGCACGGGCTACAGGTCGTACCTTTAGTCTGATCATCATAAAATTTGTCATGGCTGTTGAAATTGGAATGTAAATGGGAACGAGTCATTTTGGGGTCATTCGGACAAAAAACATGGCCGCCAGCGGCCATCTTGGATTTCAAAATTTAATCCATTAGCATGGGCCACAGGTCGTACTGTTCCGTCTGATCATTATGAAATTTGTCATGGATGATAATATTGACATGTCGATGGGAACGAGTAATTTTGGGGTCATTTGACAAAAAAACATGGCTGCCAGCAGCCATCTTGGATTTTACTCTTTGTATGACTAAATCCTTTAGCACGGGCTACAGGTTGTACCTTTATTCTGATCATCATTAAATTTGTCATGAATGTTAATAATGACATGTAGATGGGAACAAGTCATTTTGGGGTCATTCGACCAAAAAACATGGCCGCCAGCAGCCATCTTGGATTTTACTCTTTGTATGACTAAATTCTTTAGCACGGGCTGCAGGTCGTACCTTTAGTCTGATCATCATAAAATTTGTCATGGATATTAACAATGACATGTAGATGGGAACGAGTACTTTTGGGGTCATTCGACCAAAAAACATGGTCGCCAGCAGCCATCTTGGATTTTACTCTTTGTATGACTAAATCCTTTAGCACGGGCTACAGGTCGTACCTTTAGTCTGATCATCATAAAATTTGTCATGGCTGTTGAAATTGGAATGTAAATGGGAACAAGTCATTTTGGGGTCATTCGGACAAAAAACATGGCCGCCAGCGGCCATCTTGGATTTCAAAATTTAATCCATTAGCATGGGCCACAGGTCGTGCTGTTCCGTCTGATCATTATGAAATTTGTCATGGATGATAATATTGACATGTAGATGGGAACGAGTAATTTTGGGGTCATTTGGCAAAAAAACATGGCTGCCAGCAGCCATCTTGGATTTTACTCTTTGTATGACTAAATCCTTTAGCACGGGCTACAGGTTGTACCTTTAGTCTGATCATCATTAAATTTGTCATGAATGTTAATAATGACATGTAGATGGGAACAAGTCATTTTGGGGTCATTCGGCCAAAAAACATGGCCGCCAGCAGCCGTCTTTGATTTTACTCTTTGTATGACTAATTCCTTTAGCACGGGCTACAGGTCGTACCTTTAGTCTGATCATCATAAAATTTGTCATGGCTGTTGAAATTGGAATGTAAATGGGAACGAGTCATTTTGGGGTCATTCGGACAAAAACATGGCCACCAGCGGCCATCTTGGATTTCAAAATTTAATCCATTAGCATGGGCCACAGGTCGTACTGTCCTTCTGATAATCATAAAATTTGTCAGGAATGTTAATAATGACATGTAGATGGGGACGAGTCATTTTGGGATCATTCGGCCAAAAAACATGGCCGCCAGCAGCCATCTTTGATTTTACTCTTTGTATGACTAAATTCTTTAGCATGGGCTAGGTCGTACCTTTAGACTGAACGTCATAAAATATGTCATGGATGTTAACGATGACATGTAGATGGGAACGACTCATTTTGGGGTCATTCGGCCGAAAACATGGCCACCAGCATGTCTATAAACTAGTATTAGACATTCAACTTTCCACATTCCTAATCGCTCCATTGACTGTAATACATTAAATTATTCCCTCTCCAAGTTGAGCTACAGTGTCATTGACACTTTCATTATAGTACATTTTCTGTTCCTCTATCACTTCCCAAAATGTTTTTGTTTCGGAACCCTACGCTTTTATAAACTTTGGAATAGATTTTCTATATAGCTTCTCTTCTCGAGATTACAAAAGTAAATAACTAAAAAAAAACATAAATTAAACCAGAAAAATTGCAACAGAAAGTAACGTTATCGCGAGTCAACCCAAATAAAACTGAAGGATATGCTATCGCAATTGTCCTGACTAACACAGAAGGTAATGCTATCATGAGTCGCCATGACTAAGACAGAAGGCAATATATGCTATCGTTTGTTGCCCTGACTAATACAGAAGGTTATTTTATCGCGAGTTGCTCCAACTGGTACAGAAGATAATATAATATGCTATCGCGAGTTTCCCTGACTAACACATAAGGTAATGCTATCACAAGTTGCCCTGACTAATACCGAAAATAATATAATGATATCGTGAGCCATCCCGACTAATACAGAAGATAATATAATGCTATAGTGAGTCGCCTCAACTAGTACAGAAGTGAATGATATCGTGAGTTGCCTCAACAAAAAAAGGTAAACCTATTTAGAGTCACTCTGACTAATACAGAATGCTGCCATGAGTCACCCCGACTATAACAGAAGTTAATGCTATCGCGAGTCACTCCAAATAAAATAGAAGGTAATGCCATCACGAGTAGCCCCAACTAATACAGAAGGTAATGCTATTGTGAGTCTCCCAAAATAAAACATAAGGTTATACCATTGCGAGTTGCCCCGACTAATACAGAATGTAATGCTATCACGAGTTGCCCTGACTAATACAGAAAATAATATAATGTTATCGCGAGCCGTCCCGACTAATAAAGAGGATAATACTATCATGAGTCGCCCTGACTAATACAGAAGATAATGCTATCGGGAGTCACTCTGACTAAAACAGAATGTTTTCCCAAATCGCCCCAACCAAAACAGAAGATAAAGCTATCACGAGTTACCCTGATTAATATGGAAGATGATATAATGCTATTGTGAGTCACCTCGATTAAAACAGAAGATAATGATATTGCAATTGGCCCAACTAATACTGAAGATGGTATAATGCTGTTGTGAGTCGCCTGGAACTAATACAGAAGTGAATTATATCGCGAGTTGCTTTGACTAAAACAGAAGATAATGTTTTCCCAAGTCGCCCCAACTAAAACAGAAGATAAAGCTATCGCGAGTCACCCCGATTAATACAGAAGATGATATAATGCTACTGTGAGTCACCTCAACTAAAACAGAAGATAATGATATTGCAATTGGCCCAACTAATACTGAAGATAGTATAACGCTGTAGTGAGTCGCCTGAACTAATACAGAAGTGAATTATATCGCGAGTTGCTTTGACTAAAACAGAAGATAATGCTATCATGAGTCGCCCTGACTAATGCAGAAGATAGTGCTAAATAGAGTTGCCCTGACTAAAACAGAAGATAAAGCTATCGACAGTCACCCCGATTAATACAGAAGATGATATAATGCTACTGTGAGTCACCTCAACTAAAACAGAAGATAATGATATTGCGAGTCGCCCCATCTAATACAGAAGTTAATGCTATCACAAGTTGCTAATTGCTAATTTTATACTAGAATTTATAGTAAAATTCACATAATTAATGCTATTAAAGTAGAACCTGAAAAAATAATATTGAGGAATTTTTACATATAGGAAAAGTTGAAATGTTTCATAGATTTTATCTCTTCAGGTATCTTTACTTCTAAGATTTATTATTTTTGTTTATAAATCAATCAAACGACCAAAGAGCTTATCGTCTTGAAACTAACGTAAGCATGGACCCCCCCTCCCTTCATGATAAAATTTTAAAGAACAAGATTAAACTTCTACTAAATCTCACATCACTAATAAATAAAATAAAAGTTCTATCTGGTTCTAAATAAGTGTTTTTGGTCATACACACAATGTCATGCAAAAGATTCTTGGCATTTCATGGTTGATTTTAACACTTTTGTGATGGGAGCTGTGCTGGTGCAGCATTAAGGTCCTGTGCCTGGGGACTCAAATAAACAAGAGAATGAACTGGCTTACAAGATCAAGGTAAATATTGTTATTCTCTTATATATGTGAGGCTCGGTATGGGAGACTTGCATAAGAGAATGCATTGATTGGTGCAAGGTTTTCCCAAAATTTCAGGATACTACAGTCATGGAAGGGTTAAAGGAAAATCACTTCTTATGATTTATAACTTTCCCACATTCTATGCCCCCAGTGGACAGGTTACCTACCTTAGTGGGTTTCCAGATTTGGTCTGCGGAGATTATGTGATTTAGACATGATGAGCAAATTGATTACTTCTGATATACACTCTAATACACTATAGATACAAGGATAGGTTTCTGTCTGTTTATGTTGCCATGTTGGCTTATTTCTCTCACTGGTTGATCAAAAATTGGAAAAACCACCCCTAATTCCTAATTCTCTGCAACCATATACTCTGAATTCATGTTTCTACAATACAGTTTAGCAGGGACAACCCTAGTGATTAAAATTATATTCCTTTCTCCTGTTGGGGGAGCTTCCATTACTCCCATGCTATTTACTAAATGTAATGACTAATGGGTGGTCCCAGTTAAAATACTTGAACATTATCAAGTATGAATTTATCCCACTATAATTATGCCTTCCATATACTCAGGTTCATTATGAAAAATCTTAATACTGCCTATCTTGAACATTGATTTGATTTATGTTGAAAAAGAATTTATATGGTAGAGTTTATTTATATTATAACCTTCTCGATAATCAAGACGGAAGGTTTCAAGCCCTTGCGAAAGCAGAGAGAGATTTTTTAATTATTAAAATCGCTTTTACTGGAATATTTAAGTATTTTTGGTTCAGAGTGTTAAACATCATATTGGTATCTTACCACACAGATGAATTCATTTCAATACAGTGACATTAACTAATACCAGGGTGGGAGTAGTAGAATTTGCGTTGTATAAACTATGTTGCACATAGTGCCAGCTATTAAATTATTGTGTTGTGAGCATACAGAGCTATCTATGTATGTTAACCCATTATTCACTAAAAATTGATCGATGAGTATATTTCTCTTAGGAAATGTTTACATAATAAGTCCAACAAATGGTCATAAGCGGTTTCTTTAACTTATTATCTGAACATTTGCAGTCAATGAATAGGAATTCATCTGCATTTGTATTATCTTGTTATCTGCCTGTCATCTGATTATATTTCCTGGACATCCTGTGAAATGAATGATAGAACATTCCAATATATACTATAAAAATCTGATGGGATAATTGATTTAGTAATGAAAGATGGTTGAGGTTAAGATGAAAGCATTTGATCTGGAGATTTTTAGTGTTTAATAATGCATTATTGAACATTGTTATTTGTATGTGTCCCCACACCATAGTATGGTACACATAGTGTCGACATCCGGATTGACCACTCGTTGTCTGTCTGTGACTGTCCATCTGTCTGTCCGTAGACATTTACGCATAATGTGATAACTGAAACAGTTTCTATCTGATCGGAACCAAATTTGGTATGTGAGTTCTCAGCCCAAAATACAGATCGAGTTCGAATATGGGTTTGATCCGAGTAGAGTTATGGCCCTTTTTCGACTTCACGGATGCTACGATAACTAAAAAATAATTTATCTCATCAGAACCAAATTTGGTATGTGAGTTTCTCAGCCCAAAATAAAGATCAAGTTCGAATATGGGTTTGATTCGATTATTTTAAAGGAGTTATGACCCTTTTTTCGAAAAAAAAAGAAGAAATTTATATTTTTTTTAGATCGAACTTCTAACCAAAAAAAATAATTAAAAAAAAAAATAAAATATTTTATAATAAAAAAAATTTGAATAATAATAAAACAAATGTTCATTGACACTTTCATTTGTTTCAGTTTCATACCATTAATTAGGTGTGATGTCCTGTTTTGAAAATATGAAGATTTTATTGCAATTTTTACATGTAATATAATGATATCAATAAATTACCATGTGAACATCCAATATCCAGAGTATATGAGAGTACATTTTATAGATGGTGTCATTCCAAGTGAAATCTTGTTATTAATTGAGTTATGACATATGGTACAGAGCTGTGGGGTTTGGATGAAATCATAAGATAAACAATAATTGTGACTGGCTAATTGTTTATTAAATCTGTCAAATTTGATTATTTGATTAATGGCAGCATGAGCCTCTTGTTTCTCCTATTTTTGAAATTTCATTACAGGGTGTGATATGGGACCATCACCTATATCATTGTCTTCTATATTCCATCAATCTGCTTAGAAAATAATTAACCCTTTCCAAGGTTCCCATAGACACATGCTATTATGTACATGAACTCTTCCTCATATGTCTTATCTATGGTTATCTTTGCACATTATTCACTTCTATCAATTTTGATATTAGCTGAGATTAATTGATTTTTGAAAAACATTGTTAGTTAATATTTCCAGGAACCTTATTTTCCCCTTTTGTTCATATTGTGATGGTTGATTGAATTTTAGGGGCCACAGAGAGCTTAGAAGATTAACATTGATGGTTATGGATTGTAGTGTCCAAGCTATTTGTAAAACATTGTAATGTGTGAAACCATTTTATCGAGGGCTACTTACTTTCTTTTATATGAACTATGGTAATCTGTTTCGATTTAGGGGTCAGCATCCTCATCATATTATGTCTGTATAACATTATATAGATAACACTTTCGTATTGTACATATATTTTTGAAAACCATACACCCCTGTTATGAAACACTTAATCTTGCATGTACCTGACAATATAAGCATTTCTTATTAAAAACACAGGTCAGATCTGATCTTATCTGTCCATGTTTGATAAACAAATAACAACTGGGGAGAATGCGGGGTGTAATTAAAGTACAATTTAAATATGACATGGAATCCCATATATGTATGTTGTTTTAAGCAGTATGGCTTTATGACTTTTGCTTCCAATGAGTTAACTTAAACTCCTAAACATATCCTCCGAAATCACTAAACCTTTAGATCTCACAGTGAGAGGTTCTTGGGTGAATAGGGACATCGTTATGAGATTTTAAACTACTCATCCCCCACCCCAAATACTTTAACCCCTTCTTAAGACAAAATATATGAGCTTTTGATTTCAAGTTGGGTACTGATATATGGCTTCCTGTGATCATATCTTTGACAAATTATCAGTTATAGCAAATCGCTATCACCAAGGTATGGGTTAAACATCTGCCAATCCTGATCGACCTCTCATTCAATGATGGTTTCCTTTACTAGCTGGAAACCCATACAGAATTGATTTTATATATTGTATTGATGGTGGTATAATAATATAGATGTGATCAACAATTTGGTGCAGACTGAAGTCCCTGGTATACTAAAGATAGGTGAGGGTTGGGTTGGGTGAATTATGGTCTGAACAGTTGGAAATGTAATTCCTGATCTAGTAACTGTTGGAAATAGGTTGAGTTTGTTCATATAGTTTCATTTTCCAAGCAATATTTAGTGTAAATCATTTTGTTTTAGACCAAAAATAAAAAATCTTCCTACTTTCAATCAATTGGTTTATACTGAAATGGCGAACAGTTGGGATTTTTCCAATCCTAATGGTGGTGTTAAGTTGGCATTTTAGAAAAGTTGGAAAGTATCAGTTGGAAAATGCCAATTGAAGGTAGTTAAAGGTGCATGCTTGTTTTAGTCTCAAGACCATAAGCCCTCTGATTGTTTTATTTTAAAAACTAATCTTGGAGTCATAGGTACCTTAAGAGAACAAAATATATCAAACAGTTAATCATCTCCATATCTATTAAAGGTACTAAATCCGATTCGATGTTCCCCATATCATCAGATTCTAACAACAACACTATTTTTTGTTCAGTTATCAGAATCGATTAATTCCCCAAAAATAAATCTAACCACAGTCATTTATAGTATAAAATTGCCCAAAAATATACTATATATCAACATTTTGTTCAACAAAATTTGGCCGGATTGTCAAATATATAACACCCATAGCCACTTTATTTTAGAGTTATTCATCTTCATCCGCAATTTGGTTCGAGACCGCCGGCTTGACGAATATTTGCCAGGCCTCCAAAAATTACATATCTCGGGAAATAACAAAATTTAAAAAGCAGCATCTGATCAGTCTGAGCTTCGACTAGAATCATATATTTTTACCACTGAAGCCAAAGGGGTAGTAGATACTGATGAGGACTGCAACCCTGGTTATGTGGTCCTGCTAGTTTGCTATAATGCAGGTGGATCCTGCTGAATTGCTATGATGCTGGTACATCAACTGATGCAGTTGAAAAATGTATAAATATTATTTCTAAAGTCACTACTAAAGTTGCCATTGTTATGGCCTTTGTCTGATTTGAGAAAATGGAGGAAAGACCATTATGCTTGTAAAACATTCAAAATCATGTATATTGTAGAATATTTAAAAAGTGACACTTTTGGTTGTTGCAAACTGACCATAATCAAAATGGCTATTCATTTTATTTTGCTAACACCTTAGTAGTCATGACTAAAATATTTTTAAATATAAATTTTCATGAATGTTTCATGCAGATATTATCTTTTTATCAAATCACTTGTATTGGCCAAACACCGAAAAATTACAACTTGAGAAAAAATTTAAAAAAATTTGTTAACAGTATCCTTTTACTTACCAACGTTATAGCACACAGATCCACCAGCATCATAGCAAATTAGCAGTACCTGATGCACTTAACCAGGGGTGGTTCTAAAGCCAATATAGAATTCAGTGTATTGTTCACTCGCCCAATATCAAAGTCAGCCAGCATTAAAATTTAAGTTTGGTTAGTCATGTTTTACTCCCTGTGATTGACAAATTTTCTGTTACCAAACTTTTTTCTAGACCTCTGTGTATTATATATATTTATTTGATAAGATTCCCCACGATTATCTTCCCCATGGGAAAATATATTGCAGGGGGTTGCTCCTTGTTATTGACTATATTGCATATTTTGTGGCAGGGCTGGTGTGGGGTTAGGTCAGGAGAAACTTGGTCTCCTTGGATTTATTCACCCTGAATGTGACTGAACGCTTTCAGGTAACTGTCTGAGATATGGTCCTTATGAATATGAAAGAATTAACTCCATAGCACATCATCTCTCATAATATAGATCTACACCTATGAAAATACCAAAATCTATGCAAATTCATGCTTTCAGCCCACTGATATCATATATCAATCTCCTGCCCCCTGTTTGATTTTAATTATTGTATCTCATGACCAGAAATGCATATTTTGAGGTAGGGCAGGTGTGGGGTAAGGCATGGGAAACTTGGTATCCTGGCCTTAGTCACTCTGTGTGGCTCAAAACTCAATTCTTTCTGAGTTGTGATTCTAAGGGAATCTGAAATGACTGGGTCCATAAATTGTTTTGTGTTATCTGCATGGCTCTTAATGTAAAAGGTAAGGCAGGTCTTGGCTCCCAAATCTCCCAAAGTTTGGCCTCTATTCTCAGAAATTTATGATCAGAAAAGCATATTTTGAGGTAGGGCAGGTGTGGGGTAAGGCAGGAGAAACTTGACCTCCTTTTCTCTATACGTGGCTCAATACTTCTAAAGAAATTATTTTATAATTTAGCCATAGCCTATGGCCCTTAATGTGAAAGGTAGGGCAAATCTCGGCTCCCAAATCTATGCAAATTTATGTCTTCAGCTCTCAAATAAGAAATTATCAGTCTCCAAACCCCTGTTTTGATAGTATTCAGTGTATCTCGTCATATTGAATTAAGTTTGACTACAATTGACAAGGTAGACTTCTTTGTCTATTCTCAGAAATTGATGTCCAGAAATGCATATTTTGAGGTACATGTGCAGATGTTGGGTAAGGCATGAGAAACTTGGTCTCCTTGACTTTAGTCACACTGTATGTGGCTCAAAATTTCTAAAGAACTGTCTGAGATGTGGTTCCAGCCTTCGAATAAGAATGTATCAGTTTCCAAAGCTCTGTTTTTATACGCCCTTTTGAAAAAAAGGCCGTATTATAGTATTGGTCTGTCCGTCCGTGCGGGCGTCCGGGCATCCGTCCGTCCGTTAACCTGTTGTCCGGATGATAACTTTAGTTAGAGTGAACCAAAATTAGTAAAATTTGGTATGTGGGTTTATTAGCCGAAAAGTAAGTTCAAGTTCGAATTTGGGTTCCGCCCGCCAATTTTCACCGGAGTTATGCCCCTTATTTAACATTTTTTTATATAGAAAATCCTTGAAATTTGTTGTCCGGATGATAACTTTAGTATAGTTTATCGGAATGAATCCAAATTTGGTATATTACTTTCTCCCACCAAAACACAGGTCAAGTTCGAACTTGGGTTCTGTCCGACCATTTTTGGCAGAGTTATGCCCCTTTTTCGACTCAGAAAATTCAGTTTTTCTTATGTTTTTTGGTTTCCGGATGATAACTCGATTTTGGAATGTGTATACGCAAAACCCGTTTTTTTGTGGATTACATATATCAAAATACAGCTCAAGTCCGAATTTCGTTTTAATCCGATAATTTTTGCGAGAGTTATGGCCCCTTTTTGACGTAATTTGACTTAGAAAATCCCTGAAATTTGTTGTCCGGATGATAACTTTAGTTAGAGTGAACCGATTTCAATCAAATTTGGTATGTGGATTTATTAGGAGAAAAGACAGCTCAAGTTCGAATTTGGGTTCCGTCCGCCAATTTTCACCGGAGTTATGCCCCTTCTTTGACTTAGAAAATCCCTGAAATTTGTTGTCTGGATGATAACTTTACTAGAGCTTATCGGATTCAATGATAATTTGGTATATTACTTTCTCCCACCAAAACACAGGTCAAGTTCAAATTTGAGTTCCGTCCGCCAATTTTTACCAGAGTTATGCTCCTTTTTTACCAGTTTCCGCCGACCCAAGAGAGGGCGTATATTGCACGCCCAGCGTAGCTCTTGTTGGTGTTAATATTCATTGTATCTCATCATATTGAATTCAGTTTGGCCACATTTTACCAAGGTAGAGACCATCCGCAGAAATTAATAACCTGAAATGCATAGTTTGAGGTATAGGGCAGGTGTTGGGGCAAGGCAGGAGAAACTAGGTCTTCTTGCCTTTAGTCACTCTGTATGTGGCTAAAAATTTCTAAAGAACTGTCTTAATCCGGTTTGTTCTGAGCTTGAATAGATATTCAAATATAGGTTATAAAGAGTTTAAATCCATTAAATGGCTTCCGGTTGAATACAGAGTGTCCCAAAGAAAACTGACTATCATGAAAAATATCACAGATGGGAAAGCTCCTAACTACCTAAGAGATGGATTCCTAGTTTCGAACACACATTGCAAATATAATCTCCGGTCTGGTATTTTTAGAATATCTGTGCCTCATGTTAGAGTATTTGGATGCAACAGGGATCACTTTGTGGAATAATTATGTGAAATATATTGAACCTAACTGCAATTTTGCCACTTGGAATCACTTAATAAAACATGAATTATTTGATCAAATTTTAGGTACTGTGGAATCTGACTTTGTATATTATTAATAGTATGACCTCATGAGAACTTGTGTTGTGGCCTGGTCAGTCATGTGGTCGGTTACCATTAAGGACCACAGTGGAAATAAGCGAACTTTGACTTACTTCCATGTGCACTCCTTGATGGCAATCGATGGCATGACTTGTCAGACCGTGCTTATTCATGTGTATATTTCTCATTTACTTCTCTATCTTTCTACCTCCATCTCTATCTTTTAATGTCTTACTTATCTCCAGTTATCTTACTAGTACCTCCTAAGCAACATGGCAGTCATGTTGGGGGGAGGTGGGTGGGATAGCACGGGTTGATTATTATGTTTGTATAAAGGTATGAGTATCTATTTAGTAGTTATTACTAAGCTAGGTTTATTCACTATCTTGTCTCTCTGCAGAACTGTCAAGCTGCATTCTTGTTATATTTATATAATCTATAATTTTTATATTTATACTACCGGTATATGAATGTCACACTCTGTATTGCTCTTTTATATGTGTCCTTATGCTCAATTGTCTACATGTTTTGCATCTATTAGCCATTAAAAAATTATCTATCTATCTATCTGTCTAAGATGTGATTATGTAGTATTATTAAAATATTATTTCCATAGCCCTTTAATGTTTTCAGGCTCCTGATAAGAATTAATCAGTTTCCAAACATCATTTTTGATTTTATTCAATGTATCTTATGATATTGAATTAAGTTTGACCACATTTGACGAAGGTAGAGAACCTTCTCAGAAATTAATGACCAGAAATGCATAGTTTGAGATATAGGGCAGGTGTGGGGTAAGGCAGGAGAAACTGTATGTGACTGAAAACTTATAAACAACAGTTTTCTGTCTGAGATGAGGTTCTAAAGGAATCTGAAATGCCTGGGTCCATAAATTATTTTACATCATTGCCATAGCCCTTAACGTAAAAAGTAGGGCAAGTCTCGGCTCCCAAATCTGTGAAAATCATGTTTCAGCCTTCAGATAAAACATTATCAGTCTCCAAACTCTTGTTTTGATTGTATTCATTGTATCTCATCATCTTGAATTAAGTTTGACTACAATTGACCAAGGTAGATTCCTATGTCTATTTTCTGAAATTGATAACCAGAAATGCATATTTTGAGGTACATATGCAAGTGTGTAGTAAGACAGAAGAAACTTGGTCTTCTTCCTTAAGTCACACTGTATGCTGTTCAAAACTTCTAAAGAACTGTCTGAGATGTGGTTCCAAAAGGCTATGGGATGACTGGGTCCACAAATGGTTTTATATTATTGCCATGGTTCTCAATATAAAAGGTAGGGCAGCATGTTTTCAGTCTCTTAATAAGAATTCATCAGTTTCCAAACCTCTGTTTTGATTTTATTCATTGTATCTCATCATATATAATTAAGTTTGATCACAATTGACAAAGGGAGAGACCATTCTCAGAAATTGATTACCAAATATGCATATGTTGAGGTACAGCAGGTGTGGGGTAAGACAGGAGAAACTTGGTCTCCTTGCCTCCAGTCACTCCGTATAAGGATACAAACTTCTAAAGAACTGTCTCATATGTGATTCTAAAGTATTATTAAAAGTTTAATTCTGTTAATGATTTTATGTTATTCCCATAGCCCTTTAATGTTTCCAGGCTTCTGCTCAGCATTTAACAGTTTCCAAACATAAGTTTTGATACTATTCATTGTATCTCATGATATTGAATTAAGTTTGACCACATTTGACCAAGGTAGAGACCATTCCCATAAATTAATGACAAGAATTGCATAGTTTGAGGTATAGGGCTGGTGTGGGATAAGGTAAGGGAAACAGTAGGGCATCCCAAATCTGAAAATTCATGTTATCAGCCCCAGATAATAATTTATCAGTCTCCACTCTCCAAACCTCAATTTTGATTTTATTCATTGTATTGTATCTCATCATATTGAAATAAATTTGGTCATGATTGAACAGGTCCACCGACAGAAATTATTGACCAGAAATCCATATTTTGAGCTAGGGCAGGTGTGGGGTAAGGCAGACCGGGATGACCTGGTCGCCTTGATTTTAATCACTATATTTGTGTCTAAATACTTCTGATACTTCCTTACATATATTCTCACGTTACTGGTCCATTTGAACTTATAGAGCCTTCAGAAGAAGTATTTTATTTGCATGTGTCTTAGCTTCGTGGATTTTAAGGTACAAAGTCACGAAGCTGATGCACATTTGTTTATTGGCGGGGATGGGTTAATTATTTCACGTAATATGGGAAGGAAACATCTTTGGATAGTCTTAACTGATATGTATCTATAATAAAACATCCAGTTGGGGTCACCAAATACTTGAATTATGGCTTTGGAGCATTATATGCTTTAGCTTCGTGACTTTTAAGGTACAGATTTGTACCTTAAAAGCTACGAAGCTGATGCACATTTGGTTATAACCGGGGATGGGTTAATTATTTCACGTAATATGGGAAGGATTCATATTTGGATAGTCTTAACTGATATGTATCTATAATAAAACATCCAGTTGGGGTCACCACATACTTGAATTATGGCTTTGGAGCATTATATGCTTTAGCTTCGTGACTTTTAAGGTACAGATTTGTACCTTAAAAGCTACGAAGCTGATGCACATTTGGTTATAAGCAGGGATGGGTTAATTATTTCACGTAATATTGGAAGGAAACATGTTTGTATAGTCCTAACTGATATCTATCTACAATAAAACGTCCAGTTGGGGTCACCAAATACTTTAATTGTGACCGCAAAGCATGCTTATGTCTTAGCTTCGTGACTGTTAAGGTACAAAGTCACGAAGCTGATGCACATTTGTTTATAAGCGGGGATGGGTTCATTATTTCAGGTAATTTGAGGGAGAAGTAACTTCGTATCGCCCTAACTGATGTCGATTCACCATAAAACGTCCAGTTAGGGTCACCATATACTTTAATAATGGCCGTAGAGCATGTCACGAAGATAATGCATATTCCGTTGACAGCCTGGTGTGGGTTAATTTGTCCGTATAATATGGCAAAGATGTGATTGATCATAGCCCGTCATATGTATTTCCACGTCCCTGTACGATATTAGCTTGAATATGCCATGTAGAACCTGCAAAAGAAGTATTACATTGGTATGTGCATTATCTGCGTGCCTTTTAATTCCTTAAAAGGCACGCAGATAGTGCACATTGAGTTATAACCGGGTGTGGGTTAATTTGTCCATATAATATGGCAAAGACGTGATTGATCATAGCCCCATATGTATTTCCACGTCCCTGTACGATATTAGCTTGAATATGCCATGTAGAACCTGCAAAAGAAGTATTACATTGCTATGTGCATTATCTGCGTGCCTTTTAATTCCTTAAAAGGCACGCAGATAGTGCACATTGAGTTACAGCCGGGTGTGGGTTAATTTGTCCATATAATATGGCAAAGACGTGATTGATCATAGCCCCATATGTATTTCCACGTCCCTGCACGATATTAGCTTGATTATGCCATGCAGAACCTGCAAAAGAAGTATTACATTGGTATATGCATTATCTGCGTGCCTTTTAATTCCTTAAAAGGCACGCAGATAGTGCACATTGAGTTACAGCCGGGTGTGGGTTAATTTGTCCATATAATATTGCAAGGACGTGATTGATCATAGCCCCATATGTATTTCCACGTCCCTGCACGATATTAACTTGAATATGCCATGTAGAACCTGCAAAAGAAGTATTACATTGGTATATGCATTATGTGCGTGCCTTTTAAGGAATTAAAAGTCGCGCAGATAGTGCACATTGAGTTACAACCGGGTGTGGGTTAATTTGTCCATATAATATGGCAAAGACGTGATTGATCATAGCCCCATATGTATTTCCACGTCCCTGCACGATATTAGCTTGATTATGCCATGCAGAACCTGCAAAAGAAGTATTACATTGTATGTGCATTATCTGCGTGCCTTTTAATTCCTTAAAAGGCACGCAGATAGTGCACATTGAGTTACAGCCGGGTGTGGGTTAATTTGTCCATATAATATTGCAAGGACGTGATTGATCATAGCCCCATATGTATTTCCACGTCCCTGCACGATATTAACTTGAATATCCCACGTAGAACCTGCAAAAGAAGTATTACATTGGTATATGCATTATCTGCGTGCCTTTTAATTCCTTAAAAGGCACGCAGATAGTGCACATTGAGTTACAGCCGGGTGTGGGTTAATTTGTCCATATAATATGGCAAAGACGTGATTGATCATAGCCCCATATGTATTTCCACGTCCCTGCACGATATTAGCTTGATTATGCCATGCAGAACCTGCAAAAGAAGTATTACATTGGTATATGCATTATCTGCGTGCCTTTTAATTCCTTAAAAGGCACGCAGATAGTGCACATTGAGTTACAGCCGGGTGTGGGTTAATTTGTCCATATAATATGGCAAAGACGTGATTGATCATAGCCCCATATGTATTTCCACGTCCCTGCACGATATTAGCTTGATTATGCCATGCAGAACCTGCAAAAGAAGTATTACATTGGTATATGCATTATCTGCGTGCCTTTTAATTCCTTAAAAGGCACGCAGATAGTGCACATTGAGTTACAGCCGGGTGTGGGTTAATTTGTCCATATAATATTGCAAGGACGTGATTGATCATAGCCCCATATGTATTTCCACGTCCCTGCACGATATTAACTTGAATATCCCACGTACGAACCTGCAAAAGAAGTATTACATTGGTATATATATGCATTATCTGCGTGCCTTTTAATTCCTTAAAAGGCACGCAGATAGTGCACATTGAGTTACAGCCGGGTGTGGGTTAATTTGTCCATATAATATGGCAAAGACGTGATTGATCATAGCCCCATATGTATTTCCACGTCCCTGCACGATATTAACTTGAATATCCCACGTAGAACCTGCAAAAGAAGTATTACATTGGTATATGCATTATCTGCGTGCCTTTTAAGGAATTAAAAGGCACGCAGATAGTGCACATTGAGTTACAGCCGGGTGTGGGTTAATTTGTCCATATAATATGGCAAAGACGTGATTGATCATAGCCCCATATGTATTTCCACGTCCCTGCACGATATTAGCTTGATTATGCCATGCAGAACCTGCAAAAGAAGTATTACATTGGTATATGCATTATCTGCGTGCCTTTTAATTCCTTAAAAGGCACGCAGATAGTGCACATTGAGTTACAGCCGGGTGTGGGTTAATTTGTCCATATAATATGGCAAAGACGTGATTGATCATAGCCCCATATGTATTTCCACGTCCCTGTACGATATTAGCTTGAATATGCCATGTAGAACCTGCAAAAGAAGTATTACATTGCTATGTGCATTATCTGCGTGCCTTTTAATTCCTTAAAAGGCACGCAGATAGTGCACATTGAGTTATAACCGGGTGTGGGTTAATTTGTCCATATAATATGGCAAAGACGTGATTGATCATAGCCCCATATGTATTTCCACGTCCCTGTACGATATTAGCTTGAATATGCCATGTAGAACCTGCAAAAGAAGTATTACATTGGTATGTGCATTATCTGCGTGCCTTTTAATTCCTTAAAAGGCACGCAGATAGTGCACATTGAGTTATAACCGGGTGTGGGTTAATTTGTCCATATAATATGGCAAAGACGTGATTGATCATAGCCCCATATGTATTTCCACGTCCCTGTACGATATTAGCTTGAATATGCCATGTAGAACCTGCAAAAGAAGTATTACATTGCTATGTGCATTATCTGCGTGCCTTTTAATTCCTTAAAAGGCACGCAGATAGTGCACATTGAGTTATAACCGGGTGTGGGTTAATTTGTCCATATAATATGACAAAGACGTGATTGATCATAGCCCCATATGTATTTCCACGTCCCTGTACGATATTAGCTTGAATATGCCATGTAGAACCTGCAAAAGAAGTATTACATTGCTATGTGCATTATCTGCGTGCCTTTTAATTCCTTAAAAGGCACGCAGATAGTGCACATTGAGTTACAGCCGGGTGTGGGTTAATTTGTCCATATAATATGGCAAAGACGTGATTGATCATAGCCCCATATGTATTTCCACGTCCCTGCACGATATTAGCTTGATTATGCCATGCAGAACCTGCAAAAGAAGTATTACATTGGTATATGCATTATCTGCGTGCCTTTTAATTCCTTAAAAGGCACGCAGATAGTGCACATTGAGTTACAGCCGGGGTGTGGGTTAATTTGTCCATATAATATGGCAAAGACGTGATTGATCATAGCCCCATATGTATTTCCACGTCCCTGCACGATATTAGCTTGATTATGCCATGCAGAACCTGCAAAAGAAGTATTACATTGGTATATGCATTATCTGCGTGCCTTTTAATTCCTTAAAAGGCACGCAGATAGTGCACATTGAGTTACAGCCGGGTGTGGGTTAATTTGTCCATATAATATTGCAAGGACGTGATTGATCATAGCCCCATATGTATTTCCACGTCCCTGCACGATATTAACTTGAATATGCCATGTAGAACCTGCAAAAGAAGTATTACATTGGTATATGCATTATGTGCGTGCCTTTTAAGGAATTAAAAGTCGCGCAGATAGTGCACATTGAGTTACAACCGGGTGTGGGTTAATTTGTCCATATAATATGGCAAAGACGTGATTGATCATAGCCCCATATGTATTTCCACGTCCCTGCACGATATTAGCTTGATTATGCCATGCAGAACCTGCAAAAGAAGTATTACATTGTATGTGCATTATCTGCGTGCCTTTTAATTCCTTAAAAGGCACGCAGATAGTGCACATTGAGTTACAGCCGGGTGTGGGTTAATTTGTCCATATAATATTGCAAGGACGTGATTGATCATAGCCCCATATGTATTTCCACGTCCCTGCACGATATTAACTTGAATATCCCACGTAGAACCTGCAAAAGAAGTATTACATTGGTATATGCATTATCTGCGTGCCTTTTAATTCCTTAAAAGGCACGCAGATAGTGCACATTGAGTTACAGCCGGGTGTGGGTTAATTTGTCCATATAATATGGCAAAGACGTGATTGATCATAGCCCCATATGTATTTCCACGTCCCTGCACGATATTAGCTTGATTATGCCATGCAGAACCTGCAAAAGAAGTATTACATTGGTATATGCATTATCTGCGTGCCTTTTAATTCCTTAAAAGGCACGCAGATAGTGCACATTGAGTTACAGCCGGGTGTGGGTTAATTTGTCCATATAATATGGCAAAGACGTGATTGATCATAGCCCCATATGTATTTCCACGTCCCTGCACGATATTAGCTTGATTATGCCATGCAGAACCTGCAAAAGAAGTATTACATTGGTATATGCATTATCTGCGTGCCTTTTAATTCCTTAAAAGGCACGCAGATAGTGCACATTGAGTTACAGCCGGGTGTGGGTTAATTTGTCCATATAATATGGCAAAGACGTGATTGATCATAGCCCC
Organism: Siphonodentalium dalli; assembly: GCA_032622095.1. Taxonomy (NCBI): domain Eukaryota; kingdom Metazoa; phylum Mollusca; class Scaphopoda; order Gadilida; family Siphonodentaliidae; genus Siphonodentalium; species Siphonodentalium dalli. The sequence continues at coordinate 60,802,573 of CP136063.1, forward strand.
ATATGTATTTCCACGTCCCTGCACGATATTAGCTTGATTATGCCATGCAGAACCTGCAAAAGAAGTATTACATTGGTATATGCATTATCTGCGTGCCTTTTAATTCCTTAAAAGGCACGCAGATAGTGCACATTGAGTTACAGCCGGGTGTGGGTTAATTTGTCCATATAATATTGCAAGGACGTGATTGATCATAGCCCCATATGTATTTCCACGTCCCTGCACGATATTAACTTGAATATCCCACGTACGAACCTGCAAAAGAAGTATTACATTGGTATATATATGCATTATCTGCGTGCCTTTTAATTCCTTAAAAGGCACGCAGATAGTGCACATTGAGTTACAGCCGGGTGTGGGTTAATTTGTCCATATAATATGGCAAAGACGTGATTGATCATAGCCCCATATGTATTTCCACGTCCCTGCACGATATTAACTTGAATATCCCACGTAGAACCTGCAAAAGAAGTATTACATTGGTATATGCATTATCTGCGTGCCTTTTAAGGAATTAAAAGGCACGCAGATAGTGCACATTGAGTTACAGCCGGGTGTGGGTTAATTTGTCCATATAATATGGCAAAGACGTGATTGATCATAGCCCCATATGTATTTCCACGTCCCTGCACGATATTAGCTTGATTATGCCATGCAGAACCTGCAAAAGAAGTATTACATTGGTACACTGTTAAAACAGAACCGTGAAAATTCACGGTTATTTGCCGGCAATTTGGGGACCGGTTGGACCGTGAATTTTTCACGGTCTTACCGTTAAAAAATTTACAGCCAATCTGTGAATTTTTCACGGTCTGTCCGTTAAAAAATTTACAGCCAATCCGTGAATTTTTCACGGTCTGTCCGTTCTTCACTTTACAATTGAACCGTAGAATTAAACGGTTACGCCGTTAAAAAATTTACAGCAAAACTGCCCATTTATCAGTTACAGTCACACCGTAAAATTCTTAGTAATTAGTCTGTTCATGTATTGACTTTTGTGGTCATTAATATAGGCCTGATGATTGAAAATTGAAAATCTATTCCTTATAATTTCAAAGATATTTAGTAATATTGTAAATTCAACTCCGGACAGACACATGTATTATGGGAAATACATATGAAACTGGGGGTGGTTTCATACAACCTTAGTAAAGCTGAAAGTGTATTTGTATGTATATCATGAATTATCTAACCTGAAAATGCATTAACTTCTGAGATAACTTTCTGTGCACATTTAGCTTAACTGCAACTATGCTAAATCATGCAGTCCAATTTCAGTGCTAATATACATGTACATGTACCGGTATGTATAGTTTGAGTAAGTATAGAGTGTCAATGAAATCTATTAAATAAAATGCACAGACGGTTATCGCATATACATGTAGGTTAGCGCGTTTCCAGGATAGAAAACTCTTTGAAAAAACATACAAAGACAACATCTGTCGCTTAATAGTAAAATGTAAATATTATGTAGACAAATAACATTTAATGAACCTGATAAACTGATGAATCAGTGACACAACAGTCAACATATTCCTCTATCCATGTACTTGATTTCTCCATAACAGTATACATGTACATATCCAGAAATTTCCATGTCCGGTTGGTCAGCCAATGTATTGGCAACAGTATTTCTTCACAAAAATCCAGTTCATTTGAAAGAACATCCGAAATATCATCGAACAACTAAATTAAACACCACCGTCCTGCCACTGTCAACTTTATATATCAGACAGTGCATCAGTTGCCATCGCATGCTTATAGGAAAGCTGGTTGTCGTCGCTGAGTCTTATATTCGAATATTGGAACTGTCTCGTGTATCAGAATATCTCACTTAAATTTCGACAAATCTTGTAACATTATATTCAGTGCATTTCTGTGCCAGTTCCTATTGAACATTCTCGATTTATTGGACCCAGCTGACACCAGCAAGACCGGAACAGTCCATAATTCACTAGAATATGTTTGAGATGGTACTACATGTATATGTAATAGACCATAATTGTAGATACTATATTTCATTGAACCAATCAAGGAATATGTTCTTCAGTCACACTCGCGCACACACCCTAGGCCTAATACCGGTACTGGTACCGTACTTCGGTTATTACACATCAACTTGAGAAGATTGTACTATCCGTATGTTGTGTCCGATGTTTTTTCGCAGATACTCGGTTGATGCTAACCTGTGCAAGCTCAGTGTAGCTCCTGAAAGAAAGAATAATTTAATATATTAGTGACTCATTGAATTGCATCCTAATTATGATTGTTATTAGGGTGACATCTTACCTGCCTGCACTTTTTTCTAAGATTCTCGATTTTAAAATCATATTATGGTATTGTACCAGAGTACATGTAACTTGATTGTAAGAAAAATACCTTACCAATTCAAAGACAACAGTCTTCAAAAGTTATACAACAATGTGACGAATGTCACAGTTGGCCTATTGGAAGTATTGCCGTGTTCGGTCAATCAGTGCACATGCATCAATGCGCTTCAAATGAGACATGATAGTACGTAATTGAATTACCTTATCATGGAAGATGGACTTATAAACATTTGAGACCAATGTAGATGTGGTTATCAGTGGTTATTGGTTAATATTCAAGACGTTTGCATCTCAAAATTCACGATATTTTTCATTTCCGTGTTCCATTCGTGAATACTCAAGTACACGGCGAGATGGATAATATATTAAAAATCACGGATGTGGAAGAGGATATATTTAGAATTTAAGACGGATGCATTGTGATCTGCATGTACTAGACAGAAACTCACTTTTAAAACAATTCCTATCTCTTTGATCAAATTATGTATACATTGGCATTTTTAACAATAATCACGCTAATCATCTACTTATTATATATAGATGGCACAGGGATGGCACCAGTATTCCACCGACGCAGGGGCTATAATATCCGTTGGGGGGGGGGGGGGGTGTGGTGCTATTATACCGTAATGCTATCTGGCTTACCATTGCACAATTCCCCGACGAGGAGGAGGAGATGACTAAGCTGTACACCACTTAGTGATACCCCTGTCATTGAACCAGACCGAACTCCCATGTACATCGAACTGTCGAAGTGTTAGAAATATCTTACCTAATATTATGTCAAACTGAAAAATATATGCTGAACATTGTTGTCTAAAAACAACATTTTCTCACTAATTTCTCAAACAATGAGAACGATTTCAACATATATGTGACAGAATATGGTTAAAAAATTATCCTTTGCATTGTTCTCCAAATTTACAACCGTTGGAAACTTTTACCAAATGTTGGGTAGGGTGAGACATTATTGCCAATCAAATATCAAATCATACCGGGAATGGAACAATATATAGCGTACTTACCTATGGTAATTCTGTGAAGATCGCCACACAACATACACGCAGGAGAAGTGCTGATCAAATATGTTCGAGAACAAAACAAAGCAACTTTATGGAAGATCGAAGCGCGAAAATGAGAAACTGGTACCGTATCAACAGGCTGTTTAAAACTATATCTGAATGCTTAACGATGCACATGTGATGGAATTTAAATCTAACAGCGTGCCTGAAGGCACTGCCCCTGTATAATAGTCTACCGGTACGTCGTAATTGATACCGCAAACAGGATATGCCAACCCTGATCTCGCCACACAGTCGCAATCCATGTTGATTAGTAGTGACAGCTGTATAGCTTTGTCGGTTAAAACACTGCTTGGAACTGTAAGCTGGGCATGAATGGAATCTTTGTGATTACAGGCCGATTTCTACAGCTTGGAGCTGTAAATCGGGGCCCAATTTACAGCTCGTTGTATGAGTGTATATGCATTATCTGCGTGCCTTTTAATTCCTTAAAAGGCACGCAGATAGTGCACATTGAGTTACAGCCGGGTGTGGGTTAATTTGTCCATATAATATGGCAAAGACGTGATTGATCATAGCCCCATATGTATTTCCACGTCCCTGTACGATATTAGCTTGAATATGCCATGTAGAACCTGCAAAAGAAGTATTACATTGCTATGTGCATTATCTGCGTGCCTTTTAATTCCTTAAAAGGCACGCAGATAGTGCACATTGAGTTATAACCGGGTGTGGGTTAATTTGTCCATATAATATGGCAAAGACGTGATTGATCATAGCCCCATATGTATTTCCACGTCCCTGTACGATATTAGCTTGAATATGCCATGTAGAACCTGCAAAAGAAGTATTACATTGGTATGTGCATTATCTGCGTGCCTTTTAATTCCTTAAAAGGCACGCAGATAGTGCACATTGAGTTATAACCGGGTGTGGGTTAATTTGTCCATATAATATGGCAAAGACGTGATTGATCATAGCCCCATATGTATTTCCACGTCCCTGTACGATATTAGCTTGAATATGCCATGTAGAACCTGCAAAAGAAGTATTACATTGCTATGTGCATTATCTGCGTGCCTTTTAATTCCTTAAAAGGCACGCAGATAGTGCACATTGAGTTATAACCGGGTGTGGGTTAATTTGTCCATATAATATGACAAAGACGTGATTGATCATAGCCCCATATGTATTTCCACGTCCCTGTACGATATTAGCTTGAATATGCCATGTAGAACCTGCAAATGAAGTATTACATTGCTATGTGCATTATCTGCGTGCCTTTTAATTCCTTAAAAGGCACGCAGATAGTGCACATTGAGTTACAGCCGGGTGTGGGTTAATTTGTCCATATAATATGGCAAAGACGTGATTGATCATAGCCCCATATGTATTTCCACGTCCCTGCACGATATTAGCTTGATTATGCCATGCAGAACCTGCAAAAGAAGTATTACATTGGTATATGCATTATCTGCGTGCCTTTTAATTCCTTAAAAGGCACGCAGATAGTGCACATTGAGTTACAGCCGGGTGTGGGTTAATTTGTCCATATAATATGGCAAAGACGTGATTGATCATAGCCCCATATGTATTTCCACGTCCCTGCACGATATTAGCTTGATTATGCCATGCAGAACCTGCAAAAGAAGTATTACATTGGTATATGCATTATCTGCGTGCCTTTTAATTCCTTAAAAGGCACGCAGATAGTGCACATTGAGTTACAGCCGGGTGTGGGTTAATTTGTCCATATAATATTGCAAGGACGTGATTGATCATAGCCCCATATGTATTTCCACGTCCCTGCACGATATTAACTTGAATATGCCATGTAGAACCTGCAAAAGAAGTATTACATTGGTATATGCATTATGTGCGTGCCTTTTAAGGAATTAAAAGTCGCGCAGATAGTGCACATTGAGTTACAACCGGGTGTGGGTTAATTTGTCCATATAATATGGCAAAGACGTGATTGATCATAGCCCCATATGTATTTCCACGTCCCTGCACGATATTAGCTTGATTATGCCATGCAGAACCTGCAAAAGAAGTATTACATTGTATGTGCATTATCTGCGTGCCTTTTAATTCCTTAAAAGGCACGCAGATAGTGCACATTGAGTTACAGCCGGGTGTGGGTTAATTTGTCCATATAATATTGCAAGGACGTGATTGATCATAGCCCCATATGTATTTCCACGTCCCTGCACGATATTAACTTGAATATCCCACGTAGAACCTGCAAAAGAAGTATTACATTGGTATATGCATTATCTGCGTGCCTTTTAATTCCTTAAAAGGCACGCAGATAGTGCACATTGAGTTACAGCCGGGTGTGGGTTAATTTGTCCATATAATATGGCAAAGACGTGATTGATCATAGCCCCATATGTATTTCCACGTCCCTGCACGATATTAGCTTGATTATGCCATGCAGAACCTGCAAAAGAAGTATTACATTGGTATATGCATTATCTGCGTGCCTTTTAATTCCTTAAAAGGCACGCAGATAGTGCACATTGAGTTACAGCCGGGTGTGGGTTAATTTGTCCATATAATATGGCAAAGACGTGATTGATCATAGCCCCATATGTATTTCCACGTCCCTGCACGATATTAGCTTGATTATGCCATGCAGAACCTGCAAAAGAAGTATTACATTGGTATATGCATTATCTGCGTGCCTTTTAATTCCTTAAAAGGCACGCAGATAGTGCACATTGAGTTACAGCCGGGTGTGGGTTAATTTGTCCATATAATATGGCAAAGACGTGATTGATCATAGCCCCATATGTATTTCCACGTCCCTGCACGATATTAGCTTGATTATGCCATGCAGAACCTGCAAAAGAAGTATTACATTGGTATATGCATTATCTGCGTGCCTTTTAATTCCTTAAAAGGCACGCAGATAGTGCACATTGAGTTACAGCCGGGTGTGGGTTAATTTGTCCATATAATATTGCAAGGACGTGATTGATCATAGCCCCATATGTATTTCCACGTCCCTGCACGATATTAACTTGAATATGCCATGTAGAACCTGCAAAAGAAGTATTACATTGGTATATGCATTATGTGCGTGCCTTTTAAGGAATTAAAAGTCGCGCAGATAGTGCACATTGAGTTACAACCGGGTGTGGGTTAATTTGTCCATATAATATGGCAAAGACGTGATTGATCATAGCCCCATATGTATTTCCACGTCCCTGCACGATATTAGCTTGATTATGCCATGCAGAACCTGCAAAAGAAGTATTACATTGTATGTGCATTATCTGCGTGCCTTTTAATTCCTTAAAAGGCACGCAGATAGTGCACATTGAGTTACAGCCGGGTGTGGGTTAATTTGTCCATATAATATTGCAAGGACGTGATTGATCATAGCCCCATATGTATTTCCACGTCCCTGCACGATATTAACTTGAATATCCCACGTAGAACCTGCAAAAGAAGTATTACATTGGTATATGCATTATCTGCGTGCCTTTTAATTCCTTAAAAGGCACGCAGATAGTGCACATTGAGTTACAGCCGGGTGTGGGTTAATTTGTCCATATAATATGGCAAAGACGTGATTGATCATAGCCCCATATGTATTTCCACGTCCCTGCACGATATTAGCTTGATTATGCCATGCAGAACCTGCAAAAGAAGTATTACATTGGTATATGCATTATCTGCGTGCCTTTTAATTCCTTAAAAGGCACGCAGATAGTGCACATTGAGTTACAGCCGGGTGTGGGTTAATTTGTCCATATAATATGGCAAAGACGTGATTGATCATAGCCCCATATGTATTTCCACGTCCCTGCACGATATTAGCTTGATTATGCCATGCAGAACCTGCAAAAGAAGTATTACATTGGTATATGCATTATCTGCGTGCCTTTTAATTCCTTAAAAGGCACGCAGATAGTGCACATTGAGTTACAGCCGGGTGTGGGTTAATTTGTCCATATAATATTGCAAGGACGTGATTGATCATAGCCCCATATGTATTTCCACGTCCCTGCACGATATTAACTTGAATATCCCACGTACGAACCTGCAAAAGAAGTATTACATTGGTATATATATGCATTATCTGCGTGCCTTTTAATTCCTTAAAAGGCACGCAGATAGTGCACATTGAGTTACAGCCGGGTGTGGGTTAATTTGTCCATATAATATGGCAAAGACGTGATTGATCATAGCCCCATATGTATTTCCACGTCCCTGCACGATATTAACTTGAATATCCCACGTAGAACCTGCAAAAGAAGTATTACATTGGTATATGCATTATCTGCGTGCCTTTTAAGGAATTAAAAGGCACGCAGATAGTGCACATTGAGTTACAGCCGGGTGTGGGTTAATTTGTCCATATAATATGGCAAAGACGTGATTGATCATAGCCCCATATGTATTTCCACGTCCCTGCACGATATTAGCTTGATTATGCCATGCAGAACCTGCAAAAGAAGTATTACATTGGTATATGCATTATCTGCGTGCCTTTTAATTCCTTAAAAGGCACGCAGATAGTGCACATTGAGTTACAGCCGGGTGTGGGTTAATTTGTCCATATAATATGGCAAAGACGTGATTGATCATAGCCCCATATGTATTTCCACGTCCCTGTACGATATTAGCTTGAATATGCCATGTAGAACCTGCAAAAGAAGTATTACATTGCTATGTGCATTATCTGCGTGCCTTTTAATTCCTTAAAAGGCACGCAGATAGTGCACATTGAGTTATAACCGGGTGTGGGTTAATTTGTCCATATAATATGGCAAAGACGTGATTGATCATAGCCCCATATGTATTTCCACGTCCCTGTACGATATTAGCTTGAATATGCCATGTAGAACCTGCAAAAGAAGTATTACATTGGTATGTGCATTATCTGCGTGCCTTTTAATTCCTTAAAAGGCACGCAGATAGTGCACATTGAGTTATAACCGGGTGTGGGTTAATTTGTCCATATAATATGGCAAAGACGTGATTGATCATAGGCCCATATGTATTTCCACGTCCCTGTACGATATTAGCTTGAATATGCCATGTAGAACCTGCAAAAGAAGTATTACATTGCTATGTGCATTATCTGCGTGCCTTTTAATTCCTTAAAAGGCACGCAGATAGTGCACATTGAGTTACAACCGGGTGTGGGTTAATTTGTCCATATAATATGACAAAGACGTGATTGATCATAGCCCCATATGTATTTCCACGTCCCTGTACGATATTAGTTTGAATATGCCATGTAGAACCTGCAAAAGAAGTATTACATTGCTATGTGCATTATCTGCGTGCCTTTTAATTCCTTAAAAGGCACGCAGATAGTGCACATTGAGTTACAGCCGGGTGTGGGTTAATTTGTCCATATAATATGGCAAAGACGTGATTGATCATAGCCCCATATGTATTTCCACGTCCCTGCACGATATTAGCTTGATTATGCCATGCAGAACCTGCAAAAGAAGTATTACATTGGTATATGCATTATCTGCGTGCCTTTTAATTCCTTAAAAGGCACGCAGATAGTGCACATTGAGTTACAGCCGGGTGTGGGTTAATTTGTCCATATAATATGGCAAAGACGTGATTGATCATAGCCCCATATGTATTTCCACGTCCCTGCACGATATTAGCTTGATTATGCCATGCAGAACCTGCAAAAGAAGTATTACATTGGTATATGCATTATCTGCGTGCCTTTTAATTCCTTAAAAGGCACGCAGATAGTGCACATTGAGTTACAGCCGGGTGTGGGTTAATTTGTCCATATAATATTGCAAGGACGTGATTGATCATAGCCCCATATGTATTTCCACGTCCCTGCACGATATTAACTTGAATATGCCATGTAGAACCTGCAAAAGAAGTATTACATTGGTATATGCATTATGTGCGTGCCTTTTAAGGAATTAAAAGTCGCGCAGATAGTGCACATTGAGTTACAACCGGGTGTGGGTTAATTTGTCCATATAATATGGCAAAGACGTGATTGATCATAGCCCCATATGTATTTCCACGTCCCTGCACGATATTAGCTTGATTATGCCATGCAGAACCTGCAAAAGAAGTATTACATTGTATGTGCATTATCTGCGTGCCTTTTAATTCCTTAAAAGGCACGCAGATAGTGCACATTGAGTTACAGCCGGGTGTGGGTTAATTTGTCCATATAATATTGCAAGGACGTGATTGATCATAGCCCCATATGTATTTCCACGTCCCTGCACGATATTAACTTGAATATCCCACGTAGAACCTGCAAAAGAAGTATTACATTGGTATATGCATTATCTGCGTGCCTTTTAATTCCTTAAAAGGCACGCAGATAGTGCACATTGAGTTACAGCCGGGTGTGGGTTAATTTGTCCATATAATATGGCAAAGACGTGATTGATCATAGCCCCATATGTATTTCCACGTCCCTGCACGATATTAGCTTGATTATGCCATGCAGAACCTGCAAAAGAAGTATTACATTGGTATATGCATTATCTGCGTGCCTTTTAATTCCTTAAAAGGCACGCAGATAGTGCACATTGAGTTACAGCCGGGTGTGGGTTAATTTGTCCATATAATATGGCAAAGACGTGATTGATCATAGCCCCATATGTATTTCCACGTCCCTGCACGATATTAGCTTGATTATGCCATGCAGAACCTGCAAAAGAAGTATTACATTGGTATATGCATTATCTGCGTGCCTTTTAATTCCTTAAAAGGCACGCAGATAGTGCACATTGAGTTACAGCCGGGTGTGGGTTAATTTGTCCATATAATATTGCAAGGACGTGATTGATCATAGCCCCATATGTATTTCCACGTCCCTGCACGATATTAACTTGAATATCCCACGTACGAACCTGCAAAAGAAGTATTACATTGGTATATATATGCATTATCTGCGTGCCTTTTAATTCCTTAAAAGGCACGCAGATAGTGCACATTGAGTTACAGCCGGGTGTGGGTTAATTTGTCCATATAATATGGCAAAGACGTGATTGATCATAGCCCCATATGTATTTCCACGTCCCTGCACGATATTAACTTGAATATCCCACGTAGAACCTGCAAAAGAAGTATTACATTGGTATATGCATTATCTGCGTGCCTTTTAAGGAATTAAAAGGCACGCAGATAGTGCACATTGAGTTACAGCCGGGTGTGGGTTAATTTGTCCATATAATATGGCAAAGACGTGATTGATCATAGCCCCATATGTATTTCCACGTCCCTGCACGATATTAGCTTGATTATGCCATGCAGAACCTGCAAAAGAAGTATTACATTGGTATATGCATTATCTGCGTGCCTTTTAATTCCTTAAAAGGCACGCAGATAGTGCACATTGAGTTACAGCCGGGTGTGGGTTAATTTGTCCATATAATATGGCAAAGACGTGATTGATCATAGCCCCATATGTATTTCCACGTCCCTGCACGATATTAACTTGAATATCCCACGTAGAACCTGCAAAAGAAGTATTACATTGGTATATGCATTATCTGCGTGCCTTTTAAGGAATTAAAAGGCACGCAGATAGTGCACATTGAGTTACAGCCGGGTGTGGGTTAATTTGTCCATATAATATGGCAAAGACGTGATTGATCATAGCCCCATATGTATTTCCACGTCCCTGCACGATATTAGCTTGATTATGCCATGCAGAACCTGCAAAAGAAGTATTACATTGGTATATGCATTATCTGCGTGCCTTTTAATTCCTTAAAAGGCACGCAGATAGTGCACATTGAGTTACAGCCGGGTGTGGGTTAATTTGTCCATATAATATTGCAAGGACGTGATTGATCATAGCCCCATATGTATTTTCACGTCCCTGCACGATATTAACTTGAATATCCCACGTAGAACCTGCAAAAGAAGTATTACATTGGTATATGCATTATCTGCGTGCCTTTTAATTCCTTAAAAGGCACGCAGATAGTGCACATTGAGTTACAGCCGGGTGTGGGTTAATTTGTCCATATAATATGGCAAAGACGTGATTGATCATAGCCCCATATGTATTTCCACGTCCCTGCACGATATTAACTTGAATATCCCACGTAGAACCTGCAAAAGAAGTATTACATTGGTATATGCATTATCTGCGTGCCTTTTAATTCCTTAAAAGGCACGCAGATAGTGCACATTGAGTTACAGCCGGGTGTGGGTTAATTTGTCCATATAATATTGCATGGACGTGATTGATCATAGCCCCATATGTATTTCCACGTCCCTGCACGATATTAACTTGAATATCCCACGTAGAACCTGCAAAAGAAGTATTACATTGGTATATGCATTATGTGCGTGCCTTTTAAGGAATTAAAAGTCGCGCAGATAGTGCACATTGAGTTACAACCGGGTGTGGGTTAATTTGTCCATATAATATGGCAAAGACGTGATTGATCATAGCCCCATATGTATTTCCACGTCCCTGCACAATATTAGCTTGATTATGCCATGCAGAACCTGCAAAAGAAGTATTACATTGTATATGCATTATCTGCGTGCCTTTTAATTCCTTAAAAGGCACGCAGATAGTGCACATTGAGTTACAGCCGGGTGTGGGTTAATTTGTCCATATAATATGGCAAAGACGTGATTGATCATAGCCCCATATGTATTTCCACGTCCCTGCACGATATTAACTTGAATATCCCACGTAGAACCTGCAAAAGAAGTATTACATTGGTATATGCATTATGTGCGTGCCTTTTAAGGAATTAAAAGTCGCGCAGATAGTGCACATTGAGTTACAACCGGGTGTGGGTTAATTTGTCCATATAATATGGCAAAGACGTGATTGATCATAGCCCCATATGTATTTCCACGTCCCTGCACGATATTAGCTTGATTATGCCATGCAGAACCTGCAAAAGAAGTATTACATTGTATGTGCATTATCTGCGTGCCTTTTAATTCCTTAAAAGGCACGCAGATAGTGCACATTGAGTTACAGCCGGGTGTGGGTTAATTTGTCCATATAATATTGCAAGGACGTGATTGATCATAGCCCCATATGTATTTCCACGTCCCTGCACGATATTAACTTGAATATCCCACGTAGAACCTGCAAAAGAAGTATTACATTGGTATATGCATTATCTGCGTGCCTTTTAATTCCTTAAAAGGCACGCAGATAGTGCACATTGAGTTACAGCCGGGTGTGGGTTAATTTGTCCATATAATATGGCAAAGACGTGATTGATCATAGCCCCATATGTATTTCCACGTCCCTGCACGATATTAGCTTGATTATGCCATGCAGAACCTGCAAAAGAAGTATTACATTGGTATATGCATTATCTGCGTGCCTTTTAATTCCTTAAAAGGCACGCAGATAGTGCACATTGAGTTACAGCCGGGTGTGGGTTAATTTGTCCATATAATATGGCAAAGACGTGATTGATCATAGCCCCATATGTATTTCCACGTCCCTGCACGATATTAGCTTGATTATGCCATGCAGAACCTGCAAAAGAAGTATTACATTGGTATATGCATTATCTGCGTGCCTTTTAATTCCTTAAAAGGCACGCAGATAGTGCACATTGAGTTACAGCCGGGTGTGGGTTAATTTGTCCATATAATATTGCAAGGACGTGATTGATCATAGCCCCATATGTATTTCCACGTCCCTGCACGATATTAACTTGAATATCCCACGTACGAACCTGCAAAAGAAGTATTACATTGGTATATATATGCATTATCTGCGTGCCTTTTAATTCCTTAAAAGGCACGCAGATAGTGCACATTGAGTTACAGCCGGGTGTGGGTTAATTTGTCCATATAATATGGCAAAGACGTGATTGATCATAGCCCCATATGTATTTCCACGTCCCTGCACGATATTAACTTGAATATCCCACGTAGAACCTGCAAAAGAAGTATTACATTGGTATATGCATTATCTGCGTGCCTTTTAAGGAATTAAAAGGCACGCAGATAGTGCACATTGAGTTACAGCCGGGTGTGGGTTAATTTGTCCATATAATATGGCAAAGACGTGATTGATCATAGCCCCATATGTATTTCCACGTCCCTGCACGATATTAGCTTGATTATGCCATGCAGAACCTGCAAAAGAAGTATTACATTGGTATATGCATTATCTGCGTGCCTTTTAATTCCTTAAAAGGCACGCAGATAGTGCACATTGAGTTACAGCCGGGTGTGGGTTAATTTGTCCATATAATATGGCAAAGACGTGATTGATCATAGCCCCATATGTATTTCCACGTCCCTGCACGATATTAACTTGAATATCCCACGTAGAACCTGCAAAAGAAGTATTACATTGGTATATGCATTATCTGCGTGCCTTTTAAGGAATTAAAAGGCACGCAGATAGTGCACATTGAGTTACAGCCGGGTGTGGGTTAATTTGTCCATATAATATGGCAAAGACGTGATTGATCATAGCCCCATATGTATTTCCACGTCCCTGCACGATATTAGCTTGATTATGCCATGCAGAACCTGCAAAAGAAGTATTACATTGGTATATGCATTATCTGCGTGCCTTTTAATTCCTTAAAAGGCACGCAGATAGTGCACATTGAGTTACAGCCGGGTGTGGGTTAATTTGTCCATATAATATTGCAAGGACGTGATTGATCATAGCCCCATATGTATTTTCACGTCCCTGCACGATATTAACTTGAATATCCCACGTAGAACCTGCAAAAGAAGTATTACATTGGTATATGCATTATCTGCGTGCCTTTTAATTCCTTAAAAGGCACGCAGATAGTGCACATTGAGTTACAGCCGGGTGTGGGTTAATTTGTCCATATAATATGGCAAAGACGTGATTGATCATAGCCCCATATGTATTTCCACGTCCCTGCACGATATTAACTTGAATATCCCACGTAGAACCTGCAAAAGAAGTATTACATTGGTATATGCATTATCTGCGTGCCTTTTAATTCCTTAAAAGGCACGCAGATAGTGCACATTGAGTTACAGCCGGGTGTGGGTTAATTTGTCCATATAATATTGCATGGACGTGATTGATCATAGCCCCATATGTATTTCCACGTCCCTGCACGATATTAACTTGAATATCCCACGTAGAACCTGCAAAAGAAGTATTACATTGGTATATGCATTATGTGCGTGCCTTTTAAGGAATTAAAAGTCGCGCAGATAGTGCACATTGAGTTACAACCGGGTGTGGGTTAATTTGTCCATATAATATGGCAAAGACGTGATTGATCATAGCCCCATATGTATTTCCACGTCCCTGCACGATATTAGCTTGATTATGCCATGCAGAACCTGCAAAAGAAGTATTACATTGTATATGCATTATCTGCGTGCCTTTTAATTCCTTAAAAGGCACGCAGATAGTGCACATTGAGTTACAGCCGGGTGTGGGTTAATTTGTCCATATAATATGGCAAAGACGTGATTGATCATAGCCCCATATGTATTTCCACGTCCCTGCACGATATTAACTTGAATATCCCACGTAGAACCTGCAAAAGAAGTATTACATTGGTATATGCATTATGTGCGTGCCTTTTAAGGAATTAAAAGTCGCGCAGATAGTGCACATTGAGTTACAACCGGGTGTGGGTTAATTTGTCCATATAATATGGCAAAGACGTGATTGATCATAGCCCCATATGTATTTCCACGTCCCTGCACGATATTAGCTTGATTATGCCATGCAGAACCTGCAAAAGAAGTATTACATTGTATGTGCATTATCTGCGTGCCTTTTAATTCCTTAAAAGGCACGCAGATAGTGCACATTGAGTTACAGCCGGGTGTGGGTTAATTTGTCCATATAATATTGCAAGGACGTGATTGATCATAGCCCCATATGTATTTCCACATCCCTGCACGATATTAACTTGAATATCCCACGTAGAACCTGCAAAAGAAGTATTACATTGGTATATGCATTATCTGCGTGCCTTTTAATTCCTTAAAAGGCACGCAGATAGTGCACATTGAGTTACAGCCGGGTGTGGGTTAATTTGTCCATATAATATGGCAAAGACGTGATTGATCATAGCCCCATATGTATTTCCACGTCCCTGCACGATATTAGCTTGATTATGCCATGCAGAACCTGCAAAAGAAGTATTACATTGGTATATGCATTATCTGCGTGCCTTTTAATTCCTTAAAAGGCACGCAGATAGTGCACATTGAGTTACAGCCGGGTGTGGGTTAATTTGTCCATATAATATGGCAAAGACGTGATTGATCATAGCCCCATATGTATTTCCACGTCCCTGCACGATATTAGCTTGATTATGCCATGCAGAACCTGCAAAAGAAGTATTACATTGGTATATGCATTATCTGCGTGCCTTTTAATTCCTTAAAAGGCACGCAGATAGTGCACATTGAGTTACAGCCGGGTGTGGGTTAATTTGTCCATATAATATTGCAAGGACGTGATTGATCATAGCCCCATATGTATTTCCACGTCCCTGCACGATATTAACTTGAATATCCCACGTACGAACCTGCAAAAGAAGTATTACATTGGTATATATATGCATTATCTGCGTGCCTTTTAATTCCTTAAAAGGCACGCAGATAGTGCACATTGAGTTACAGCCGGGTGTGGGTTAATTTGTCCATATAATATGGCAAAGACGTGATTGATCATAGCCCCATATGTATTTCCACGTCCCTGCACGATATTAACTTGAATATCCCACGTAGAACCTGCAAAAGAAGTATTACATTGGTATATGCATTATCTGCGTGCCTTTTAAGGAATTAAAAGGCACGCAGATAGTGCACATTGAGTTACAGCCGGGTGTGGGTTAATTTGTCCATATAATATGGCAAAGACGTGTTGATCATAGCCCCATATGTATTTCCACGTCCCTGCACGATATTAGCTTGATTATGCCATGCAGAACCTGCAAAAGAAGTATTACATTGGTATATGCATTATCTGCGTGCCTTTTAATTCCTTAAAAGGCACGCAGATAGTGCACATTGAGTTACAGCCGGGTGTGGGTTAATTTGTCCATATAATATGGCAAAGACGTGATTGATCATAGCCCCATATGTATTTCCACGTCCCTGCACGATATTAACTTGAATATCCCACGTAGAACCTGCAAAAGAAGTATTACATTGGTATATGCATTATCTGCGTGCCTTTTAATTCCTTAAAAGGCACGCAGATAGTGCACATTGAGTTACAGCCGGGTGTGGGTTAATTTGTCCATATAATATTGCAAGGACGTGATTGATCATAGCCCCATATGTATTTCCACGTCCCTGCACGATATTAACTTGAATATCCCACGTAGAACCTGCAAAAGAAGTATTACATTGGTATATGCATTATCTGCGTGCCTTTTAATTCCTTAAAAGGCACGCAGATAGTGCACATTGAGTTACAGCCGGGTGTGGGTTAATTTGTCCATATAATATGGCAAAGACGTGATTGATCATAGCCCCATATGTATTTCCACGTCCCTGCACGATATTAGCTTGATTATGCCATGCAGAACCTGCAAAAGAAGTATTACATTGGTATATGCATTATCTGCGTGCCTTTTAATTCCTTAAAAGGCACGCAGATAGTGCACATTGAGTTACAGCCGGGTGTGGGTTAATTTGTCCATATAATATTGCAAGGACGTGATTGATCATAGCCCCATATGTATTTCCACGTCCCTGCACGATATTAACTTGAATATGCCATGTAGAACCTGCAAAAGAAGTATTACATTGGTATATGCATTATGTGCGTGCCTTTTAAGGAATTAAAAGTCGCGCAGATAGTGCACATTGAGTTACAACCGGGTGTGGGTTAATTTGTCCATATAATATGGCAAAGACGTGATTGATCATAGCCCCATATGTATTTCCACGTCCCTGCACGATATTAGCTTGATTATGCCATGCAGAACCTGCAAAAGAAGTATTACATTGTATGTGCATTATCTGCGTGCCTTTTAATTCCTTAAAAGGCACGCAGATAGTGCACATTGAGTTACAGCCGGGTGTGGGTTAATTTGTCCATATAATATTGCAAGGACGTGATTGATCATAGCCCCATATGTATTTCCACGTCCCTGCACGATATTAACTTGAATATCCCACGTAGAACCTGCAAAAGAAGTATTACATTGGTATATGCATTATGTGCGTGCCTTTTAAGGAATTAAAAGTCGCGCAGATAGTGCACATTGAGTTACAACCGGGTGTGGGTTAATTTGTCCATATAATATGGCAAAGACGTGATTGATCATAGCCCCATATGTATTTCCACGTCCCTGCACGATATTAGCTTGATTATGCCATGCAGAACCTGCAAAAGAAGTATTACATTGTATATGCATTATCTGCGTGCCTTTTAATTCCTTAAAAGGCACGCAGATAGTGCACATTGAGTTACAGCCGGGTGTGGGTTAATTTGTCCATATAATATGGCAAAGACGTGATTGATCATAGCCCCATATGTATTTCCACGTCCCTGCACGATATTAACTTGAATATCCCACGTAGAACCTGCAAAAGAAGTATTACATTGGTATATGCATTATGTGCGTGCCTTTTAAGGAATTAAAAGTCGCGCAGATAGTGCACATTGAGTTACAACCGGGTGTGGGTTAATTTGTCCATATAATATGGCAAAGACGTGATTGATCATAGCCCCATATGTATTTCCACGTCCCTGCACGATATTAGCTTGATTATGCCATGCAGAACCTGCAAAAGAAGTATTACATTGTATGTGCATTATCTGCGTGCCTTTTAATTCCTTAAAAGGCACGCAGATAGTGCACATTGAGTTACAGCCGGGTGTGGGTTAATTTGTCCATATAATATTGCAAGGACGTGATTGATCATAGCCCCATATGTATTTCCACATCCCTGCACGATATTAACTTGAATATCCCACGTAGAACCTGCAAAAGAAGTATTACATTGGTATATGCATTATCTGCGTGCCTTTTAATTCCTTAAAAGGCACGCAGATAGTGCACATTGAGTTACAGCCGGGTGTGGGTTAATTTGTCCATATAATATGGCAAAGACGTGATTGATCATAGCCCCATATGTATTTCCACGTCCCTGCACGATATTAGCTTGATTATGCCATGCAGAACCTGCAAAAGAAGTATTACATTGGTATATGCATTATCTGCGTGCCTTTTAATTCCTTAAAAGGCACGCAGATAGTGCACATTGAGTTACAGCCGGGTGTGGGTTAATTTGTCCATATAATATGGCAAAGACGTGATTGATCATAGCCCCATATGTATTTCCACGTCCCTGCACGATATTAGCTTGATTATGCCATGCAGAACCTGCAAAAGAAGTATTACATTGGTATATGCATTATCTGCGTGCCTTTTAATTCCTTAAAAGGCACGCAGATAGTGCACATTGAGTTACAGCCGGGTGTGGGTTAATTTGTCCATATAATATTGCAAGGACGTGATTGATCATAGCCCCATATGTATTTCCACGTCCCTGCACGATATTAACTTGAATATCCCACGTACGAACCTGCAAAAGAAGTATTACATTGGTATATATATGCATTATCTGCGTGCCTTTTAATTCCTTAAAAGGCACGCAGATAGTGCACATTGAGTTACAGCCGGGTGTGGGTTAATTTGTCCATATAATATGGCAAAGACGTGATTGATCATAGCCCCATATGTATTTCCACGTCCCTGCACGATATTAACTTGAATATCCCACGTAGAACCTGCAAAAGAAGTATTACATTGGTATATGCATTATCTGCGTGCCTTTTAAGGAATTAAAAGGCACGCAGATAGTGCACATTGAGTTACAGCCGGGTGTGGGTTAATTTGTCCATATAATATGGCAAAGACGTGTTGATCATAGCCCCATATGTATTTCCACGTCCCTGCACGATATTAGCTTGATTATGCCATGCAGAACCTGCAAAAGAAGTATTACATTGGTATATGCATTATCTGCGTGCCTTTTAATTCCTTAAAAGGCACGCAGATAGTGCACATTGAGTTACAGCCGGGTGTGGGTTAATTTGTCCATATAATATGGCAAAGACGTGATTGATCATAGCCCCATATGTATTTCCACGTCCCTGCACGATATTAACTTGAATATCCCACGTAGAACCTGCAAAAGAAGTATTACATTGGTATATGCATTATCTGCGTGCCTTTTAATTCCTTAAAAGGCACGCAGATAGTGCACATTGAGTTACAGCCGGGTGTGGGTTAATTTGTCCATATAATATTGCAAGGACGTGATTGATCATAGCCCCATATGTATTTCCACGTCCCTGCACGATATTAACTTGAATATCCCACGTAGAACCTGCAAAAGAAGTATTACATTGGTATATGCATTATCTGCGTGCCTTTTAATTCCTTAAAAGGCACGCAGATAGTGCACATTGAGTTACAGCCGGGTGTGGGTTAATTTGTCCATATAATATGGCAAAGACGTGATTGATCATAGCCCCATATGTATTTCCACGTCCCTGCACGATATTAGCTTGATTATGCCATGCAGAACCTGCAAAAGAAGTATTACATTGGTATATGCATTATCTGCGTGCCTTTTAATTCCTTAAAAGGCACGCAGATAGTGCACATTGAGTTACAGCCGGGTGTGGGTTAATTTGTCCATATAATATTGCAAGGACGTGATTGATCATAGCCCCATATGTATTTCCACGTCCCTGCACGATATTAACTTGAATATGCCATGTAGAACCTGCAAAAGAAGTATTACATTGGTATATGCATTATGTGCGTGCCTTTTAAGGAATTAAAAGTCGCGCAGATAGTGCACATTGAGTTACAACCGGGTGTGGGTTAATTTGTCCATATAATATGGCAAAGACGTGATTGATCATAGCCCCATATGTATTTCCACGTCCCTGCACGATATTAGCTTGATTATGCCATGCAGAACCTGCAAAAGAAGTATTACATTGTATGTGCATTATCTGCGTGCCTTTTAATTCCTTAAAAGGCACGCAGATAGTGCACATTGAGTTACAGCCGGGTGTGGGTTAATTTGTCCATATAATATTGCAAGGACGTGATTGATCATAGCCCCATATGTATTTCCACGTCCCTGCACGATATTAACTTGAATATCCCACGTAGAACCTGCAAAAGAAGTATTACATTGGTATATGCATTATCTGCGTGCCTTTTAATTCCTTAAAAGGCACGCAGATAGTGCACATTGAGTTACAGCCGGGTGTGGGTTAATTTGTCCATATAATATGGCAAAGACGTGATTGATCATAGCCCCATATGTATTTCCACGTCCCTGCACGATATTAGCTTGATTATGCCATGCAGAACCTGCAAAAGAAGTATTACATTGGTATATGCATTATCTGCGTGCCTTTTAATTCCTTAAAAGGCACGCAGATAGTGCACATTGAGTTACAGCCGGGTGTGGGTTAATTTGTCCATATAATATTGCAAGGACGTGATTGATCATAGCCCCATATGTATTTCCACGTCCCTGCACGATATTAACTTGAATATCCCACGTACGAACCTGCAAAAGAAGTATTACATTGGTATATATATGCATTATCTGCGTGCCTTTTAATTCCTTAAAAGGCACGCAGATAGTGCACATTGAGTTACAGCCGGGTGTGGGTTAATTTGTCCATATAATATGGCAAAGACGTGATTGATCATAGCCCCATATGTATTTCCCCGTCCCTGCACGATATTAACTTGAATATCCCACGTAGAACCTGCAAAAGAAGTATTACATTGGTATATGCATTATCTGCGTGCCTTTTAATTCCTTAAAAGGCACGCAGATAGTGCACATTGAGTTACAGCCGGGTGTGGGTTAATTTGTCCATATAATATGGCAAAGACGTGATTGATCATAGCCCCATATGTATTTCCACGTCCCTGCACGATATTAGCTTGATTATGCCATGCAGAACCTGCAAAAGAAGTATTACATTGGTATATGCATTATCTGCGTGCCTTTTAATTCCTTAAAAGGCACGCAGATAGTGCACATTGAGTTACAGCCGGGTGTGGGTTAATTTGTCCATATAATATGGCAAAGACGTGATTGATCATAGCCCCATATGTATTTCCACGTCCCTGTACGATATTAGCTTGAATATGCCATGTAGAACCTGCAAGAGAAGTATTACATTGCTATGTGCATTATCTGCGTGCCTTTTAATTCCTTAAAAGGCACGCAGATAGTGCACATTGAGTTATAACCGGGTGTGGGTTAATTTGTCCATATAATATGGCAAAGACGTGATTGATCATAGCCCCATATGTATTTCCACGTCCCTGTACGATATTAGCTTGAATATGCCATGTAGAACCTGCAAAAGAAGTATTACATTGGTATGTGCATTATCTGCGTGCCTTTTAATTCCTTAAAAGGCACGCAGATAGTGCACATTGAGTTATAACCGGGTGTGGGTTAATTTGTCCATATAATATGGCAAAGACGTGATTGATCATAGCCCCATATGTATTTCCACGTCCCTGTACGATATTAGCTTGAATATGCCATGTAGAACCTGCAAAAGAAGTATTACATTGCTATGTGCATTATCTGCGTGCCTTTTAATTCCTTAAAAGGCACGCAGATAGTGCACATTGAGTTATAACCGGGTGTGGGTTAATTTGTCCATATAATATGACAAAGACGTGATTGATCATAGCCCCATATGTATTTCCACGTCCCTGTACGATATTAGCTTGAATATGCCATGTAGAACCTGCAAAAGAAGTATTACATTGCTATGTGCATTATCTGCGTGCCTTTTAATTCCTTAAAAGGCACGCAGATAGTGCACATTGAGTTACAGCCGGGTGTGGGTTAATTTGTCCATATAATATGGCAAAGACGTGATTGATCATAGCCCCATATGTATTTCCACGTCCCTGCACGATATTAGCTTGATTATGCCATGCAGAACCTGCAAAAGAAGTATTACATTGGTATATGCATTATCTGCGTGCCTTTTAATTCCTTAAAAGGCACGCAGATAGTGCACATTGAGTTACAGCCGGGTGTGGGTTAATTTGTCCATATAATATGGCAAAGACGTGATTGATCATAGCCCCATATGTATTTCCACGTCCCTGCACGATATTAGCTTGATTATGCCATGCAGAACCTGCAAAAGAAGTATTACATTGGTATATGCATTATCTGCGTGCCTTTTAATTCCTTAAAAGGCACGCAGATAGTGCACATTGAGTTACAGCCGGGTGTGGGTTAATTTGTCCATATAATATTGCAAGGACGTGATTGATCATAGCCCCATATGTATTTCCACGTCCCTGCACGATATTAACTTGAATATCCCACGTAGAACCTGCAAAAGAAGTATTACATTGGTATATGCATTATCTGCGTGCCTTTTAATTCCTTAAAAGGCACGCAGATAGTGCACATTGAGTTACAGCCGGGTGTGGGTTAATTTGTCCATATAATATGGCAAAGACGTGATTGATCATAGCCCCATATGTATTTCCACGTCCCTGCACGATATTAACTTGAATATCCCACGTAGAACCTGCAAAAGAAGTATTACATTGGTATATGCATTATCTGCGTGCCTTTTAATTCCTTAAAAGGCACGCAGATAGTGCACATTGAGTTACAGCCGGGTGTGGGTTAATTTGTCCATATAATATTGCAAGGACGTGATTGATCATAGCCCCATATGTATTTCCACGTCCCTGCACGATATTAACTTGAATATCCCACGTAGAACCTGCAAAAGAAGTATTACATTGGTATATGCATTATCTGCGTGCCTTTTAATTCCTTAAAAGGCACGCAGATAGTGCACATTGAGTTACAGCCGGGTGTGGGTTAATTTGTCCATATAATATGGCAAAGACGTGATTGATCATAGCCCCATATGTATTTCCACGTCCCTGCACGATATTAACTTGAATATCCCACGTAGAACCTGCAAAAGAAGTATTACATTGGTATATGCATTATGTGCGTGCCTTTTAAGGAATTAAAAGTCGCGCAGATAGTGCACATTGAGTTACAACCGGGTGTGGGTTAATTTGTCCATATAATATGGCAAAGACGTGATTGATCATAGCCCCATATGTATTTCCACGTCCCTGCACGATATTAGCTTGATTATGCCATGCAGAACCTGCAAAAGAAGTATTACATTGTATGTGCATTATCTGCGTGCCTTTTAATTCCTTAAAAGGCACGCAGATAGTGCACAAAACAGTTCGTTTCTATCCCGACTGTACCACATATCTTATTAGCATATTTTATATAGTGATTACTAATTAATGTGTCGTATCCCCCCTACCTTTTAGCGATTACCGGGATAGAATGTGCGATTGAAGAGAACACGAGGTTTATTGTAACGAAAGTGAGAAAAGTGGTCTTACATAATAGTGACCTTATAAGAACGTATGCGTAATGATAATATAGTGTGTATAGTCACAACATCCTCCCGGGCAGCATGATTAGGCTTGGAATTGAACTATGCCGCGAATTATTTCAGATGCTCGCTCGGCTGCAGCTCTCCTCGGTCGACTGTCATTAATTTCACCAGGAATGATACTTGTGTCATCGGGATGAGCGGAGTTATCCAAGATGGCCGTAATGTTAGAGTATACGGCTGTTGTTTCAAAGTCTTGATTTGTTAAGGTTATAGTTTCAACTAACGAGTCGGGCATCAACCATTCAGGTCCATTTATCCACATGGTGCACGTTTTGAGCTGCTGTGTCGAGATTCCTCTTGTTAGTAAATCTGCTGGGTTTAACTCAGACGGACAGTATTTCCAATTGTCAACATTTGTAGAGGACTGTATTTCTTGAATACGATTGGTTAGTTTCTTGTTGGTACCGGTCCAACCTAGTGCGGCAGTAGTGTCAGACAGGAACTGAAGTTTCAGATCGGGAATTGTAGTGACAAGCGCGTTATTTGTGTTGATTAATTCATGTTTCTTCTTCATATGTCGTGTTCTGTTGTGAGCGATTTCAATGTTCGATGGTAACTCGTCATGATGGGTTAACAAGGGCGGTTTAGCAAAGTAGCGACAATCTTTGTATGTGAGTGAGTGCTCGGGGTACTCCTCAGCGAAATGTGTGTCGGTGTCACCAGGGCCGACGCCCAGTGTATCTAAATCCCAAAATCGCTTTAAATCGCATCCGTGTGGTTTGGCTAGTACAAGCATCATTGTCGTATTCTCTTCACTGGTCGAATTTTGCATTTTCGATGGTCCGCATAGTAGGTATCCAACTTTTGACTTTACAGCTATTGGGCCATCTTCGGTTTTGATGAAATGATCTTCAACGAAATTGTAGTAAAAGTCGCTTCCGATTAGTATGGATACTTCGAATGAATCATACGGGTAGTCAATAGGGTGAGCCAATGGAAGATTCGTCAGTTCAGGCATGTTACATCTGGATCTCTTTTCAACTAGAACGGGTTGCGTTATAGTTGGAACCACTAGTGCTTGTACAGGTATGAATGAATTATCACAGTTTATGTTGACTGTGACAACATCGAGTTGGCGACATATTGTGTTGTCTGATCCAAAAGTGGAAATGTTGAGGTTCTCCTTATTGTGAGGTCGTAAGCCAAGTTCGCTTACCAGTTTTGAATTGATGAACGTGCGTTGTGAGCCATCGTCAAATAATAAATGACCAGTTGAATGGGTAACACAGTTCTCATCATAAACGTTGGCTACTGCGGTTTTGAGATATACTTGTTTTCTCGAGACAGTACCTGTTGTAGCAACAACTGCGTCCGTCGCTGGTGTCTTATTGGTTTCTGTTCGTGGAACGACTGGTGATGCACTATGGCGATGAATACTAGTATGATGTTTCGCTTGGCAAACAACGCACCGTCTCACAGATCGACATGCGTTTACTTTGTGTTTTCCCAAACAGTTAAAACATAGATTCGCGTTCATTATGAAATCAATGCGTGCTTGTATATCTTTGACAGATGTGCAATCGGACGGAAAGTGTGAACCCTTGCAGTAAGTACACGATCGAATGGGATAACGTGTCGTAGGTTGAGACGTAGGAGTGATGAGAGAGGTGATAGTACCACCCGTAACTGAAGTATCACTGTGTGAAGGTGGTCGGTATGGTTGTGGTTTTGGCTGACAAGACTCTAAAACGGAAACTTCTATCTGCAGATTTTTTCTGAAGTCCTTAAGTTTCCATGCCTTATTTCCATGTGACCTTGTCATGTTTCTTTTCAAATCCATGGGAAGTTTGTCCTAAAGCATTGGGAGAAGCATAGTCTCGTATGTGTTTTCGGGACTTGAGAGAGACTGTAACGTGCGAACGGCCGATTCGAGTTGATCAGAAAATCGTCTGATGGAAGATGTCTCGTCTGTAGGATGTGGAAGTTCAATGAGCTGCTTCATATATGCATCAACAATTTTGTGAGGTTGACCGAAGCGCCCTTTAAGCAGTTCGATTGCGGTGGGGTAATTTATGCCTGTCAGAGGAAGTCCATCGATGCACGAACTTGCATCTGCAGTTAAGGAGTTTTTTAAGTACGTGAATTTGTCGATATCGGCAAGTTGAGGACAAGAATTCACGGATGAGTCAAAAATTTCCCAGAAAGTTGGCCATTTCAACAAATCACCAGCAAATTTTGGAAGGTCTGTTTTTGGTAGGCGCACTTTTATTTCCCTCTTTGGCGATTTGTCCTCCCTGTCGGTTTAGGTAGATTCAATTTTGAGTGCTAATGCGTTCAGGGCAATTTCGGCTTCATTTATTCTTTTGTTGAGCCCAAATAAATATTCATCACCCTCGATGATAGTACTCTCGAAGTTGTCGTCACCTTCGTCAAGGAGATCTACTATTCCCGCTTCTAAGTTCTGAAGGGCGGCCATTTTCTTTTTCAGATTGGCCAATATCAACGTCGTTTCGACCGAATTGGCTTGCGATAAGGCTTCGTCGATCTGTTTTAGCATTTTCGAAGTTTGCCCTCGATGGGCTCGCCGTATACGTAGCTGCTTGTCCATCTCTAACACGATTCGAGGGACCAAATATTGGGGATAGAATGTGCGATTGAAGAGAACACGAGGTTTATTGTAACGAAAGTGAGAAAAGTGGTCTTACATAATAGTGACATTATAAGAACGTATGCGTAATGATAATATTGTATGTATAGTCACAACAGGATCGTTTGGTGGTCTCACACCATGGTAATTTTGTGGTAATTGTCAAATTTAAAGTGTCTTCTGCTGACGAATCAGACGAGGAACAATCAGATCGCAAAAAAATATTTCTGTCCGCAATACTGTGGGAATTCTCAGGGTCCTCTATTACGTCACACGGTTTCTCGCAAATAACTGATTCCGTCAAAATAGATAATGAAGTGAGGCATCAGGCTTTCATCCAGACACCCACAGTCGTAAACACTCGTATCTTTCAGACAGCGGGTGGATTGTTTTCTTAAATAAGTGTGCATAACTTAATACAAATATGAATAAATGAGCATATATTGATCATTTTCGCGACGGCGACTTTAAAGGGGGGTATATAGTTACCAGGGTATAACATACTAGATCTGAATCGAAGACTCCAGTCCGGAAATGCTTCTATCGATTAATATTAATTTTATTATGAATATTTTCTATTCTAAAAAGGTGAGGTTGCTAACGAACAATAGTGGTTACTGTTAACAGAAACTAGAATTTTATTGTGTAATTTATTCACAAATAATCGTTAATTATACTTATTATCGCTTATAACTATGGAATAAAACAATAGAACCAATCAGTCGGGGACATTTGACGTTCGGTGCGTAGCCATAGGAACAGCCTAATGCTCTATATCGCTATATGGTATCACCAGAATGGTGTGTTCTAAAAATAGACAAATAAACGATCCCAATAAATTGTTATACATAAAATCAATATTAATTTAATATAAGTCTTTCCGGACATGGGTATTCAGTTCATATCTATTATTATATACTCATACAACTATTTCAAATTTGTTATTTAAAGAGATAATCCATCTTTAAACTGCTATATTTACAAATTGTACAACCTGTAGTCGAATTTTATATATTTCACAAATCATCATTTAAAAAGTATAATCATAACATTACAATAATTGTTAAATTTAGTCATATCCTCACTCATAAGCATAAATTTAAAGATGGATTATCTCTTTAAATAACATATTTGAAATAGTTGCATGGGTATAAATTAATACATACGAATTGAATACCCTTGTCCAGAAAGAATTCTATCAATTACTATTGTTTTTATTTCGAATATTTTATTATGAAATGAGATGATTAAATGGGACACTTTATTGTTCTATTTTTAGAGCAGACCACTCAGGCGATAACATATAACGATGTAGACCATTAAGCTGTTCCCATAGCTATGTTCCGAACGTCAATGTCCCAGATTGATTGTTTGTATTGTTTTATTCCATAGTTAGAAGCGATAATGAGTCGAATTAACGTTTATTTGCGACAAAATTGCACAATAAAATTTCTGGTCAGTGTTAACAGTAACCAGTATTGTTCGTTAGCCAAACAACCACACCTTTTTTAGACCAGAAACTATTCGAAATATGATCAATATTAATCGATAGAAGCATTTCCACATACCAAACCCAACAAACGCTCTTCATCGGCATTATAGCATACACACGTGAATTGTAGGAGAGGGCTGACAGCCCTTTCATATCTTCCCGGGAAACATCCCAAACTCCAAACTTCGTTTCTATTCAGAAGCATTTCCGGCCAGGAGACTTCGATTCGTATCTAATATTTTATACCCAGTAAATGTTTACAAAGATATAGACCATGTTTAACACATGTCATTCAGTTTTTTTCATTTCAGAACCATGTTTGTACATGTTGTGAATATATAGAATCCCCCGTCAATTCATGCACAGTCATTAGTGTTTACGACGTACACTTGTCGGCGAATAACAATATGGTCATTATATGAGTGCCATCCAATTCCATCGATATGATAATCCGATAGCATGGCTATGACTATCCCATCGATGTGATAATCCGACAACATGGCTATGACTATCCCATCGATGTGATAATCCGATAGCATGGCTATGACTCTCCCGTCGATGTGGTAATCCGATAGCATGGCTATGACTATCCCATCGATGTGATAATCCGATAGTATGGCTATGACTATCCCATCGATGTGATAATCCGATAGCATGTCTATGACTATCCCATCGATGTGATAATCCGATATCATGGCTATGACTATCCCATCGATGTGATAATCCAATAGCATGGCTATGACTATCCCATCGATGTGATAAACCGATAGCATGGCTATGACTATCCCATCGATGTGATAATCCGACCACAGATACTTTACTTTCGCCTTGAACTGCATCCGGTATAAACTACCACCTACATCGCCGTATGTGGAAGAAGACCACTATATATAACCCGATGTGGTGGACTGGACCACTATATATAAACCCACGTGGAGGACTGGACCACTATAATTATAACATTCAGGTTAGGCTTGCTGTGTCAGTCTGACCACTTATAGCATTACAGCATTATGATTGCGTGTCAGTCAGTTGATCGCCGTAACGATTCTCCTCTCTTCCTAACAATAATCGACCGAATAAATAATTTCTCTCACACATCACATTGATACTGGCGATCCCACATGTACACAGGCCACTCAACTGCATAATGATCTATAGCACACATCACATTGGTACGGGAGAGAGCCATGTATGTAATATCTTATGTGAAGCCAGGTTACTCAACTAAGAAAAGGATTTATGGCACACATCACATTGGTATGGACGATCCCCGGAGTGGACCTTCTTATGTCCAGTCAGGCTAAACAACTGAATAAATTATTTCTCGCGTACATCACATTGATACTGGCGATCCCACATGTGCATAGTCTTAAGTCCCACCAGGCTACTCAACTGAATAAATGATTTATAGCACACATGTAATCTCGTATGTACAGCCAGGTTACTCAACCGAGAAAATTATTTCTGGCACACATCACATTGGTATGGGTGATCACCACACCAGTGTGGATCCTCTTATGTCCAGTCAGGCTTACTGGGAAATGAATTCTCGCACACATCGCATTGGTACATCCGATCACCAGTGTGGATAATCTTATGTCTAGTTAGGTGACCCGACCGAGTAAATGATCACTCGCACACGTCGTAAACGTACGGGCTACTCACGGCGTGGATCCTCTTATGTCGAATCAGTGCTCCCGACTGAGTAAATGATTTCTCGCAAAAATCGCATTGATACGGGCGATCCCCGGTGTGGATCATCTTATGTTTCGTCAGGTCACTCGATTGAGTAAATGATTTCTCGCACACATCACATTGATACGGGCGATCCCCCGTGTGAATCATCTTATGCTTCGCCAGGTTACCCGATATAGTAAATGATTTCTCGCATACATCACATTGATACGGGCGATCTCCCGTGTGGATCCTCTTATGTTTCATCAGGTCACCCGACTGAGTAAATGATTTATCGCACAAATCACATTGATACGGGCGATCCCCGGTGTGGATCCTCTTATGTCTCATTAGGCTAGTCGACTGAATAAATGATTTCTCACACACATCACATTCATACGGGCGATCCCCCGTGTGAATCCTCTTATGCTTCGCCAGGTTACCCGATAGAGTAAATGATTTCTCGCACACATCACATTGATACGGGCGATCCCCAGTGTGTGTTATCCATGGGTCGTTAGGTGACTCAACTGAGTAAATGATTTCTCGCACACATCACATTGATGTGGGCGATCTCCCGCGTGGATCCTCTTATGTCGCATCAGGGCACCCGACTCAGTAAATGATTTGTCGCACACATCGCATTGATACGGGCGATCTCCCGTGTGGATCCTCTTATGTCTCATCAGGTTACCCGACTGAGTAAATGATTTATCACACAAATCACATTGATACGGGCGATCCCCGGTGTGGATCCTCTTATGTCTCATTAGGCTAGTCGACTGAATAAATGATTTCTCACACACATCACATTGATACGGGCGATCCCCCGTGTGAATACTCTTATGCTTCGCCAGGTTACCCGATAGAGTAAATGATTTCTCGCACACATCACATTGATACGGGCGATCCCCAGTGTGTGTTATCTCATGGGTCGTTAGGTGACTCAACTGAGTAAATGATTTATCGCACACATCACATTGATATGGGCGATCTCCCGCGTGGATCCTCTTATGTTTCAACAGGTCACCCGACTGAGTAAATGATTTCTCGCACAAATCACATTGATATGGGCGATCCCCGGTGTGGATCATCTTATGTTTTGTCAGGTCACTCGACTGAGCAAATGATTTCTCGCACACATCACATTGATACGGGCGATCCCCAGTGTGTGTTATCTCATGTGTCATCAGAGTACCACACCGAGTAAATGATTTATCGCACATCTCACACTGATACGGGCGATTACACATTGTCTTAATGTGCAAACTGCTTAACGACCCTGAGTCCACGGTCATATGTGACGTAGTTATCGGTTTGTGTTTATCATCTTCACTCTCCATTGTTGATGGCTCCACCTCCCAATACATGATACGGAATCAAATGATCACTCGGCTTACATGAGATTACCTGACTAAAGCTTACAGAGAGTATCACGAAAGAGTTAAAATTATCGAACAGACAATCGACACAGTTAAGTTACATGTAGAAAAGCATCAGATGAAAATAAAAATATTTCTGTCCAGAAAAAAAGTGTTTGAATAAGTGGTCTAAAGCAATGGGGTGCGGAATAAAACAATGTCGCAATACATAGTTAAAAAATGTAATTTTCAATTAAATCTTTACAGCCCAGTAGACGATTATAGACTTTATAGTACACAGTGCTCTTGATCATAACATGTTTATGATGAAAGCATTAACATATTCGACAATATTTACGTGACAAGTATTTCACAGGGTGACGTGAGTTAAATCTATTGAAAAGCCTCGGTGATTCTCGGATAACAACATAAAACGTGTTCATAGCGCCCCCACCCCCCCCCCCCCCCATGCAGGCATTTGACAAAGTGGGCTTAAACACTTTTGGGCAGCTTAAAGCAATATCAAAATACCTAGTTTACGACAATCATCCATCGACAAATGTATGTTATCCATTAAGGTCACGTGACCGACCTTTATTCACTTTACATATTGTCATATCGCCGTATCGTGCCTGGTAACAGTTGGCAAGACATTGTTATGATAAACAATTTAATTCAAGCAATATATCATATATTCATAGCAAATATCAAATAATCTGAAATGTGTTGTTCCATGTAGTATGTAGAATACTCAAATGTGATTATGTGACTAGATCATGTGACTATATATAATGAAAATGAATGTTAATAAAACTTTGGCGCTCTGCCTATCCCTAGAAATGTGATTATGTTGACACATTTCTTGATTAATGACACTTATATGATAAATTCAAATAGTATCATTATCTTCATTATGCACTATTCTATTAAAAGCTCGCGCAATAAACAATGATAATGCAGGATAATCAGGGATAATCAGCTATTTGGCTGGTCAATTGATAATGTTCTCAAATTTAGGGGGGTGGGTGTCCAAAACTGACTGGACAAAAATTCCTGAAAGGGAACAAAAAGGTGGGTGTCCAAAATTGCCTGGAAAAAAAGGCCGGAAACGGAAGAAATTGGGTGGGTGGGTCCCCCGAGGCCGGAAAAAATTAAAATGATCATACGTGCCTGGAAATTTTGCTCCGATCCCCCCTGACTGATGTGAAATAAATTATTTGAATATCAAACTGCAAGAACATTTTCAACTTAATGTTGGTGTGAAATTTCCAACAAATGTTTTGGCAGGTATGAAATTTCCAATTGTTGAAAAATGTTACCCCCCCCCGTATCCACGTCTCTGTCTATATCATATAAATACTTTTCCTAAAAACCCTTAAACCGACTCGACGTGCGATTTCCCTGCGCTCCTGCATGTTGCGTAAATTCTAGTATAAAAAGTACGTCTATTTCAGACGAAGTTCAAACAGTAAATATGACCAGACAAGACATAGAAACCGCTAATCTCATATTACCAATCTAACAATACCAGTCGAACATGATTACCTTTCAAAACAATAATACCGGGCACCATGTTACGGACAACCGCAGGCACACACACCATGGATAAATACACGGTCAAAAGAACGGCGTTTTTTGTGTACGGTTATATCTGGCATATACCCATGGTTATATATAAACGGGGTATGAGCATCTGACCTTATGGCTCTATTGAGGGCTACATATGATATAATGTAAGATAAGTCTCAAACAGTATTGATATGTTTGTTATTGATTTGTGAGCAATTGCTTTCATTTGACGATAATTTTAATAATTTTATTGTAACGCTAAAGTTAAAAACCACGCAATAAACTGACATATGCTTACATGGGAAAAGGGGAGCAATACATGTGCATAAGAAGTGAGAAAAATGCATATTCTAATTGACGTGCATATGTAA
The DNA here is from genome assembly GCA_032622095.1 of Siphonodentalium dalli. NCBI lineage: Eukaryota > Metazoa > Mollusca > Scaphopoda > Gadilida > Siphonodentaliidae > Siphonodentalium > Siphonodentalium dalli. The sequence goes on from CP136063.1 coordinate 60,835,437, forward strand.
TATAATACGACAATATCCACCCCAAAATGTTTACGTATATACGATTTGGCATATGAACCAAGAAGCTTTTGGCTACAATACATTGCTTTGGTCATAGATTAACCTTTACTCGTGGGCCTCTGTGTTTAGAACAAGGGTGTTGCAAAGATGTCCGGGAAGCAAGGTTCATTCATAATATAAGAAAGTAACCTATAGTATTAATTAATCAGTCGTAAAATACGAGCTGCTTAGCAGGGGTCGACATTCGCAGTGATTCAATACTAATTTACGTGACCAGTCTTCGAATAATGCCTGGTTATATATATAAATTTAATTTCAAAATGATAGTTCATCCTTCAACTAACATAAGGCAAATTTGATTTGAAATTATTGAATTATGGATTTTGATTTATGGGAAATTACGAATCACCTCAGACGGAAATGTGTGTCTTAATGCGCTCAACATTTCACACCGTTTGACTGCCTTGTCCTGCTATTTTCACCGTTGTTCATCAAACTTTGGGGGTGGATCGCCATTTTCTCTTGGTTAAACTTGTTTTGGATGGGTGGGTAATATAGATGGGTGGGTAATATAGTTACCTGACAACTCTCAAACTTTTGAACTTTGGAAGAAGTGATCGGAACACAGACTTACAATATATTATATAGTTGATAAGTACCGTGCACTATTCAATTTCAAACACTTACATATTTAGAGTTATCAACCCTAGACAAATCAGTGTAACTACTTGACTGGATTACTATAATCAAGTCATATTATATGTTTTGTTTGTTTTGTTAAAATATACCAGTTTATGTTCTAGTCATACCTCTCGGTGTCCATTGTATGTAAATGCATGCATTTGGTTTCAATAAATCTATCTATAGCCCCAAATTAAAACAGCAATATGACTGGACGTGTTCGTCATAAACGATGGTTTTCTAAAAGCTACGAATATATACTACGAATGTAATCACATGTGGAAAGCTACCAACATATACTACGAATACGATCGCATGTGAAAAACTACGAATATACTACAAATGTGACCGCATGTGACAAGTTACGATTGTATACTACGAATTGGACTCCATGACAATGTGAAAAGCTACAAATACAGACCGCGATGTCATCGCCTGTGAAAAGCTACTAATACATACTACGAAATGAACGCCTGTTAAAAGCTGGCCACATTTTGGTCGATTGTAAAATATCGTTACGAATGTGATGGGATCATTGTGACATGGACACCGTCGGCTATAATTGAGGTTTTCATCTTAGAAAACAAAATAATATTGTCTAACTTCGATGCTCTTCATATGACACAAAACATATAATATGTCACGTGCTGACTGCGTCTGTCCATTCCGTATCATTCCCCATTAGCCATGTAGCAGGGGCTACGGGTTGCCGTCATGTTTAAAATAATGTTAGTTGTATTGTATCTAATTGTCCCAATTTGTTATTTAAAGGGGCACTGTACACCATTTCCAATAAATTTCCGATGATAACAACGATCTATTGTCGATAATATATAGAAACATAAGTAATTTTCGTCGAAGATATATTCTGTAAACGCTCAGGTTAATAGGCTATCTTAAAATTTAATAATTTAAAAGTTAATAATTTAATATAAATTGAATTTATGGCTGGAGCCATAAAATGGCGTAAATTAAAATACGAATTTCCGTGTACCAGACGTAATCAAATTATAATTGATGGATACTGGATTAGTAAACCCATTGCACACACGATCGGTTGAAACATTATGCTGATACGGTGAAAAAACTCAAGCCACTCACTGACTAGTGACGATAAATGAGTATATGGGACTAGTATGCATATATAACATAACATTTATTTGATACATTTGGTTGCAAATGTACAAAAATTACTCGACAACGACAATTTGTATTTTTGCATTCCGGTAAATTTGTCATCCGTAACACTACTTCGTACTCAACAGACTTTCAAATAATGGAAAAATTTTCACCTTGTTCTCCGTCGCGGAGACTATAGAAACCAACAACAACATTTGGGGTACAGTATACCTTTAAAGATCGATTATCTCTTTAAATAACACATTTGAAATAGTTGCGTGGGTATAAAATAATATAATGTTATTATACAATGTTGTGTACAGTATGAGTTTTTCTTGTACGAGTCCAGGTTGTGGTGAAAAGTCAAATTGGACGAGACACGCCAGTGTCGAGTCCAATATGACTTTTTAACACAACCTGGACGAGTACAAGAAAACTCATACTGTCCACGACATTGTATAATGACAATTTTATTATCCATCTGTATGTTTATCCAAATTTTGGGAATAAAACTTTTCTGGTTATTTTTGGTATTTGTCGGCACTTAATTATCTATAAAAGCCTATATATTGATAATCAGAAAGCATGATTTTGAAAAGTAAACACGGAAGTGAGAAAAAAAAACTCAATACGGAAGAGAAACGTCTGCTAAAATCCACCAGTGTTGCGCGCGCATCACAATTTCACAGATTCATTTCGCAATAGAGTTAATTCGTGACGTCACGGAGTCCCAATAAAAAAGTGATATTGTACAGTCGGGAGTCCAATATGACTTTCGGGAGTCCAATATGACTTTTTCCAGGACTATCACGTGGCGGCTTTTGCCCAATCGGAAATGGTGTTAGTTAAGGGATGGATAATAATAATAATGAATTGACGACCCCAATGAGATGATTTATTGGGATACTGTATTGGTCTATTTTTAGAACAGACAATTCGGGTGATACCATATATCGATAGAGAGCATTAGAATGTTTCTATAGCTACGTATCGAACGTCAGGTGTCCACTATTGATTGTATTGTTACAACCAATTAATCTGGGACATTTGACGTTCGGTACATATCTATGGAAACAGCCTAATAATCTATATCACTATATGGTATCGACTGTTCTAAAGACAGAACATTAAAGTGCCCCATTTAATCATCAGTAATCATTTCATAATTAAATATTCGAAATAGAATCAATATTAATTGATAGAAGGGTTTCCGGACAGGGGTCAATTCATATTTATTACTTTATATCCACGCAACTATTTCAAATGTGTTATTTAAAGAGATAACCCATCTTTAAGAACGTAATGTAAATTTTTTCTATTATAACTTATAAGTCGCCGTCGCGAAGTTCATATTTTACTCATTTCTCCGCTTATTAGACCCACAGAGTCGTTCTGAGAACGAAATTAATCGTCCCAAGGTTAGCCGCTATCGATAAGCATTCCAGGAAACCCCCTGGCATGCGCATAGCTCGAAACGAAAACAACAGATTAGGTGTATTTTATTTTTGACCTGTGACGTCATAGATTACCTTCCGGCACTCTGTTGACATTGTGTTATCGAAATCGGTTTCTGCGTGCCGCTGGAGTAGGTATTCGTGGCATGATCTACGTGTAGGTCCACGGGAACTTCGAAATTTATTAACTTTCAACCTATTGGTGATATGAAATGAATGGGATACGTGACCGCTTTAGCAGATTTCAGCTTTCAAGTCCCACAAGAAGAGTACGAATTACGTTTATGGCTGAACTATCAGAAGGGCTTCTTGGGCGGCTATGCTGTCTACGTATCTGCATGTATCATCTTTGTGAAAATGATTTTAATATGATCAAATAGTGAAATACAGATCTATACAGCATACTATGGCTTCTTCCATTCATTGAGTTGAAAAAGTAAATACTGGAGTGTTATTAAGCTAAATAATATAATATCCATGTTCAGGGTAAACACACCAGCCCCTCCCAAAATGGACCGCATCCTCAGCATTGTATGGGGTTTCAAGTTTTTTTTCCCCAATTTTCCTCCGACTCATACTTTTTTATTATAATATACAAAAATGTGACAACAATAACGACCATAAAAAGCGTTTGCTTTAAATATAGTGAACAAAAGTCATTATTTTGTTTATTTATGCAGATTAGTTCCATACATCACCTTCTCAGGAGAAGTCTATTTCTTGCCATTTCATGACTATAAAGCAAAATAATCAATAAAACCCCCAAGATGATTTGATGTCATGTAGGTCCTGGACTTCTTCCCTTCCTAGCCTGGACATCTTACCCCCACCCAAACCCTGACTCAAACAACATTTTCTCGGAAGAAGTTAATTTCACGTTGTTTCTTGACTATATACAGCAAAATAAGCAATAAAACCATGATTTTTCTCAAGTAGGCGCTGGTTGGGGGGGGGGGGGGGTGCTACATCATGCTCTGGAATCTTCGTTTCATGACTATATAAAGCAAAATAAGCGATGAAACCATAATTTGTTGTCATGTAGGTGCTGGGTTGTGGGTAGCTATCCAGACCTGGACATTTGAAAGAATGAAATTAAATAAAATCAAATTTAAATCTCAAAAGTCATTTTTCTTGCCATTTCAGGATCAATAATCAATTGTGTGATTAAAAAATTATGTCGCTTGGAAAAAAATATATTTTAATAAAAAAAAAGGGAAATATAAAACAAAAAATTCTGGCAATTTCAGAATCAAACTATGAAAAGTGGGGGAAAATTTGTCACTTGAAAATAAATAAAATTTAAATAAAAACAAAGTTAAATATCAAACAATTTGGCCATTCAAACGTTATCAAATGAGTGAAATTATTTTCAGTCCTATATGCGGGAGCTATCCTGGGTGGGGGTGAAGATATCCTGGGGAGATGACGTGTTACACTGAGTACCTCATCTAGTAATTCATTATTCATTGGTGGTTAAAGTTTAGATAATAAGTTCAGGTCATTTGTTGAACATATTATCTGAACATTTCCTTTGGAACTACTGAACGATGGAAGGGTTAAATTATGTTTTTTGCTGAAAAATATTGAATGTCATTTTGTTGTTGGTGATGCCAAATAGTTAAACTTCTATCGAGTAAGTCCCTAGATATTACCAAAAGTTTATATATATATATATGTCAATTATTAGTTGAATCAAGAAAATACCAGTTTTCATTCGGCATGTTTTAGTCTAACCACCGTCATGAAAGAGATTTTTTTCTGGAGAACACATACAAAAGTAAGTTACCCCCTGACATAAATCACTTTGATAAATTTCATAACAATTAGATTATTACCATGGGAGATAGAGTGATTTCTGTCTGGGGATAACTTACTTTTTTGTGTGTTCATTCTCCAGAAGAAAAAAATCTAAATCTGAGAAAAGCAAACTTTCATGTAAGTGGCGCTCAGTACTACTAATGTGTTAATTTTGTGAGTGGAAACTCCCCGGTCATGCTCCATTCGCCATGTGTCCCATCCATTTCATAACGATTAGATAAGTACTATGTGAGAAACAAAGATGTGAAATGTAGCAAATGGAGCATGGTCGGAGAGATTCTACTCACAGGAAGAGTTAACCCATTTCTGAGCGCCACTTACTTGAAATTTCGCCATTTTGTTATATAACACTTTGATATTTTATCAATGAATTTTATGGGAGATGAAGATTAGGGAGATACATTGTAACAATAATCTATTAAGATTTCATTCATTTATTCATTCATTTCTCCAGCTCGGGCAAACGAAACCCCCTGTAATTTCCACCATCACTGGGGAAAGCATACTGATGCCATTCACAACGCACGATGGAAGAGGTCTGCGGTTATGCAAACCATGGTAGCCATAGCACCACCGAATAAACTGTCTATGCTATATGCCTCTATTTGTTGTGCAGAGGTCCATTAAACGGATGACTACACTGTTGCTGGTATCCTAACCATGCAACTTCAAGTAGTCATGGTCCAGGCACACACTCCTGAAGGGGACAGTCTCTGTGATACACTTGAAGTGACCTTCTTCCTATGAAAACGTTTTTGACCCTTCCTTTAGCTTAGCCTCAACTTTTTCAATCTCATGGCAACATCTGCACTCACAGGTACATTGTAGTCTCCATCAAAGTACATATGCCGCATGAACACATGAAATGACAAGGGAAATACATTTATTATGGAACAACTCAGAGTTAACATTCAATTCCTCAATTTTGTTGATGCAAACTTTGACAAATGTGTAACAAACTCGACATACAGTAATGCCCTAAATAATCGACCCCATAACCACATCAGAATTATAGGTATAGTTTCAGGATTCAGTTGGAAATATGGCTTGTTGAAATTCATCGGAAAGCTCTCATGAATGGTAACAAGTCATATTTCGGACTAAATCCTGAAAAGTTACCCATAGTTCTGCTGTGGTTAAGGGGTTGAATGTTTAGGTCATTGCTGTATGTTCTGATGAATGACAGTGGGCACGCGACTGTCCGTCCACTTGTTCTCGTGGATACATGCATCTTGGATAAGTTCCGCACAACTTTGTTATCAGAAGTTGTACCTGCTGAATTGTTTACCAGGTATCTATTTCATTATCCAGTTTTGTTAATAGCTTGTTTTAACGATTCACAGCTTATACTAGTAGTTTGTTTACCTGGTGTACATGATATCTCCCCCAGTGCATCCCCCTTTTTACTATTTCCAGTCTGTCAAATGCTCACACCCACCGATAATTCAACATATGACAAAATATAAATGTACACGTATTAATTTATTGCTTATTTATTTTGATGTTATAGTCATTAAATGGCGATAAATTAACATGTTACAAGTTGTTTGAGTCAGGGTTTGGGTGGAGAGGGGGGATTAGATACCCAGGTCTGAATATCCCCCACACCAGCATCTACATATGAGTATATGACAAAAATAAACTAATTATTTTATTGCTTATATTGCCCTATAATGCTATATATCCATTAAAATTTTGATTGAGTCCGGATTTGGGCTGGGGAGAAATTACACAGGCCTGAATATCCCACCCCCCCAAAAAACCAGCAGCTCCATATGAGACAAAAATATCTTATTATTTATCACTTACATGTATATCGCTTTATATAGTCATGAAATGGCGAGAAATTAAAATTAATCGAAAACAAAATTCATTGAGTCAGGGTTTGGGGTGGGAGGGGGAAATACCGAGGCTTGAGTATCTCTCGCCGTTTCATGACTGTATGAAGCAAAATAAGCAACTTATAAAATAACAAGTTCATTTTTGTCATAAGTAGCTGCTCGGTTGGGGAGTGGGGGCGATAATAAACCCGGGTATCTTTCTCCTGCCCCAAATACTGACTCAAACAACTGTTTCTTGGAAAGTTAATTTCTTTCCGTTTCATGACTATACATTCAGAAATAGCATACATTGGCATGTCTAGACCAAGTCTTCTCAGTCCACAACAGCTTGGGAAATTGGTTGGGCTGATGCTGTTTTGGACCGAGAATCCGAGATACCTCCTGTTGCTCTTCTATACCAGTACCGTAACAGATTTTCATTCAAAAGACATACTACATGTACATGTATAGAACCCCGGCAGCCATGTGAACCCATGAATATGATTAATCATCTCACTTGGACCACAATGAACCTGTCTTCAAAACGATATACAATGTACCATATACTGTTATAGAAAATATCCCCACCAAGATATTATCTCGACTCTCTCGAGATTTCGAGAAAAGAATCTTGAGATATTAACATATTTTCTCGAGATCATATGGCAAGATCTCAAGAAAATATGCAGAGATCTCAAGATAATATCGCGAGATACTAGTAATATATTCAGAGCTTGAGATGCGCATGTCAGGATCTCAAGATGTGTCGAGATAACAATTAACATGTTGAATATTCAACTTTCAAGACACTTTTTTTTCTTGGACAATGTCACAAATCAAGAGTTAGCTAATTTTTGGCAAATTATTATTTATTATTTTAGCCAGTGCAAACACTGTCACTGATTGTGATAGTACTGATACTAATAGCTGAATCCAATGTCAATCCGTGAGTAGCCATGGACTGGCAGTGGTCGAATCCAGAATTTCAATACATCACAAAATTGACATTTTTAGTAAAAAAATATACTACTAGTATATTTTTAGACTAACATTTCGGCAGACACACAACTTTTCCTTGAATTATATTTCATATTTCGATGTATTGAGTATGCGTAATGATTATTACACATGTCCGCTCGTATAAAGGGGGTATTAGCTAGTATTTACATCAATTTTATTTTCACATGTTTTGCCAGTGACTGCGATATTTTTAATAAGAGACGCTCAGTGACTCACCATTTTCGTACGCGATTTTCATCGCTTCGCCATCCAAGGTCTGGATCGTTTGGTGGTCTCACATCATGGTAATTTTGTGGTAATTCCGGCTCGTGCATGTACGCCCCCGTTGTCAAATTTAAATTGTCTTCTGTTGACGAATCAGACGAGGGACAATCAGATCGCAAAAAATGTTTCTGTCCGCAATACTGTGGGAATTCCCAGGGTCCTCTATTACGTCACACCCTTTCTCGCAAATAACTGTTTCCGCCAAAATAGATAATGAAGTGACGCATCGGGCTATCATCCAGACACCCACAGTCGTAAACACTCGTATCTTTCAGACAGCGGGGGATTGTTTTCTTAAATACAAATATGAATAAATGAACATATATTGAGAATTTTCGCGACGGCGATTTAAAGGGGGTATATAGTTACCAGGGTATAACATACTAGATCTGAATCGAAGACTCCAGTCCGGAAATGCTTCCATCGATTAATATTAATTTTATTATGAATATTTTCTATTCTAAAAAGGTGAGGTTGCTAACGAATAATAGTGGTTACTGTTAACAGAGACTAGAAATTTTATTGTGTAATTTTTTCACAAATAAACGTTAATTATACTCATTATAGCTTATAACTATGGAATAAAACAATACAACCAATCAGTCGGGGACATTTGACGTTCGGTGCGTAGCCATAGGAACAGCCTAATGCTCTATATCACTGTATGGTATCACCAGAATGGTCTGTTCTAACAATAGACAAATAAACGATCCCAATAAAATGTTCGACATAAAATAAATATTAATTTGATATAAGCCTTTCCGGACAGGGGTATTCAGTTCATATCTATTATTATATACTCATACAACTATTTCAAATTTGTTATTTAAAGAGATAATCCATCTTTAAACTGCTATATTTACAAATTGTACAACCTGTAGTCGAATTTTATATATTTCACAAATCATCATTTAAACAGTATAATCATAACATTACAATAATTGTTAAATTTAGTCATATCCTCACTCATAAGCATAAATTTAAAGATGGATTATCTCTTTAAATAACATATTTGAAATAGTTGCATGGGTATAAATTAATACATATGAATTGAAGACCCTTGTCCAGAAACGCTTCTATCAATTACTAATGTTTTTATTTCGAATATTTTATTATGAAATGAGATGATTAAATGGGACACTTTATTGTTCTATTTTTAGAACAGACCACTCAGGCGATAGCATATAACGATGTAGACCATTAAGCTGTTCCCATAGCTATGTTCCGATCGTCAATGTCCCAGATTGATTGGTTGTATTGTTTTATTCCATAGTTAGAAGCGATAATGAGTCGAATTAACGTTTATTTGCGACAAAATTGCACAATAAAATTTCTGGTCAGTGTTAACAGTAACCAGTATTGTTCGTTAGCCAAACAACCACACCTTTTTAGACCAGAAACTATTCGAAATATAATCAATATTAATCGATAGAAGCATTTCCACAAACCAAACCCAACAATCGCTCTTCAGCGGCATTATAGCATACACACGTGGGTTGTAGGAGAGGGCTGACAGCGGCATTATAGCATACACACGTGGATTGTAGGAGAGGGCTGACAGCGGCATTATAGCATACACACGTGGATTGTAGGAGAGGGCTGACAGCGGCATTATAGCATACATACGTGGATTGTAGGAGAGGGCTGACAGCGGCATTATAGCATACACACGTGGATTGTAGGAGAGGGCTGACAGCGGCATTATAGCATACACACGTGGATTGTAGGAGAGGGCTGACAGCGGCATTATAGCATACACACGTGGATTGTAGGAGAGGGCTGACAGCCCTTTAAAATCTTCCCGGGGATCATCCCAAACTCCAAACTTCGTTTTTATTCAGAAGCATTTCCGGACAGGAGACTTCGATTCGTATCTAATATTTTATACCCAGTAAATGTTTACAAAGATATAGACCATCTTCAACACATGTCATTCCGTTTTTTTCATTTCAGAACCATGTTTGTACATTTTGTGAATATATAGAATCCCCCGTCAATTCATGCACAGTCATTAGTGTTTACGACGTACACTTGTCGGCGAATAACAATATGGTCATTATATGAGTGCCATCCAATCCCTTCGATATGATAATCAGATAGCATGGCTATGACTATCCCATCGATGTGATAATCCGATAGCATGGCTATGACTATCCCATCGATGTGATAATCCGATAGCATGGCTATGACTATCCGATCGATGTGATAATACGACAACATGGCTATGACTATCCCATCGATGTGATAACCCGATAGCATGGCTATGACTATCCCATCGATGTGATAATCCGATAGCATGGCTATGACTATCCCATCGATGTGATAATCCGATAGTATGGCTATGACTATCCCATCGATGTGATAACCCGATAGCATGGCTATGACTATCCTATAGATGTGATAATCCGATATCATGGCTATGACTATCCCATCGATGTGATAATCCGACCACAGATACTTTACTTTCGCCTTGAATTCATCCGGTATAAAGTACCACCTACATCGCTGTATGTGGAAGAAGACCACTACATGTATATATAACCCGATGTGGAGGACTGGACCACTATATATAAACCCACGTGGAGGACTAGACCACTATAATTATAACATTCAGGTTAGGCTTGCTGTGTCAGTCTGACCACTTATAGCATTACAACATTAGGATTGCATGTCAGTCAGTTGATCGCCGTAACGATTCTCTTCTCTCTTCCTAACATTAATTGACCGAATAAAAAATTTCTCTCACACATCACATTGATACTGGCGATCCCACATGTGCACAGGCCACTCAACTGCATAATGATCTATAGCACACATCACATTGGTACGGGAGAGAGCCATGTATGTAATATCTTATGTGAAGCCAGGTTACTCAACTAAGAAAAGGATTTATGGCACACATCACATTGGTATGGACGATCCCCGGAGTGGACCTTCTTATGTCCAGTCAAGCTAAACAACTGAATAAATTATTTCTCGCGCACATCACATTGTTACTGGCGATCCCACATGTGCATAGTCTTAAGTCCCACCAGGTTACTCAACTGAATAAATGATTTATAGCACACATGTAATCTCGTATGTACAGCCAGGTTACTCAACCGAGAAAATTATTTCTGGCACACATCACATTGGTATGGGTGATCACCACACCAGTGTTGATCCTCTTATGTCCAGTCAGGCTTACTGGGAAATGAATTCTCGCACACATCGCATTGGTACATCCGATCACCAGTGTGGATCATCTTATGTCTAGTTAGGTGACTCGACAGAGTAAATGATCACTCGCAGACGTCGTAAACGTACGGGCTACCCACGGCGTGGATCCTCTTATGTCGCATCAGGGCACCCGACTCAGTAAATGATTTCTCGCATACATCACATTGATACGGGCGATCTCCCGTGTGGATCCTCTTATGCTTCGTCAGGTCACTCGACTGAGCAAATGATTTCTCGCACACATCACATTGATACGGGCGATCCCCGGTGTGGATCCTCTTATGTCTCATTAGGCTACTCGACTGAATAAATGATTTCTCACAAACATCACATTGATACGGGCGATCCCCCGTGTGAATCCTCTTATGCTTCGCCAGGTTACCCGATAGAGTAAATGATTTCTCGCATACATCACATTGATACGGGCGATCCCCAGTGTGTGTTATCTCATGGGTCGTTAGGTGACTCAAATGAGTAAATGATTTGTCGCACACATCACATTGATACGGGCGATTCCCGGTGTGGATCATCTTATGTTTTGCCAGGTTACTCGAATGATTAAATGATTTGTCGCACACATCACATTGATACGGGTGATCCCCAGTGTGGATAATCTTATGTTTAGTCAAATGGCTCGACTCAGTAAATGATTTCTCGCATACATCACATTGATACGGGCGATCTCCCGTGTGGATCCTCTTATGTTTCATCAGGTCACCCGACTGAGTAAATGATTTCTCGCACAAATCACATTGATATGGGCGATCGCCGGTGTGGATCATCTTATGTTTCGTCAGGTCACTCGACCGTGCAAATGATTTCTCGCACACATCACATTGATACGGGCGATCCCCGGTGTGGATCATCTTATGTCTCATTAGGCTACACGACTGAATAAATGATTTCCCGCACACACCACATTGATACGGGCGATCCCCGGTGTGAATCATCTTATGTGTCGTCAGGAGACTCAACCGATTAAATGATTTATCACACACATCACATTGATACGGGCGATCCCCCGTGTGGATCATCTTATGCTTCGCCAGGTTACCCGATAGAGTAAATGATTTCTCGCACACATCACATTGATACGGGCGATCCCCAGTGTGTGTTATCTCATGGGTCGTTAGGTGACTCAACTGAGTAAATGATTTCTCGCACACACCACATTGATACGGGCGATCCCCTGTGTGGATCCTCTTATGTCTCGTCAGGGCACCCGACTGAGTAAATGTTTTCTCGCACATCTCACACTGATAGTGATACGGGCGATTACGCTTTGTCTTACTGTGCAAACTGCTTAACGACCCTGAGTCCACGGTCATATGTGACGGATTTATCGGTTTGTGTTTATCATCTTCAGTCTCCATTGTTGATGGCTCCACCTCCCCATACATGATTTAACTGTATCTGTATATGTATATAATGTTTCTGTACGGAATCAAATGATCACTCGGCTTACACGAGATTACCTGACTAAAGCTAACAGAGAGTATCACGAAAGAGTTAAAATTATCGAACAGACAATCGATACAGTTAAGTTACATGTAGGAAAGCATCAGATGAAAATAAAAATATTTCTGTCCAGAAAAAAAGTGTTTGAATAAGTGGTCTTAAGCAATGGGGGCGGAATAGAACAATGTCGCAATACATATTTAAAAAAATGTAATTTTCAATGAAATCTTTACAGCCGAGTAGACGATTATAGTGTATCACGAGTGATAGCGTTCAATAGAGGCTGTTGATGCAGGATACCAACTATTTAGATTTTAGTTTAGTGAACTGAATTGAATGGTTGATCGGACATATTAGTAGAACTTTGATTGATAACTTACATGTTTATGCATATATATATCCCGCCAACGTGTATGTTTACTTTATTATTTTCATCTGCAATATGTGCTATTAATGTTTATTGAGTAGTATGCCCTGTATGTATATGTATTATTGATTTAATCTGCATGGGATCTATTCGTTGTATACTTTAAAGCCAGTATAATCGGCTTTTGGTATCGGGTCTTTTCATTTGGATGTTTACCTATTTTCTAAGAATATGTTATTGTTTTCTGTTTGTTATTTGGACATATTTTCTTCTTGATATGGTTTAGATACCCTTTTGTGAGTTATGCATTTGTGTGTGAGATAGGTATTCTCATTGTGGCCGTTTGCATGATACATAGTAGGTACGTGTGTTTATGGTACTTTTGTATTGATGATATTGTTCGGACTCGGATTATTGGATTTTAATATTTTCTTTTCTTTTCTTTATCAGGTTGAAATAAATAATTATCCAACCTTGGCGTTCAGATCTATACACGCGATACATATAGTACACAGTGCTCTTGATCATAACATTTCAACACGAGGGATGTCAGATTCGGAGCAAGATGATGGAAGGGATGTTGAGGGGAAAAGAAGAAAACGAAGTAGCGCTAAGGGGCGATTCACGAAAATTATGCAGAGGTTGCATGACTGCTACAGGGATGAAAAAGTTGATTTAATTAAAACGCTGATGGATCAGTTAAAGGAGGCGCATAGCAGATTGGAAGATCGACACGATGATTATGTAGAAGTCTTGGATGATGAGGGTAAAATACAAGAGTTAGCCGCGGACATGAGCAGTATATTCAACAAATTCTGTGACATGCAATCGAATGTTATCGAGAGGTTGAGCAAGGATGAGAAAACCAAGTCGGATGGAAGTCGCCAGAAAGAATCCGCGGGCGCGTTCAGAGTGAAAAAGCTTGATCCACCTACCTATTCTGGTGATATTAGAAACTTCCCATCATTTCTGAGAGACTTTGATAGGCAAATGGTTCCTGCCTTTGGACGTGATCCATTTGTTCTCAAAAGTTGCCTAACCGGGGAAGCTTTGTCCTTGGTCCTATGTGTGGATGAGAACTATGGAAAGATGATGGAGAGATTGAATATGAAATATGGACAGCCTGAGAAACTAACAGATATAATTATCCGGGACATCAAAAATCTACCAATTGTTCACGATGGTGACTGCAAAAATTTCATTCGTTTAACTGATACAGTAGAAAGATGTTGGATGGACCTTAGGCAAGCAAAACTAGAGAAAGAAATGAACAACTCGACCGTAATGAACCATATTGAAAAGTTATTGCCACCAATTCAGAAAAGAGAGTGGACACTCCGAAAGCGTCGCAAGCAAATGGACAAGGAAGAACCGGGAATTGATTTCTTGCTCGATTTTCTTCTAGAAGAAAAGTATGCTTTTGAATATATGTGTGCAGATGTTCGCGACCACTCAGTACGGCCACAAAGGGCGCACAATGTTATTTCTGAGGAACCCGACAATTCGAGTGAAGTGTCTATGGTTAATTTCTTTAAAGAGGGAATGAAAGAAAACAGGGAAATGATGAAGCAAATTGTTGAAGGAATGGCGCAAGTTGCGCAGGCTGTTTCTCTTTCAGATAATACATCTGGACCGACACGTAGAGCGAAGTGGTGTTGGTCACATGAAAATGATACTCACGATATTTCCGATTGTCCAACATTCCAGATGATGGACGTTCGATCAAGGGTGGAGCTAGTGAAAAGGCGTGGTGGGTGTTTTTCCTGTTTGAAATTAAAACACCGATCGACTGATTGTCAGGACAGAAAGCTGTGTGAAAAAGTAGACCAGATGAAGGGAAAATGCAATAGAATGCATCACCCATTGCTACACAGTGAAAATAATAGTGCGTTTTGCTTCCACAATTCAGTGCGACAAGTGGGTGGAAGTGGGAATAGGCGGAAAATTGTTCTGATGCTGAGTAAGGTATCTTGCAAACGTCAGTCGCTCACTACCATGTGGGACCCTGGAGCGGACATGTCAATTATAAGCCACACAGCTGCCAGAGATCTAGGCCTTGTCGGCAAAGATACCATGTTGTCCGTTACCAAAGTTGGGAACGTCACTGAATTGATACAGAGCAAGGAATATGTAGTGCCGCTGATGGATAGCAGCGGACTTATCTGGGAAATACATGCATACGGACTGGATGACATTACGGCGGAGATAGGATACGTTGACGTCAGTCGCGTTGTACACTTGTTTAACGGCATAGCTCTTAACGATATTAAGAGACCAACCGGTAAAGTGGACCTATTAATTGGGACAGACTGCTGCCAACTGATGCCTATCGTTGTGAATCAATCTGGAAATCTGCAGTTGATGCATAATCAATTTGGATACTGCATTCGTGGTTCCCATGACTTTCTAGAAATACCCAGAGAAAATTTGATGAACACAATCCGAATCCATTCAATTGAATTGAGCCCCTTGGATATCAATGGCTATGGGATAAACGAGAACGTGTATTTGGAAGATACAACGGACGGTTTTCTTGAGGTCGATTCTTTAGATACAAAATGTGTGGCAAAATATGGACCATGTAAATGCGGTCGGTGTCCTGTTAGAGAAGCTTCCTCCGCACAGGGAGAGAGAGAGTTGTCCAAGATGGAAAAGGGACTGAAGTTCGATCACATTGATAAGTGCTGGACGGTTCTATATCCAGGGATGCGTGATAATAACTACCTTCCAAAAAATCACGATTCTGCCCCTTTTCGGTTAAGCAACTTGGATAAACATGTACAACAATCAGGAGAAGAGAACATGTGGAACTACACAGATCAAATGCAGGACATGTTAAATAAAGGGTCTGGGTGTAATTATATTGGGCATGTGAGCTGTCTCCCCCAGCATGAAGTACTGGAACCTGATTCGGATTCAACTCCGACCCAGATTGTGTTCACTTTAATAGCGGTTTCATACTTGGTGCATGCATTGAATTCATATTGGATAAAAGATGCGAACGTCGTTAATGGTCACAGGGACGTTTTGTTGCGACTCGGGCAAGGGAAAAACAATGTATTTAATATGGTGACAAGACAGACTGGTCCTACCAAGCTCGCATCTGGTGAATGCGATTATCAATTTGGACCTAATGATCATCGACTTCCGGCAGTAGAATGGATATCAATAAAAGACACTGGAATTCCAGATCACATGCATATGGTTTTAAAAGTTACAGATCCCGTGAAGGCAATCTCCGCACAATCTAAACTGATTGGAGATAGTGGCAGTGGTGGATACGGTGAATCCAGTTGTGTGTACGGTTGCTCAGCTGGTGAAAATTACGATGTAAGCTCTAGTGGATATAGTGATTCATCGGATAGTTACAGCGGTCCAGACAATGATGGATATGTTGGTTCAAGCGGTGGCTCGTCGGGGCGATATGCGATACAGTCCATTTGTTCCGGAGGGCAGTATGCAGGCAATGGATGGTCATCTGGTGATTCCGCATGTGGTGACGCTTATGGGGGCACAAGTGGCGATGGCTACGGGACTAGTTGTGGAAGTGTCAATGGTGGTAGCGCAAATGAGAGTTCAGGCTCCCAACATAGATCGCAAAATCACAGTCGTGATGGTGAGGGCAGCGGCTACAGTGGTGGAGTCAACTACGGTGACGGTGGGTGCAGTAGTGAAGCCAGTGGATCTTCAAATGATGGTTCTAAGATCATCACAATTCGGAACTCAGCTAACTGTCTGCTACTTATTCGTATCCAAGAACAGGACAAGGCAACGAAGTCGCGGTGGGAGTGTATCACGAGTGATAGCGTTCAATAGAGGCTGTTGATGCAGGATACCAACTATTTAGATTTTAGTTTAGTGAACTGAATTGAATGGTTGATCGGACATATTAGTAGAACTTTGATTGATAACTTACATGTTTATGCATATATATATCCCGCCAACGTGTATGTTTACTTTATTATTTTCATCTGCAATATGTGCTATTAATGTTTATTGAGTAGTATGCCCTGTATGTATATGTATTATTGATTTAATCTGCATGGGATCTATTCGTTGTATACTTTAAAGCCAGTATAATCGGCTTTTGGTATCGGGTCTTTTCATTTGGATGTTTACCTATTTTCTAAGGATATGTTATTGTTTTCTGTTTGTTATTTGGACATATTTTCTTCTTGATATGGTTTAGATACCCTTTTGTGAGTTATGCATTTGTGTGTGAGATAGGTATTCTCATTGTGGCCGTTTGCATGATACATAGTAGGTACGTGTGTTTATGGTACTTTTGTATTGATGGTATTGTTCGGACTCGGATTATTGGATTTTAATATTTTCTTTTCTTTTCTTTATCAGGTTGAAATAAATAATTATCCAACCTTGGCGTTCAGATATATACACGCGATACATATAGTACACAGTGCTCTTGATCATAACATGTTTATGATGAAAGCATTAACATATTCGACAATATTTACGTGACAAGTATTTCACAGGGTGACGTGAGTTAAATCCATCGAAAAGCCTTGGTGATGCGCGGACAACAACATAAAACGTGTTCATAGCGCCCCCGTGACCCCTGCATGCAGGCATTTGAAAAGTGGTCTTAACCACTTATGGGCAGCTTAAAGCAATATCAAAATACCTAGTTTACGACCATCATCCATCGACAAATGTATGTTATCCATTAAGGTCACGTGACCGACCTTTATTCACTTTACATATTGTCATATCGCCGTATCGTGCCTGGTAACAGTTGGCAAGACATTGTTTTGATAAACAATTTGATTCAAGCAATATATCATATATTCATAGCAAATATCAAAATATCAAATAATCTGAAATGTGTTGTTCCATGTAGTCTGTAGAATACTCAAATGTGATTATGTGACTAGATCATGTGACTATATATTATGAAAATGAATGTTAATAAAAACTTTGGCGCTGTGCCTATCCCTAGAAATGTGATTATGTTGACACATTTCTTGATTAATGACACTTATATGATAAATTCAAATAGTATCATTATCTTCATTATGCACTGTTCTATTAAACTCTCGCGCAATAAACTATGATAATGCAGGATAATCAGGGATAATCAGCTATTTGGCTGGTCAATTGTGTGTGTCCAAAACTGACTGGACAAAAATTCCTGAAACGGAACAAAAAGGGTGGGTGTCCAAAATTGCCTGGAAAAAAAGGCCGGAAACGGAAGAAAATGGGTGGGTGGGTCCCCCGAGACCGGAAAAAATTAAAATGATCATACGTGCCGGGAAATTTTGTTCCGACCCCCCCCCCCCCCTGACTGATGTCAAATAAATTGTTTGAATATCAAACTACAAGAATATTTTCAACTTAATGTTGGTGTGAAATTTCCAACTAATGTTTTGGCAGGTATGAAATTTCCAATTGTTGAAAATTTTAACCACCCCCCCCCCCCCCCCCCCGTCGCCACGTCTCTGTCTATATCATATAAATACTTTTTCTAAAAACCCTTAAACCAACTCGACGTGCGATTTCCCTGCGCTCCTGCATGTTGCGCAAATTCTAGTATAAAAAGTGCGTCTATTTCAGACGAAGTTCAAACAGTAAATATGACCAGACAAGACATAGAAACCGCTAATCTCATATTACCAATCTAACAATACCAGTCGAACATGATTACCTTTCAAAACAATAATACCGGGCACCATGTTACGGACAACCACAGGCACACACACCATGGATAAATACACGGTCAAAAGAACGGCGTTTTTTGTGTACGGTTATATCTGGCATATACCCATGGTTATATATAAACGGGGTATGAGCATCTGACCATATGGCTCTATTGAGGGCTACATATGATATAATGTAAGATAAGTCTCAAACAGAATTGCTTTGTGTGACCCACATTATGTGAGTAAAGGGGGATGCCCAATAGCAGTAGAGTCCACAGATAGAGGTACCATGTCTTGCCCACCGGAAGCTGACATAAGCTAATGATAGGCAGAGCACCCTGCTGTAAATGCAGTTTCTGATATATAGTCATAAAGAATAGGAACAGAAAAGATAGCAGAAACCCAAAGAACACATATCGATTTGTGTTATGATTTATGTTTCATAATAAGAATTAATTTAAGCTTTGTATGACCCACAAAATATTATTTTGTTTACTGTACTGTTACAGTATAATGTTTGCAAACTATGATAAAAACACGTAAAAAGAGCGTTCCATTTGCATATACATGTTGTATACACTTATATCTATGCAATTCATGTTATATTGGGGTCACTTTTCCAGTTGTTTTATTCCTTATTAAGCAAAAAAGCAACACGTCCTCTGGTATATTAGGTACCGAGTTTCTCATATACATCGTACCTGAATTAAAGGTACACGCATTAATAGATAAGTTATACATTTCCCGGATGGTATATTGGAGTTATCCCATCCATAACAGTACAAATTAAGTTAACTTCGTGCAAATTAGGATATGCATACTTATACATGATATATCAAGCACTAACAGCTATTGTGTTACAAGATAGTTGAATATAAACGCTCTTTATATTGGGTTCATTAGTTATGTGTTTCTGTTATTTAAATAAGAGATGTATTATGTCAGGCTCCCACACACTATCACAAACAGGTTTTTATTGTCTGTGCTATCTTAGAGATGCCGTTGTTAAAGCGACATGATATATATCGTACCTGAATTGAAGGTACACGCATTTATAGATAAGTTATACATTTCCCAGATGGTATATTGGAGTTGTCCCATCCATAACAGTAAACATTAAGTTAACTTCGTGCAGATTAGGATATGAATACTTATACATGATATATCAAGCACTAACAGATATTGGGTTATACAATAGTTTAATATAAACGCTCTTTATATTGGGTTCATTAGTTGTGTGTTTCTGTTATTTAAATATGATATTTATTATGTCAGGCTCCCACACACTATCACAAAAAGGTTTGTATTGTCTGTACTATCTAAGAGGTGCCGTTGTTAACGCAAAATGATATATATCGTACCTGAATTAAAGGTACACACATTTATAGATAAGTTATACATTTCCCATATGGTATAGTTGTCCCATCTATAACAGTAAAAATTAAGTTAACTTCGTGTAAATAATAAGATATGCATACATATGCATGATATATTAAACACTAACAGCTATTGGTTTACAAGCGAATTGAATATAAATGCTCTTTATTTGGGGTTCATTATTTTTGTGTTTCTGTTATTTAATAAGAGATTTATTATGCCCGGCTCCCACACACTATAACAAAAAGGTGCTATTGTTTGTACCATCTCAGGGGTGTCGTTGTTAATGCGACATGATATATGTCGTACCTGAATTAAAGGTACACGCATATATAGATAAGTTACACATTTCCCATATGGCATTGGAGTTGTCCCATCCATAACAGTAAACATAAAGTTAATTTCGCACAAATAGGATATGCATCCTTACTTATGCATGATAAATCAAGCACCAACAACCACCGGACCACAATCGAGCTGAACATAAACGATCGTTATATTGGGTTCATTAGTTATGTATTTCTGTTATTTTAATAAGAGATTTATTATATCAGGCTTCCACACACTATCACAAAAAGGTTTTATTGTTAGTGCGATTATAGAGGTGTCGTTGTTAATGCGACACTAATTAAGGGGACAATACAAACATGTTCCATATACTAGTATTGTCAGTTTTAGTACAATGCTTATTAATCGGCCATTTTGTTACTGCATACCTACGAAATGTATTACTACGAAACGTGTATTTGACTTACCGTACGAGCTTGATAACACAGAAGAAATCAATTGTTGGGAAAAGATTTACAACGTCCAGTTCCGAAAATGTGTGTTTAACTAGAATGTTGGTCCTATGAAAAAAATGATAGCTTCAGGTCCTCAGGTGCGCTTCTGGTCCTTTAACAGATATAAAGCAATCTGTTATGTTATATACGTGCGGTTGCGGGAGTTAATCTAACAATACCAGTCGAACATGATTACCTTTCAAAACAATAATACCGGGCACCATGTTACGGACAACCACAGGCACACACACCATGGATAAATACACGGTCAAAAGAACGGCGTGTTTTGTGTACGGTTATATCTGGCATATACCCATGGTTATATATAAACGGGGTATGAGCATCTGACCGTATGGCTCTATTGAGGGCTACATATGATATAATGTAAGATAAGTCTCAAACATAATTGATATGTTTGTTATTGATTTGTGAGCAATTGCTTTCATTTGACAATCATTTTAATTATTTTTATTGTAACGCTAAAGTTAAAAACCACGCAATAAACTGCCGTATGCTTACATGGGAAAAGGGGAGCAATACATGTGCATAAGAAGTGAGAAAAATGCATATGTAATATAATACGACAACCTCCACCCCAAATTGTTTACGTATATACGATTTGGCATATGAACCAAGAAGCTTTTGGCTACAATACATTGCTTTGGTCATAGATGAACCTTTACTCGTGGGCCTCTGCATTTAGAACAAGGGTGTTGCAAAGATGTCCGGGAAGCAAGATTCATTCATAATATAAGAAAGTAACCTATAGCATTAATTAATCAGTCATAAAATACGAGCTTC
This sequence comes from Siphonodentalium dalli, assembly GCA_032622095.1. Classification (NCBI taxonomy): domain Eukaryota; kingdom Metazoa; phylum Mollusca; class Scaphopoda; order Gadilida; family Siphonodentaliidae; genus Siphonodentalium; species Siphonodentalium dalli. Next base: position 60,857,274 of record CP136063.1, read on the forward strand.
TTAGCAGGGGTCGACATCCGCAGTGAATCAATACTAATTTACGTGACCAGTCTTCGAATAATGCTTCCGATGCCTGTTATATTTATAAAATTAATTTCAAAATGATAGTTCATCCTTCGACTAACATAAGGCAAATTTGATTTGGAATTTTTGAATTATGGATTTTGATTTATGGGAAATTACGAGTCACCTCAGATGGAAATGTGTGTCTTAATGCGCTCAACATTTCACACCATTTGACTGCCTTGTCGTGCTATTTTCACAGTTGTTCATCAAACTTTGGGGGTGGATCGCCATTTTCTCTTGGTAAAACTTGTTTTGGATGGGTGGGTGTCCGAGGTGGGACAAGAAATAAATTCGCGTTGCCAGGGTGGTGGGTCCCAAAAATAAAAAAATAAATTTTTCAATCTTGTATCCTGGATTCAGTTCCTGTCCCTAATAATAGCACAAGTCGCACTGATATTGACGACAGTAAACCAATGTCAGAATAATATAATCTATCCACTCATGGCATCGTATATATATACCAAGTTGTATGGTCACATCTTACTGTCCATAAGTATACACTTGCATACTATATAATACATACCTCTATGAACCTTTTTATACTATCCATATCCATGTCAAGTAGTTACCCTGTCTACTGACTCCTATTAATAATCTTGCAATTAGAGTTACCTGACAACTCTCAAACTTTTGCACTTTGGAAGAAGTAATCGGAACGCAGACTTACACTATATTATATAGTTGATAAGTACCGTGCACTATTCAATTTCAAACAGTTACATATTTAGAGTTATCAACCCTAGACAAATCAGTGTAACTACTTGACTGGATTACTATAATCAAGTTATATAATATGTTTTGTTTGTTTTGTTAAAATATACCAGTTTATGTTCTAGTCATACCTCTCGGGGTCCATTGTATGTAAATGCATGCATTTGGTTTCAATAAATCTATCTATAGGCCCTAATTAAAACAGCATTATGACTGGACGTGTTCGTCATAAACCATGGTTTTCTAAAAGCTACGAATATATACTACGAATGTAATCACATGTTGAATGCTACCAACATATACTACGAATGCGATCGCATGTGAAAAACTACGAATATACTACAAATGTGACCGCATGTGACAAGTGACGATTCTATACTACGAATTGGACTCCATGACAATGTGAAAAGCTACAAATACATACCGCGATGTCATCGCCTGTGAAAAGCTACTAATATATACTACGAAATGAACGCCTGTTAAAAGCTGGCCACATTTTGGTCGATTGTAAAATATCGTTACGAATGTGATTGGTTCATTGTGACAAGGACACCATCGGCTATAATTGAGGTTTTCAGCTTAGAAAAAAAAAATATTGTCTAACTTCGATGCTCTTCATATGACACAGAACGATTAATATGTCACGTGCTGACTGCGTCTGTCCATTCCGTATCATTCCCCATTAGCCATGTAGTAGGGGCTACGGGTTACCGTCATGTTTAAAATAATGTTAGTTATATTGTATCTAATTGTCCCAATTTGTTATTTAAAGATCGATTATCTCTTTAAATAACACATTTGAAATAGTTGCGTGGGTATAAAATAATATAAAGTTATTATACAACGTTGTGTACAGTATGTGTTTTTCTTGTACAAGTCCAGGTTGTGGTGAAAAGTCATATTGGACGAGACACTTTTCTGGTTATTTTTTGTATTTGTCGGCACTTAATTATCTATAAAAGCTTATATATTGATAATCAGAAAGCATGATTTTGAAAAGTAAACACGGAAGTGAGAAAAAAAACTCAATACGGAAGAGAAACGTCTGCTAAAATCCATCAGTGTTGCGCGTGCATCACAATTTCACCGATTCATTTCGCAATAGAGTTAATTCGTGACGTCACGGAGTCCCAATAAAAAAGTGATATTGTACAGTCGGGAGTCCAATATGACTTTCGGGAGTCCAATATGACTTTTTCCAGGACTATCACGTGGCGGCTTTTGCCCAATCGGAAATGGTGTTAGTTAAGGGATGGATAATAATAATAATGAATTGACGACCCCGGCCGGAAAGGCTTCTATCAATTAATATTGATTTTATTTCCAATATTTTATTATGTAATGAGATGATTTATTGGGATACTGTATTGGTCTATTTTTAGAACAGACAATTCGGGTGATACCATATATCGACAGAGAGCATTAGAATGTTTCTATAGCTACGTATCGAACGTCAGGTGTCCACTATGAATTGTATTGTTACAATCAATTAATCTGGGACATTTGACGTTCGGTACATATCTATGGAACAGCCTAATAATATATATCACTATATGGTATCGATTGTTCTAAAGACAGAACAATAAAGTGCCCCATTTAATCATCAGTAATCATTTCATAATAAAATATTCGAAATAGAATCAATATTAATTGATAGAAGGGTTTCCGGACAGGGGTCAATTTATATTTATTACTTTATATCCACACAACTATTTCAAATGTGTTATTTAAAGAGATAATCCATCTTTAAGAACATAATGTAAATTGTTTCTATTATGACTTAAAGTCGCCGTCGCGAAGTTCATATTTTACTCATTTCCCTGCTTATTAGACCCACAGAGTCGTTCTGAGAACGAAATTAATCGTCCCAAGATTAGCCGCTATCGATTCGCATTCCAGGAAACCCCCTGGCATGCGCACAGCTCGAAACGAAAGCAACAGATTAGGTGTATTTTATTTTTGACCCGTGACATCATAGGTTACCTTCCGGCGCTCTGTTGACATTGTGTTATCGAAATCGGTTTCTGCGTGGTTTTGTTTTATTTCACACACATGTTTCGTTTTCGTTGGAAATCGTGAATTCGGAATGGATTTATGTGTGTAATAAAATATTGAATAATACGACATGAATTATTCGCGTGGCCAACAGCTCCGGAGTAAATGCGTACATATTTGGACGAAGTGCGTGTGTCACTGTGACTGTCAGAATAGGACCTCAGTAGATCATGCCATGAATCTCTACCCCCGTGCCGCTCGTGTAGGTATTCGTGGCATGATCTACGTGTAGGTCCACGGGAACTTCGAAATTTATTAACTTTCAACCTATTGGTGATATGAAATGAATGGGATACGTGACCGCTTTCGCAGATTTCTGCTTTCAAGTCCCACAAGAAGAGTACGATTTACGTTTATGGCTGAACTATCAGAAGGGCTTCTTGGTCGGCTATGCTGTCTACGTATCTGCATGTATCATCTTTGTGAAAATGATTTTAATATGATCAAATAGTGAAATACAGATATATACAGTATAGTATGGCTTCTTCCATTCATTGAGTTGAAAAAGTTAATAATGGAGTGTTATTACGCTAAATAATATAATATCTATGTTCAGGGTAAACACACCAGCCCCTCCCAAAATGGACCGCATCCTCAGCATTGTATGGGGTTTCAAGTTTTTTTTTCCAATTTTCCTCCTACTCATTCTTTTTTATTATAATATACAAAAATGTGACAACAATAACGACCATAAAAAAGCGTTTGCTTTAAAAATAGTGAACAAAAGTCATTATTTTGTTTATTTATGCAGATTAGTTCCATACATCACCTTCTCATGAGAAGTCTATTTCTTGCCATATCATGACTATAAAGCAAAATAATCAATAAAACCCCCAAGATGATTTTTTGTCATGTAGGTCCTGGACTTCTTCCCTTCCTAGCCTGGAAATCTTACCCCCACCCAAACCCTGACTCAAACAACATTTTCTCGGAAGAAGTTAATTTCTCGTTGTTTTGTGACTATATAAAGCAAAATAACCAATAAAACCATGATTTTTCTCAAGTAGGCGCTGGTTGGGGGGGGGGGGGCTACATCATGCTCTGGAATCTTCGTTTCATGACTATATAAAGCAAAATAAGACAATTTGTTGTCATGTAGGTGCTGGGTTGTGGGTATCTTATCAAGACCTGGACATTTGAAAGAATGAAATTAAATAAAAACAAATTTAAATCTCAAAAGTCATTTTTCTCGCCATTTCAGGATCAAATAATCAATTGTGTGATTAAAAAATGATGTCGCTTGGAAACAAATATATTTTAATAAAAAAAAAAGGGAATTATAAAAAAACATTTTTCTGGCAATTTCAGGATCAAACTATGACTAGTGGGGGGAAATTTGTCACTTGAAAATAAAAATTTTTAAAATAAAAACAAAGTTAAATATCAAACAATTTGGCCATTCAAACGTTATCAAATGAGTGAAATTATTTTCAGTCCTGTATGCGGGAGCTATCCTGGGTGGGGTGAAGATATCTTGGGGAGATGACGTGTTACACTGAGTACCTCATCTAGTAATTCATTATTCATTGGTGGTTAAAGTTTAGATAATAAGTTCAGGTCATTTATTCAATGATGGAAGGGTTAAATTATGTTTTTTCCTGAAAAATATTGAATGTCATTTTGTTGTTGGTGATGCCAAATAGTTAAACTTCTATCGGGTAAGTCCCTAGATATTATCCAAAAGTTTATATATATATATATGTCAATTATTAGTTGAATCAAGAAAATACCAGTTTTCATTCAGCATGTTTTAGTCTAACCACCGTCATGAAAGAGATTTTTTTCTGGAGTACAAACACATAAAAAAGTAAGTTACCCCCTGACATAAATCACTTTGATAAATTTCATAACAATTAGATTATTACCATGGGAGATAGAGTGATTTCTGTCTGGGGATAACTTACTTTTTTGTGTGTTCATTCTCCAGAAAAAAAATCTAAATCTAAGAAAAGCAAACTTTCATGTAAGTGGCGCTCAGTACTACTAATGTGTTAATTTGTCCCATCTTTGATACATTTCATAACGATTAGATTAGTACTATGTGAGAAACAAAGATGTGAAATGTAGCAAATGGAGCATGGCCGGAGAGATTCTAATCACAAGAAGAGTTAACCCATTTCTGAGCGCCACTTACTTGAAATTTCGCCATTTTGTTATATAACACTTTCATATTTTATCAATGAATTTTATGGGGAATGAACATTAGGGAGATACATTGTAACAATAATCTATTAAGATTTCATTCATTTATTCATGCATTTCTCCAGCTCGGGTAAACGAAAGCCCCTGTAATTTCCACCATCATTTGGGAAAGCATACTGATGCCATTCACAACGCACGATGGAAGAGGTCTGCGGTTATGCAAACCATGGTAGCCATAGCACCACCGAATAAACTGTCTATGCTATATGCCTGTATTTGGTGTGCAGAGGTCCATTAAACGGATGACTATACTGTTGCTGGTATCCCAACCATGCAACTTCAAGTAGCCATGGGTCCAGGCACACACTCCTGAAGGGGACAGTCTCCGTGATACACTTGAAGTGACCTTCTTCCTACGAAAACGCCTTTGACACTTCCTTTACCTTGGCCTCAACTTTTTCAATCTCATGGCAACATCTGCACTCACAGGTACATTGTAGTCTCCATCACAGTACATAGGCCGCATGAACACCTGAAATAACAAGGGAAAGACATTTATTATGGAACAACTCAGAGTTAACATTCAATTCCTCAATTTTGTTGATGCAAACTTTGACAAATGTGTAACAAACTCGACATACAGTAATGCCCTAAATAATCGACCCCTTAACCACATCAGAATTATGGGTATAGTTTCAGGATTCAGTTGGAAATATGGCTTGTTGAAATTCATCGGAAAGCTCTCATGAATGGTAACAAGTCATATTTCGGACTAAATCCTGAAAAGTTACCCACAGTTCTGCTGTGGTTAAGGGGTTGAATGTTTAGGTCATTGCTGTATGTTCTGATGAATGACAGTGGGCATGCGTCTGTCCGTCCACTTGTTCTCATGGATACATGCATCTTGGATAAATTCCGCACAAATTTGTTATCAGAAGTTATACCTGCTGAATTGTTTACCAGGTATCTATTTCATTATCCAGTTTTGTTAATATCTTGTTTTAACGATTCACAGCTTATACTAGTAGTTTGTTTACATGGTGTACATGATATCTCCCCCAGTGCATCCCCCTTTTTACTATTTTCAGTCTGTCAAATGCTCACACCCACCGATAATTCAACATATGACAAAATATAAATGTACACGTATTAATTTATTGCTTATTTATTTTGATGTTATAGTCATTAAATGGCGATAAATTAACATGTTACAAGTTGTTTGAGTCAGGGTTTGGGTGGAGAGGGGGGATTAGATACCCAGGTCTGAATACCCCACACACCCAGCATCTACATATGAGTATATGACAAAAATAAACTAATTATTTTATTGCTTATATTGGCCTATAATGTTATATATCCATTAAATAGACAATAGTTAACTGTCATCAGCGACGAACGAAGTTTCTCCTCGAGTGAGATGGGCAGGATTATTTTTCACGAGGCGTTAGCCGAGTGAAAAATAATCCTCGCATCTCACGAGAGGAGAAACTTCGTTCGTCGCTGATGACAGTTAACTATTGTGTTTATTATATTTTCCACAACAGTTTGTCACGACACAACTCTAATAAAATGCATTGAGAAGATGTTCCGATTCTGAATATTGACCTAAATGTTTCCGTTAAATTACGCGCAATGATAAGATAACAACCCAAATAAGGTAAATCGATTACGTCACTCATTCATGAATTTTTTACTATAGCCGCGCGCGCCATAGTATTTTACCCCGTATAAGGAACGTGACGTCATTTCATTGACTGATTTCTCCTATTGCCACCAACTTCAAAGGGGATTTTCGGAGGAATTTTCAAACAAACAACACACTTTATTGATTAAATTAGTAACTGTTTGGAATGTCATTGTGTGGATAAGCGTTCCTAGTTCTATGATATATCACTGCTCACTTTCATTTGGAATATGCACTCGAATATCAGTGGAATTTGAAGTGGAACTGCTTGAAGATACTAAAGTGGATCTCAACACTGTTTTCATTTTCTTGGTGCGAATGCACTTGTGGGAACAATTGTTTGTCGCGATTTCGATCTTTGGATTCCGAAGTGTAGCGTAACCAAAAATGTTTCCCAGTTGGTGTTGATCCTGAAAATTTACTGAGCTGGAATTTGATTTCGATAACACATTGGTGGTCTGTGTTTTTGGTGATGTATTTTGTGTTATCTGACTATGCACTGGAACTGAGACAGTTATTTTGGTGTAAGGGGAGTAACCCAAAACGTGCACATCGAATTACGTAATTCGGAACGTGCGAGGTTGGGATAAATAGTCCGTCATCGCTGGGAGTAGGATAAACCTCTGGGAGTAGGATAACATCGTGGCACTTCCGGGAGTGGGGATACGATTATTATTTTTGCAGAAAAAGTTACTGAAAATATAATAAAATTTTGATTGAGTCCGGATTTGGGCTGGGGAGAAATTACACAGGCCTGAATATCCCACCCCCACAAAAACCAGCAGCTGCATATGAGACAAAAATATCTTATTATTTATCACTCACATCTATATCGCTTTATATAGTCATGAAATGGCGAGAAATAAAAATTCATTGAGTCAGGGTTTGGGGTGGGAGGGGGAAATACCGAGGCTTGATTATCTCTCGCCGTTTCATGACTGTATGAAGCAAAATAAGCAACTTATAAAATAACAAGTTCATTTTTGTCATAAGTAGCTGCTCGGTTGGGGAGTGGGGCGATAATAAACCCGGGTATCTTTCTCCTGCCCCAAATACTGACAAACAACTTTTTCTTGGAAGTTAATATCTTTCCGTTTCATGACTATGTATTCAGAAATAGCATACATTGGCATGTATAGACCAAGTCTTCTCAGTCCACAACAGCTTGGGACATTGGTTTGGTTGATGCTGTTTTGGACCGAGAATCCGAGATACCTCCTGTTGCTCTTCTATACCAGTACCGTAACAAATTTTCATTCAAAAGAGATACTACATGTACATTTTAGAACCCCGGCAGCCATGTGAACCCATGAATATGATTAATCATCTCACTCGGACCACAATGAATCTGTCTTCAAACTGATATACAATGTACCATATACTGTTATAGAAAATATCCCCACCAAGATATTATCTCGACTCTCTCGAGATTTCGAAAAAAGAATCTTGAGATATTAACATATTTTCTCGAGATCATATAGCAAGATCTCAAGAAAATATGCAGAGATCTCAAGATAATATCGCGAGATACTAGTAATATGTTCAGAACTTGAGATGCGCATGTCAGGATCTCAAGATGTGTCGAGATAACAATTAACATGTTGAATATTCAACATTCAAGACTTTTTTTCTTGTACAATGTCACAAATCAAGAGTTAGCTAATTTTTGGCAAATTATTATTTATTATTTTAGCCAGTGCAAACACTGGCACTGATTGTGATAGTACTGATACTAATAGCTGAATCCAATGTCATTCCGTGAGCAGCCATGGACTGGCAGTGGTCGAGTCCAGAATTTCAATACATCACAAAATTTACATTTTTAGTAAAAAAAAATACTACTAGCATATTTTTAGACTAACATTTCGGCAGACACACAACTTTTCCTTGAATTATATTTCATATTTCGATGTATTGAGTATGCGTAATGATTATGACACATGTCTGCTCGTATAAAGGGGGTATTAGCTAGTATTTACATCAATTTTATTTTCACATGTTTTGCCAGTGACCGCGATATTTTTAATAAGAGACGCTCAGTGACTCACCATTTTCGTACGCGATTTTCATCGCTTCGCCATCCAAGGTCTGGATCGTTTGGTGGTCTCACACCATGGTAATTTTGTGGTAATTCCGGCTCGTGCATGTACTATCCCGTTGTCAAATTTAAAGTGTCTTCTGCTGACGAATCAGACGAGGAACAATCAGATCGCAAAAAATGTTTCTGTCCGCAATACTGTGGGAATTCCCAGGGTCCTCTATTACCTCACACGCTTTCTCGCAAATAACTGTTTCCGTCAAAATAGATAATGAAGTGAGGCATCAGGCTATCATCCAGACACCCACAGTCGTAAACACTCGTATCTTTCAGACAGCGATTTAAAGGGGGGGTATATAGTTACCAGGGTATAACATACTAGATCTGAATCGAAGACTCCAGTCCGGAAATGCTTCTATCGATTAATATTAATATTATTATGAATATTTTCTATTCTAAAAAGGTGAGGATGCTAACGAATAATAGTGGTTACTGTTAACAAAGAATAGAAATTGTATTGTGTAATTTTTTCACAAATAAACGTTAATTATACTCATTATAGCTTATAACTATGGAATAAAACAATACAACCAATCAGTAGGGGACATTTGACGTTCGGTGCGTAGCCATAGGAACAGCCTAATGCTCTATATCGCTATATGGTATCACCAGAATGGTCTGTTCTAAAAATAGACAAATAAACGATCCCAATAAAATATTCGACATAAAATCAATATTAATTTGATATAAGCCTTTCTGGACAGGGGTATTCAGTTCATATCTATTAATATGATCATGTACGTAAACGTAATTTGCGCCCGCTTGTTACTGTTCATGGGATTATCGTATGAATTGTTATCTGTATAGAAGGATTTGATGATAAACCCTAAGGGTGAATACACACATGTATGTAATCTCTGTAATTATCGTGTATTTGGCGTTTTACATGGATCATACAGACGATGTAATATATGTCCACTGACAACCCAATCATTGTCTACGTGTTGAACGCACTGAGTTCAAGTTCCAATTAAGTCGGAATGTAGTAAGCCGTTTTATTCCACACCCATTGACGTGAGGTACATGTATTCAACTTAATCCCAGCCATTGAATACATAGTAGTGTATACCTCTAGTGGTATACAAGCCGGAACTATTCTTGTTGACGTTGTCGCCAAGAAAGATGACGTATATTACGTCGATCATCCGCTTCCGGTGATCCCCCCATAATTACTGGCTATTTGTCAGACTTAAATCACAATAAAGGTGGCTATAGTAACAATGGATATGACATTCATGGATTGAACTTATCTGACTGAACGGTGTAGAATAAATACAGAACACAACTTGCATCATAATCTCGAATCTTTTATCGAACTCGTTGCGGACGGCGCAATGTTATATTTCGCTCGAGCTACGCTCTCGCGAAATATATCCTTGCGCCATCCGCAACTCATTCGATAAAAGATTCTCGATTAAGATGCACGTTCTGTTCTGTCTATATCTCGGACCAGGCCACTTAAAATAATTGTTCGTGGGATAACCCATATGGTAGACTTTCTATTTAAATAATTACCAGTCCTCTCTTATTTATAGCAGTGGTGGATTCGGATTTACCCGACGCATGCAGGGGCTATATATGACCCGAAAGCTACCAGGCGGGGCTAACTCTGAACTATTTAAGTAAAACATATCATATTGTACCTTCTTGCCCATATTATTCCGACCGATACATCCAACTAAGTCCCTTAGCGAGTTGAAGCTTTCGAGACCCCACCCAAACAAGCATCATGATTGAAAATGTTCTACATCAAGCCTGTATATGCCAGACGTATGGCTTCCGTGTTCGTGCATTAATAAAATGCCAGATATCACACAGACTTGACTAATTTCCGCATCCGTATGAGAAGACATGTTTTGGACTGGCCTTAAATGTACTGATAGAAGACAATTTGACTTCGCTTAGCACTACTCACTTGTCAACAATGAACCGCTCGCGCGCAGTTGATTAATGTTGTCAATTATTGGTGTGGCCATGTAAAATACATGTATTTTACATACAGAAATTACATGCATGTGTGTATCCACCCTTATAATGGGACACAAGAAAATGATATATACAATGTATGTAAATAATCACATTTAACGTAAATGTGGATATTTAGCCTGCCATGTAATACGAGTCTCAGCTGTCTGGCCATCGACGCAGTCCTGTCTGGAATTTTGCGCACCGGTGTAGGTAGTGACGTAATGACGTACGTCTTGATGTCATGACGCCTTTACTGGTTTCCCAAGAAGCAATCTTAAAATGACTCTGCGATCTTTCAATGGGAACTTAAAGTTTCCGTTTGTCGGCCTTGAACTTTGAGAATATTTCATCAATCTTTTAGGCGGAAATACCGTTAGAAAATTGAAGATAATATGTAAACGGCCAGCAAGGTCGCTAGATTCCCCTTTGGGGGTAAATATTTGTAATAATTTTATGAAATATGTAAACAAAACTTTTTCATGCAATTTAACTTTTTTGTTAACCAGAGCTTTTGTTCAATTTACATTCACTTTTTGAAAATATATTTGGCTTTAGGAGCATGATGTTCCTACATATGATGAAGTATATCTAACAGTTGCTAGATCAAAGTTTTTTATTTTTGCCCTGGAGCATTTTTCCCAAATACACATTTCGAGGTGGCATTAATCAATACAAAATGGCGGCCGTCGCCAACAATCATTTCTGGACTCCGCTGACCTTTGAATTATGAATTATTCTACTTTAGGAAATTTAATCTTCTTTTAGAGTGGGCTGAAAAAGTCGATTAGTATATATCTCATATTCGCATACGTATACCCTGGGTCGCTTCGCTTCCGCGGCTTCGCCGCGGGAGAGCGGGCGCTATTATATACTCATACAACTATTTCAAATTTGTTATTTAAAGAGATAATCCATCTTTAAACAGCTATATTTACAAATTGTACAACATGTAGTCGAATTTTATATATTTCACAAATCATCATTTGAAAAGTATAATCATAACATTACAATAATTGTTAAATTTAGTCATATCCTCACTCATAAGCATAAATTTAAAGATGGATTATCTCTTTAAATAACAGATTTGAAATAGTTGCAAGGCTATAAATTAATACATATGCATTGAAGACCCTTGTTCAGAAACGCTTCCATCAATTATTATTGTTTTTATTTCGAATATTTTATTATGAAATGAGATGATTAAATGGGACACTTTATTGTTCTATTTTTAGAACAGACAACTCAGGCGATAGCATATAACGATGTATACCATTAAGCTGTTCCCATAGCTATGTTCCGAACGTCAATGTCCCAGATTTATTGTTTGTATTGTTTTATTCCATAGTTAGAAGCGATAATGAGTCGAATTAACGTTTATTTGCGACAAAATTGCACATTAAAATTTCTGGTCAGTGTTAACAGAAACCAGTATTGTTCGTTAGCCAAACAACCATACCTTTTTAGACCAGAAACTATTCGAAATATAATCAATATTAATCGATAGAAGCATTTCCACAAAGCAAACCCAACAAACGCTCTTCAGCGGCATTATAGCAGACACACATGGATTGTAGGAGAGGGCTGACAGCCCTTTCAAATCTTCCCGGTGATCATCCAAAACTCCAAGCTTCGTTTTTATTCAGAAGCATTTCCGGACAGGAGACTTCGATTCGTATCTAATATTTTATACCCAGTAAATGTTTACAAAGATATAGACCATCTTTAACACATGTCATTCAGTTTTTTTCATTTCAGAACCATGTTGTGAGTATATAGAATCCCCCGTCAATTCATGCACAGTCATTAGTGTTTAAGACTTACACTTGTCGGCGAATAACAATATGGTAATTATATGAGTGCCATCCAATCCCATCGACGTGATAACCCGATAGCATGGCTATGACTCTCCCGTCGATGTGGTAATCCGATAGCATGGCTATGACTATCCCATCGATGTGATAATCCGATAGCATGGCTATGACTATCCCATCGATGTGATAATCCGATAGTATGGCTATGACTATCCCATCGATGTGATAATCCGATAGCATGGCTATGACTATCCCATCGATGTGATAATCCGATAGCATGGCTATGACTATCCCATCGATGTGATAATCCGATAGTATGGCTATGACTATCCCATCGATGTGATAATCCGATAGCATGGCTATGACTATCCCATCGATGTAATCCGATATCATGGCTATGACTGTCCCATCGATGTGATAATCCGATAGCATGGCTATGACTATCCCATCGATGTGATAATCCGATAGCATGGCTATGACTATCCCAACAATGTGATAATCCGACCACAGATACTTTACTTTCGCCTTGAACTTCATCCGGTGTAAACTACCACCTACATCGCCGTATGTGGAAGAAGACCACTATATATAACCCGATGTGGAGGACTGGACCACTATATATAAACCCACGAGGAGGACTGGAACACTATAATTATAACATTCAGGTTAGGCTTGCTGTGTCAGTCTGACCACTTATAGCATTACAACATTAGGCTTGCGTGTCAGTCAGTTGATCGCCGTAACGATTCTCTTCTCTCTTCCTAACATTAATCGACCGAATAAATAATTTCTCTCACACATCACATTGATACCGGCGATCCCACATGTGTACAGGCCACTCAACTGCATAATGATATATAGCACACATCACATTGGTACGGAAGAGAGCCATGTATGTAATATCCTATGTGAAGCCAGGTTACTCAACTAAGAAAAGGATTTATGGCACACATCACATTGGTATGGACGATCCCCGGAGTGGACCTTCTTATGACCAGTCAGGCTAAACAACTCAATAAATTATTTCTCGCGCACATCACATTGATAATGGCGATCCCACATGTGCATAGTGTTAAGTCCCACCAGGCTACTCAACTGAATAAAAAAATGATTTATAGCACACATGTAATCTCGTATGTACAGCCAGGTTACTCAACCGAGAAAATGATTTCTGGCACACATCACATTGGTATGGGTGATCACCACACCAGTGTGGATCCTCTTATGTCCAGTCAGGCTTACTGGGAAATGAATTCTCGCACACATCGCATTAGTACAGCCGATCACCAGTGTGGATCATCTTATGTCTAGTTAGGTGACTCGACAAGAGTAAATGATCACTCGCACACGTCGTAAACGTACGGGCTACCCACGGCGTGGATCCTCTTATGTCGCATCAGGGAACCCGACTCAGTAAATGATTTCTCGCATACATCACATTGATACGGACGATCTCCCGTGTGGATCCTCTTATGTTTCGTCAGGTCACTCGACTGAGCAAATGATTTATCGCACACATCACATTGATACGGGCGATCCCCGGTGTGGATCCTCTTATGTCTCATTAGGCTACTCGACTGAATAAATGATTTCTCACACACATCACATTGATACGGGCGATCCCCCGTGTGAATCCTCTTATGCTTCGCCAGGTTACCCGATAGAGTAAATGATTTCTCGCACACATCACATTGATACGGGCGATCCCCAGTGTGTGTTATCTCATGGGTCGTTAGGTGACTCAAATGAGTAAATGATTTCTCGCACACATCACATTGATACGGGCGATTCCCGGTGTGGATCATCTTATGTTTCGCCAGGTTACTCGAATGATTAAATGATTTGTCGCACACATCACATTGATACGGCTGATCCCCCGTGTGGATAATCTTATGTTTAGTCAAATGGCTCGACTCAGTAAATGATTTCTCGCATACATCACATTGATACGGGCGATCTCCCGTGTGGATCCTCTTATGTTTCATCAGGTCACCCGACTGAGTAAATGATTTCTCGCACAAATCACATTGATACGGGCGATCCCCGGTGTGGATCATCTTATGTTTCGTCAGGTCACTCGACTGAGCAAATGATTTCTCGCACACATCACATTGATACGGGCGATCCCCGGTGTGGATCCTCTTATGTCTCATTAGGCTACTCAACTGAATAAATGATTTCTCACACACATCACATCGATACGGGGAACCCCCCGTGTGAATCCTCTTATGCTTCGCCAGGTTACCCGATAGAGTAAATGATTTCTCGCACACATCACATTGATACGGGCGATCCCCGGTGTGGATCCTCTTATGTCTCATTAGGTGACTCAACTGAGTAAATGATTTCTCGCACACATTACATTGATACGGGCGATCCCCTGTGTGGATCGTCTTATGTCTCGTCAGGGCACCCGACTGAGTAAATGTTTTCTCGCACACATCACATTGATATGGGTGACCCCTCGTGTGGATCCTCTCAGAATGTGTCGTCAGGGCACCACACCGAGTAAATGATTTCTCGCACATCCCACACTGATACGTGCGATTACGCTTTGTCTTACTGTGCAAACTGCTTAACGACCCTGAGTCCACGGTCATATGTGACGTATTTATCGGTTTGTGTTTATCATCTTCAGTCTCCATTGTTGATGGCTCCAGCTCCCCATACATGATTTAACTGTATCTGTATATGTAATGTTTCTGTACGGAATCAAATGATCACTCGACTTACATGAGATTACCTGACTAAAGCTAACAGAGAGTATCACGAAAGAGTTAAAATTATCGAACAGACAATCGATACAGTTAAGTTACATGTAGGAAAGCATCAGATGAAAATAAAAATATTTCTGTCCAGAAAAAAAGTGTTTGAATAAGTGGTCTTAAGCAATGGGGTGCGGAATAGAACAATGTCGCAATACATAGTTCAAAAAATGTAATTTTCAATTAAATCTTTACAGCCCAGTAGACGATTATAGTACAGAGTGCTCTTAATCATAACATGTTTATTATGAGAGCATTAACATATTCGACAATATTTACGTGACAAGTATTTCACAAGGTGACGTGAGTTAAATCTATCGAAAAGCCTTGGTGATGCGCGGATAACAACATAAAACGTGTTCATAGCGCCCCCACCCCGCATGCAAGCATTTGAAAAGTGGTCTTAACCACTTATGGGCAGCTTAACGCAATATCAAAATACGTAGTTTACGAGAATCATCCATCGACGAATGTATGTTATCAATTAAGGTCACGTGACCGACCTTTATTCACTTTACATATTGTCATATCTCCGTATCGTGCCTGGTAACAGTTGGCAAGACATTGTATTCGTGTCACACGCCTTGATTAAAGGTGAATTATATCTTATAGAAACTGGGGTATAACATGTTAGATATGGATCGAAGACTCCCGTCCGGAGATGATTCTATCGATTAATATTGATTTTATTTCGAATTTTGTTCTGGCCTAAAAAAGTGTGGTTATTTTCTTAACGAACTGTGGTAATGTTAGGTAATTTCACCCACTTGTTAACAGGTCTTACCTGTAAGGTGTCTTTTCACTAAAGGCCCATAAATGGTGAGCTGGTCACCACGTCAACTTTGGACTGATCCAATGTGTGCAAAGGGGCAGTAGTTCTGATTCGTCGATTTGAGCGGTGACCTCCGATTGGTCGGCCAATACGATCTCCCGATCCGCTCAAATCGTATAAAAAGGCCACTGTTTGTTGCAACATTTGTTCAGTCAGAATTATCTCGAGTATGGTCACCATCTCTTACTAATAGCTCTGACTACCCAGCCAAAGGCAACAGTTTTGGGGGACATTATACTTAACACGAAATTGGGGAAGATTTTATACACCGGTAGTTGTATTCTCCGGCTGTTTACACTGTCCGCTAATGCATATTACCGGAAGTTGTATTCTCTGGCTGTTTACACTGTCTGCTAATATATATTTACCGGAAGTAGATTTCTCCGTCCACTTTCTGTACCGGAAGTGGCGTATTCTGACAGTTTAACCGGTTCTATATGGTATATGACCGGAAGTAGGTTATTTTGGACACTTTCTGTACCGGAAGTGACGTATTCTGACAGTTTACCCGGTTCTCTCATATATATGACAGGAAGTAGGTTATTAGGACATTTATTGTACTAGAAGTTGAGAATATATATAGAACCAATAATTGTATTTGAACTTGTCAAACATATCAAACTTAGATATTCAACATATAGCCATATAGATGATATTGATTAATAAACTCATGATTACCTCACTATTCTATTCTATTAAACTGGCCCGGGGAGTGTGGAAACAATAAGACTTGGGAACCTGCACCCACTAAGTAGTGTCCACAGCCCCTCTACGCTTATGGGAACCCCCAGTTGACTACAGAACAATAATGGTTACTGATTTACCTATGATTTACCTGTGATCTTCGGTCGAAGAAAGCCTACCGGCTGACCTCTTTTTTAGTTCTTAACACGATTTTAACTATCTGTGGTGTCTGGCGACTTGATTATATGTACATTGGGTATTAAAACATTAAGATTTCGGTTTCTCGTTGTTGAACTTGAAATCAAATTTATTGGCTCTTCTTCTCCGGGTGTCGTTTAGTATAATTTTAAAAGCATTCACATCTTTTGTTTCGATGCATAGTTCTGTCAGGTTGTTCCAGTTGTTTGTACTGCGTGGAATGAAGCTATTTGCTGTGCTATTGTTTTTATGGATTTCTTCCTGTAGTTTTTCCTTATGGCAGCTTGTTCTGTTTGAGAGTGATTTCTTTAATTATGGGAGTACGGCTTTGTCTTTCTGGTCGATTATCTTGTACATTTGTATGATATCATCATCATCATCATCATATATTTCACGGAACGAGTCTGACCGACTCTTAGTTCCGGTGCTTACATATTATACAATAACAATTGATTTACATGTTCATGTGAAGTCTGTTTGATATTTTATACTGGTGAAATGATAGTCCACTAATTCCTTAAATTGGTCCAATGATTTGGCATTAACTATTTGGCTAGGAAGAGCATTCCACACAGGTCGGATTATCTGGGTGAAAAAGTACTTTCTTATGTCTCTGCTACTGCGGTCGATCATACGTTTTTGATCATGTCCTCTCGTTGATGCATAAGTCGCAGCAGGAAATAGCGTATCGTGGTCGATATTGTAATGTCCTATTTTTATCTTGTACACCTCTATCAGGTCGCCACGAAGTCTCCTGTATTTTAGGGACATGAGATCTAGAATAATGAGCCGGTGTTCATATGGATATTTCCGCAGCCACGGAATCATGCGGGTTGCGCGTCTCTGTGCACTTTCTAATGCCCTCGAATGTTTAAGCAGGTGAGGGCTCCATATGCAGTGACCGTAATCTATTATTAGCCGCACCATTGAAGAGTAGAGTCTCGTGAAAGTATCTGAATTTAGTTCGGTGAAAGTCCTGTTTATGACACCAAGGATCTGATTTGTTTTATTAATGGTGGTGTTGACATGCTTCTCAAATTTTAACTGATCATCTATATGGACTCCTAAATCTTTTTCACACTGTGATACTATTATAGTAGATGCTTCCGGTGTATCTGTCATTATATATTGCTTTTTCGGGTTATTGTATCCGTAGTGCATTATGTGAATTTTTGACGAGTTGAACCGTAACTGCCATTTTAGAGACCACTGACAAACTGAATCGATGGCGCCTTGAATGTTATTTGTGATGGGATTTGCAATGAGTTTGGTATCATCGGCGAATATCTTGCACATGCATGAAACACTTTCGGGTATATCGTTTATATATATCAAGAACAATGCAGGTCCAATCACATTCCATGAGGAACTCCGCTTGTTACGTTCTTCCAAGTTGATGGGCTTTCATTCACTACAACTCTCTGTTTTCGATGACTCAAGAAAGTTTCAATCCAGCGAAGAATCTTGTTGCTGAAGCCATATGATTCAAGTTTCCTCAGAAGTCTTACATGCGGAACGGTATCGAAAGCTTTCTTAAAGTCGAGATATATTATATATATAGGGTTCCCGTTGTCAATTTCTGTTGTTAGGAAGTCCAGGGGTGCTATTCACCAAGCGAGACTATTTTATAAACCAGGTAGTTTATATGGTAGCGGCTGAACGCAAAGGTATCTTTGCTTTAGCGCAAACGACACACGCTGTCGATGGTGTGATTGATCCAATCTATCAGATTTGTCACTTGTCAATTGACGCCGTCTTACGACTAATTCACGAACACTCACCGGCCACAATAGGCATGTATAGCGGTATAATGTTTTGGTATAATTGTGTGGAGACTCATGCTTGCGTTTATATATCTGCAGAATGAGTTTCAATGATATTAATGAGGTTTTTTTTAATTAGCACAGTGTGAAAATGAAGAGCCAAGAAGATAACGTCTCAGAAGAATTTTGTTTGTGTTTTGGTTCTGTTTGGATATTTCCCTGCTATTTCCAAATAAATTTCTTTCCATGCATCATTTTTCCGGCGCTGGTGAATGGTGCCGGTTTCTTTGTTCTTTAATATTTTGATTCTCCTCTCCACAATGCCCAAAAAAGTGTTATGCTCGTCGGCAGTGGGGGGGGGGGGGGGTATGGAAAAAAATTGCACATATAGGGCCCAAAAAGGTTTTTTCCGACCCCGAGGGACCCGCCACCCCATTTGTGCAAATTTGTTCCCCAAATGTTAGGGACCCACCCCCTATCTCATGTTTTTATCAAAATTTCAGAGTTTTTTTAGCCGTTCTTCAATAACTGTGTTAACTGCATTTCAATCCATTCCACTATCCTTTTTTGGTGCAATGTGTGTAAAATTAAGACTTAAGCAATAACATCCTTAATCGGTAAAGCACAGGTCAGAAAAACGAAAAATAAACTGTATTTCCAGGTGTTTCCTGGTGTTTCCAGTATCTAACAACAATAATAAAGCATTGTGTAGGTAAAGTGTACGTCACAAATTGCAGTGTAAATAGTGGTAAACAGGTCAGGGGTTCTACAATTATTTGTGCATGATCAAAGAACTCTTTAGTCTTATCCACAGGGGTGGGTGAGGAGGGGAATTGTTTTGGTTAGGTATACACATAGATATATGGTTATTATACCCCCGATATTAGTCGGCGGGTATAAGTTGACGTCTCGAGCCGTCCGTGCGTCCGTCCGTACAAACATTTTGCATCATAACTCAAGAGTCGGTTGTCATATTTTGATGCTCTACGACACGTGATGGACCAGAAATGGGGAACGAATATGCATAATATCACGGATTGTGAGTACCAATGCCTACCAGAGTTATCCATGGGCCCTGTTTATGAAATTCAATCCGTACAAAGTTTTTGCCATATAAGAGTTGTCGAATTTTGAAGTGGTTTGGTATGGTGATAGACCTGGATGACACGGGAAGGATGTATGCAGATATTACTGCATATCACAGATTTTGCCTGTCGATGCATACCAGAGCTACCAACTTGGTTCCACCCATAAACACATTTTGCATTATTATAACTCAACCATTTGTATGTATATTTGTGCACTATAGAGTCTGCAGTATAGTCTCAGTCAGATTTTATTCTTGATTTTAGTTTGAACTTTGAAGACATTGAAGAATGTCATTTCTCAAAGCATCTGAACGCATCACATTATTTCAGTTCATCTATTTGTAAGCGATAACAGTATACAATTAGTATTGTAGTTTAGTCTTGTTGAGCAGTATTTAAGCTTCAAGACGAAGTTCGTAAATTCAAGAAGAATAGCGTCACCTTCAGTTGGGATTGTCTGAACAATAAACAGTAACGGTTATTCATCATAACCAATTCAGTTTTATTTGGATAAGTGCTGCAAATTAACATTACTTGCAATCATTCAAGATGAGGAATAACCAGAAGGAATGAATTTGATTGCATGCCAGAACAAGACACCGTGAATATTTCAGACATTAGAAATTTATGAGATACTCTTTTCAATTTCATGTTATGCAACAATCGGGTAAATGATATCTAGTCATCATTGAGTATTCACCATGTAGTATTTGTGATACATTTTTTTGTTATTACTTTTATTCGGGTAATATAACTGGGTAATACATTATTTTTTTTTACTAAATTACGGTTTTCCACTGAGAAGTGGGACGGGATCCTGTGAAATCCAGAATGTTGCTAAATCTGAGGCTAAATAGTCACTATTGCTGTCTATATAGCCATATGCCAACAAACATGATACTAACATGCTTACAAACAACATCACATGGTCAGTACTTGTAAATTGTTTGAAAAAAACCCATTTTGGAAAAAAAATTACAAGCACGATTGTTTCGGCCTCTGGACCACCCACCCACCCCGGCCCTATATACGGATTTTATTTGTAGACCCCCCCATGTCGTCGGTGGTATATTTTGCCCCACGTCCTTTTCCTCGGTTGCTCATTGTTGAAATGTGTATAAACGTGTACTGTTACACGCAGCATGTTTATGTGACCGGTGGTCAATCTATGATTGACGCCAATCACCTTGATTGGATAATCCTATATGGCGCGGCGATGTCTTCCCATCGATATGTCCACCGATAGCTTCGCATTGAGCGTCGCCTCGTAAAACTACCTGGACTATATTATAAACCCAGCCGGTGAATAGCACCCCTGGTGTTCTATAAGTTGCGTTTTACATGACAACCTTTCTCGAAAACCATGTTGGCAAGATGTAAATAACTTATTGTCTTCCATGTGTCGCATGATTGTGTCTCTGAAGAATGGTTCCAGTAGTTTGCATAGAATACAGGTCAAACTTTTGGGTCCTTTTTTATATAGACATGTGACATTGGCCTGTTTCCATATATCCGGAATCACGCTGTCCTCTATAGTTTTATTGAACAGATAACACAATGGTACACTTATTTCAGTTGCTATTTCCTTCAACATGCGAGGGGGGTAAATTATCTGGACCATAGCTTTTGAAGATATTTAACGTTCTTAATTTATTTTCAACTGCTTGTGGTGTGATCTGTAAATCACAGGTAAAAATATCTTTATTTGATGACATCAGAACGGGAATATTCTCTAGATTCTCCTTCGTGAATACACTCGAAAAAAAAATTGTTCAAAATCTCTGCTTTCTCCTTGTTATCTTCTGTCATTTTACATGTTTTGGGACATTTCAATTCAGCTACTCCATGTTTTATTTTTGTTTTGCTTTTACGTACGCCCAGAAAGCCTTCGGATTTCCTTTGCATTGCTGAGACAACTTGTTTTCAAATTATTTTATAGACTCTTTAAAGATGGATTATCTCTTTAAAGTGATGTGAAACGTAAATTGAACCTCACAATTGAGTTCCCTGTGTCATTCTGTGGGAAGAGTGAATAAAATAACTCAGATACACGAAATCCCCCATCCTGAAGTCAGTTTGTACACATTATACGGCCATTCGGCTAACTATTTATATTTCATCAATCGTCCCGATTAATCTCACCATAATAACACGAAAAAACAAACCGATGCGTTGTCTTGTGCAGTCACGGAAATGCCCGAGCACTTCCGACTCGATTGGGATTGAATCGGGTTTCGTTCTCAGAAATGGCTTCTAGGGAGGATGACCGTTTGCTGGAATAGCGTCATGCACATCAGAATATTAAAGCGAAAAACAAATTGACATCGCAATCGGTAGTCAATTCGACAGGGAAGGAATAGAAAGGGAATTGTTGCGTGAAATCACAAACGGAAGAACATTGGCCGAGTTAGTGGCAAAGATTATAATCGAACAGTGATCGAGAGGTAATAATTCCAAAATGTTACTATTTATAGAAAATTGTAAGCGCATTGACCGAATTTTTACATCAATCTGGCCGCAAGCACAGTACCGTGCATAAAGAGTTGTCTTACTTTTGTAACTCAAAACTGTTTAATTACATTATACCTGTACAATAGTACAAATAATTGGTATTCAATATGCCAGTACAGAACATTTGTTAGCTCATTCGCCATGAAATGTTTTTAATGGCAAATTCTGTTGTCAAGCTTTAGTCAGGGGACACACTATAAAGTGTATGCCGAGGCCGAGGTCGGCTCCAAATAAAAGGTGTAAACGGGGTGTTATGTGGCGTTTGGTCCGTTGTTTCTCAAAGGATATTAATAAAATTTGGTGTATTCGGACTGGGACATGGAATACAATAACGTTTGAATTGTTTTTAAATTCACAAATTTGTTGATTTTATTCAACTTTTTCGTTCTGAAACACACTATAAAGTGTAAACGGCCGGCTCCAATTAAAAGGTGTAAGCGGACTTGATGTCGCATTATCTTCTTTGTTTATAAATGGATATGACTGAAATTTAGTACATATGTCCGGGTTATGGCATGGAATACATTGACGTTTGAATCGTTTTTAAAATCACCAAATTGTTGATTTTATAATTTTTTTCGTTCTTTCGTTCTGTAAAATGTAAGCGGCCGGCTCCAATTATAAGGTGTAAGCGGCTTATGTTCTTAGCGTTAAAGGTAATCGGATTAACTAATTGGCGACTCTAGACTATTGTGTTTTGGGGGTTTTGGCGAAATAATAATTTAAATACATTTATTTTAAATGATAACTTTATTTAATCACTAGCAGGGTTACCCGGCGTTTCCCAGGTTAATGTATGCTGTGGATATTTGTTGGGATAGAGAATGCTCTTGCTTAAAGTGTTATACGTTTTCTCATAAATTGTATATTCAAATAGCATCACAAAACATGATTATTACAGTCATGGAATATAAGTAGTGGCTCACCTTGTCAATTGTCATTCTGTTTATCGCGATTAATCCGTTCCACCAATAATGAAGTATTTATTTATTTACAACTGCGTATACATTAGACGTTATAATATGATACATTGAACATCATAAACACATCAGTTCGATAATTGGGTTTTACATATTGAGATGTATCAATCAATCTAGTGGGTTGGACTAAGATCTCGAGGACACCTGGCTATCATATCTCCATGAAGATACAGATGTTTCAAAGAAATTTCCAGGTGCTCCTCTGTTCTGGTGCTATATATTGGCTAAATATTCTTAGTTTAAACGAAATGTTGCTGCGCACATATATCAGCTACATGTGCCAGACACAGAGCGAGATTTTGAGTTGTTTATGTCAGTCGATGAGTCTGTTATAAAACCCTTGTCAGATGTCAGTATTGGTAGGATCCTGAAATGTCTTGTGCTACTAACTGCATTTTATTGTATATCAGAAGAAATTATATTTGACTGCACACTGTGACCACTATTTTTGTACAGGCCTTCCATATCTCTTGACAAATTGTAACTTTTTGTGGAAACTGTATTGAATGGAACAGACTAAATTGTGTTATTATATATATGCAATCCTCTGACGGTTCGATGTCTCTCAGTTTGCACGAATATATGTATCTCTTCAATAGCATGATAAATATACGTTTAATGCTTCTTCTAGTTATCTCTTTTTGCTAGCTCATTGTGTGAATGCCTTGATTGCCATTCCCATATAAATATGACTGTTAAGAAGATATAATTGTTCAAGTGACTTATGTGGGTCACCAGATGTCGGGATTGTGAAATGTGAACGCCCAACTACTTAAAATGATATGGAGATGGCCTGGTGACTGTATATAACTTATATGTGGATATCGGCGAATAGCAAACTTATCAATGATAGTGCATATCCGCTCGCAATCCGTGACGCAAACGACACCAGATGTGATTTAATTCATGGTATATCATTAGAGAAAAACGTGTATGAATTTGGTGGAATTTGGTTTATTAAATCAATTGTTGATGCAACGCTGACTCGAACAACGCCATGTTGCGAAGGTGATTATGTATTCGTTTGGTGGAAATCAGCGACAAAACAATTTCACCATATTTTTTAAATTTCCCCTCCCACCAACAGCGTCATTTTAGAAAATTTTAACGCGCACCATTATCTTCCTTGTAAAAAGTTACCCCTCTTAGAACGCCTTGGTGCCATCTCGATTGTACCGCGTGAAGTTATATATAGAACGCACACAGACAGACAAAAAGACAGACAGACAGCACGATTTTATTTCTTGTATCATTTGAGAAGAACGTGTCTGAACAATATTTTGTATCAGTTTTGGTGACCCTCCCGTCCCTATTTCGGACTCAAGATGCACACAATAAGACTCATTAGAGATTAGAGATGCATATATATGAAATTGGTGAAAATTGGCGAGTATACAATTTCGTATCAAATTTAAGTTCCCCATATCTCTCACCCATAGGGCACCAATTTGGTGTATCTAAACCACACGATAAGATTCCTCGTATCACGAAGAAGAATATGTATCAATCTGGTGGAAATCGGCACTAAACATATAGATATAATTTTTTGTGTCCCTCTCATCTCTATACACCACTGACTCGAATGGCCCCACTTGTGACATCCTTAAACCACACGATTATACTCCTGATATCATGGTGATGATTGTTTATAAGTTTGGTGATAATCGGCGACTAAACAATTATTTTATAAAATTTGGTGCCAATCCCTCTCCATCTCTCACCCAAACAGCACCACTATGGCGTCTTTAAATCACGATTAGATTCCTCGTATCATGGATAAGAACGTGTATACATTTGGTGGAAATTGGCGCTAAAAACATTGTGGATCAATTTTGGTGCCCCTGTCCCTTTCAATGCAACCCTGACTCGAATGAGGCCACATTTGACAGATAAAAGCCACACCATTAGACTCCTCATATCATGGGGATGATTTTTTATAAGTGTGGTGGCAATCGGCGACTTATTATCAAATTTAGTGCCCATCCCCTCCCAATCTCTCATCCAAAAAACAACAATTTGGCGTTGTTAAATCGCACAATTAGATTCCTTGTATCATGAAGAAGAATATATATCAATTTGGTGGAAATCGGCGCTAAAATTAGTTTTATCAATTTTGGTGCCCCTCTCCCCTTCCGTTCATCCCTGACTCAAACGACGCCACTTTTGACATATTTAAACCACACCGTTGGATTCTTCATATCATGGGGATGAATATATGTAAGTTTCGTGGCAATCGGCGACAGAAAAATAAATCTGACCCCCCCTTCCGGGCACCCCTGACGCGAACAGCGCGACTTTTGCCATATTTAAACCACGCCATTAGATTCCTCATATTATGGGGATGATTATATATAAGTTTGGTGGCAATCGGCGACAAATTATTTTTCTGCCCCTCCCCCTTTTCTGCCCCTGACAACAACGGCGTTACTTTAGAAAATTCTAACCCCGACCATTATCTTTCTCGTAAAAAGCTACTCCTAGTAGACCCCTTTGGCATCATCTAGATGGTCCCCTGTGAATTTCTATAGAACACAGACAGACAGACAGACAGACAGACATTCGCAAATATAGATAATGCATATCTGTATCTGTATTAAGTTCAGCGTAGGATCCTTCCGGATATAAATACGCTGGTGCTGGATCAATATGATGGTGTTTGACTGCTGGATGATGTTGAGCTAAGCACATAAGCCGCTGACACCTTTTAATTGGAGCCGGCCGTTTACACTTTATAGTGTGTTTCAGAACGAAAAAGTTGAATAAAATCAACAAATTTATGAATTTAAAAACAATTCAAACGTTATTGTATTCCATGTCCCAGTCCGGACATATACACCAAATTTCATTAATATCCATTGAGAAACAACGGACCAAACGCCACTAACACCCCGTTTACACCTTTTATTTGGAGCCGGCCTCGGCCTCGGCATACACTTTATTGTGTGTCCCTTAGTCAGCACTATTCATTCTGATGGATGATAACTATAATGGAAGGCCTTTTTCACATGTATTAGCTAATTGCACTTTAGCGTAAGTGAATTACAATTAAGCGTAATGTATTACACTCAGATGTAATGCACACATATAAAGCGTACTTCACTTACGCTTAACCGTATGATGTAGATAAAGCATTACTACTATGAGTAATAGAATTATGACTAGTGTGCTTAAAGGGGTACTGTACGCCATTTTCATTAAATTTCCGGTGACAACAACGATCTAATATCGATAATATATAGAAACATAAGTAATTTGAGTCGAAGATGTATTCTGTAAACGCTCAGGTTAATAGGCTATTTTAAAATTTAATAATTTAAAAGTTAATAATTTGATATAAATTGAATTTATGACTGGAGCCATACAATGGCGTCAATCAAATTACGAATTACAGTAATCAAAAATAGTAATTGAGGGATACTGGATTTTTAAACCGATCGCACACACGATTGCTTAAAATATTATGATGATACGGGGAGAACACTCAAGCCACTCACTGACTAGCGACGATACAATAACTTAAATGATTATATGGGACTAGTATGCATATAATATAACTTTTATTTGATTCATTTGGTTGAAAACTTTACAAAAATTACTCGACAACGACAATTTGTATTTTTGCATTCCGGTAAATTTGTCATCCGTAACATGACTTCGTACTCAACAGACTTTCAAATAATGGAAAAATTGTTACCTTATTCTCCGACTCGGAGACTATAGAAACCAACAACAACATGTGGCGTACAGTACCCCTTTAAGCGTAATTGATTAAAGTGTGCTTAAGCGTAATTGATTTACGCTTAAGCTCACTGGTCATTTATTTTCATTGATAGATTAATTACACTTAATCATAAATGAATTATGCTTAAGCGATTATACGAGAAGCCGTTTTCACATTTATTCTGATTCTGCTTAATCGCAAATCATTTACGCTTAAGTGTAAATCATTTGCACTTAAGAGCAAATCATTTATACTTAAATACAAATCATATGCGCTTTAGCGGAAATAGTATGGGAGGCACTTTTCATATTTATTATTTATTTGCGCTTAAGCGCAAATATTTGTGCTTAAGCGTAAATCATTTGCGCTTAAGCACAAATATGTGTCTATCAATTTATTTGCGCTTAAGCGCAAATACCTGACACTCCAATACATCCCTCTGATGTGAATGATTGAGTCCATCTCATATTATATTAGCATGGGCCCATAGTAATAGCCGCATACAGACTCGAAGTTGAAGAAAAAAAAACATATTTCCATATGCATATGCAGCATCTCTGTCCCTGGTGTCCCAAGATTTGGTGCCTCACTCCCAGAGCTCATGTATATTTTATTATCTCCTGCACAGATATATACCATTTCCATAAATAGGGAATTAGGGGTTACTGTGGTTTGCTTCCCTCATATGGTGTACTCATTGACTTGAAGTTGGGGAAAAACCCCTATTTTCATAATATCAGCATCCCTGTCCCCAAGAAATTGTGTCGCCATCCCAGAGATATAGTATATTTTATAAAAGAGACATATCCTACACAGATCTATATCATTTCCATGGTCATAAAACAGATCTTGGGGTTTCTGGGGGATTGTTTCCCTCATATGGTGGGGCTATATCAACTTTAGTGATGTGTTTAGGCCTGTGCCATGTAAAATGAATTCAGGGGGGATCAATGCATATTGATTTTTATTTGCGCTTAAGTGCAAATGATTTGCGCTTAAGCGCAAATATGATCTATTTGCTTAATTGCAAATGATAGAGGTTATTTGCGCTTAAGCGTAATTAAATAATAAATGTGAAAAGGGCCTCCCATATAATAGATCACATTTATGGCAATTTTATGCTAAAGCGCAAATATATTATTAGACACATATTTTTTGCGCTTGAGCGCAATTGATTTACACTAATAAATAATATATTTGAAAAGGCTGTCTCCCATGCGATTTCCTCTAAACTCAAATTTACTCTGGCAATAAGACATCAATCAAGCATCGGTTTAGACTCCCCCATATACTATGAGATGGACTCAATTATTCAGACAGAGGAAATCAGTTGGAGTTAGGTATTTGCTCAAGAATTATTCATATTAATTATGCTTAAGTGTAAATGAGTTCCGCGCTTAAGCGTAAATGAAGTACGCTTAAACGTAATTCATATACACTCTCATTGAACTCCCCTCAAGCTGAAATGGATGCAACCGCATTACTAATGCCAGTAACCTACATCAGGTTATACCAATATACATGAGGTATATGGGGAGCCAAATTAACATTTAATAAATAATAGAGCTTAAGCGATATAATTGAGCTTAAGCGATATAATAAGGGAAGATATAATTGCGATTAAGTTCAATAAGGAAATATCTAATTGCGCTTAGCACAATAAGGAATAAGGAATATCTTATTGCACTTCAGCACAAAAAGTAATATCGTATTGCACTTAAGCACAATAAGGAATCTCTAAGCACAATAAGGAATCTTCTTATTGCACTTAAGCGCGATAAGAAATATTCTTATTGCACTTAAGTGTAATTAGAGATTCCTTGATTGAGGGGGGCTTTAGCTCAATTATTTATTAAATGTTAATTTGGCTTCCTCCCATAGAGGTGAGATAGCTGATGAACCCAATTACACTTAAGCGTAATTCAAATGTATTACGCTTATCGTAAGTTAATTATGCTTAAGCATAAATAATTTATGCTTAAGTGTAATTAGCTACTATAAAGTGAATCTGGGATAAGGGGAGTACTCTAAATTGTTCTTTCGACCAGCTGTTTCTACCAATTAAAAAAAATTCTCATTTATTTCGAAACTAATGAAAGACAATGGTATATTTTTTTACTAGTAATATTCATTATAAACTTGTACAAATCTGAAAACAAACAAAATTTTAATATTTAAGAAATTTAGAGTTCCCTCTCTTACAGCAGCAACCACTATGCCAGGAAGACCAATCGATCTAGTTCAGCCCGATTGGTCTATTATAATTTATAGATCGATCGGTGGTTCATGCACTCTCTGCGTTTGAAATATTGCTAATAATTTCCATTTACAGAAGTCAATAATGCCATTGCAGATAACTTTATCTTAAATTCGACCAAATGTGTTGACGTTTGATAAGAAGGGCAGGAATTCCCCGATTTGTTTATTTTCAATCGATGAGAAGCATGACGACCTGGATCAGCTGATCGGTTCGGAGGTGTGCCAATCGTATTTTGCATGCTGTGAATACCCATTCACGCCTAAATTTGCAAACAATCCATATATAACATATACACAGTGTGTACACTTTGTTAGTTGCCAATTAATTCTCGACATTTCAATTAGAAAACATGAGATATCGATGCAAAAATCAAGACATAATCACATTATCTAGTTTGTGTTTTGTTGAATCTACTTTCGGTTATCGACATGCCGGCTATTGTTTTGGCTGTTCTGTCAACCGTGCGTGCCAGCCGATCGTCGTTTTTCGGGCGGTTCCGATTTCTTCCGAATATAATTCCATGACCTCCACGCGATGATTCGCGCCGAAAATGTGGTTGTATCTGAGAAGATTTCTTACTCTGACCGCAGTTTTCAACAATTTAATACGGGGCGAATACCGCATCAATAATATGCAACCTTGGGGTTTATTTCTAGTTTTTTATGACCTTTCTTATGGTATATCGGATACAGTTCTGTCTGACATGAAATATATACCCACCGGGAGTGAAGCTAATGACTTTAAATAACAAATTTTAAATAGTTGCGTGGGTATAAAATAATAGATATGAACTGAAGACCTATGTCCGGAAAAGATTCTATCAATTAATATTGATTTTATTTCGAATATTAAATCGGGCCCATTTATGTTACTATTTTTAGAACCGACCATTCGGATGAGACCGTATTGCGATATAGAGCACTGGGCTGTTCCTACGGCTACGCATCGAATGTCAAATGTCACAGATTGGTTGTTTGTATTGTTTTGTTCCACAGATATAAGCGATAATGAGTATAATTAACGTTTATTTGTGACAAAATTGCACAATATAATTTCTGGTCTCTGTTAACAGTAACCACTATTGTTCGTTAGCCGAACAAACACACCTTTTTAGACCAGAAAATATTCGAAATAAAATTAATATTAATCGATAGAAGCATTTCCGGACAGGAGTCTTCGATTCAAATCTAATATTTTATACCCCGGTAACTATATAATACATGTTTACAAAGAGATAATCCACCTTTAATACGTTTGTTTGTTTTTTCACGAAGTATTTTATAGGATACATAATCCGCTTTATTTTTCGTTTTCTTGAATTTCTTGTATGCTCTCCTCTTTTTCCGTATTAACTCAATGAGCTCTCCCGTTGCCCACGCATTGGTCCGTTTGGCAGAGCGGTGGTTTTTCTTTCTTGGTACATACCTTTCAATTGTTTCGTTCATGATGTCGTAAAACGCTTTCCATGATGTTAACACGTTTTCATTTTCCAAACAGTCCCAGTCTTGTTCCTTTAAAGTTTTTCGCATTACATCGTAGTCACCTTTATTGAATAATAACTTTTGTATTTCTGTTCCACTTTCCTTCTTGAAGAGACTGATATTTAGGTCCACGAAAAGAACGTCGTGGTCACTTCTTCCGAGTGGGGCACTGTGTGTTATGTCTAATATGAGATCCGTATTGTTTGTGAATACGAGATCCAGAATGTTCGCAGTCTGACCTTCTCTGTGTCTAGTTGGTTTGGTAACTAGTTGATGCAATAAACAATCTCGAGTACATTCCATGAAATTTTCTTCTTCTTCTGTAGATGTCAGCTCTCCGTCCCACTTTATATCTGGGAAATTAAAATCTCCTGCTAACAAATGTTTTTGCGCGGGTGTCGTTTAATTTCTTCTAGCATGGTGATCATATCATCGGTATTTTTCTTATATGTATTTGGGCTGCGATATACGCATCCTATCAGCATTGATTCCTTGTTTCGCGTTTTGCATTCGCACCACACACATTCTTCAAAGTTACTTAAATTTAAGCATTTACTTGGTTGAGCTTCCAGTTTCTTATGGGTATAAATAACCACTCATCTTTTCGAATCTTTATTGTGAAACATGTCGTACCCGTCCAACTGAAATTCACTCTGTTGAACCGCATATTTTGAGTTCTTTGGTAGTGTTTCTGTTATGCATATAACTGCAGGTCTAATTGTAGTCACCAGTATAGATAGTTCGGGTAATTTGTTTGTGAGGTTGTCGGCATTTGTATATAAAAGTACTGGATTAAATATATATCAAACCTCTCCCGTCGGTAGTGCAGTGTTGGTATCCGAGCATTTAATTTCTTTCTTCATTTTCCAAGTTTGTTTTAGCTCATTTGTTGTTGATATTTTAGTTGCTCTTCTTTGGACGTTTTCGATGGCAATCTGATGTTTTCTGAGGTGTGGGTTCCAAATGGTCGAAGCATATTCCACCAATGGTCTAATGAGTGACTTGAATAGGAATTTCTGCATTTCCTCGTCTATATGGTTAAAAGTTCTCCGAATCATTCCAATTCTCTGGTTTGCTTTGTTGACTGATGATGATATATGTTGGTCGTAGGTTAGCCCTGTGTCAAAGAGAACACTAATATCGTTCTCAGTATCTGTGGATTGGATTTCTATATTGTTGTTGGAGTCACTGCAAACTTTGGGACTTCTTTGCCAATGTGCAACACCTTGCATTTAGCTGCATTGAATTCCAGTAGCCATCTTTCTGACCAGTCGGATAGTTTGTTTAGATCGTGTTGGAGTTGCAAGTGGTCTTGCTCATCCATTATTTTTGTATCATTTGCGAACAGTTTGCATCGGGAGGTTATTTCAGTTGTGATATTGTTTATGTATACGAGGAAGAGTGCTAGTCCCAACACAGAGCCCTGGGGGATCCCGCTGGTAACGTCTGTCATTGATGATATTGCTCCGTTGACTCTGACTGCTTGCCTCCGGTCTTTCAGAAAATTATGCAGCCATTGATGGATGTTGCCCCTGATTATATATGTGTATAATTTTTCCATAAGTCGCTTATGTGGAACTGTATCAAAGCCTTTTCTGAAGTCGAGGTAAATTACATCGATGTTATGTCCTTCATCTATGGATTAAAGAAACCAGGAATTTTATTATATAATTTTGCCACGAATAAACGTTGATTAGACTCATTATCTCTTTTAACTATGGAACAAGAAAAGAAGATGCATGCATCAGATCGCCCATGAATTATTTTACAAACAAAATAGTCACATACATTGAGGAAATGTTATAAAGTTCATATTAGAAATTCATATATAGTCATCTATCATAACGAGATATCTGGTGTACTCACGACCAAGCACACGGTGCTTGCATGGTCAAATTACCCCTAGATATGAAGCGTGATCGTGCATGTATAACTTGACAATTTCTGCGCATAAACGTGAGCTATATGGTTTGCCGATAAACTGAAATCGTGACATCAAATATGCAGACGGACAGATGCATGGAGGCTGTACCGTATTCCGAAGACTTGAATAATGCAAAGAGTAAAATCCAAGACGGATGCTGAGACAAGAAACGTCAGCTTATCGAGTTGTCACCACAAATATGCATATACCTATATAATGAAATGCGATAAAAGTTTGTATACCCAAACCATCGAGCTACGCCGCTGTGAACAGCTATGAGAACATACACATGAACTATTCAAATCGACCGGACAGTGTTGGATGCAATATAAGTATACTTAACCCCAACCCCCTGTGTCACCCCTCTGTGACGAAGTGATCGGCCTTGATTACATAGACACGAAATATCAAATAGACCAGACAATGTACAATGCAATATAAGTACTCACAACCTAACCCCATGTCGCCACATCTCTACAAGGGACACATTGTGACATGTCAAACATGCACATGAAATGTTCAAACAGACATGGTCCCATGCAATATAAGTGCGTACACGTCAAATCCCATTTCGCCGCGTTCCTGCTAAAACCAGCCGTGAGAACGTGCGCATTGAAAATGTAAAACATATCCGACAATGTCACAATCAATATTAAGAAAAAGTACATACTGCTCCCCAACCACATGTCGCCGTGTCCACACATGTGATGACCGACGTAAAACATGCACATGAAATAAAAGATATCGCCTATATAATCAAATGCCGCTGTGACAGCCATGATAACATACACATGGCATGTTCAAACCGATCAGACAGTGTTTAATGCAATATATACACCCCAACCCTGTGACACCCCTATGTGACGATGTGATCAGCTCTTTGACGTAAACATGAAATAGACCAGACAATGTCTCATGCAATAGAAGTATGCATACCCTAACACAATGTCGCCACGTCTATACACGGGACACACTGTGACATGTAAAAGCAACCACATGCAATGTTCAAACATACATGGTCCCATGCAATATAAGTGCGTACACGTCAATACCATGTCGCCGCGTCCCAACATCTAACCAGTCGTGAGAACATGCAAATGAAATTGTCAAACAGACCCGGGAGTGTCACAATCAATATTGGAAAAGCAGTACATACGTGCACTCAAATCGCCCCTCGCCGCCTCCATATATGTGATGGCCAGACGTGAAAACATGCACATGAAATTTTCAATTATACCCGATAGTGTCGCATACAACATAAGCACTTAAATCCCACCCCTGTCATTGCGTCCATACTCGTGACCCACCGGGGACACACGCACATGGTATTGAGTTTGTTTAATTCACATTTTTAAAAACCAATTTACTTTACCAAAGGTCAGTAATGATATTAACTATTTAACTTTTAATTAATTATTTGCTTCTTCTCATCGTAAATACGCCACTACAATGTTTCCGTCCATGCACACAACATATCGTATCAATCTTAATCCATTTCACGTAAAGAACTTTATTTAAAATACTCATTACGTGGTTACCAAGAACAAGTATAAAACTGCACGTTACCTCGTTTGAGAGACAGAGAGAGTTGTATAGCTAATATAGATAGTTTGAACTCTAAGTAACTCCCACAGAGCACATCAATTTCCACCACGTATATTCAAATGGCTGTATCTCATAGACGTCTCAATGTGCGGAGCTGAGCGATACGTCGTTTGGACGGATACATCATCGGCTACTCCATGATGTACATATTGGATATATAGACAGAACACAACGCGCATCTTAATCGAGAATCTTTTATCGAATGAGTTGCGGATGGCGCAAGGATATATTGCGCCGTCCGCAACGAGTTCGATAAAAGATTCGAGATAATGATGCAAGTTGTGTTCTGTATGTATTCTACACCGTTCAGTCAGATAAGTCAAATCCATGAATGTCACATTCATTGTTACTATAGCTACATTTATTGTGATTTAAGTCTGACAAATAACCAGTAATTATGGGGGGGAATCACCGGAAGCGGATGATCGACGTAATGTACGTCATCTTTCTTGGCGACAACGTCAACAAGAATAGTTCCGGCTTGTATTCCACTAGAGGTATACAGGGTTGGGGTAATTGTAATTGAATGTAATTAATTACATTTTCCCAAGTAATTGGATGTAATTTGTAATTGAAGGTTTTTTCAATTACATGTAATTGAATGTAATTAATTACATTGAGAAAAGGGGTATAATTTCAATTACATTCCAAAAATACAGGCCAATATAACAAGTTAACACATCAGCATTTGTATCTGAAATGTGACATGACTATGATATGTTAATAGTATCAGGTAAAACACTTGGTTACTAACTTACTTGACTAGAGTTATACACATGGGGTCATTATCCTCATATTTTCCTTCTATGTTAGTAGTTTCATCGATACATGTTCTAAATTAAAACTTCAAAGATGGAGTCATGAAACCCTCTCACTATAGAAGTCACACAATGTTTTGATAGTCTAATTGTGGTTTGATTTAAAACCACTCACAAGTTGTGGGTCACAATAGAATTAATATAAAGAATGTTTTGATAGTGCATCACTGGTGGTGACCTGTCACCATGAATAGTGGGTTGTTGTCATAGCTCAATACTATACTTCAAAGATGACGACCGCTCAGTGAATACAGTGATAGATATATACGTAACTGCATCACTGACTATCAAGCAATCATTATCTCTTTGCCCCTATTAGAGTCATTAGCGATGCATTCTCAACGTTTTTCATTCATTAGGCAACATTTTACCTTGCCCAATGATATTTCTGACAAATTCAAAGCTACATGTAAACATTGTCCAACACTGAGTTTGGGTTCAGCAAAAGCAACTTCAAATTTCATCACACATGTACAGGTAAGTCATGTTGAATTTTATTTTATATTATTTATATATGTTATTGTTATTATTATATGTATATGTTTTAATACACCTACAATAATGTGTATATCATCATGACAATATGTACATAATTAATACAAGTACATGTATTGAATTAAAAAAAATAAAAACATTCATAAACATTATTGTTGTTTCTGAACATTCCCGGAATATATCTTTAAAAGTAATACATTCATTTTAAAACAATAATTGTTTTATAACATTAATAATAAATGCATTTTGTCTTCATAACAAAACATCATTTAGTCTATTTGTTTTGAGCTTAACTGTATTCACCTCCATATCTGGTCAGTTTTGTGCACTTAATCTGTCTTGCTGTCCTAATTATATGACTCCACTGCAGTATTTTATCAATGTGTTAATCCCCTAACAAAGGCAGCCTTAGGCATAATCCTGATTATGTCATTGTGTGTGATTTACAACCCTAGCTGGCTTGATTGTTTTAATCCCTGCTATTAGTATGTAGGCAAATTATACATAATGATGTATCTTAATGTTAATTATTTTTGTTTCAGCGGAAACATAGGGATCAATATGAGCGCCTTCTTCAGTTTCATGGATGAAGTGCCAACTACACCGATCCTCACAACCGACAGTGGTGAGGTTACGAAATATCTGCAGGAACCGTGCGTGCCCAGTGATACCAGTCCACTAACATACTGGCGACTTAATTGTACAAACTTTCCTGGGTTAAGCCTGCTAGCTTCAATTCGAAAGAATGATGATGGTCCGGTGTAACCACCACATCAAATGAACAATTTGTGCTCTACATGTAGTTGTTGTTTATTGTTTTGTTTACATTGTTTCACTGTGTTACATTAATTTACTTTTATATTTTATGTATATCAATAAAGTTCATCAAACACAAATGACTTTCCTCCTTGAAGCTCTTCCCGAATCCCGATTTTCATTAACCAAAAGTAATTGTAATTGAACCAATGTAATTGTAATTAATTACATTGCATTTCCAATGTAATTGTAATTGACATATTTCAATGTAATTGTAATTAATTACATTCAATGTAATTGACCCAACCCTGGAGGTATACACTAATATGTATTCAATGGCTGGGATTCCGTTGAATACATGTGACTCACGTCAATGGGTGTGGAATAAATACTCATAACGATAATTCAACTATTAAAGGGCACATGTCAACAAAGTGGCTCAATTTTGTTTGGTTTCCATTAATCATGATATTCGAATTAAACACAAGTTTTGGAGGAAAGAGCGAATTTGACAATGACACATGCTGTAACGAACGACGTTGATTGACCTTGACCTATAATTTTTGCCAAATGTCATTTTTGTGGCTACCAATATCTGTGCTACATACTAACATACAATTCATCGGCATGTGACATTAAATTTTTTCAGAATTTTATGGACGAATTTGTTCATTTAAGGGAGAATCACCCATATGGACTCTCTTATGTTTCGTTAGGTTACGTTTATCAGTGAATGATTTCTCACATATATCGCACTGATACGGCCGATCGCCTATATGGACTCTCTTATGCTTCGTTAGGTAACATTTGTCAGCGAATGATTTCTCACAGATATCGCACTGATATGGACGATCCCCGGTATGTGTTCTTTTATGAACGTTGACTTGAGATAAAGTAGTATATGATTTCTCACATATATCGCATTGATAAGGACGTTCTCCTGTGTGGATTAATACATGAGTCATCAGACCACATTTCTGGCGGAATGATTTACCACAAATATCGCATTGATACGGACGATCACGGGTATGTGTTTTCTTATGAACGGTGGTTTGAGATGAAGTAGCAAATGATTTCTCACACACATCGCACTGATACGGACGATCACCGGTGTGGATTATTACATGATACATCAGACCATATTTCTGGCGGAATGATTTACCACAAACATCGCATTGATACGGACGATCACCGGTATGTGTTTTCTTATGAGATGAAGAAGCAAATGATTTTTCACATATATCGCATTGATACGGACGATCACCGGTGTGTGTCCTCATATGATCGGTGACGTGAGATGATGTTGTAAATGATTTATCACAGACATCGCACTGATACGGACGATCACCGGTGTGAATTCTCTTATGTCTAGTTAAATTTCCGAATTGAGTAAATGTTTTTCCGCATATATCACACTCATGTTGATCTTCTCTGTGAATTAGTTTATGTGTTGTCAGAACAGATCTCTGTGTGAAGGATTTCTCACACATATCGCACTGATACGGACGATCACCGGTGTGTGTTTTGTTATGAACGGTGACGTGTGTTTTCTTATGAATGGTGACGTTAGATGATGTTTTAAATGATTTCTCACACACATCGCACTGATACGGACGATCGCGGGTGTGAATTCTCTTATGTCTAGTTAAATGTCCGAATTGAGTAAATGTTTTCCCGCATATATCACACTCATGTGAATGATCTGCTATGTGAATTAGTTTATGTGTTGTCAGAACAGATCTCTGTGTGAAGGATTTCTCACACATTTCGCACTGATACGGACGATCACCCGTGTGTATGAGCTTATGCATCCTCAGATGTCCTGATTTAGTAAATGTCTTTTGGCATATATCGCACTCATGTGGACGGTCGACCATGTTTATATCCCACCGTGTGCCGTCAGACTACCAGAGCGTGTGATTTCCTGTATATATCGATGAGACGAGTCAGATCGTCTGCTTAGATTCCCTTGTCTCCGTTGATAATTTCTGATTGTGTGAATACATTTCCACATACATCATATGTCGTGACATTCGAGTGGACGATCAAAACTTTCAGATTTCCGAATGTCTAAAAACGTTCCGGCATACCGGTATATATATCCTGACTCGTATTGAATCTGTGGAAGGAGTAGATGAATTGACGGCTTGTTATAGTCATTGCTCTCTTCGCCATCGTGGCACCACTCAAAACCGACAAGAAACGCCGATTCATTAAACGTCGTTTTATTTTAGTATCAGATTCAAGAATTTCTTCTTGAATCATGAATTTTGAAATCTTGAATCCTTATATTATATTATATCCGCAAAAACTGGTTCTATTGGTTTGCACGGTTTGAATTTTCAAACGTTGGCATTCGTGACATAACTGATCAACTATTGAGAGTATGTAGGAAACAAATTAATATGTGCTAATTGTGTACTCTCTCAAAACACCATGGTACAAAAATGTTCTTAAATTATATCTATCTCAAATGACAGTGCAAACATAAATGCGAATTTCGTCTAACGAACAACCACTCACTTCATAAATTCATATTATAAATTACATGTATATTGCTATCTTAGTGCGGTGTCGGGAGAGCGTATTTTCGGTCCAGCAACAGACGACCACAGACTCATGTTCAAGCCAGATTTTTTTCCTCACAGTATAGAATTATCCCTCTTTGGTGTCAATCTTCTCCGTCTGACAGACGTGATCGACGTTAAATTGCCACCAGTCCACAGCTGTACCGGCGCAGGAATAAATCAACTGTACCAATTCATTTAAATACTCATAAGTTAACAAGAGAATATATATATATATATATCTCTTTTTTAAAACTGTTTCTTGAACTGATCTGCCCTGAATGATATAAACTTATAGTACTAGCTGGTGCCGGGGCGATTAAACGAACAGGCGGGGCGAATTAAAACCCAAATCGTCCTTGCAGTTGGTGCCGTCGAATTGTCGGACAGCATATAATTTAACTCGACAAGACCCCCCCCCCCCCCCCCCCCGCTGTACGAATAATCCAAATATCCCACCCACACCATCCACGGTCTCGATGTTTAAAATACCGGGCATTTTATATTATGCGGCGACACAATTTTGGAACTTAACAAAAATAATACCACATTTTTCCTCAGATGCGAAATGACCAGTTTTCTGACAGTATAGAATTATCTCTCTTTGTCGACATTATAAATCTGCCAGTTCACCTAAGAAATTTTCAATATATTTCACGGGTCATAGGAACTGCTCCGCGAGGAAGTCTAGATTACCTCTTCTGGGTTTTGCCTGAGTTCACTTCCGATCTGCGCACGGTCACTGGGGATTTTCTCAACGTTAATAACGCAAGTTTTCCACAACGACGAAATATATACATGTGTTCATATGTTCGAAATAAAACTCCAAATTGGGCCCCTCAAAAAAGATTCCTTGTTTATCATAGGCGCCCGCCCCTAAAATTCCTCCCGTGCTTATTATTTTTTGTTTTTTATATTATCTCCAGAACACCAATATATGCTTTACGCGGAGCTCAATATCGGAAAAAAAAACTAATAAATAAATGCAGATTACATTGATTGCGCTGCACGAATTAATAGAGATGCAATTGACATTTCTAACAAACAAAATACTTTGAGTTCACGTCGCAATGTACATGTACGTGTATTCTTTGAATATTTAATATTCAGCGTCACCTCCTAATAAAGGTCGATAACCTGTACTGTACGCCAAGGGTCCGATGTCATATGAAATCTTCGTGAGGGTACGCTAAAACACACATGTACATGTACACGCTCGTGGGTGATCGACACATGCATATATTATATACATGTACAGTGATGCAAATAATTAAAAATATTAATTATCCATGTTTTGTACAATACCTGTAAAACAAGCAGCTCTGATTTAGTAACCATTGATTTGTCACTTTAACCGACACACCGCGGATCAAAAGCCTGCTGCGAATGATTGACAGCGGTGTCAATGAAGTCATGCAAATACAATAGGGGCCTGTCTTCGGTAAATAACCTGGGCCTAAAGTTGAAATTGATACCCTGTGACTCAAACAGAATTGTCAATTGAACACGTGCTGTCATATATACTTCGTCGGTTTTGATT